>OX453274.1:36247713-36860213 GCA_949710005.1 Ricordea florida
ATGTTCCCTTGACTTGGAGTGTCCCTCTCTGTCCCTTATGTTCTCTTGACTGGGAGTGTCCCTCTCTGTCCCTTGTGATCTCTTTACTGGGAGTGTCCCTCTCTATCCCTCAAGTTCTCTTACTAAAACGTATGTGATATTATCGTGATACCCACCCATGATTGATGCCACTTTTGTCGATATGCCACCACTCTGTAATTGAGCCCAGTTCGGTTCCAATGCTCGCGCTAGTTTAGTGTTTCGTGCCTTTTGGGTCACATGACCTCTACAGTTAGGTTTAACTTTGTCGTGCTTCGACTGAACCTTGTTCCTTCATTAAGTTTGTCTCTTCTTTAGCGTGGCTTTCTTCCGTTTCTTCTTGTATGAGGCTGGACAAGGTAAATACTACTGTATTAAGTGTATTTTCCCTTTTTTATGGTTATTTATTTCTCCTTTAAAACCTGTTTGTTTACATGGACTCTTAGTGCAGCACGATCATAGCATTTCTAAAGGCATTTCTTTGCATATTTTCCGTAGTTTTACGGTTCAGATTGAGTTAGTAGAATTCCCAGCTATAACTACAAAAGGTGTGTTCATTGTGGATACACCCTCGGTGTACCACTCTACTAAAAATTAACTTACGCTATTAGGTTTATCATATCGTTTCTTATCTTTATCATTTTCTTCATCTCTATCCTGTCTTGCTTTATCGTGGTCTTCTCTTGTCTTTTCTTATCTTGTATTATCTTCTCAAACATCCCTTGGGTCACCATCTTTGACAACACTGATGTTTGTTGGTGGTTTATACATCATATACAGTCATTCAAAATATTTTTCCGTGTCTGCCCTTGACCTTTGCAGGTGCGTATAGCACTGTTTTCATTATAAATATACTTTTTAAATTCTTATATCGATTACATGTTATGCAATAACTGAGGTGTTGTGCGCGCTCTGCTGGGTCCTAAAGCTATGGTTTGTTATGCCTGAAACATGAAACATTTATTTAAGTGACTCTAGAGCGCTTTTCTATGGGTTGACCAGTGTAATATGCCATGTTGGATATTGGAAGATCTCATGTAGTGCTTGATATCACTCGCTAGCGGCATGTAATTTACAAACTCCCCGCTCCTCGCGTGTTCTTTCTGCATCCAAAATAGTATATTGCGGCTGCAAAACCGAGGAAAATGCG
This sequence comes from Ricordea florida, assembly GCA_949710005.1. Classification (NCBI taxonomy): domain Eukaryota; kingdom Metazoa; phylum Cnidaria; class Anthozoa; order Corallimorpharia; family Ricordeidae; genus Ricordea; species Ricordea florida. Next base: position 36,248,882 of record OX453274.1, read on the forward strand.
TTTTCTTGCTATCGTAAAACTGGGTATTCATGTTTCCTCCCAGACCTCAGAGCGTGTACCTCACCTGTGCTCCGTGCTTCTGCCACATATTCGTTCTTGGGCGAAGGAGAGACCTAGCTTTCCTGTGATGTCATGGAGTGAGTTTGTGCAGAGGGTGAAGAGAATCAATAAAGCTGCTGACGATGAAGGAGTCAGACACGTTGCATTCTATTTGAACGAAAGTGGAGAGGTGAGATAAAATCAATGATTCGCGCGATCAGCAGTTGCCACGAATCCTTGAAACGTTTTCTAACGTTCTCCTGTTGAATGAGATGAGGACAAAATTCCACCTTGGGGAGTGGGGCTGCCAGTTCATGTTTAGCAAAGCAGGGTACAGCCCGTATTTCAGTAGGAGTAGTAGAGAGCGGCAAAATCAAAACGCTTGTGTCTAGTAGCTCAACTACATGAGATTGAAATTTGCGTTGCTGTTATGACCAGCGAGTTGTTGAGATCCGTCTCGCAAGCCGTCTCTTTTTTCTTCAGTTGATGGAACGGAGCCAACGTAGAAGAGAGGTCTGAACACTGAAAGTCGTTATAAACCTTTTTTTTTGCAGATTGTAAACGACGATTCCCCTGAGCTTCGTGATAAAGTGGTTTTGAACGTTAACTGGCTAACTTCGCATATATTTGGAATCGCGTTGGCTCCCTCGAACTTTCCTCGTTCTCTTCGCTTCGACACAGTGAACGGCGTCGTTGGTAAAGACGACTTGCAGTCTAAATTTCCTGAGTGTCCTGTCGATCAACTGATTGAACTCTTGGTGCGGTTCGAGGTGTGTCTGCCGTGCGATGACCAGAAGCTTATTTGCAACGACTACTTCTTCCCTAGTCACTTGGAACCGGACCCTCAGGTTCATGGGAATGAACATCCGGATAGACTCGATGTCTGGCCACAGTTCGATCGCCAAAACTTATGCGTTGTTGGACGCATTGTGGAATGCAAGAACGCGATAGATACCATTCCTCAGAGTTTGTTCCCAAAGTTTCAAATACGTCTGTTGAAGCGGTTTGGACACAGATGTCCTATTTGGTGTGGTGGGATCAAGCTGGCGGACGACGTGGTTCAGATACTTATTACCCTCTCTCGTAGTCTCACAGCATTGAATCTTTGTGTTTGGGCCCCGAAAGGATGCGAAGAGCGCTGTTATGCCGCGATGGAGTTTATCGAGTCCCTGAGAGAGAGGTTGTTCAAAGAGATCGCTGGAGGAACGGAACTTGTTCACAAGGCTTTAAGCATTGCCATGCTGCACCAAAAGAGATTCGAGGGTTACCCTTTAGAGGAGGTTGATCGAGCACTTAAGGAAAATGGCGCTAATGCTCGAGTTGTATTGCAACAGGCCGGCCTTAACGAACTTGCTCTGGACGTGAAGTATTGCGGAATCAGGAGATATTTATACTCCCGTGGACATATAAGTCACCTTCCAATGAGGAAGAGAAAAGAACTGGCACGTTTGCTGGACTCCGGATACGATAACTCCAGTGTGGGATCATTGTCGGAGCATTTAGGAGTAGCCGTTGAAAATGACGATTTGGGGCCCTCAGGTAAGAGCCAAAGTTTCCTCATCTAACGAGTGCTGTCAAAGGCGTTCTGTTGCCTTGTGGAAATAGAATAATGGGTTCTCGCTTTTCTGTTGTACAGATTGGAAGCAGTCTGGCCAGTTCGGGTGAATAGAAAGCGGTCTTAGTGATATCCATTTTGTATTTATGTGTTCTTGTTTCTATTTCAAATCAGTGTTCTCTTCGTTTTTAGGTTTTACAAATGTGATGTCCAACAGTCGAACGGACCGTGCTCTTTCTCTCTGGGCCCTTGAAGGCGGTCACACGGGCAGGAAATTGATTGAAATCCTAGAGAGTCGGAACCGATTTGACGCTTCTGCAGTCGTCGGTCATTGGCTTTTGGAAGTTCCCAAGTTTCAGGATTCACTTCCCAGATACAGAACCAGAGATGAAAGTGCTGCCTCCACGGATAGAGGAAGAGGAACTAGAGGGGCACTTGAACATTCAGAGTTTGTAGACAGGGGAAAGGGAACTGGTATTCCGCCTGGGCACAGCTCCTCCCCGCAGCTAGGCTGTAAGTCGAGAGCTACAAGCTTGCCAGTAGGTCAGACCTTGGAACAGAGGTGGGACTCTTCCAAACCTAGATCAGAGAGTATTCAAGGACTTTTCAGACGTCCAGTGCAGAGCATTGCAGCTGCGAGCTACAGCTGTGGTGCTTCAGAAAATGACTCCGAACCCGATAGGGGGCATGATTGGAAAGGTTTGAGTTCTGCATTCAGAGGTAGCGTCCCGGACATGTTGACCGCACGGAGCGGTAGCTTTGGGTCAGGAAACAGTTCAATATCGGAGCGTACCAGAACTGAATCCGGCTTAAGCTATCCCACGGAAGAATCATGCAGTGCATTCTCCGATTCTGTTGAAAGGCTATCGCTTGAAGAATCCCAAATAGCCTCTGCAACCCAAATGGTACCTCATGGTACCGTGAAGATAGACCTGTGCAAGCAGTGCGGCATCTGTCGCGAAGAACTGTCAGTTCAAGAAACAGGGTCTCCAAAAGTGTCTACAGGAATCGAGGAAACTTCGCATGATTCACAAGAACAAAGGGATTCGGCGGACGACAAAACATCGAGGATGCCTGTTCAGGTTTCCCATAGTGACACTAAAGAAGAGAGTTCCAAAGATTTACCGCTTTCAAAAGCGGAGACGGACGACGGGGGTGGGAAATCAGGTCCGACAATAACCGGATTTACTAACCAGTCTATACCGGATATTCGGGATCTGTCTTCGAGAATGGGTCTGAGTTGGAAACCCGTGGCATTAGATCTAGGATTTAAACCCTCGGAACTAGAAATATTTGAAGAAGCCGGCCTGCTACGTGCTCAAGCAAATCAAATGTTAGACGCTTGGCTGACTGCAAACACGTGTTCGCTTGATTGCAAGCAGTGCACTGAGAGTCTCTTAGATCGGCTGGAAGAGTCATTCGAGAACGCATATCGTGCAGACCTCAAAGACCTGTTGCAGCATCAAAGAAAAGGGTAATATGATTAAATCCTTTCATAATTATGTGAAAGGCGTAGACGACATTTAAATGGAGAGAGGAGAGTTCGAGTGGGAGAAGTGCAAGCGCGAAGCGCGTGGGCGAAGGGAAGCCTACCCCCTACCATCTCGCTTCGCGCGCGAACTCTCGCACCTCATAACATTTAAATGGAGAGAGGAGAGTTCGAGTGGGAGAAGTGCAAGCGCGAAGCGCGTGGGCGAAGGGAAGCCTACCCCCTACCATCTCGCTTCGCGCGCGAACTCTCGCACCTCATAACATTTAAATGGAGAGAGGAGAGTTCGAGTGGGAGAAGTGCAAGCGCGAAGCGCGTGGGCGAAGGGAAGCCTACCCCCTACCATCTCGCTTCGCGCGCGAACTCTCGCACCTCATAACATTTAAATGGAGAGAGGAGAGTTCGAGTGGGAGAAGTGCAAGCGCGAAGCGCGTGGGCGAAGGGAAGCCTACCCCCTACCATCTCGCTTCACGCGCGAACTCTCGCACTTGATCTCCCCTTTGAACCTTTGAACGACGGCCTTGCAGGCCAGAAGGAACTTTAAATATTGCACAGTCAATGTATTAAGCCATGGCCGCTTTTTGGTGGTCGTTTGCTTGAAAAGTAGGCTTGCTTTAGTACAAAATATGTGTAGATATTATAATTAAATATCAGCATTTGTAAAAAAAATCTCGTTCGCCTCGCAGTTCGTCTTTAAATCTCACATCTGATTCCAAAATCGGATTTTAAGTAAGATTTCGGACCTAATAATCTACATGCGAAAATTTAAACATGCCGATTGGCTCAGAACACGTCATTTAATCCCAAACAGTGCGGAAAGTTGAAACTAAATTTTTGCATTTACATTATTAACAAGTAATCAATTGCAATATTTTTATAGATAACCACTCGTAATTTTTCAAAGACAACAAATTGCACTCGGCCTACAGGCTTGTGCAATTTTTTTGCTCATTTATTCCAAACTGCAATCGAAACCATTTGATTACCTATACAAATTGCACGACATGAAGTTCAATCTGCCATTCTTGAACCCCATATCTCAATTCGATGCAAACTCCAATTTCCAAGTATTTCAAAATCGCAGTTGAAAAGCTGACTAATCACAAGCAATCTTGATTTCACGTGTTGATCAGGTGTTGATTTGGCCTGTAAGTTAGGCAGCGGGATCATCCTCTGACTCCTGCGCAGCCGTTTTTAAGTCATTTAGATACGCCGCGTACGTTTCATGAAGTCTAGCAAGCGTTTGCCCATGCAGTCAACCATGCTCCCAACTTCAGCTCGACTTGTCCCGGTTGAAAAGCGAATACTTAACCTCGGCAAACCCTCGCGTTGAACTTTCAAACTTAAATTACGTGGTTGTTAAACATAACTACCAAACTAAGACCGACGTTAAGATCTCTTCCCTGACGTTAATATAAGTTAGGAAATCGCTGACGGCGTTAGTATTTCGGTTTTGTGTATACTTAACAATTATTCGCCGAAGGCGAAGTGATTATCGGTGAATATTCACCGGTAATCACTGAGTCTGAGGCGAATAATTGTTTTAGTATAAATACACAGGTGATTGTTTTAAAAAAAGAAAAGAAAAAGCATTGTACAACACGAAAAAGTTTAATTTCATCAAAAGCGCGCGAACGACTGGCAGCCATTTTTTTCGTCGAGGTGATTATCGGCTTATAATCCGAGATAGCGAACCAATCAGAGCGCGCGATTTTGTATAATCACCTGAGTATTTATACTAATGCCAAATAGCACTCGTGGGACAACATAAGATACCACAAAGGGACAAGGTAGGTCGATTGCATTGAAAAATATTTAATATTGTTCCACTTGAAAACGAGCCATACAAACCTTTTCGAATCGGGAGGCTGGGGAAGTCACACCTGTTGATAAAGGGAGAGAAGAAACTGTTCCTACAAACTATCGCCCAATATCTACGCTCTCAAGCCCTTGCCCAAATATTTGAAGAGCTTATCGGTAAGCAGCTTGCCAACTATCTAGCGAAGGTGAAAATATTCTATATGAACTTAGTTTGGATTTAGAAAGGGTCTCAAGCACATCACAATCACACCTCACACATCAATCATCACACATGCACATCTCAAGCTATAACAGAAATTATGAAAACCTTCGAAAAGCCATAGATCACAACATTTATACCTGTGGGGTTTCTAGACTTCTCCAAAGCATTTGATACAGTTAACCATAAAATATTGTTGTCTAAACTGGAATCGTATGGAATAAGAGGATTACCACTTAAACTATTTTCGAGTTATCTTGCAAATAGAAAACAATACACTTCATTAGCAAATAATGTCTCTTCAATGCAAACGGTAAATTGTGATTTACCACAAGGAAGCTCGTTAGGCCCCACGCTATTCTTATTTTATATAAACGATCTACCTAACATTTCAGAACCGCTTACGTTTAATTAGGGTGTTTGCAGACCACACAAATGGATTTGCCTCGTCTTATCTGGATGACCCTAAAAATCTGGAAACGCTGATTAATGTCGAGCTTAGAAAGGTGAAAGAATGGTGCGATATTAACAAATTATCAATAAACCTGGCAAAAACTAACTACATTATTATTAAGTCTTCAAGGAAACGAAATCACGAATTTATGATACACGTGCAAAATACAGATGGCACAATCCATACTTTGGAAAAAAAAGACCGCATTTTGAAATATTCTTTGCAAGATTTTTCGGTCTACAGACAGATAGTGCTCTCCCTCTGCTAAACCTTTAAAAGTCCTCACAGTGAACGACGTCTGTCACTTGCAGGCATTAAAATTTACTCCGAGTAAATTTTAATGCTTTGTGGCATAAGAATCTTCTCCCATTATGAAATGTTTTTTGCGATTTTTTTCAGTACGCTGGTGGTCTCCATGCTTACAATACCAGATACGCCGCCAATCAAAATTTATACAATTCTCGGGTCAAAACAAACACCGGGAAACACTATTAGGTTTATATTCTACATGGCTTCTATTTTGTGGCATGTTATACCTACTAGCTTGAAAAAACTTAATGTTTGTTAGTTCTCTAATACTGCTTCGTCTCTTCTCTGAACAGCTTGAAATATCATGAAGTACCCAAAACCGTGACTTCAAACACCCAACACTATGTCCACTCCCCATAGTTCAGTCTGTCTCTCTGTGTTTGTGCTTTATTTACTTGTCTCTGTTAGGCACCTTTAATCTTATTTGTCTTGCACTTAACAGCCAGGGGCCGGTTGTTCGAAGGCCGATTAGCGCAAAGTCAGGGTTAAATTTTAACCCCGGTTTCTTTTCCCCCTGTTAAAAAAACATTTTCTCCGATAACTTTCTCTATTTTTTTCGGAGCATACAATCATCAAATTGTATTCAAAAAGAGATATTCTGAATATGCTTTTTAAGCTCTCATATCTGTAAATAAATTTCACACTAACCTTGGGTTACCTTAACCCTGCTTCGAACAACCCGGTCCAGGGGGTTAACTTAAAAACCGCAAGGTTCATTTATCCCACTGGCTCGACTTTGTACACCGTTTATTGTAATTTAACATAATATTCAGCAATTATTGTGTATATAAGTGTGAATGAGTGAATAAACTTCTTGTTGTTGGGCCGCCTGTGGTTGAACGCAGAAGAGGTAGAGGAAAACAGCTCCTTGCATAGTAGTTTGATCTGCTAGATTTCTTTCCTAACCCATACTTCATTAATTATGCATACTGTAGCTATATTGTTTGGAATCATGCAAATACACGGGCTTAATTTGTGTTTCCTTCTCCGATATATGTAATGCAGGTGTGCAAGTCAAATTTCGGGTGTTTCAGAAGTTTTCACGTTCGTCTCCTTGAGACTCCTTTGCCAACGCTTCGCGGTGATGAAAGAGTAAGCAAAACGAGAGAGATAAAAATCCTCTGGAACCGGACTAGACGTTCACTTGAGGCAAAGTAAATTACAAATTCCCAGTAACGTATCTCAAAAAAAAGCTAATATGCCCACACTCGTTGATGTCCATGGCACAAGTCAAAATTGCACTCTAACTTATTTGATTACTTGTTAATAATATACATGCAAAAATTTGATTTCAACTTTCCGCGCTTAATTTCAACTTTCTGCACAGTTTGGGATTAATTGACGTGCTCTCAGCCTATCAGCGCGTTAAAATGTTTGCATGTATATTATTATCAACGTAATTGTGCGATTACTCTGGGTTTGAGTTGCTTGTAAATCTCACGCCACTTATTAACTAAAAGGAAATGATACGAATCAAGGACGCTAACGTTTTCTCGCCCTTATTGCTGACGACATATATTTCCTTTGCGTTTTGATTGGTTCATTGACCTGTGGGCATATATTGTGATTGGTCATCGAAATTGCCTTGGTTTGGTTTCTCGGCAGTCCATCTAAACTGCTCTACGACATACTTGGTGGTGCATTACATGTGATGAAGTCATCTATATACACAAGTCTGAAGTAATGTAAGGAATTGAACTGAAGAGAATGTTAAGATTTCTTGGCTATGTGTTATAGCGTAAATCAGGAAATATTCTCTGGCTGTTAGGTCCGATTGTTAAAACAAACTGTCCCTTTTTCATCGAAATCCTAGTCGTATCGCTATCATGGAGATTATGACGTCAATGAATTCCACCACGGTCAGGATACTGGCACCGAGACAAAGACCCACCTGACCACCGAGTTCACCTGAAAACAAGAAAACAGGTTTAAGAGAAAATACTTCTGCAAGATTCTTTTCACAATGAAGCGCAGACCAGTACGCTGGAGGGCTAACCTGGTGCAATTGCACGTATAGTTCGCTCAGCCAATCAATTTCGTTGTTTCGAGGATTATTTCAAAATTGCAGAAAAAAAAATTAAAATTGTTAGGAATTTTTTTATTGACGTTCAATTATACATTTCGTAATTTGATGTTATTAGATTTTGATATAAGCCTTAATGTAAATGCGCAATTTAACCTTCGAGCTGCCAAGTGTTTCATCAATAAAACCACCTGTCTCTCTATTTTCATGTAAGTGCTTGGTATGATTGTAATAATATACATCCAAAAATGCCAACGCCCTGGATGGCTGAGAGCATGTCACTTAATCCCAAACAGTACATAGAGTTGAATTGAGGGCAGAAATTTTAAATTCAATTGTATATTATTAACGAGTAACAGCCCCATTACTGTAATCAAATGGTTTCGAGTCCAATTTTGTACAAGTAAGCACTTGTAAATTTTTCGAGACCATTTGATTATTAGGTGAGATTCCATTGGTCTCAAAGCACTGGTTTGTTGTCACTTTTATAACAACTGAAATAATTGGACTGCACTCGTTGCTCACTCTAATACCCAATTTTCATTTAAATGTTAGAAGGCCCTATGTTAATAGTACGTTTCACTATACCAGTAATGTTAGCCATTATCAGTGATTACCAGTGTTGTTAGACTAAGATACACTTCTGCTCACCCATTAGGCTCCCTTTTCCATAAGCTTCCTGCTCTTTCAGAAAAAAGAAGTTGAGTTCTTGGAAGTAAATGTTTAGCTCTAAAATGTTGTCCCTGCCAGGAAGAAAAAAATACACTCGCTCTGTGTTTGCACTGGTTTCAAACTAAATTTTATTTAAACGCTCACTTTGTCTGCTAAGCGCAGTAAAACTTAGAGAAAATATTACAGAATTTTAGATTCGAGTTACAAACGTTGGAAATGAAAAGCGAAAACTCGAAATTTAAGATCAGAGACAAACTCAGCTACACTTTAACTTCTTTCAAGCTCCCGAAAACAACGCAAAGAACAAGGCGAAAAACGTCTTCACCTCATAGCGGACGCCATTAGTCTCTTTCTAAACACCGCTAACCATCCAACTTGTGATCGCGCGAATAACATTATTTCCGGTTCCGGAACTTACTTTGTTTGCTAAGTAAAAGCTTGAGATATGAACGTGAATTTATGAAACATTCATGTATGGGAATTGCGGAATAAACATTTAACAAGTGAAGAATCATCGCAGTTATTTACGAACCCATGTCATGGCGATCCCGTTCAAGAATGAAAAAATTCAGGCTCGAATCTAGTTCAAGGCTGAATTTTTCAGACATTATCTTCGCAACTGCGTCAGGACTGCGTACATTGCGTACATAACTACGATGAACTCAGTTTCCCTTGTTAGAAAACTTGCAACTCGTTCAGTAGCTGTTAAAGTGTATGCAAAGCTTAAAGGACAATGCTGGGAACATTTGAAACCCAGCAACTCTGCAGTTTGGAAAGCCGTTTTCAATACATTAGAGGATCTACTGAGAAGTCTTTCAAAACTCATTAGAACTTTTCCTAGAATTTTCCCGTAAATATTCTTGATCACTCATGATCACCGCTGTATAGATTCACGAAGAACTTAGTTGGCTCCCAACACAGGCTTTCCTGAAGGCTTCCTCGGTCCCCTCTTAGTGTGACAATTGCAGACATTGCTCTTGCCATAATCACAGCATTGCACGAGAGACATGATAAGAGGCTTAATGATTTGAGCAAAACTGGAATTAAAAATGCGTAGTTATTGAGTTCAACCATTCTTCATTGCTTCCCCACCTTAATCAATAACGAATATTAACTCTAAAATAATATTGTTATTCTTTTTAGGCGGTACCTTTAGCCATCAACGTTTTTGGCCTCGTTGCACGCGCGGTACACGCTCGCGAGAGATCTCCTCGAGCTCATCAATAGCCTGCAGCCCTTGAACCCAGGGCCCTTTTCTCTGAAGCCCGAATAGCTTTACGGACTCGGTGCTCCATTATTAGGTCGGAGTCAACCGAACGTTTTTGTACTTCTTAGCGAATAACCCAGTTTAATGTGCAAGTCAAAATTGCAATTGCTTAACCTTGAGAACCAAAAAAATGTTGATTCTCGTTGAAACATTGCGATAATAAAATAGACCCGGAAAGGTATCGGGCCTTCCGAGAAACGAGCCCCAGTAATGGAGAGTTCAATTGAATCTTAAATGTTGGATTCTCTACCTAGCATATTCAGTCAGCTTTTGTATTCGAGCCTCTGATAGATTGCTGTAATTCGTCCCTTGAATCTGAGATAAATCTCTGAGATAGTTCTTGTTCAGAAAACCGGCATACGACAGGGTTGGCGAGTATGTAACTGTCTCACAGGGGAGGGGACAGTCACAGCGGTCATCTCTTAGCCTGTGAAAATTAGCTGCGTAGAGGAGAAAGATAAAATTATTTATATTATCAATTTACCTTTTTAATAATAGCTCTACCGTTATTTACTAACTTAATAAAATTCAGTAATATTATATTCTGTCTGTGCCCTGAATTTTTATGGTTCCGTTTGACTTCCAAATTAAAGCTAGACTTTACAGTGCCCTTCAGAAAACGTTTGACAAACGGGTTCCGGAGTTCGTTTGGCATTCCCGAAGTCCACTACGTACTTGGAAATTTAATGACGTAGTTGTCAATCAAATCGCGAACTTCGAAACGAGCTAAGACTACAGAAACAAACCATTGCCAACATTGTTGATAATTTCGTTCGCAGAGGGAATGCTGAAGCTGAAAAAGGAGGAAACAAACGTAGCCATCCAATTCGAGAAGTCTGCCATAATCGAAGATAAGACAAATTAAGAACTGGAATAATGACAATAATAGCGCCAGCTGTGAAGCAATTCAAACTTCCCCTGCCAAGTCCCGAACTTCGCTCCACGTGAAATTCGCAACTTCGTTTTCGAAGGTCGCGATTTGATTGACAACTACGTCGTGAAATTTCCAAGTTCGTAGCGAACTTCGGGAATTTCAAACGAACTCTGGAACTCGTTTGTCAAAAGTTTTGTGAAACGCACTGTAAGCAATGTAATCCAACCCTACTCGTTGCAGGTCATGAGGTTCAACTACGCCTTTCTCATTTGCCGTTTTTAAGAATTTTTTCCCCTTTCTACAAAGCAACCTGTGAAATATAGAAAGTGTTTTTCTTTCTCCGTGTGACCTAATTTGCTTTGAAAAGTTAAAAAAGGAGTTAGAATTAACAACAATTCAAGAAATTCGCATACGCATAAATGCCAAGGACTTTTAGGATTAGTTCCTTGCAAATTGAGGGTGCCTTCATTCCTTTGGCATGATCCGGAATTGGAATAACTGTTATTAAATTTGAGCCCACGTTTCAGCAGTGTTAGTTTCAGAGCGCGCGCAAGTGAGGCTTTCGGGTCAACATTCGATCACACATAGAGAAGAGTAAGAGATTCAGCACGCAAAATCCGAAAAAAAAGGATGAATTCCTATCCAGAACTTACGTTTTTCTCAGAAGAAGAGAAAGTGCAATTGTTAAATGGAAGCTGCCCTCGTCATCTGACAAAGCCCAAGTTGAAACTAACTTGGCTTTCTTATCGTGTAGGAACAGCAAAAGATGGCACTGCTTCGAGCGATGCAAGCGAACGCAGAAGGGTGCGATAAGTGCTAAAATGGAGAATAGTATGATAGGAGTTTTGATCCATTATTCACTTCCGATTCTACGATTGTTTCGATTCCTGAAAATAGTTTTACAATTCTCCGATTCTCCGCTTAGTGCTAAATCGGAGAATAGCGTCATAGGAGTTGTGAAGATCCATTCTTCACTTCCGATTATGCGATTATCCTCGAAAATTATCTTACGATTCTCCTATTCTACGATGGAGTGCTCATAATCGGAGAACAGTATAATTAAAGTTGTAATCCACTATTCATTATTATGTAATCCAATTGGACACGCAAGTGAGCGCTGCTACAGTCTTTGGGTGTGAAATGGAGCCAACAGGGTTCATCGTCCCCGTTGCAATACATAACCTTGTCCTAAAAAAGTGTCTTAGTCTATACTGTTTCCACAAACGACAGTTACAAAGTGGGTGAGTCACCTTGGTACCCTCAGTGTTGAGGATATGGACAATTCACTACCAGAATTCCTAGGTGTAGTTGCATTAAATTTTACAGAGGTGTCTTTTTTCAAAGTACAACTCATTTTCATATAATAAATGGTATTTACGTCATATATGCTATAAATTCTCAAATTTCTTATTACGCTTATATTTACAACTTACATATCTCCTGGAAAACGCAATCTGCAGTTTGACGAAGATTGCAAATTTCAACGTCATCTGCGCCTTTAAGGAAATAGATAAATTACATTTTTAGCTAAATCGATCAGTACCTAACACTTAAAACAGTTCCCGCCAAACAAAGATCTCTTTCCCTGCCTTACAATCCTCTTTTTCTCGTAAAAGAAACAGAAACGTTTTTTAATGTGGTACTGTTTGTTTTTCTATACAGTGTGGTTCTGACTTTTTCATCTGATGATCAAATCATGCAGTGTGACCATTCTTTGTAAAGCTACTGAACAGTACTGTACTGTGGTACTGTTTGTTTTACTATACAGTGTGGTTCTGACTTTTTCATCTGACGATCAAATTATGCAGTGTGACCATTCTTTGTAAAGCTACTAAACAGTACTGTACAGTGGTACTGTTTGTTTTACTATTCAGTGTTTGTTTTCCATTCGCGGATAAAGCCATGCATTGTAACTATTGCCTGGAAACCTACTTCACTTACCCGGCATCCTGATGTCTCTGCAGCCGCACTGTTCTACCACATGATCAGTTTGACAGATCAATTGACAGCCGGCTTTTGTGTACTTTGTGTAACCGGGAAAGTTACTGATTCCTCCATTAAAACATCCGCTTTCATATGGATCTGGGAGATTTTCGATCTGTGAAATAAATTTTGTATGAAATTGAAACAGTTTGCTATGTTATGTCATCTATCAGCTATTCGCGGGTTCTTAATAAGCTCCTGGTTACTGTTTAAAACGTTTTCATCAACGAAGTAATTTTAATGGAAGTAAATGTCGTGTTTTGATCAGGACTAGGATCACTCTACCTCATTCATTTGTACTTTGCCACATGAATGATCGAATTTCAGATAGGGAGGAACTTCAATCGAGCAGGGCGTCTTCTTTTCCAAGCGGAAACATGGTAGAATCATTTATAAAGGGGACGCTGAAAAGTCTGAGGATACTACTTTAGACCAGGGGAGCCTCCATCTCCCTTATAAACCCTAGGAGACAAACTTTGCCCGTATCTTTCTATTTTTAGTCGTTCGAATTCCCGCGAATGCATTGTACCGTCCAATCAGAACAAAGTTGTTCTTTTACGTCACATGCAGAGACAAACCAGTGATAGTGTCTCACAAATTATTCTCTTGAGACTGTTCTAAAAATAAAACGATACGAGCAAAGGTTGACTCAAGGATATAGTGTGTATGGAGGCTCCGGGTGATGGGCTCCTGTTTAGACCTAAAGATCTTTAAAAAAAACTCTCAATATATGATTGTATGGAAGAGATAAATGGAATTTTATTTATAAAGCTTTATAACCACGAACGTTATTCTGATGTAGATATTCCGATAGATAAAGTGAAAAGAATCTTCACAACCTGAGTGAATTTTACAAGCATTTTTGGTTCTGCAATCCTATGAGAGCATAAACTGACTTTGTAACCACACCTTATGTTTCTGCACAGCGGCAAAAGTACTAGTCCCAGGACTCAAAGAGAAGCCCAGCTGCTCGACCATTGGGGGCACTTCGTGATGGTGTACATGCACTCTCAGTCCCGTCAGTTTATCGAACAGACCAAAGTAGTCAAACTGCTCTACGTTTAAAATCAAGCGAAGTCCGTATGACACGCCGGCATTTTTTACTCTCAAAATGGGCTGGCCATCTTTGCCTGAAAGGCGAAAACAGGAGGGGAAGTCATTCTAAATCGGTTTGGTCAGGCCAGGACCGCGCCCCAGATATCCACGTGTAATAGCTGCTTATTAATTTAGCGCGAAGGCCATACTGGTATACCGATATTCTCCAATGCGGCCCGTGCAAGCTCGGTTAGAAAAGAGTTTGGTGGCTTTTGGAAATAAAAAAAATAAAAACACGGCTCGTGATCTTTTCCGTGGAAATTTTCCATATGGCAAAATCCCGACTAGAAAAGAACCAATCAAAACGCCCGGATATTTCTCAAGACAGCCTTGCCATACGATAATTATGAATAATAATAATAACAATAATAATAATCTTTTTTCATTTGATAAAAATACATGTCAAAAGTTACAAATACATTAATTAGAATAATAAGCGCTTACAAAAAAATTGACGAAGTTGCTAAATTAAAAATGTTCAGATAAATTAAGAAAATGGACTCTATACTGCTAATTTATATCTAAAGCTAAGTAAGGGTTATTTTTAGGCAAGGAAGTGATATGTGATTTATTTATCGAGGGCGCAGGTGAATGAAACAAACTTGACAGATACATTAAGATTCCGAAGGTACGCTCTGGGATTTTAACGTTGTCAAATACTGCTGACAACTTTACAAACAATTTAATTCACCACTTTACTACAAAGTTGACAGGAACGAATGAGTCTGAGGAAGAACTTTTTGTTGCACAAAGTAGTTTTAATCGGGTTCGGAAAATCCAGACAATGACTTAAAGAAATTTCTATCCTCTAAGAATTTGGAAGAAAACTACGAGAACGCTCAGTTAAGCATTGAAGAAGGGGTGTTTAACTTTGTGCAGGCAAGAGTTCCAGAACGTAATTCTCATGTTTTTTAATTTGAGCAGCTGTATTTGAAATGTAATAACAGTTTTGGTAAAATAAATGCAACGCTGTTGAAGTAAAGTTGTGGTCTTTCTTGTCAGTGAGTTAAATGTGATGCATGTGGGTGTGCTACGAGGGGAATATTTCTATAATATTCCCCTGGGGGATTATCACTTTTAATATTCCCCTAGGAATGTTATCAGCCCCGCACTGCCCTGTTTCAATCAAAGCCGCCCCCAGCTTTTTAGACAGTTGCTAATTACGGGGTTTATTCAATAAAGTTAGCCTGGAAGAACAAAGGAAAACGAGCCATGTGAAAAATAAGTCTATTATAATATTCTAATATTTCTGTACGTTGATACAACTCTACCCATGACATTTTCTTTATTCATTAACAAAAGGTTGGCTTGTTGAACTACAGTAATAAAACAAATGATGGATATTTTCGATTAAGCTCCTTCAATAATCTGAGTGATAAATATTTATACTGAATCTTCATTTACGCTAGAACCGAAGCCAAGTTAAATCGCTCGAGGTTAAAAGGAAAAATATAGTTTTATTTGAATTCTTCGAAACCGTTCGGTTTAAGTCAAATTTGCAATTTCTTTTTCACTACGCTTGAAATATTTTAGGTCACACATCGCAAAATGTAGCCGTCAAATTTCATTATAAAAAATTAATGTGTCAACTTGGTTTGGTATCCATGAGTAATTTATATTTCAATTATTTATTCAATGGTCACCTATAGGAAACCGGTTTTCAATCTGGCTTATGGGTTTCCATAACCCAGAAACAATGGTGGTTATTCAATAAGAAAATATCTTAAAATCTAAACAACTTTACCGCTGCGTTCATTATGAAAAGAGTTTTGATTTCTGAAACTCTCAAAGCTGACCCACCAAATGATACCAAACTCAGCAAAAATGAATCATTTCCAGTTTACTCCCAGTCTCTTAAATACAATGTTTCGCTTTTAATTGAAGCGTTTTCATGAAAAATTGCATGGCTAGATACCTACATTAATGAATTTGTACAGTTCCACTTTGTTAAATACTGAATGTATCAGAGAGAAGTTGGGTTCCAAAACAGAACAGTTGAACGAAAACCTAACTAAAAGAAAACGTTTGGTCTCTCGTTAACTAAATGATAAAGAGAAGAGAAAAAAGCTTTAACTAAGAAATCCTTTTTATAGATATTGTTTACAACTTTTTCGAATATGCCTGAACATATTACCTACAACGCAACCTGCCAGTAAAATACACGGCAAGACCTGAATTCACGTGAGTGACGCCTATGTCCAATGCTTTTCTCTACTGGCAAAACATGCAAGCCTCCGAACAGTACTCTACTGTCGTACTGTTTGTTTTACTATACAGTGTGATTCTCAATGAACTTTTTCATCTGTGGATTAAACCATGCAGAGTGACCATTCTATTGAATGCTACTGAACAGTACTGTACTGTGGTACCGTTTGTTTTAATATACAGTGTTTTTCTAACTTTTTCATCTGTGGATCAAACCATGCAGTGTGACCATTCTTTGGAAAGCTACCGAACATATCGTAGTGAAATGTGGTACAGTGTAGACCAAGCATTTTTATCGGCGAAATGAAACCACCCAGCGAAATCATTTTAGCGTTGTACTGTTTTATGATAAAAGATAAGACAGTGATCTGTTGCTTTGAGAGATACATAATTGCAACCATATTGATATTACAAATCTAGCATTCAAAAAATCGTAGAACTTAAAAGTTGCTTACTTACCTGAATTAAAAGTGTAACAAAGTCCCATAGAGGTCAGCACGCGTGTAAAGTTTTTTGTTGTGCATTTTTCTCCGCTCCACAAACAGCCCAAAAGCATGTCCTCTATTTGATGTCCTCCAACGTGATATACACGTGAGATATTTACTTTTGCCATACTATTCCAGTCAACTTCGCTGTCATTTACTTCGACTCCCATTACTCGTATTTTGTCCCTAATGGCGAACTTGATGTAATCTTCAAACCGGTTCGCAGCGATTTGCGACTTTCGAAACATGTTGAAATTACAGATGGTTACGGCAGGAAATTCGGGCATTTTTTCGTATCGCAAAATTGCTTTTGTCGTGACGGGATAAGAGAAATATTTACGTACAAGGTGGTAAGAGTGAAACATGAATAATCCGAACCCAGAAAGGAGAATAAACGCCCATAAAACTCGTATAAACACTCTACGGTTGGTGAATACGTGTCGTAAGCCATGAAGTGTGGAGCTCTCAATAAACACATTCCATCTGCCTTGCATAGCGGCCACCACAGAACGCTTTTCCATCGAAAGTCTATCTCCTTCTGGATTAACCTTGCCTCTACCAGTCGCGAAAGCCAGAACATGTCTCCTGTTCAAACCAACTTCTGAATTTTCAAAGTTCATGGTTTTGAGCACTAGTTTCCGAAACCATTAACTTGCCGAATCTGCCAGACAACGCAAAAACACGCATATGAATTCTTTAAGCTGTTTGTTTTCTTACCAAAACTATTAATTTAAGCTCTCCCCGCTGTTTTGAGCCGCTAAGATTTTTCCACAATGAATTAGTTTTGGAAACAGACCAAATGCTTACACTTGTTTTCTTAGGCAGCGAGGGAGAGAGGCAGGGGTTTTGGCTAGAGACGAAGTAATTGTCCATTTTGTAATTGGAGCAAAGAAGTAAATTGTATATGATTTTATTATGTGTTATTAGTTTACTTTCATTCCCCGGGTTTCATTCTTTCTATTTCTGTTGTAAATACCTCTTCCTGACCGGGTTCGAGGTCCGTACTGTAAGTTACAGACCAGATTTTTTTCCCTCGAGTCGAGGGGAAAAACGAGGATTCGTAACTTACAGTACAGACCGTGAAAAACGAGTTTTGCAAGTTAGGTAATAGAGAATTACTGAGGCGAGCAGCATTATTGGATATAATGCAGGCAGCTGAGGCCTGCGGCCTCACATGCATCTGCCTGCATTATATCCAATAATGCTGCAAGCCGAAGTAATTATCTATCATGATCGTCATTCAAACCCATTGTTTTCTGTCTGCAATTATATCATCGAATGTCACCGTCCTTTTGTATTTTTGTGGAAAACAATAAATTAAACAATTCATGGCGTTCAATGGATACTTTTTATTCAAGGAAACGGCCACATTAGCTATTGTTTTCATGAGTAAAACTTGACATGCACGTGTGAAAAATGCTACCAGAAACGAGTTATTGAACACAGATCTTTCTGAAAGTCAACTCATTGTCGTTTGGAATGATGGCGGAAAACTTCTGCGAAAGCAGTTCTGAGAAAGAATTGTTTCTTACGCAGTCAACGTTTACTATTAAGTCGGATGATTGAGATGGTAAGTACTTTCTTAGTCGTTGCACTTCTTTTGGTTTTGCTTAGTTGTGTGTAACCTGACGTTGTAATCGTTATTCAGGAATGGGTGTGTCGACGAGTGAAGCGCACCGAAAATGCTCAGAGGATAATATTGTTATTAGTCAAGGTATATATTATTTAAACTTTATTCATTAAAGTATTAGAAGCGGATATGGACACAAATGTTCTTGACTTTGGTTAGTTCGTTTTCTAGTGAGACAGATAGTCATGTATTTTTCTAAATATTTTCAGTCGTAATTGTTTGTGTAACGAGGAGTATTGGTCGTTACCTCATTTTCTCTTGTTGTTACTAGGGAGTGAAAGATTAATTTGGTGCGCCAATCTCATCTGACGAATGTCGGAGGTTTGAAGACAGCTGGTTTTCCGATGCTAGTCGAAGGAAGTAGAATTGGACGCTAAATATCTTTGAAGAATGGGAAGTGCTTCACCAGTGGATATACGCATGTAAAGCATGCTGTATTATTAAAACCAAAACACGCAGCATTATTTTTAATAACGCAGCTTGTTTCAGGTTTAATAATGCTTCGCGTTTTAATAATGCTGCGTGTCGATTTAGCACATGTAAGATTACCTCTGATAATTTCCCTGTTATCCAAAAAGACCGCACCCATTTTTCTCACACACTTTGTTTGCATTTTTGTTTCTCTCGGCATTCGATGATATAATGCAGACAGAAAACAATGGGTTTGGATGACGATCAGTAATTATTTATCATTACTCGGGCTACGTCTCCAGGGGGGCCCGAGTCTTAAATTGCGTAGAATTTTTCCGCGTTTTTTTCCTGTCTCAGAAATTGAAAAAATTGTGCAATAGGCTCTAACTGTTAGACTCAAGTAGAATATTTAATTAGTTTTAATGGCGGTGAAATGGATGTAACACGAATGGTCTTTTATTTGATCTTCAAACAAATGTGACTTTGTGAACGCTATTCAACAATTATTCCACGAAATCGAGTCGTATATGAGCTGGCTGTAGTTCATGTACGACGAGATTGAGTGGAATAATTGTTTTATTATATCTCTTAACCCTCGCTTATGAGACACTGAAACTAGTTGGTACGACAAGAATTGACTTTGTTATTGTTTGCGAACAGAACCATGTTGTTGTCGAGCCGACATGTTGTCAAGCCGATGTGTAAAAAAGTTTCAAACACGAGTCCGGCTTGTTCTTAAACATCTCTTTAATGCACTTGTCGAATTTTTTTCGAGTTAGCAAATTAGTTTGAGACTTTTAAAAAAGTGGAAAAAGTAGGCAGAAATAAAAGTAAAAACTCAGTTTACGGGCTTCACAGATCTTTCAAAATGGCGGCTGTTTGTAAGAGTTTCACCTTCGTTCGTAATAAACAATTTCGCAATATAATTTGCTCACTTACCGTCGAATAATTTCATCCCATATTTATTTGCTTCGGTAGTATTTATTGGTGTATGCTTTTTCAATCGATAGCCAATTCTGAGCTCACTCAGGGCTAATCAACTTGTTAGTTAATTAATTTCTTACTCTTATAACTAGTTTTAGTTTGAGCGTTTCTCGAATCATCCGAGAACCTTTCGGACCTGAAAAGTTAATCGTAGAAACAAAAAGCACCAACTGTACTAACCTGTTCTTTAGAAGAAAATTATTCTTCTGCCACAAAGTTTGATGGACAGAAACGTCACTGCTTGTAAACTACAGTGTGAAGTACTTCACCCGAAAACGTTCTGGGACTTTCGAGGAACGCGCGCCAGGGGCCCGTTTCTCCAAAGACGAAGAACCTTAACGACCCCGGAGCTCTATTTTCAAGTCGCTCTCAACGGAATATTTTTTAATTCATGATCTACTAACAAGCTTAACGTGCAAGTTGACTGAGAATTGCATTGCAGAACGTTGAAAAGCAACAAAAGTGTCATTCCTGTTGTAAACACTGTGATTACAACATAGTTCACCGGATCAGATAAGTTACCGCGCCTTTTGAGAAACGTGCGCCAGGAGTATCAATAGTTGTTTGTTGAGTTCGATCGTGGGGATGCGGGAAGTTCTCGCCCCTGTCGTTGTTGATGAAACAGGGAAGGTAGGCAAGTATTCTTACCACTGTGCCAACCTCGCACGAGATAGTCAGTCTTTGAACTTTTAGTTTGGAGCTATGCCACTTATTTATACAAGAACCAAGAAAAAAAAATTACATGCAATTGGACAATTTAGAATTCTTGGAAATCTTAACATGCAGTAAAATGCAGACGATCGGTTTATGGTATCAATTGTTGTAAAGAACAGTCCCTACTAGATTTTTCGCGGGAAAGATCAGTTAGCCGAATCTTTTTCGCAGAGGTTTAAAGCAGTGTGCTTAGGCCAAGGAAGTGTGCCTCAGGCTGTTAAACTTATCATATGAATGGGAATCTTATTGGAAGGTTTTCTAGTCTCAAGCAAATACTTTTCGCACTAGCTTTGCCAGCATTTTGAAAAATAAACTCATGTTAACAAGAGTATTTAAACGTTATATATTCTGTTGTTCCTTTCCTGGTGCAATTTCTCTTGAATGTCTGGATAAAGGCTCAAGTAATAACATATCAGGGACGGCGGAGCGTATTTTGAAGTGGGGGGGCTGGAAACGAGCGCCGGAGGCGCGAGTTGGTAGGGGAGTCTGGGGGCATCCTCCCCCAGAAAATTTTGAAATCTAGAGTCTCGGAAATCGTATTAACAACATTCTCCGCGACATACTTCTTGAAATAATTAGCCTGGATAAAGCGTAACATGGAAGGTACTTTTAATGCTTACAGCAATATTTTGGAGGTTATTTCTCATCCTTTCCGTCTCCAACGCTAACCTGCGGTTTTTGGGCACAAGCTTCCCGTCTGTGGGAAGGAAGCTCACGCTGAGAAAATGTTAAAAATACGTAAGCGCGAAAAGTTTCCGACGAGGCTTGTATAAAGTTGTAGCTTAAACAAAATAAAATGTCATCCTCCTCAAAAGTGGGGGGGCTAAAGCCCCCCCAGCCCCCCCGGCTCCGCCGTCCCTGCATATCCCTGCCAAGGTGCTGCTCGTTGTTTCATGGCCGGCTATCATACCTTATATCTTTAACTGCATTTTCAACATTTTTTTGAAATTGCTAAAAACGTTAAATCAAATAACTGGTTTTATTTCACATGTATTATTATTAACGCCATAGTTTTGGGCGAGCTTTCCCACACAAACAACACCTAACGGACAAGGTACAACCAACAAATAAACTCAAATCAACTAAATTCAGTAGGAGAGGTTTATGTATAGGTTTTTCTAAACTGCGCTGACTTCGTCAGTTGATTATTACAGTACAGAGTTTTGCCAAGTTCTGAATAAATAATTTTAGTCACATCTGTGTGTTTTCACGGTGGTATGACTAGGTTCCTCGCGAGTTCCAACACGGCAGGATAAATCACACACTCACCTGGCGAGAAAAAGACAAACTTGACTTTAGCTTTTAACCCAGCAAACACAGAAAATAAATAGATTGAAATGAGACTTGAAATAAAATTGCCGCTAATTTTTTTTTATAAATAAGCACTCGTACAATTTTCAAAGACAACAAATTTTTTCAGTCTTTGAAACATTAACTGTGTTCATTTATTCCAAATTGCACTCGTAACCAGGGATTACCGATACAAAGAACGTTAAAACTTACCGTAACTTTCACAACGCGCAGTAAACGCCGAGCAGGTGATAACGCATATGTCTTTCAAACCTGACTAACCAGGTTACAGCGAAAGGTCTTCGTTTGGTAAATCAGGCATATAATATGCCATATTGCCCTCAATTTAAGTCAACAAAACTTGTATCTGACTTGCCTGTCCTGGGTGTTATTTCACTCCACCGCTTCAGGAACGCGTTCACAATCGCAGCAGGAGTGGAAGGCACCGAGGACGCGGGGGCAGCTGGGTTTGTCTGGCGTTGAATTTCCGCCTGCTGTATCGTGTTGTTTTGCAAATCGTGCACAATCGGAATGACAACAATCTGCTCCTCGCCACCAGGGGACGATGGGATAGGTTTGCTAAGTTGTATCTGGAATAAAAATTGGGCACTTGTTATGTACCAGAGTATGCAAAGTTCGGTGCTTCAAGAACATTGTACAGAAATGCAAGCTAGATACATGGTCACCATTTTGGAACTGAATTACTTCGTAAGCTCAGAGTACAATTTCTGTGGAAATCATAGATCACTTTCCGATAATGAGTGGTTTTCACATAAATGTCGCAAAGTAAACACTAGGACCAGCGGCAACAGTTTCAAACATTCCAACGAACCAATCAGAACTCAAAACAAATACACGTCATCAGCACCTTGCGCGGGAAAACACGTGAGAGCAAGACGTGGTTGGTTCTAAATCTGCTTTTGATTGGCCGAGAAAAAGGCGTCAGATCCTATTACCAATGACCAATGTTTGCGATGCAAAACAATTCTTTCCCTTCTTTTCTTTTTTCTTCCCATTATTTCGGAATACAACCTCGTTTATCATACTTTGCTTATGCTGAAAATTCTGAGAGGAAAAGATACGAAATTTGCTTCCCTTTATCTTTACTTGAGCTGTTTAAGTGACGTAACGAACGCAGCGTAATAATATGCAACAAACACAAATGAATTAGACAAACTTACAAAAAAGAGCATTTTTCCTTTGAGAACAACCGCTGGAGTTCCAGGAGGAGCGATCTCGGGCCCACTTGGTGGGATGCTTAGGCACCATTCCACTCTCCAGTTACATGTCGGATCTGGGTTCTAAACAAACGATTTTATGGTCATGAGAACATGGTAACCAAAACGCGAGAACCTGCAGCAGCTATTGGTTTGGTTAGTACTTGAAGACAGCAATGCAATTTTGAACATGCGCCCCACTTATTAGAATTTGCTACTGACTGAAAAGGAGCCCGATTATTGTAATATTTGGGAGCAGGGTTGGCACAGTGTTGGGAAGCAGGATTGATACAGTGTAGGGGAGCAGGGCTGGCGCAGTGTTGAGAGCGCTCGCCTTCCGCCAAGTGGCCCGGGTTCGATTCCCGGTCCCGGCGTCATATGTGGGCTGAGTTTGTTGGTTCTCTACTCTGCTCCGACAGGTTTTTCTCTGGGTACTCCGGTTTTCCTCTTTCCACAATAACCAACATTTGATTTGACTCAATTTAATATGATTTGTGCTTTACAGTGTCCCAAAGGCGCTTTACATCAATTCTTCTATTAACTAATTAATTACAATCAAACTAAACAAAGGTCGACCACACCACCGGCATCTACGTCCCCTACTCTTTTCGAACAGTGTTGTGGGATCTTTTAACGTCCACAAGAACAGTGCTGTGAGACGGAGCCAAGAAGAAGCCGAGAGCCGAGAAGACTACAATGTCTAACCATTTGCAGATGTCATAACAAAGGCAGCACATTCTCCTCAGTTATTTTAGGACCTCGAGTGTTGGTCCGGTCGAGGTTTGAACTCACGACCTTCTGCTCGACAGGCCGGCGCTCTACCAACTGAGCTAACCGGGCGACAAGTGTGACATCATTGATATCCACACGTGTGATATCACTTTTATCGATTTGCCAGCACTCGGTATACCATGCAATTTTAAGTAATAAATCGTAAAATAGTAAAATTATAACAGCGACGAAACACTCACTATCTCTAGCTTCATGATCTTGATGCAGTCGCGGAGTATGTTGGAGGGAGCTCCGAGCAGTCGAGCAAACGCAGTGATGGAGCTCGTCTTGTATGGTGCACAGGCAACCTGGTAAACAAACAGTTACCTTGTTTGTTGAGTTCGATCATCCGGGTGTAGTGAAATAATAATAATAATAATAATAATAATAATAATAATAATAATAATAATAATAATAATAATCAAAATCTTTATTCAATACTCATAAAAAAGAACTATGTACAGTGCTTCACTTAGAAGGAATTAAAACGAAATTTGTACCTTGATATCTGTTAGAAAGAAAAGATCATAATATCTCAATATTTCTTGAAATATAATCCACGACAGTGTTTCTCTACTAATTATTATTACTATTATCTTTAGCAATTACCACCGATATTAAACATCTTTTTTTCTCTTTTATATCTGGCACGATAAAAATATTATTAATAATAATAATAATAATAATAATAATAATAATAATAATAATAAACTTAATAGCTGCAGATAGTATACATGCGGCTCTCAAAGAAACAAAACGAAACGAAAATATATAAGTCAAAGAATATACAGAATAAATCCCTAGCTACATAAATCTAAAAGACAAATTCATTACTAGAAAGCTACTAAGCCGAAAGAGTCACACTTTTGAGTTGGCTACAAAAACCATCATATGATTTACACGCTTTCATTTCATTTGGCAGGCTATTCCAAATTTTTTCTGCACTGAAGGTAAAAGTTCGCTCACTAAAACCTTTCCTAACTTGGTGAGCGAAATCTGAAAAGAATTATTGGCACTGACTGACATTTCGACAACCTGAGCGGACGTCACATTACGTTCATCAAAATGTCGAAAAGAGACAGAAATACCACCACCTGACGACACATATATCCCTTGATTATGACAGGAGCGAATCGGTGATTCTAGACAATATCAACAAACAGTTCTTTTCAGAACCACTGTACCTAATATGTCCCAAAGTGAACAACGAAAAATGCTTGCAGTGTAAAACTGCTTTTTAATAAAAAGAAAAAAAAAAACGGCGAACTACATGTGACGGCCTGATCATGCACTGATAAGTCGTTCTTCTGAGAAGCGACACAATACGTCAAACGTTGAACAACTTGAAATGATACTCCAAAATCCACTAAGATTCGGCTTCATTTTCAAACATTTTCTCGCTTTCTTGGATAACGACTTCCGTTACAACATTTTTTACCTCCAAGTCATGGCTGTCCATGGCTAGATTGCTAAATACCAGGCCCCTTCATTTACATACTGATGAATGACAATAGAGTCCAGTGTTCTATGCCTCGTTCTTCAAAAGCCTCCCACACATGTAAATGAAGTGACTGGGTATTCTGCAATCGCTCCCAAGTCATGATAATGTTTACAATATTTTTCTAAGCGCTAAACGTTTCAATGATCTTGCCTTACCTTACTCTCCTTCGCAACCGTTGTTTGGATCGTCACGCAACGCTTCTCCCTACACCAATTTTTTGCACTGGTTACTGTGGGGAAATGTGTTGCGTGACGAGCCAGAACACGGCTGTGAAGTCGACTGGCCTTACCCTGGTCTCGAAGAATTTTTCAAGCGTGTTGAGGTCCTCTTTCCAGGAAGATTCTGAAATGAAATGGGTTAACAGTTAAGTACACTGGGCCACTCTCGTAAGCCATGCGAAAAAATTTGGGGAATGGGGGGGGGGGGGGCACGTGAAAAACTGGCAAGCTAAGGGGGGTCATGCAATTACAAATGATGCTTCTAGAATTACACCAGCCCCCTCTCCCTCATGAAAAAAATGAACGGTCCCTTTCGAGCGCATCTTTTACGGCGGACACCTTTTTGCATTCCAACAGTGTCCGCTTACGAAATTTTCCAACGCATTGCCTCTATTACTTTGAAATAGAGTCAAAATGGGTTCGTTCAGGAGCCTGATTCGTTAGGACATTAGACCGGGCACATCGATTATTCAAGAGAATTACTTCAGTTGGGTAATTAAAAACGAATAAATGCCGGAGCTAAATTCCTAATTGTTGTAGACAGTGTAAAATTATAAGTTAGCTTAGTCCTCTCAAACCTGTAAATCCTACAGGTCATTAGCATGCTCATCCCGCTCGCCCTAAACTACACTCGGCTAGATCGCTCTAAAACCAACCGGGAGCCTGTTCGCAGGCTAACAGGTCATCAATACAGAACTTCTCAAAACATCGTTACTACATTTTTGACGTAATGATGATAAACAGTTAGCAAAGCCTTCAAACCAACGGGTCATAAAATATGCGACGGTAACTAAAGAGAGTTAGTATCACCCAACTAGTGGACTAATGCAAATGCCGCAATCTGGTTGGCTACGCTACTAGAGGACTATTAGTAATAGTCCTCGAGTAGCGAAATTCGTGGCGCTTTCTTTTGTTTTATTCCCAAATAAATCTTTCTTCAACTTGCATTTGCTAACTTTATTATTGCTTTTTCTGTCCGACTAGTTGGGTGATACTAAAACAATTAGACCCTTCGCCCTCAAGGGCTACGGGTCTAATTGTTAATTACTACTCGGATCTTGGGAGTGAAACTATTTAATGTTCCGCACCAACCTTGTCCATGTATAAGTTTTGCACTTAGTCTCAGCGAAGTGTAGGATGAATCCACGCTGACATAGTACTGCAGGCCCGTGTTGGGCTGACTGGCTTTGAAAGCAAGGCAGTTTGGATCGTTTCTAACTAAGATCAACTGAGAAGAGACAACGTGAATAGAAACACAATACATGATTTCTGATGTATAGTGTCGTTATAGGAACAAACTGGGAAACTAAAACTACTTAAGTACTTCACGGACCATAGGCACATTGAAAGTAGGGGGGTAATTCGTTCTTAAATAAACCCATGGGGTGGGGGGAGATGGTAGAACCTAGACAGGGGGTGGGGTGAGGTCAAGAAAAATCACGCCTTCCGATAAGGGGGAGGGGGGGCAAGAAAAACCAAACATGGGATATTCACCGTTACACCAGCTCCCCTACCCTAAAGATAATGATCGATCCCTTAGATTCCTAATTTTTTTTGTGAAAAACTTCTTTGTAGAGTAGAACAGTAAAAAAAAAACACTCACCATATCATCTCCATGCACCACGCGTACGAGGTGCCGCTTAAGCGTCATGCAGCCCAAAAATCTCTCCAGTGGACACAGCATCACCGCTGATCCCCACTGCGCAGCAGATACAGCGGGTGCCGGACTACAAAGCTTGTTAAAAGCGGCGTGTGATAAAATAGTGGGAACGGTTGCAGCCCACGTTCGAGCTGTCAGCGGTCGTGGAGGCGGTGTTGTTTGTTTGATTGCCGCTCCCGATGCTGCCTGGGAAGTCTGCGCTGACCTGCGGTGAGAAGCAAAAAATAGTATCTGTACGTAGAAGGATAAAACTGTCCAAGAAATGCAAGTCTGCACTAAAATAAGTTATTCTCAAGTCACTTTACGCACGCAAAATCCATTAAAAGAAAGGCAAGCTTAAAATAATATGTTTAAAAAGTTAAAAAGCTCCAGAAAACAGTAAATTCTTAATGCTGCAATCTTGGAAGATTTAAATTGATTACAAAAGCGCTGTTTTCATTTTTGTTTCGTCGGAGCGAGAATCAAACTGAGCCACGGTGCAAGATCATTGTGTTTAGTCACTGTGTAGGCTTTTCTACGCGAACAAGTGTTTTTATGGTTGGTAAACACGTATTAACCGGCTATTGAAGTGTATATTTTGTTGTCCTCAACTGAACCACAAAAGAGTCGATTGGTTTTGTTTTGACTCTCCAAACAATGAATTGAGTTCCCACTGTGCCCATCAAATTGTTGCTAGTAAAACAAGCCTGACTTACCTGTACTTAACAGCCTGGCCACTACCGGCGAACTGTGGAGACATTGGCCAAGACCCTGGTGACGTAATAGGCATGTTGTGAGAGAGAGCAGGAGACGACCCGCCTACCGCGGGAGACGGAGGGACAAACTGGTGACCAGGCGCCGGAGACGGCACTGGATAACCAAGAGAGCCGATAGGAGACTGAACCGAACCTTGAAGCGCAGCCGGGGAAGGTTGCAGAAAAGTTGAAAGCTGAGAAACTGCAGTTTAGAAAGAAGAACGTTGAGTGGAAAGCGTGTCACAGAAATATGGCGTCCGCTAGAACCACAATCTGCTGCTCAAAAACTTCGCCTCACACACTGAAGCTCTTGTGGCATTCGTGTAGTTTTAGTCAAGTTTTTCAAATCTGCCTGACAGATACCAGTCTCATTATATTTTCGAAATACTTGCACTCCCTTGCCAATAAGATGATTGCCGGTTATCACGTGGCCCTCTCTTGAGAGAACAGGAAGAGCAAGAATTCTCCCTTGGAATAACACACAGCTTTTGCACCACAATAACTTCGCATGCGATCATAGTTCGAATGCAAGTGCTCATGATCAGTGAAGAAAGCGACAAATTTACGATTACGGATTAAAAAACCGCGTTTGAACGTTTAATAAAGCGTCCTTTGATGCACAAGCGTCAAAATGGCACGAAGCTTAAAACTAAATCTGATAACCTTTTACTGAAGGGATATAGCAAAATAAATGACAAGCAAAAAGAAAAAGGTTGGGCTTATTTTAAAGCTTATTTTAAGACTCTCTCGGCGGGAAGCAAGACAGAAAAAGCTCAAGGAAAAAAATGTCAGAGAAGAAGGCAGAGAACATAAAAAGAAGATGGGGGAAAAAGAACTAAAAAGACAGCAAAGCGGAATGTCAAACGCAAACAATGCAAACCCAAAACGGAAAAAAGAAAGAACAATACAAAAGAGAAGGCGAAAAGGGCAAACAAAAACGGAAGACGAATAAGCAAAAAGGTCGTAAAAGCAGTAAAGTGGAGAATAAACTGGTGCAGGAAAATGCTGCAAAGAAACAAAAGACAAATGACCAACAAAAAACATAAATAATTTACTCGCTATCATGTGGACGGAAGGAAGGGAAGAACTATGCATTTTACAACAGTGTGTTACTGTTCGTCTTACTATACAGAATGATCCTGACGTTTTCATCTGCAAACCATGCAGTGCGATCATCATTTGAAAAGCAAATAAGCAGTACTGTGCTCTGGTACTGTTTGTTCTACTATACAGTGTGGTTCTCATTTTTTAATCTGTGGATCAAACCATGCAGTGTGACCATTTTTTTGGGAAGCTACTGAACATTTCTGTACTGTGGTACTGTTTGTTTAACTAAACAGTGTGGTTCTAACGTTTTCATCTGTGGAGCAGGGTTGGCGAAGTGGTGAGAGCGCTCGCCTTCCACTAATGTGTCCCGGGTTCGATTCCCGGCTCCGGCGTCATATGTGGGCTGAGTTTGCTGCTTCTCTACTCTGCTCCGAGAGGTTTTTCTCCGGGTACTCCGGTTTTCCCCTCTCCACAAAAACCAACATTTGATTTGATTTGATTTGATTTGTGCTTTACAGTGTCCCCAATTAGTACGTCAGTGCTAGATACAGTTGACACTCAAATAAAGTTAATCATCATCATCAAACCATGCAATGTGACCATTTTTGGAAAGCTATTGGTTTCCTGGGTCGGTTAGGCTCGAAGCCCAATAAACTGCAGTGCTAGCGACTTTCCAATATCCCAACCGAGGAAATGAATTCTCTTAATCAGAAAAGCAAGAAATGTGTGGAAATCAGAAAGGAGAATTAAAATGTCAAACAGTTGTACCTACCCGGGGACTGGACACTGTAAATGTTTCCTGGACTGTTCACACTTGGTGACGCAGAAAACGGCGACGGGACATTAACCGAGCCGGGAGGAGCCTGAGGCGAAGTACGTGAGATGACTGGTGACGCAGTAATGTTTGTTGCCGTTGGAATTGTTTGAGGTGGGGTAAACTGTGGCTCTATCACAGACGCGTCTGTTTCCATGGTGATGGGTGAGGGGGGCGCTTCGTCATCTGCCGTCGAAGTATGACGGGAAGTAATTCCACCCACCTTTGCCACCTCGTCTACGTACAGCTGTAGAAAGGCCTGTGAAAAATGTAAAACGGCGATTCGACAGCTTGAAAATTCAAATATCGTATCGATTGATCAATGGTGTTTTGGCAAAAAGTGTAATGTAGACGTTGCTTAGAAGCTTGGCATATCAATAGCGCCCATATTCCAATGAACCGCGACGATGGCGGGTTATTACCCGACGCTTATTTACACCTTGTAATCAAGTAACACCATTCACTGTGGGTACAAAAGGAGTCTCACAGCCTTGCCCAATCACCCCTGAAGAACACACTAGACAGGAGTGTCAAAATGTTGGGTCAGTGAATTGCAACATTTTAAGTTACACTCATTATTTCAAACCAGCGTAGCATCAAACTTTGTCTGGTTGTCCACCTGGTTGCAATGTGCACTTGTGTAGAGATGTTAGAAGGACAGTTGCATACCTTTACATTTGGAACGGACCACAGCCCCGCGGCTTTGTACTTGGTTGGATCAACTGCGCTGTACGAAGCATCTGAAGGTAATCATAACCAAAATTTACCACCGTTTAAGCCTTGAGTAGCAACACAAACCAACTTTAAACACACAAGAAACCAAATTTAAAAAAGCCCCGTAAGTCGACTGAAAACAACGACTTGACGCGACCCACAAACGACCAGGCCCGATCGGACCGAATTCAACCGAACAAACCAAACGAAAGCCCATCCAACCCGAGGCAATCTAAACAAAACCAAACCAAATATGGAACAGAACGAACTAAGCCGAGCCAAACCAAACCAAAAGAAAGCCAAAGCGACCCGACCCGACACAAAACAGAGCGTATCGAGAAGGGACGACGCCAGCCGAATAAGGCCAAACAAATCGAACCAATCCAGCTTTAGCCAATAGAAACAAAACAAACCCAAATACGGACCAGACCGAACCAAGTAAGCCAAGCCAATCCAAACCAAAACAAATTAAACTACGCGAAAGTGACTCGACCCGACCCAAAACAGACCGTACGGAGCCGAGCCGACGCCAGCCGAATCCAACCACCCAAACCGAACCCTATCCAACCTAGCTAACCCAACCTAACTCAACCCAAACGAACGCAAACAAAACAACCATGCAAACATAACCGAATTGAACCAAACCAACTACTCCACGCAACAACTGTCTCAATTCCTCACCAATGCAGCACCAGTTTCTTTAGAAACTACCCCCACAGTACTTGTACTCCAGGCGGCGCCTATACCAACCACAACCTAAAACGAGCCAAGCTCAGCAATAGAAGCAAAAAAAAAACACAAACCCATGTGAGCCCGAAACGGGCAGAGAGCGGAACAAATCGCAACAGCAAAACTGACGAAGCCAAATCAAACTTTCAAGTTCCCACATTCATTCGGTATAAATCAGATTAGGTCTGCACTTACCTCTCACAGCAACGAGATTCTTTGATCGAAAGCGAATTTCCAGATAGTTTCTAGGTTAGGTGTTAAAGAAAAAAAAAATGATAAAACGTACTAATTGTGAGTTTTGTTCATTGACGCAATACAGCTGCCTTATGGAGTACAGAGAACTTTCAACTCAAATTTGACGTTGATAATGATCAAATGAAGTGTATTTCAGGCTGTTATTGGATTGATGTTTTCTCAATTAAGTTTCCTTTCACATATACAAAAAAACAATCTGAAGTGTAAAGCATGTATAGTTCCCCGCCAAATTAAGTTTATTATACAGAAAAAGAAAGCGAAATAAAACACTGAATCAAAAATATGTTGATAACAACGTCAGACCCCGTGCTGACCAGTTTGCATTGTGGGCACCCAGCGGCGATATAAGTCGACTAATGAAGATCCATTGAAGCCGAACACAATAACACTCCTGCGAAAGCAAAAATAGAAATAGGGACGGGCGATTATGGTCTCTTTTAAAGACGTCCAAATAAAATCATCTCTTGTTACAACGACGAGAAACTAATTGTTTTTATAGGTTTTAAGGATACGTGTTCCTGTACACCAACAGCACATTTGTGGACGACTGGGGAAGAACAGCAAAATTCCTCAAAGGCATCAGAGGTCGCTACAAAAATGAAGCAGGAAAAAAAATAAATCAGAGTTTGACAAAAATCTACCAGCAAACAACAAAACCATACAAAGTTTTGCTACTGTGAATAGAAATGTCACATGCTATACCCACCGTTTGCATTCCAAGGACTGGTTTTCTGCTGAGTTTAGCAATGGACGAGAGCGGCCGGAATGTGTCGTGTAAGATCTGGAACCAAATAAAAACGTTACAATAAGTGAATACCGAAACCTGTACACAGGTGATTTGTGGAAACGACAAAGACAAACGACAAACGACTGAGTAAAAGCCGGAGATGAGATCACGGGGCCGCTTCTCGGAATGCAAGATAACTTACCGGGTCCCGAAAACTATTTTATGGTCGCCCTATTTGCAACGGGAATCACAATTTTGTTGGTTTTCAAGTTTAGGCAATACAATTCTAGGTTTAATCGCATGTTAAGCTGGTTTGTACGCTAACGTAGCCACAGAAACGCTCCATAGACTACGACATATAAATGGAGTTCACGGCCCGTAAAGTTAACGGGACTTTCGGGAAACGAGTCCCAGAGGCGAAGAGATGAGATCTCTTGGGAAAATCAACCAATGGATTTACCGGTTCCAAAAAGCAACAAGCATAGTTGGAAGGAAAGGGTGAATGATTTCCGCACAGGTCCCTACTTCATTACGATGCTGGAGCCGTACAAGAAATGTTTGCACGCGCACTTCCCAAGACAATTCAACTACAGCATGCATATTGAAGTAGGGACCTGTGCGGAAATCATTCCGGAAAGGGACCCAGTTTGATTTTCCTGACAACTGACTCGTGAATGACAGCGCTCTTCACCACTTTTGAAAACCAGGCTTTAGTTACTACAGTCAACATTGAGGACAAGATCTTTTTACACCTCTGCTTGCATTGATCAACGCTTCACTGGAGTTATAATAAATACGACCAAGTTACCATAAATACCACAACTTGACGACACGAAACTGACTTGACTCTGATGAAGACTTCTGCTCAGGTTGACGAAACGTCAGTCAACGTCATCAACAACAACAGTTCTTTTCACAGCTACTTACACTCGAACGATCAAGCACAACAAACAATTACTGAGACTCCCGGACTCAAACTATTTACAGATTTACAAAGTTAGTTATTTTGACAGAGCCATGTTACCTGTAAAATATAAGGAAGACTCTGATGTTTGTTGAATTCCTGCTGTAGTTGGCTTGATGTTAAACTGTGTGGATTACCGCTGACTGTAGCACCGCAGTGACCAAACGTTAGCACAAACTGAGCCTGCTCTACCGACCACTCAAACGTTACCTACGATTCAAAATATAGTTAGTCTAGGAATACATGTGGCCACTGCAATTCAGTCATTTTTATGCTGTGCACTGTATTCTATTGAAAGATTTGTAAAGTCACAATGCACCACGTTTCTTAATTTCTAACAATGACTTGAAAAGTTATTTTCGTTAAGACTTAAATTTGGTCTCCGAGGTAACTGGGTTTCACGGTGTGGTTGCATAAGAAAAAAAAAAACGCACGAAGCTTACACTGGACCCTTCTCCAAAACGCCGTAAACGCAGTGAAAACATGTTCATCGATTGACTATCGACAGACGTATGGAAATCGATATAAAGCTGGTTTCCGCTCACACACGTTCTGTTCGCGGTAAAAATAGGGCCGATTTCTTTTCGTCACGTGTACCATGCTTGTTCTGCTTTTCAACTCACGTGTAGCCCTTTCGTAATGATAACATAATCACTTGCAATTGGTTACTATCTTGTGGGCAGTTGCCACAAAAACAAATGACAGTTGAAGGCGGCAGTGAATATTAAACACATTTGAAGATCAAACTTTTTTCTTCCTTAGCTGAGAACTGACTTGGGAGGGTGGGGTGGAGGACTAAGACAACTTGATCTTTCCTTTCGGTAGGAGTGGTAAGGGGATTAAAATTATTTCGTCTTTGGTGTGGGAAGGGGGGTTGGGGATTAAATTACTTAATCATTTGCTGTGGGAAGGGAGGTGGGGTATGTCTATATGTACGCATTTGTCCTGATTTGTAGTTGTTATTGTGACTGGCTCCGCAAGCGGGAAGATGAGGCGTATCCCGAGTTCCGATTGGCTACCCGAGCGGCCCACTCGGGATTACCCGCTTTGTCCCGCTCAACCAAACGAAACAAAGAGGCTATAAAATAAAACCTTTATTGACAAACAAGAAATTGGGATTATCAAACAAGTTGATAAAGTTATACCACTGTGAGGTAAAAAGAGGGCGCTGACGTTTCGAGCGTTAGCCCTTCGTCAATCCCAATTTCTTGTGTTTCAATTCCCCACCGACGCAGCACCAGTTTCTTTAGAAAATACCCCCAAAAAACTTTATTGACAAAGTTTGTTCGGTTGAGATGGGTGGATATTGGCCTCAATCCTTTCAGCGCAGAAACGAATTTGGCCAGCCATCTTGACCGAGCAAACTTCGTCAACTACGCATGTATCTCTTAACACACATCACGTATCATTCTTACCAAACTTTTCCTATCAGGGTCATACTGTAGAGTAAGTTTCTTGTAGTTGTAGGAGTAAACTCGGCACACATGGCGCAAGTGACTTTGTGTATCTGCAAGAGGAAATAGAAAACGCACAAGCTTGTCATTTCAAAAGGGGCCAACTTCACACTTTTTTTTATCGGAGTCTTGAAAAAATCAGCTTTTAACTCACACAACCGCAAAGCAACTTTTGGCTGAAAAGTACAGATGACTGAAATTTTGAAAGTATTTAGCAAACGAACTCTAGAAATCACTGCTCACAGTAGCCTCCCACGCAAACGTTCTTAGGGGTTCGTCACGCGCGTGACGAACCCCTAAGAACGTTTGCGTGGGAGGCTATGCTCACAGCGCATATAAGTCTACAGAAAGTTCGAGCCAAAGGGGGGTGCAAGCTTAAACTCACTGGGAATCTACAAACCTTTCAGAAAAGAATCGAGTTCCACAGCATGGCCATAAAGCTTACACACACTACACCAGTCATTCAGTATTGTGTTCACAACAGATTTATACCATGAGGAGTCCCAATCTCGAGTCTCCTTGTCCGTGCTCTTCGCGTTAACATTTTCCGCACTGTACTCAAAAAATGCGCGTCGTACACTGCCCTTTTCGCCCGCAACAAAACCTTCCAGCGGACAGTTATCAAACGTCATCTCCAGCAAACAGATTCGCTGGGATTCATCTGGGAACCGCAACACGCAATCGAGGACGTTTTGTTGTAGAGAAGACACAAGGCTGTGGTCACAGTCCTTTGGGAGGGGAAGACTAGATAATCTGACCGCCAGACCCACCCCACCCTCAGAGCTAAGACCTTGGTGGATAATTTTATGACGGCTCAGCTGGAAGAGAGAAAAAAGGGAATTACTTGTACAGGTTTTCACCTCGATCAGTTTAAAGGGAAAACACATAAATCTAATCAAACATTTGGCCCTCGCAGTGTTAGAGCTATGTGGAGACACGGCAGTGTAGTGGTTAGCGTGCTAGACCTCCGAGCAGGAGGTCTGGAGTTCGAGTCCTGGTGATAGCACTGTGTTGAGTCCTTTGACAAAAAACTCAACTCCACACTGTCTCTTTCCACCCATTGACATAATGGTGGGGTGACCCTGCGTTGGACTAGCATCCCATCCAGGTGGGAGTAGGTGCTTCATGTTACAGAAACCGGGATAAGCTCCGGTCGTGTGCGCCTTTACTTTACTTTTAGTATTAGAGCCATGCGATTTAGCCTAACAAAGACCAGGCTGAAACGGAGTTCGAACCAACGACCATGCGAATACTGGTACAGCTTTTTAAATTTCAGGGTAAATTACAATTGCTAATTATTATATAGACACCGATGAAATACCAGGATTTTTCCAGTGACGAAAAAATCATATCTTCATCGCGCGCAGTGAAAATATTATTTTTATCTTTCACGTGTGAGGATATTGGTGTCGCCATGGTTACCAACATGATTAGCCAATTACAAGAGAGTTTCCGCTCAGGCACGTGGCCGGTTCGTTTGAAATTTCATTCAAAAAATGTCTTCGAGGTGCGAAGACGGTACGGTTACGGGTGACTTTCTCGATGAGCAGCCAAAATTTAACGTCGATATTTTTCCGAGCTTGTAGAGCATCCAGGAAGATTTGCCGAAGTTGTTTTATGTGGAAATTTCATCAGTATCTCTAAAATAAACAGAACATTACATGGTCGCTTGGAGATACGAAATTTCTCTTCTCGTGTTGAAAAAATATTTTTCAACACGAGAAGAGAAATTTCGTATCTCCGTGCGGCCATGTAATATTATCCTCTATATCTTGCGTTAACACCGCGTGTCAAATCCTCATTTACGTTTCCAGCCGCAATGCAAATATATGATTTATTTCATATACACAACTGAATTGTTACTTTCTGACAGAACCCGATAACTTAGACAAAGTTTACACCGCGATTGATGGAAACCGTGGTCTAATTAACAATTAGACCCGTGGCCCTTGAGGGCAAAGGGTCTAATTGCTTTAGTATCACCCAACTGGTCGGACGGAAAAGGCAAAAATGAAGCAAGCAAATGCCAGAATTTATTTGGGAATAAAACGAAAGAAAGCGTCACGAATTTCGCTACTCGAGGACTATTACTAATAGTCCTCTAGTATCGTAGCCAATAAGATTGCGGCATTTGCATTAGTCCACTAGTTGGGTGATACTAAATCGAGTTGGAATCACTAAACACCGACCATTTTAATTCACTCAGTTGGCTTACCTCCTCACGTAAATAGGTGAACGGTAACCTCGCATGACATAAAGAAACAATGTGACCAAGAGCAGCGTCGTACGTAGAATTATTTCTGCAGGCGATTAAAACATCCCTCAATGTCCTTTGTTGTTTGATAGTTCTATCGTCTTCTTGCGGTGAGTCAAGCTGTTTAGAACCACAAGCAAAACGATGGAGTAGTTAAGCACATCTAAATCATTTATTATAACGAGATAATTCTCTATTTGAGGGCACTGTGAGATAAAATAATTTGGGAATAAGTTATCAGTAGGAAACCTGGACCGTGTTTAACTCAACAACCGATCGTTTCATCTTGTTCCAATTACAGATGACACCAGCTATTAAGCAAGAATTTTAAAGCAGACCGTACAAACGCACGAGACGAAAGGTCGATTGTTCGTAGCTACTAGAGAATTCTCCCAAACCGAGGTTTGCACAGATCTGTATAACCATAGTAGATGTGTTTTATTTCTTTCAAACTGAAATGACAACTTCGACAGGTTAGCTCAGTTGGTAGAGCACTGGACAAGATCGTGCGGGAGGTCGTTGGCT
Organism: Ricordea florida; assembly: GCA_949710005.1. Taxonomy (NCBI): domain Eukaryota; kingdom Metazoa; phylum Cnidaria; class Anthozoa; order Corallimorpharia; family Ricordeidae; genus Ricordea; species Ricordea florida. Next base: position 36,285,965 of record OX453274.1, read on the forward strand.
CGAACCTCGGTGCTGCCTTTGCAATGACATCTGTAAATGGTTAGACTTCCTAGTCTTCAAGGATAAGGACGATAAACCGTGGGTCCCGTCTCATAACCTTTGTTCGTAATAGTTCGTGGGACGTTAAAGAACCTCACACACTGTTCACGAAGAGTAGGGGACGTAGTTCTCGGTGTTGTGGTCTGGTCCTTGTGAACATTATTTCGCGTGTCCTCCATAGTGGTTGTGTTAATGGCTCATTTCATCCTTATAAACTGTAAATTCATTTATATTCACTCATTATGCCGCCTGCGTCAATATTATGTTTGTACAGGGCGATATGAACAAGGTTATTGACCAATGACAGCTCGCGTACTATCTTTTTTTAGTATATAGACTAACATATGAATAGGCTTTCAGGTTCCTGCCCTCGTTCCTTGTGATAACAAATAAAAGCCGAGTAAACGACTAACAATGCAGTTACCTTCCTTTTCCTCTGTTCTCCTGTGAAATTTGTGGAAGACAGTCCTGTTTTAAAGGAATATAAAAGTACATTTGTGACGATCTACTGGACCCTGAACCCTTCCTCTGTACAGATCTGAGTAGTAAATCTCCTTTGTGGATGACAAACATTTTTTCATATCTCACTGTGGAGAATTTGGTGGTTGATCAAGTCAACATCCTTAGCTTAAGTTGATCATTTTCTCAATCCTTATTAATTGTATGTTTGACTATGTAAAAAAGCCTAGGGAGGGGTTGCATATTGGTCATTTGATACCTACCAGTTTCATTGTTTTCAGGACCAGAAGCACTGTTTGTTTTGTTCTTTCTATTCTTTATCAGGCAGCTTTCAAACCAATAGCATGAGATCTTACAACAGCCAGGCCTCGAATGTTTTGATGGGCAAAGACATCAGTGTCTACATATGAAGTTGTTAATCAAGCTTCACCTGTAAGATGGGTTCCTGGGTAATCTGTTATGCGCCGTGGATCCAGAGTAACCATGTGATCAGCCACCAAGAACAGTTCCAGTCTCCTAGCTGCTGCTGTTTTCTGTGCTTCGTCCCCAGCCCCACAGCTTTGGCTAGTTCTCTCTTGAGCGGATGACTCCTTGCCTTCCTTCTTGATCTGTATGGGTTTTGGAGTTTGTTCGTTTGCTGATTCTGTGGTCGGAGCTTCCGCAGTGTTGTGATCTGCAAACGTGCGTTTCATCTTCAGAAGGTGATAGCGAGTGGTCACTTCGTTGGAGTCTTCCTTGCAAAACACCTCAACAACCTAGAGACAACAGAGAAAACTTCAGTAAAGCTATGCCATCATTTGAGGGAGCCGACTAATCAGTATGAAAAACTGTCTCGATTACAGATTGACCACTGTCAACACTATTGAACTCAGAACAAAATATTCTCTTTACAGCAAGTTTTCTCCGGTGGCTCAAGTCAAGAGTTTTGATTTAGGGAGGCGAGGAGAACAAGAGGGTTTATTGCATACTTGAAGCTCTAAGGAGGGGGGTATTAACGATGGGAGCATTAAGACTGGTTTAAGCACATTTACAAAGAGTAACTATAACTTTGGTGACAGGGTATTTTTATTTTATCAAAAATAAAGTATGATGTTTAACTTGGGAGACGTGTAACAGAAAGAGGTTTTTACTTTCAACTTTTATACGGACATTAACACACGAAAATCATTGCGAGTAAATCCGTGAGATTTTTCATCACTTGTACAAATTCGAAGAACGATCTTATTTTACGAGTGAAGTTCTGTTTGATTGCTCACTTTAATTCTAAAAAACTGAACAACCAAACGAATGAATAAATTACGAAATACAATTTGCTTTATGCCATTTTTTTTTTTCACTCGTTGAGGTAAGTCAAAAGACTCGCCCATTCTTTTCGCTTGTTCGTTCGTCTTCTGATAATACTCAACACCTGAAAAGCAAAGTCACAAGCCCACAAATTCCTTGAAATAATATCTAATTAGCATAAATAGTCAGGTGATTATACAAAATCGCGCGCTCTGATTGGTTCCCTATCTCGGATTATCAGCCGATAATCACCTCGACGAACAAAATGGCTGCCAGTCGTTCGCGCGCTTTTGATGAAATAAAATTTCTTCGTGTTGTACAATACTTTTTCTTTTCTTTTTTTATTTTTGAAATAATCACCTGTGTATTTATACTAAAACAATTATTATCTGACGAATTCCGCAAGCGAACAACAAAGGCCTATAAGGGAGCTTAAGCACGCGCGTTTTTGAGACGCGGGCGGCTACTAGAGGTGAGCTGTTTCTCCTTTTAACTTGTCTCCACAACTACATTTACATTGATTAGTATCTTTTCTCCATTAGAGATGATCACTAAAAAAATCTAGGAGATACCACCGTCCTGGCACGTGAAACGTTCTCTTCCGGTTGCCGTCCGCGTCTCAAAAACGCGCGTGCTTAAGCTCCCTATTTTGCCCTCTCGGCTCGGGATTGCCCGCTTCGTCCCGCAAAAAAAATTGTCATATAATAAATCGTTTACTGATCAATATTGGTCGGTTGAAATGGCTGCAGCATATTGGCCTCGTTCTTTTTTAAGTTTTTATTGACCTCGCAAAAAAAAAGAACACGTCCAATAAGCAGCCATCTTGACCCAACAAGCTTGGTCAATAACGCATGTATACCAGGCAATATGACGGATGTCTCCGGAACTGTAGGTAGAGCCGATGCTTGCTAAGTTTGGACAACCTGTGCTCAGACAGGTTAACAACAGGCAACGATAGCGAGGACACAACGGGTAAGTGAGCAGTCGAATTAAAAAATCTCCTTAAGTACAACTGACACCTGTGAATGAAAAACAACAAACATTGAGAACTGTCTTAACAACAGAGTGCAAGCAATTTGTTATTTTTTTTCAAGCGAGCTGCTTGAAGCCACAGTTCTTGCGGCTATGCGTTTTCTCCGCTTATTTCCATGAGTATTGTCCAAACGTCAGCGCGAAGAATCTGAGGCAAAAAGAGAGACTTCTCACAGAGTAACCTGACCCAAACCACAACTACAAAAACCAAAGTTCCAGTTTGGTTGGAAATACTTTGAAGTCCCTATTTTTTGGAAATAATATTATCAATAATATTTATTTCCTTCTGCGAAATTATATTTTCAGTTTTTTACTACAGGTTTATATATGTGGAGGTGCCATTTGTAACTACACGCTCTGCCCTGGGATGGACTACCATCCCATCCAGAGGTGGAAAAATGAATACTTTCAGGTGTGGGTCTACTGTGGCTCCAATGGGCCTCCTGTGGTACCTGTGATATACTTACAAGGGAAACCCACCTATTTACTAGCATCTCCTCCACGAAAGGGAGGTTGGAGGGGGGAGGGGTGGTGGGTAGTTCGCACGACAGAAACCGGGCTGGCTTGGCTCATGGGCATTCTGTGGTTCACGCACAGGTACCCAAATAATCGTAATAATGTTTACAATTTAACCATTGACTTTATCGTCGTTTCACAATGCTTGCCTCACTGTTGTGTTTAGCATTACGTTTACGGCAACATATGAAACGTGTGACCTTCACTTAATCGATATCTGATGAAAAACCAGATTTAAGTGGTCTAAGGTCCGTTTCAAACGTCGAACTTTTCATGCGCTGAATCTAATGAAAATTACCTAGAACAAAAGACTTTCTTAATTAGCATTAGATTCGGCATATGAAAAGTTCGACGTTTGAACCGGGTCTAAGAGAAACAGGGGCGGCAACTTAAGTGCCACAGTAGAAACAAATTAACAGTGAAGACAGCACGTGCTGACCAAACGTACCTTACATCCCTCAACACTGTGATAAACCCCTCAGAGTTCACGTTCAGCGTATCTTCCATTTCGAAGCAAATAGGACTGGCTGTAAAAAATAAAAAGAAAATTTACAAGAAAAAACTGGTCGGGTTCATGGTTTCGGCAAATCGAAAATTTCATTCACTTACCGATTGGCAACGGCAATTAGTAAAATTCACTTTTTTATATAGAGAATCCGCAATTAGTATCCGTGGTATCGAAGTTTGATGTAAAGGAACTCAAGTTATTACTTAGATGCAAGCGGAACATACCTTGACCATTGCCCAGGGAAACTTGAAATAATCCACTTCGCGTAGCCACAGTAATGACAATTATCTCTGCAGGGGTGGGATTGGGCGAGACTTGTATCGCCAAACTGGGTGTTGATTCATCTAAAGAAACTGACCAAACGGGAAAAGGAATGAATAAATGTCCATAGGTACTGTGTTCTTTAAAAATAACAATGTTATTAATTAAACGGGAAAACAGCAGAATGGAAAACAACTTTTAACACGCACCACGTGAAAGAGCAGTTTAAACCCAAGTTGAAACAAACAGTGCCACCGTACAGAACTATTCAGTAGCTTTCCATAGAATGGTCACACTGCATGGTTTGATCCACAGATGAAAAAGTTAGAACCACACTGTATAGTAATACAAACAGTACCACAGTACAATACTTTTAGATCTGTTTAAACCATTTACATATTTTAAGTACAGTACTGTTCAGTTGCTTTCCATAGAATTATTACACTGCATGGTTTGATCCACAGATGAAAAAGATAGAACTACACTGTATAATAAAACAAACAGTACCACAGTACAGTACTATTCAGTAGCTTTCCATAGAATGGTCACACTGCATGGTTTGATCCACAGATGAAAAAGTTAGAACCACACTGTATAGTAATACAAACAGTACCACAGTACAGTACTGTTCAGTTGCTTTCCATAGAATTATTACACTGCATGGTTTGATCCACAGATGAAAAAGATAGAACCACACTGTATAATAAAACAAACAGTACCACAGTACAGTACTGTTCAGCAGCTTTCCAATGAATAGCAAATCACATTCACAAATTTGGTGGTCACTTTGATTCCTGTAGCCAATCAACTTTGTCACTGTACATGTAAGTTTGTTAAAATTGTAATAAATACCTTTGGACTTTAAGGATAATTCCTGTCTCAAGACTTGACATAATTCCTGTAAAATTGTTCATAGAAAACAAAACTTGTCTTCATTTCTCTGACCTGGTAATCCACAATAGGCTCTACAACAGCAAATTCTACCTTAGGTGGTTACAGATTTAAGCAGAACACAATGATATTACAGAATATTATAGGTTTTATGATAACTGATTCTTAATTTAATTCATGGTTTCTTTTGTTACTGTACTTAAACATTGAGTATATGTTGTAGTGATGAGGCAAAAGAAATAAAATGTGTAAATCCTTCTTTCTAGACTAAATTTGATGCAATTCCTTGCTGAAAAACCTATGCATACTACATTGAAATGCAATTGCATCTGTAAAGGTTTCTCACAGTACCACTGCAAATTACTGCTGAAGAACAGCCAGTCACTGCTTTGTCTTACCTTGAGTTTCACTGTTGACTGTGCTCTAATTGTTAGCATCAAAAGCTTCTCAATATAAAGTTCACCTGGCTGGTTAATTTGAAAACAGTTAAACACAAGTCAATCATACATTACCCCTTTACAGCTTTCTACATATCTAACCCAAACAATGAGATACAACACAAAGCAACTTGCAGAAATCATATTTTTACTGAGAACATAGAGACATACAATACAGGTAGCTGTCTTTCTATTGGTATAAAAAAAATCAGTTTATGCCAAAAATATTGTGGGGGTAGTTTCTAAAGAAACTGCTGCTGCATTGGTGGGGAATTGAAACACAAGAAATTGGGATAATCAAACAAGTTGATAAAGTAATTTGTACAACTATAAGGTAAACTAGAGAGGGGTCTGTAGAGCTAATGATCGAAACGTCAGCATCCCCCTCCTTTACTTTACAGTGGAACAAATTACTTTATCAACTTGTTTGATTATCCCAATTTCTTGTATGCCAAAAATAGCGCTGCCTCTGCTTAGATGATCAAACTTGACAAAGGCATGAATACTTACAGTGACTCTAAATATGCCATCATGTTGCTGTGTATACTCAGCAGGGAGGGCTGGGAAGTGTTGTATACTCAAGCAAGTTGGGTTATGGTTTTGATCTTCAGAGATTGCAATCTTACAGGCTGCAAGAAATATGTGAAATATGTCAAGTCCAGGTATACTCACTTAGAAATGTGCCTACCACATGATTCCTTCAATACAGCATTGGCCACAATACAGTTCATAACCCCGGTCAATATTAATGATACCATTATTACCATCTAATAGGAATTTAACAATACATTTATACACTATACATATATATGACTCGTGTACAAACTCTCGTAAGATGTTAATTACCCAATTTTGATTTGCTCGTTGCAAGGTTCACTTTACATCTGGTATAGTGGTATCGCATGGCATACTATTTGGAGCTCAACCAGAAATTAATGAGTCCTATGCAGTTAACTCACTTTCAAAATCTCAATGCTCATTTCTCTTTCATTAATGCCTCTATGAGAACATACATTTTGGCAGTCACACTTCGATGGAAGTGTTCATCTCAGATAATATTATAATAATAATATTAATAATATTATTACATTGTGTGTTTCAGAAAACTATTATATACTCTTACCTAGTTTTTGGTTTTGCTGGAATCCACTGATTGTTCTGTTAAATAAAAACACAGTGTCACTTGCTATTATTTCTATAGAGAAAGCACTATTTAGTATATTAATTTTAAGGTAAATTACTTATGTAATAATAGTAATTTTGCTTCTAAGAAGTGAAGGTTTACAGTACAATAGAATAATGTGGTAATGACAATAAAGCTATTAATCATTGAATTCACTTACAAACTACAGAAAAAAACAGTTTGCTTCCAGCCATTTAGGCATTTCCAATGTTTTAATTAATAGAAGGCCAGTCGAGTGTTATTTTGTTATTAGGTGGTAGTTCCACATTGTATCCACATGGCAAAACAGAACTTTTCCATGATAAAAACACCATCTATCTCCTCAGTGCTATCTCCCTACTGTTATTTTACATATACCTCCAGTAGGAAATAACTAGCTTCTTTCCAACAGCATAATCATCAATTCTAACATTTCCACCCCATCGCTCCTCAATCAGATGTTTGGTCTGGAAGGAGAGGTTAAGAAATACCTTAGGTCACAGAGACTACTGCAAAATGCTTTCCAATGACTTTTGACCTCACTTTCCCACAATACTTCATTGATTTTTATTGGAGGGGGAGTCAATAAATGTCACATCAGGGTAGCGCTTGGGGTTCACGGCTCATTCATATAATGAAATGGTTAGGTATATCTTTGGTGTCTTATATAATAAATCGAACATTAGATGGCCATTTGGAGATATGAAAATTCTCTTCTCATGCTGGAAAACATTTCAACACTTGAAGAGAAATTCTGTATCTACATGCTGTCATGTACTGTCCTCTAAATCACAATAATTTGTCTTCTTTTAAATGTGCATACAAACCATTCTAAGGAAACTATTAGTGCACATAGCATTGAACTGTCTGGATAGAGGTACCTGAAAATGAAGAACTTGTAACTGAAGGGAAAGACAAAATGAATCTACAACATTAATTAAGGAATCAACTTAGTGGGACAAGACTACTTTTCACAAAAAAAAAAACAATAAACATGCATCTTGTGAAATAATGAAGATTTGTCAAACATGTAAACATGCAACTTATTTACAACATTGTCATCAAAACTCTCCTCTTACTTTTCCATAAAGTTGAATTTAATCACATCAATAATTAATAATTATTTTGAATGCATTTCAGGATACCATCTTTCGATATCAGAAGGATTAAATTTTAGGTTAACTGTAATTATTGTGACAAAAACCAAGGATACGCAAACAATTGTACAAGTCAACCAGAGGGTTTTCTTCTGAGAGCAATCTTGACTGAACAAGTTGATGGATATACTGCACCTGCAAGAATAAGAACAAAATATTAACATGCATAATGTGAGATGTGCAATACAAACCATCACAGATAACAGTTGCTTATAAACCAAGGCAATATAAATATCAACTTTATGACAAAGAGTGCATTAAATATCTTTGTAATGACTGCAGATAGGACCCTGCAAGCACTCTGATTGGTCAAAACCTCATGTCTTATCAGAGTATAAAAAAAGTGTCCTTTATTGTTTTTCGCCACATTAGCTCTAATCAACATTTTTGTTAGAGTTGGCGAAAAACATTTTCTTTGAAGAAATTTATGATGGTGTTCTCTGCAAAGCAGCAGAAAGTTTTGAAGCTGAGATTAATATAACAAATAAAGAAGAAGAAGTGAAAACAGTCAAGAAGTTGGTATTGAATGGCATCAGTTTGTAGATCTGTGTGCTTTGTTATTTCTACTTGCCATGTGTAAAATCTATATCATAAAACAAATGAAGAAGCCTATGTCATGTATTACAAGTTGTGATAAAACACTCTGGACATTTGAGAACACTTGAGAAATGTAGAAAACACTTGCCTGCGTGTTGGTGTTTTCTACATTTCACTTGCGCTCTCAAATGCCCATCATGTTTTTATCACAGTGTAATACACAGCTTAGGGCTTCTTTATTTGTTAATTAAAAAATGTCATAATCACACTATAAACACTGCATTTTACATGTAAAGGTAATGATGTACTGCACAAAGCCACTTTAAAATTAATAAACGTAAAAGTGTCAAAATGTTTTCAGCATCTTACATGTACAAGGGGTGGCGAATGGTCCTTCAAAAACTCTGGGTCTCGCAAAGTTTTAGTCGAATTTCACAAGTCTCGCAGTCTCGTTTTTTAGCAGTTGGGTGCGTCTCACAGTCTCAATTGTTACACAAAAGCGCCTTGCACTAAAAACACTTTGAAGTCCCAGTCTCGCAATCTAAAAAGTCAAAATGTCTCAGGCTCACAAAGAAAAATGCTAGTCTCGCCGTCTCACAAAGTCTCGCATTTGCATGTACCATTCGCCACCCCTTGTACATGAAGTAGTTCTCAAGAAGTATGGCATTCAAAGTATTCAAATATTTTACCGTATGTGTAATCAAATGGTAACTAACTGCATACAAATTATTGTTAAGAAGCTCCAAATACCTGTAGTGCATGAACAAGACTCTTCCCATCTGTTTATGAAAAGAAATGACTGTTAAACACTGCAGAACACTGACAAGACCCTTGTTGGTGGATTGTCAGACAAGGTTAGAGACAAGATGACTTGAAATAATGAAACATAGAATAAACTGGTATTTATTGCTCGATTGTTCACATTCAGTAATGATGGCAATAATTCATGGTCATCATGATAGAATGTTACATACTTTCACCTAACAACAACTTGAAGAGTAAAAAGGCAATTTGCTGGATGGAAACAACAATAGTATATGTACACTGTATGTGAGTCTTTATGGTGGATTAGACCACAATCAGTTCTTTTAGAAAAAGTAGGCTATCATAGCTACTGTACTGTAATAATGTTATGAGCTGACCTACTTTAAGGTGTCAAAATTGATACTTGTAGATTATCAAATCAGACTCACCTCCAGACTCTGTGTCTTCAACAAGAAGGGAGATAGATAAAAGTCTCCATGGAATGGATAAGTCATCACCCATCAGCGTTAACATAACCTACAATTGCATTGAAAAGGCTGAGGGCTGAAGAATGCTCAAAATTACTGCAAATGGTTGATAAAAGAGAATGCATCATTTTTGGGTGACTGACTACATGTACATAATATTATGTAACGTCAAGATGGCAGGGTGTTGGTGCAGCTCAGTTTTTGCCCTTTTCAGAAACGTTTCATTATTGTACCTCAAACTCATGTTCAACTCTGAACTTCACTCTTCCATCAGCTACAAGGAAAACAATAATTATTCAGCTGCAGTTAAGTTTACCACAGTTTTACAATTTTTCCTATAAAATAGAATCACACAAATTCACATTGATTGAAATTTGGATTTGATCCGGTATTCAAAGAGTGAACTAATCAAGTAGACATAAAACTGAATTATTTTGGTAACAGATCTTGTTTAACACTTACAATAAATATTTTTTTGGACTTGAGAGCATTGCTTGGCTAAGCATAATTTCAAAAACATCAGTAATAAAAAGTTGAACAAATCTTACATTTTAATTTGCTTAAAGCACCTTACCTACAGACATGTTTCCCATTTCAGGTGGGAGTTTTGATGTAACCAGCCTGTGTTGAATAACCTGATTCAGCCGTTGTAGTGTTTTTGTCTTCTCTACAGGTGTAATAGGATCTGGAGGAACGATCTTGTCCTACAAAGAAGTTTATAATTGATATTATTGAAAAACTAAACTTAATTTTCATGACTGGAAATGACAAAGGAAGGATAAAAAGTACAAGAAATTGGATAAATCAAACGAGCTGAATAAGTAAGTTATACCACCGTAAGGTGAATGGGAGGTGCTGACGTTTCGAGCGTTAGCCCTTCGTCGGAGCTCCGACGAAGGGCTAACGCTCGAAACGTCAGCACCTCCCATTCACCTTACGGTGGTATAACTTACTTAATCAACTCGTTTGATTTATCCAATTTCTTGTGTTTCAATTTCCCACCGACGCAGCACCAGTTTCTTTAGAAACTATCCCCACAATAAAAAGTACAAGGTTTATCTCTTTTAGGTCTGGTGTACGAAACATGTCACTCAGCAGAGAATCATATATTTAATAAAAATATGACTGAATATTTGAATAAATAACTATAACAATAAATAAATAAATAAATAATTAACTTACCCTGATGCATGTTGGAAGTCGTGGGTATGTCCCACTGGTTAGAACATCTACAGCGGCAGGCAAACAAAATGTTGGTAACCTGTAAAGACAACCAATGAACAAACAAACAACAATTTAGACAACTGTTCAAAGGAAAAATTTTTGATTAATATGTTACATTATATCTACATCTAAACAGCATGACATCGGAACCAAAACCTTTAGTATATTTCTCTCCGGTATATAGGGAACTAGCACTTTATTACGCGGTCACACAATCTGTACAGTAGTCTAAACTTAACGGTGAAAATGAAGAACAGCTCCCAGAATAACCTGTCGGCCGACAAACAGCCAACAGTCGGCCGACAGAATTTGTGCATATGAACGTCAACTTGTTGGCCGACTGTCGGCCGACTGTCGACCGACAGTCGGTAACATGTCAGCGATCTGTCGGTAGGCTGTTGGTAAACTGTTGGTAAGTTGTTGGTCAAATTTATCGTAAACAAATGTGTATTCAAAGTTTTCAACAAATAAGACTTGGATCCAAAATTAACTCAGGAAGGATACTTTTTCTCAGAACAATCTCTTTCAATGATTTGGTTAGTGGAACATCACTTCAATGCATTTCCTCGAACACGGTAAGTTCAGCGAACATGTTGCCATATTGATTGGTACGCGAGTTCGTTGAACCTGGAACAGTGATTATTTCAGATAAATTCTCACCTTATTTCAATCTAAACGATGTTGGATACATTCATCTTATGGTGAACCATTCAGAAAATTTTGTCGACCCATACACAGGAGCTCACAGTAATACAATCGAAGGAGTCTGGAGTCAAGTTAAAAGAAAGCTGAAGGCGATGAATGGCACGGCGAAAGGTAAACTTCCAGGCTACCTTGACGAGTTCAACTGGCAGAGAAATTATCAAGGAGACCACTTTGAGCACATGCTGGTTCACATTGCTGAGATGTATCCTGTAAACTGAGTTCGCTTGGTTTTTCACAAAACAAACGGCTCCTTTAGAAGCCACCAACTGAAATAAAGTCTATAAGCAATGTGACGTTAAGTTTTGTTTCCTTATAAAAATTTATTAAATTATTGTGCCAAAATAAAAAATGACAACAAGAGTTGATACATTTTGTAAGTTTAATAAGTTAATTAACTTATCAGAAATAAGCGGGTTTGAGTAGCACCAGAACCTGTGATCTAAGACAGAATAAGAATAAAAGGTTAAAGGTTTGACACTTTATTTACACATACATGACATACAAGGTTCGCAATGCATTATAGGGCGATACAAACTTCGCAGCATTATTTACGTCTTACAACGCGTAATTGGCCTCAAAAACATTGGTTTTTCCCTTTAATAAATACTCCAAGGGAAATTGCAACACGTGTAGAGATTTTTCAAGTTTAAGGAATTAGTTTTGGAGACATCTTTCGTTGAATGAACTTCATTCGGTGAGATTATAACAATGTGTAGTTTTCATCGTTTTAAGTCAGCTATTTTCGCTTCGACCGTGGGCAACATTTACCAAGTTATATCAGTTGAAAGCCAACACAGATATAACGATTTCACCACTGTAAGGTATCTGTCGGCCAACTGTCGGTGACCTGTTGGTAGACTGTCGGTAATGTGTCGGTAATGTGTCGGCCGACAGTCGGCCGACAGGTTATTCTGGGAGCTGTTCTTCATTTTCACCAACTTAACTACAGTTAATTCTGTATGGAGTAACCCTCAAAGAGAAGATTTTTTATTACAACAAAACTATTCAAGAACCAAACAGCAATGTATTCTGAAGAAGCTAATACATTGTACCTGGCCTTGACTAGAGTTTCTCTGGACATTCTTGCCAGCATGTCTGCAGTGTTGACAAACAACATGGACTGTTGATCCAAATCAGTAGAAATTGCCTGCATTTTTTTTTCAAAAGCAACAACAAAACAGTTAAAGAACTGAAACTGGACAGAAGTTGTTAAAACATTACTGTATCCATCATATTTCTTTGTGTAGTGATTATGTTATATAAACTCTAAAAGAAGCTATGAGAAATCAAAACGTCAAGTGTTTTGATTGTCAACACAATTATTGATAACTTTTGGGACAAGAAAGATCATAGTTCCTGAATTTGTATTTCAATAATCCTGGCATTAATTCAAATTAATAATTAAAACAAACCTGCCATTTGTCCACACGTTCTGCACTTGCAGCCCATTTTACTAACGCCAAAAGCCTCACAAACTGCTGCCGAGTTTGATGAGCAAACTGCACAATTGCAATTTTCCTAACAAAATATAATTACAGTTACACAAGCCAACACCAAACACTATCCAAAAAATATAAGGCTACTTCAAGAAAACCTTTGGTTTAGCTCTCTGACACATCTACACATCGTGTTTTAACATAGTCATTACTGATTGTTCCTCTAACAGTGTCTATACTGTATGAGAAAGGTAGCCCTTGCAACAGTTTCATACAGGATGACTACTCTGTTTGAATTTCATTATTTTTATGTTTACATGATGACTATTAAATACCGGTAAGAATGGAATTGACTTACTTGCATTATTCATGCGCTACCCATCCCATACTGAATCATGTAGTCATTCTTTGTTCATGTGATACTGGTGTAAGATTCATATCAGAGTGAGAATTTTACTCCAGCATAAAAACTGCAAAGAACTCACTCCAGTATGACTCACTCCACCATGACCTTTTCCGGTGGTAACATGTAAACAAATTCAGAGGCACAAAAGGGAACTAGAGTGAACTCACACCAGGTTCATGCAAGCTTCCCCTTGGTATCAAAATGCATTTCAAGAAATGATTAATGTATGATTAAGGGACATGTGGCGATAGACATGTGCATGTATGATTATAATTTTTGTGCAATAATTAATTTCTACATGTTAGTATAATGCTGTGGTTTAATTTTATCCTTGGTTCAAATTTTATTTTCCTTTGTTTCAAACTCATTATCATCAAATTACCATAACCAAAACAAAAGAAAACCAAATTTGAACCAAGGATAAAATTGAACCACAACATATACATGTAGTCTACATTTTATGTAGTGGTGTATAGAAGTGTTTAGTTTTAGTTCCTAGATGCCTTTTTGGGGCATCATTCCTGTATGCACACAGCTTATTTTCCATAATTTTTCAAAACCCCTGCCCCTGCTCAATTTCATCAACTGCTAACTAACCAATTAACCCTTTAAACCCCAATAGTGTCTTAACAGATTTTACTCGGGCTAACGCCAGATGATTTTACTCGTCCCAGGGAGACCCCTCGGGGCTTAAAGGGGTTAATGACAATACCTTTCAATATCAGACTTCCTTGGCAAGCTAAGAAAGAAAAAGCATAAAGGCATATCAAGATGATAGAAGGTCATAATCCATGTATTTGTATAAACTTACATGTAGGACTCAGATAAATCATTCACCGATATTACTAACAATTGATCCTGATGACTGATTAACTTTTATATTGAGCACAAATTACTCCTCATGCCAGAAATTATTGTCATGCCATGGACCATGGAATAACCATGACCCAGCCACCAGGGATGGCTGTTTGAAAGCTAATTAGCACTAGCTAGAGATTGCATTTCTATATTCTTTGTAGCTATTCTTATAAACGAGTGTCATCCACTTTCTTAGAAGCTAGTTTAGAGAATTTAATGCTGGATCAACTGAAAATCTACAAGTTCAGGAATTGTTCACTCAATGCACTCATATTGTCAAGAGAAATTACACCTTGATCACTGATGGGAGAGAGATGAATGCTTTACCCTGATTGGGACCAATTCTCTTAGATTTTGAGTGAGCCAACTCTGGGCTGAATTCCAAAAAAATTGATTAGTTTTAAGCCCCAGGGTGCACTGGGTGCTGGGGCCCATTTCTCCAAAGGCCCAGTAACTTACCAGGCCTGGAAAGCTATTTTACGATAACAATATTTACAACAGGAATCAAAATTCTGTTGGCTTTTAAGTTTAAGCCAGGTAATATTCTAAGTTAACTTATGTTGGGGTGGTTTGTATGTCAAAAAGTACACAACATAAAAACGGAGCTCTAGAACCAGAAAGTTTTCAAGATCTTCAAGATGCGGGCCCCTGGTTACTTCATGTAATCTCTACTAGTGACTTCCCAGTGTACATGTACTAGGCACAGGGTTTTGTGCCCTCCAAAATGAAGTCAAAACTTGCTGATCATAACATATAGCGTGATTAAATTAACAATTTGAAGTGTTAGAATTGTATCGCTTTTAGGTTACAATTGAAAGATTAATACACACAGTTTACGGACTTGCGATCACATATTCGATCAAATTGAATTGGCTGTGTTTGATAGTTGTGACGGCTATTATAAGTTTAAAAGTGACACACGACCATTCGAAAACTCAGAATCACTCTTCGATTGCTGATTTCAGCAGTATAATACCAAAATCAAAAACCATGTAAGCTGTTTGGAAATCAGATCATACAAACAGCATCATCGGCTTGGAAATTATACAGTTCTCTACTTCTACAGTGAATCAATTCAAAACGTATTTGACTACCGTGGGGTGGTTAAAGATAGAAAAACAGCGTGAATTTCTTTTGATAATACTCACAGTTCCGACAACACAGTCAGGTCATGGTAAGTCTTTTGAAGAAGGAAATCTATAAGCATAGAGAGGTTAATTTTTGAGCCATCTGGTGGCGCTTCGATCGGCGCCATCTTGTCGATCACGGTGAAGGATCGCCGGCTCGGTTATGATAAAAACTCATGCGTAATTGTCTTTAGTTTATTCGTCCTCAACCAAAATGGCGGCTGTTATGGCGGTCAGGTGATATGTTTTAAGTGGTGAGGCGGTATCCACTTTCTAAAATGAGTTTGCATCGGTGAAATGGCCAGTAAAGAAAGCCTTGGAAGAGTGCGTCACCTGAACCTCATTTCACAACAGGCAAGTTGAATGGTTTTAGTGTTTGGTTTTCTTATTCCTCCAGGATTGATCAATCATACTAGTGTACTATAATTTATGTGTGCAACGTGTTCGCACTGTAAGGTGATTTTTTAACTTACTCATGTGTTCCGAGTCTTGAATCTCAGAGCTTCACAACAGAGTCGAACTTAAGTCGTTAAAGACTGCATGAGGCTTTTGTCGCCAATTACCCAAAACAAATATCTCCGTTTTCAGTGGGGGGTCTTTTAGTATAATTATAATTTAATAATTATATTATATACAATTGTATACAACAATGATATTACATACATAATCTATAATACATGTAGGTTTTCACTACGATACATTCTTTTGTTATTTGTCCGACACGAAAAGGTTTAATTAAAAGATCAAAATATTTCTCAATGTTTTATTATGTAAAAGTACTTAAAAGCGTTACTTTGTAATAATTCTTGTTATTAATATTTAATTTGTAGTAATAGTAATTTTTATTTGTAGACATTGACTATGCATACACAGGTTTTTATGATTAATTGTTTGTAACAAGAAAAGATGTTTTGTTAAGTGCTGTTTCATAGAGTGTGTGCCAAGTAGAGTATTTATCTGCTTTTATTAGTCAGTCACTCACAGTTGTAATGCAATGTTGTGTATAAGCCCACCATAAATACTGTATCAATTCACCTCTCTCAGATAAGCTGCCTCCTTTAATATTAGCAACCCCTTTTTGAAAAGGAAACTTACTTAAGGCAAGCCATCAAATAATCCTACCCTCTCCGCTGAAGAAAAAAAATATTGTGCCCAATCCCTGAAAGATTATGTACCGGTAGTCTGACTTATTCCCATCTAAGCAGTTCAGCTTCTTAACATTATCTCACCATTGATTCAGCAAAATAATAATGATTTATCATAAATCATAAATTCCAAGACTGTGGATGACTGCCTCTCCTGCTAATTTATATTATCATTTGAATTTTTGGAGTTTTGGGATTTTTATTGCACAAAGAAGGATGTAAAATTTTTGAATATACTGTATAAAAATAAGAATCTTTAAATACTGTTTGGTAAAACTAATACTGTAGCTAAAATAATAAGTCACTGCTTTCTATTTAGCTGCCCCCCTCCAACAGGCCACACCCTTCCCCCTATAAATAAATGAATAATTAAGTCACCTGTGTGCCCTAAGTGCCACTTGGCATCAATGAGACTGATGATGAGTCACTCATGGGACTCAATAGAGGATTTACATTAAATTCAAATTACAATCTTTTGCTTTGTTGGCAAATCAAATCTGAGTTTCATAAGTTGGCAATTTCCATTAAATTTGATAATCATTGTTAGGTTTCTTCTTTTCCCAGCTCCGCCTACGACATCTGAGAAGTATATCTGTGCGTAATATTGTTCCAAAATTTCCTGTGTGTGGAGACAAGCTGATTGATCGCCTATTGGAAACCTATTTCACTTTGCACAATGTTCAAGGTTATGAAAAAGGTATTATCTCTACATGTCCAACAACTTACATTTAACACGCACTTTCCGTTATTCAAAGTTCAGCGTTACAAGTGGGGAAGCATGTAATCATCATGAAATAGCAACATACTTGTACTTGTATTTGTTGTGGAATTGTAAAAAAAACGTTATGCCAAAGATAAAGATTTTTCCCGGTAGTAGCCGGTTGTTTGTTAATTTGATTGGCCTCTTGGAGCATGCTGTGGTGAAATATGAGTCTTTTTGCATCCTTTGTCAGAATTAAAACTGCTCAAATGAAAAATAAACACTCTGCACTGTTTTTTAAATAAATACAGCGCAGACCCCATGTGAAATTTTCCAAATTCTGTAAATTTTTTTAGTATATTTTTAACTCCAAATTGTCTCATACAGTGGTGTCACTTAAAACATTGAGCTGTTCAAAAGACTGATATGAGCTTAAGCCATCCTTGTAAATTTATCCACAGGTTTATAAAACTTCTAATTAGGTCTATATATCAACGAGTGATTCCATTCTCATGTGATAAACAACATTCAAAGGGCACCCATAATATTTATTAATCACAGCAAGGAAAAAGTAGTTTGAATCATTAGACTGATCAATGTATTTACAACCCCTTGTTGTGTACTGTTTTTATACTTTGCAGTAATATACACTAGTGAGAGGATCAAGTATTCACTGGTGAGTGTTTAAAATCATAACATTATGAAGTTAGATACAGTAATTTTGTCTTGATGAAGTAATAATAGTCAATCTGGTCTATTGCTTTCCACTCAAGTCATATTAAATTTTAAGGGCATCCATGGTCAGCCTCTTTCCAATTTGATTTTTAGTCTTCCACTCGTTCTCAAGTGCTTTCCATTTTTCCACCAGCCATGTTACTATACTTGTCACAATTAGGTTTACACTCGTTACATGTACTAGGCTTAAAAACAAAATAGTATAATAGCTATCAAAGCCTTCAAGTGTCTTGATTCTGCCACTGAGAGAAGCCAAGTTTATTTTGGAAGAAAGTGAAGTATGGAAGCTGGCATTCAGTTCAGTGACTGACACTGTAAGTCTATCGCAATTAACAGAAGAAATTTATAGAGTTTACATCCCATTCAAATTTTCTAAATATGATGTATAGTCAAACAGCCAATTATTGCGCTACAACGTAACTTACTTGGTCTCTAGAACCCAACATGGGCAAGTTTTGAGCCATCATCATGGAAAGACAATCAGTCTACAGCTGTAAATTGTATCCTTTTGTGCAATCATAATTATCCTAAAATTTCAGTTATGAGCCACAGTAGTTATTGTCCATGTACTGGTTGGCATGTTAAACCTCAGATCAGGCATCAATCCCATGTTCATGTACAACCTAGACAATGTATAAGTTCCTTAAGCCTCATCTACACTAGTAATTTTTCGTTGACAAGTTTTCCTTGACAAGATAAAATTGCTTGTGTAGATGGGGTAAAAAGGACAATTTTTCCTTGTCAAGGAAATCTAGCATGCCAGCTTTCCCTTGACAAGGAAAAGTTGTCAGAGTAGAAATTTGCTTGTGTAGATGGACAACAAGGAAAATGTGGCAAGGAATATTAACACTGTGGACACAACCTACACCAAAACTTGTCAAGGAAAATTTGCCTGTCATCTACACAAGCAAAGAAACATTGTCAATGGAAAATTTTAAGGAAAACCTGTTAATCATCTACACAACCAATAAAAATTGACAAGTAACTTGTCAAGGAAAAATTGTTTGTGTACATGAGGCTTTAGACAAGAAGCGTAATTTTACCCTCTCTTTCTTCCCCTTCCGGGGGGGAGGGGGGGGTTGTACTGGCAATATAATACTATAGTAATACTATTATTATAGTGCTAAGACTGTGTGATCTAGCTATGGATGTGCATCTTTTAACCCTCCAAGTCCCAGTGGTGACCAGCATCCAATTTCTCATGACAGTATTCACTGTTCATCAACCATTCAGGTTATGAGAATAACGAATATGATCACCAAAGAGTTGTATTGATATTTAAACAAATTCTCCTCACTAGTACCATAAAAAACATATGAGTACAGTTAGGAGAAAATGAATATTGATATTAGGGCATAAATGGTGAAAGGGAGGTCAGGTGCTTTATTTAACAGAATTCAGGGTGGAGATCTACCCGTATGGGTCTCGTTCACCCTGTGCACTTTAACTTGGACATTACAGTCAACTCCCTCTTAACGACCACTCATTTGAGCAACCACTTCCCTTAAGCAATTAGCTTGGAAACAACACTTTGCTTCTCAGTTAAATACAGTACTGTTTCAAAAACTCTCTTGTAAGTGACCAACTAGTGAAATTTATTAACCAGCTGCAACCATTACGAGACTTGGCGTGTAACAAATTATTTTGTTTTGTGTTTCTGTTACATTGTCATGCGTAAGAAGGTTAATAAAGTGTTATGGTAATGAAATGTCACAAAGTTCACTTTAAAGGTAGTGCAGATGTATATTTTGTTCTACTGAAAGAATACAACCAGATCATGGCAGGTTTTTCATGAAAAGCCAGCCTCCAGCTAAAAATCCAGCTACTTTGAATTTTGAGTCGCCTACTTCAATTACTTCTGAGGGTTTTGATTTTCTCCAGAGTTGATTTTTTCATTTTCCCTTCCCCCTTCCAAGAGGCTTACCGGTATGTTTGGCATTTGAATTGTCAGACGCCTGTTTAGTTACCTACACCAGCTATGTAAAAAATAATGAGATCCCTGATCATGGTCTGAATTCCTATTCCAGGTGAAGTACGGTACACCAGCTCAGTGCTTCCAATCTTGCCTCTAAGCCACAGAGAATTATATAGTGTGTAAAGTTTAGCGATATTTTACACAACTGAAAGAATACTGGTAAATCATGGTCACACTGCATTAAAGATTCAGCAGTTGCAATCCATAATAGGAATTCTTGTTCCATGTGAAATACACCTGTGCATCCAATTGCTTCCCTAAGCCATGGATTGAGAATAAGAATTACCAGTATTTTTCTCAGAGGAGCTTTGTATATTTGCTTTTGTTTGATAAGGTAGTAAATAGTAATAATCAGTGGACCTACATAGGTTTTGGCTTACTTTCTTTGACCATCTCCATTAAGAGAGTTAACTGTAATTAATTACTTGTTTTAATCAGCTGATGGCATGCTGAGTACAATGTTTTTAGGAGTACAATGCTCTTAACTTAACCAGATAATACACTTTTGTTACAAATGATCTCAATTCGTGTTTCCCTAACTGTACATGTTGCTATATATTAGTATTTTTTGTATTACGTGTAAAATGTCATCTATGTATTGACTCCTTGACACCCATCATAGCATTTGTAGTGAGAGTTTGGGGAGGACAAAATGACGCATTTCAACTTATCCTTGAATGGGAAGTTCACCTTCCATCTCTGCACTTCCTTGGAGATCAGGTAGAGTGTGAAATCTTTGTTGTACATCTATTTTCCTTGTTATATGTATATGTATGGAGCCTGCCTTTTTTGTCAGAGAACTTAATATTACTGTATTTAACAACACAGTGTGTAGCTACAACTGGGCTATCTCTCTGATATAATTACAAAACTGTACTTTATAGAAATTATCACTGTACGTCTTTCAGTTCTACTTCTTTTGTGGTTTTGTTTTGCATGATTTTATGTAGCCTGTGCAGTGCTCAGCAGCAAGTGCACTATCTCACTGCTTTAAAACAACAGTAGTTTAAAGAAGTCGCTAATACACTACACTGTATCAATTTTTTCTTATTCTAGTTTTCTTTTGTTGAAAATTTGGAATTTTAGAGTTTTTCTACTTACAGTTTCCTTCAGTAGCTAGTTTTATATAATTATTAGCCAATTAAATTGAAGGATTTGTAATACATGCTATAATAATTTAAGTGCAAATTTTAAGGAAAAGAGCACATTGCAACCAGGTGGACAGTCAGACAGTCATAGTTTGATGCTATGCAGTTTTGAAAAAAATGAAGGTAACTTAAAAAGTTAATTCACTGACCAGTGAATTGTAGCTTTTAAAGTTACCTTCATTCAAACTCTGTCTGATGTTACGGTATAAGTGAAGAATAGCTCCCAGAATAACCTGTTGGCCGACTGTCGGCCGACACGTTACCGACAGTCTACCAACAGGTCACCAACAATTGGCTGACAGATACCTTACAGTGGTGAAATTGTTATATCTGTGTTGGCTTACCAACAGCCTACCGACAGATCGCCGACGTGTTACCAACTGTCGGCTGACAGTCGGCCAACAGTCGGCCAACAAGTTAACTTTCATGTGCACAAATTCTGTTGGCCAACTGTCGGCCGTTTGTTGGCTGTTTGTCGGCCGACTATCGGCTGACTGTTGGCCGTTTGTCGGCCGACAGGTTATTCTGGGAGCTGTTCTTCGCTTACACAGGTGTTACAGTACAACTACAGGACTCAAACCAAGGCCATCCAAACAAATTTTCCGGCAAATTATCCAGTCACGATTGAGTATCTAAACAATAGAATCTCTACAAATGTTTTATATTTTGCTTAAAATGCATACAGTTTGCTCTTTAACGGTACAAAGCACATGAAGATTGAAAAAGGATCATCTTAGCCGGTAGAAACTCACCCAAAGTCTGTTGTTCAGTGTCAAAACAGACGTTCAAAATTTGTATGAAAATTTATTTAGGTAACCTTGGTTCAGGTAGTCACACTGTAAAAATTGTTGTTGTTTATTTTTAGGTTAGAGGCAGTCATCATGGATATAATACAGTAATCTTTGGCCTTGTTGATGGCTATTATGGTGCTCCAAAAGTATCAACAACAACAACAGAAGTAAGATTATTTGCTGTTCGGTCTTGTAAGTTGTTTGTGGTTCAATCATGATTATCAATAATAATTGTATCATAATATATAATAATAAAGTTTTAAACACTGGTCAATTCCATAAAAATTTTTACAACTGTAGTCACCGTTTTAACTATAAAAAGTTAGCTACACTTCTAGATTGCACTAGGGTATTGTAATAGTTTTCTTGAATTAACCCCAGGTGAAGAGTAGATATGCAAAAACTGTCAAAGGACTTAGATAGCTCCTTCAACTTTAATTAAGCTTTTGATAACACTTTTGCAGTGAAGTGTTTTAAGTCTTGCTGGACGCAGCTGCTCTCTAGTTTTAGTGAGCCATATAGCTATGGCAAATACGTTTGTTCTCCTTCTCTCTGCAATGGTGTTTTAGTGATGTAAACAATGCAGTCCTTAGTGAATTGTTTTATTTTTCACAGGGTGGTGACAGTAGTGAATCAGTGATTTCACCCAGAAAGCTTGCCATGAAAGTCGATTTGGATCAGGTACAACAGTATTCTATAAAATTGGGTTAACATGAAATACCTTTAAATATCAGCCCTTTTCTCTGACCTTGGAATGGGTTGTGATTTGAAGCCAGAGCATAGGAACACTCCAGCGGCAGCAAACAAAGGATTGTGGACATAAACCTACAGTATAATAGATGGTATAGATTTTATTGCATCTGGAAATTCTGTGCTTTACAAGGATTACATTTGTAGACTCCAAAGAGAATCTATGGCATGTGATGATTTGTTTGTACAAATTAAAAAAAAATTGTTCATGGGAACTAAAATTTTGCATAGGCTCTGCCATGTGAAACTCATGCCCTGTATTTGGTTTTCCATTTTGGCTTCCTACTTGGAAAAATAAGGTGTACAATAAACAACGATTTTCCTGTTGCTGGCTGACGATTATTTTGTTAATTACGTTTATAGCCTGTCAGAAAAGGCAGGTCTAAATTTTAGGGTTTTTCCACGCCTAATTTCTCAGAATTAGAATTTGAAAACAAAGAAATGAATACAAGACACTGCTCTCCTATTAAATCAGGTACTCTTGATTCTAATCATTTTTAATTTTTTCATCCAAACCATCACATGATACATGTGAAGTTTTGATTTGGAGTCTTCATTGACCTTCATTGCCAGATTTTGGATTGATTTTTTAAACTAAAATGTAATGGTTCTCTGTGAAGTGAACGACATGTTTTTATGTTCATTCCAGGTTGCCATCTCGTATAAAGTATCATCTGTCCTTAGGTAGGATTTATGGTGTAACCAGTTGTTGATGTTGCAGTTAATTTTTGTTTTCAGTTAATTTTTATTTTGAACTAGATAATTTTTTTCTTCCTAGTTAGTTTTATTTTTAACTAGGTGATATTTTTTTAACTAGGTGATATTTTTTTAACTAGGTGATATTTTTTTAACTAGGTGGCCTTTTTTTAACTAGGTGATATTTTTTTAAAAAATACAGGTCACAGGTCATTGTTTTACCAATACAGAAATTATCCTAAACATTCATTAAAGCCAACCTTGGGACTTATCAGACCTAACGTTAGCTTTAATGAATGTTTAGGATAATTTCTGTATTTGGTAGAACAATGACCTGTGACCTGCATTTTTTTAAAAAAATATCACCTAGTTAAAAAAATGTCACCTAGTTAAAAAAATATCACCTAGTTAAAAAAATATCACCTAGTTAAAAAAATATCACCTAGTTAAAAAAAATTATCTAGTTCAAAATAAAAATTAACTGAAAACAAAAATTAACTGCAACATTGACATCACATGTTCAGTTATAAAATATTATTTGACTTCTGTATTGCTAGCTTGTAATTTATGAAATGCCCAATTGCTTTTGAAGGATATTTTCCTCTGTTTTTGGCAAGACCTTCACCACTTCTCATCCCATTTTATGTACACTTATTGGTGCCTATCAGAATTTGTTATGTTTCCTGTTAAATGTTCTTACCATCATTATGGTATTGCTTATCATATTTTATTTTTTTCTCAAGCATCTGACTGGGCCAGAATCCTAAATCCTTGAATTTGATAGGCTAGTCATGCACCCGTGACCAGTACAGATACTGCCAACATGCCAGATTTTTCCCAGCGCTAGCAATTTCCTATCTCTTTTCTTACATTAAAAAGAAGACAGCCAAAAAAATAAATAAGTTATTTACTGGGCTAGGTTGGTCCATGTAGGAATAAACTGTGCCCTTGGTTTTGAGTACTCAAGACCTTGGGCACACTTTTTTCCCATACGGACCTTCTGCCCGGTAAATAACACATATGTATCTCATCCCTAGAATAAAAGAAATGCGGAGGGCTATCCAACAAGCTGAGTTGTCAGTCAGAGGTGTGCATAAATCCATTGGAAACAAAGTTGAATCAGCTGAAAAGTGCACATCCCAGGTAGAGTGCATATATGTACCTGGCTATTTACGATAGACAGTGATTATACTAATGGAGGATGTAATAGGGTTATTGAGATATGAGATATTTCTCTACGAGTGTTGAAAAATAATTCATGAGTGGTGTCAGAGAGAAGAGAAATTTTGCATCTCCAAGCAACCATGTGATGTTCTGTTTATTATATAAAACATCAATGAAATACCCATCCATTAATTTTCATTCAGATGCCTTTTGTTGGTTCTCTACTCTGTCTAAGAGGATTTTCTCCGGGTACTCTGGTTTTCCCCTCTTAACGAAAACCAACATTTGATTTGATTTGATTGATTTAATTTAATTTGCATATTCAAAAATGAAGAGCCACTATGTGGAAAAGGTTATTATTATCATTATTATTATTATTATTATTATTATTATTATTATTATTATTTAATACTTACAGTCATTTGACTCAATGACACTTTCCTTTACACCCTTCATCCTCCACCCCTTAAAATAATAACTGGTCTTAAATAATTTGTTCTCTCTCGGGGAAAGGCGTTAATCGTTTGAAGAGTGGATAACCCTTTGCTTTGGCTATTTTACAGCTGTCAGAAGAGGAAATGCTTAAATTAAAAGTCAAGAATCTGAGAGAGGAACTTCTAACAAAAGAAAAACTTTTACAAAAAGGTACAGAGTGCTTTGAAATAAAATCTCTGAAATTTTATTACCGAGTGTCTTTCTTGTTTATGTAATGTTATTTGACTGTGTAATGTCACAAACAACAAAGTTATTTCTAATTTTTGTTTTTTTTGTCTGTAGAACGTGAAGAAGAGAAGAAAGCTTTGGAGAAACTTCGAAGCAGAGGTAAAAGCTTACATTTTTCTTGACTTTTTAATAACACCAAGCAGCACAGTAGCTTATGAGAAGTACAAAGAAGTTGGTAACAACTGAAATACATTACAAGTCTGCTGGAAAATGATAGGATTGTGGGATGTGGGTTAAGATGACAACGTTAAAGTATAGTAAGGGTATTTCGTCTAGTTTGATCGTCCAGGTGAGGGTAGTTCTGAAAAGAACTGTTGTTGCTCACCAACAACAGTTCTTTTCAGAACTACCCTCACCCGGACGATCAAACTAGACGAACTACTGATACTCCTGGGTTCAAACCTTTTACTATAGTAAGGGTATGTTAAAGCCACAAGTATGTGCACAAAGGTGCAGACAGTGGTAGAAGGGATAAGAGCCTTACTACACTTTGACGTTGCCATTTTAAGCCACATTCCACAACCCTACCATTTTCCACTGCCTTAGTATTCATTATGACATTTGTGGGAACCCAGAGCTCATCTGCTAGCTGTGCCATGCTGATGAGGCCTAACAAGGCCGAAACAGCTGTCCATGGCTGCTGGCTTTTGAGCTCTATTTTTTATTTCTATTTTCGTTTTTTGGTAGCAACAGGGTCTTCTACCACTGTCACCTTAGTGCGCATACTTGTAGCTTTAACATACCCTTAAAAGGCCACACGAGCCAAAGGCCCACACGGCCGGAGCTTATCCCGGTTTCAATAGCATGAAGCACCTGGGAGTATCATTACTCCCCCCTGGATGGGATGCCAGTCCAATGCCATTATATCGCTGGTACCCATTAATACACCTGGGTGGAGAGAGACTATGCACGGTAAAGTTTCTTCTCTAAGGAAACAACACAGTGCCAGCACCAGGGCTCGAACTCCAAACCTTCTGCTCGGAAGTTCGACTCGCTAACCACTACACTAGTGTGCCTCCACAGTAACATACCGTTACTACACTTTTACGTTTACATTACAAGTCTACTGCATTTCTCGTAGTATTGGTTCCAGTCACTAGCATCTCAAGTGTCTCAGGCTGCACATTCTCTATGTTGTAATGATTCACTTTTATTCATTGTCTGCAGAAATGAATGTGAAGACTAAGAGTGAAAACCTCTGCAGCAACAAGGGAGCCTTAAGAGCACATAAACAGGCGCACATAGATAAAAGGTATGTGGACAGTAGACAACAAACTGTCTTTTATTTGTCGATCGGATCATAGACCTTCTTCGGAGTTAGTTTTTAAAGAAACTGGTGCTAAATCTACAAGCACAAAAACAACAGTGCGAAGTCTAGCGCCCGAATCGTCAACACTCCTTAAAGTTTACGGAGGTAAAACTTATTTTACCAACTCTTTCGATAAACCAGTTTTTGGTGGGTGATTCAGATTTTTGCACTAGTTCGCACCACGTTTTATCACATGATCCGCCCCGCGCATGCCACTGTTGAAGAACATTATAAAAAAAGTCCTCTTATTTGTAAGCCATGGTGCGAGTCAAGCAGTAAAAGGCTGCTTGGCCCCGCGAAATGCAGCCGTGGTATATTTTCAAGTCCTTTCTCCCACTCAGTCAATAGGGAGCTTAAGAAAAATACGACGACTCCAAGCAATAGCACTAATGAACGATACAGTGAAACTGCGTGCAAAATACAATATATTTTGTAACGTTTTGTTAGTTTCACAAGAGTATGTATATTAGGTTGGACAATACTGCTGAAGTATTTAAGGGTGCTTGTAAGGTGTCCCAAGGGGCTAGTACACTATTTAAGGTTTGTTCAGTTATGCAAGAGCCATTCGAGGCATCTCTTTCAACCCTAGTTTTTCATTTTATTTACTGTTGTAATTTTCTCTGAGTTTGTAAAACTATATTGCGGTTTTTTTGTAACGCTTTACGCTCGCTGCATCAATAAACGAGATGCCCGCTCCTATTCTGTGTTTTGTGATTATTTAGATTAGTTACAAAATATTTTATAATCGTTTCAGTGTGATTACAATATAAGTCTGGTAGGTTTCGATGTCCTCCTTAGCAAGACAACAACGTGAAATGTCTAGTTTTCTCAGTGGCATGAATGAACAACGGAAAAAGGTTCTTTGTAAAATTCGGAATGACACTCGAACTGTAACAGCATTAAAATTTCACAATTTGAAAAGAGAATGGGAAGAAATTGAAATAAGCCCGCCGTATATAGTCTAATAGCAACGCAATCTAATTTTTTCACTGGTGTTGTCCTCTGGGTCGCCATGGCGTTTGCTTAAGCTTCCTAATAAGCACATACTTATGTTATCTTCTCAGGGAATCGTTGGTCAAGTTGAGTGCGCGGCTGAATATGAGGCGTCGACAGCTGGTATCTGAACTGACGTACATTTACCCCATCACTGAGGTAACAGTTCAAAGAAATCAATAGCTATACTTCCTGCCCATTGTACAAAAGTACAAATAATGTTCTGTAATCTTGCTTCTTTTGCGAATTGAGAACTCTTTATCAGCTTTACTAACAACAGTTGCCCTTCAGTGTTTTGTGGTCAGTCAAGTTTATAATGATAACAATAGAAACAATTATGACAATAATAATAATAATAATAATAATAATGATAATGATAATCATAATAGTAATAATAAGCTGCAAGTTAAATTTGTTTTTCAAAAGGGTACTTTATTCAGAATAGCAAGCTTTTATTGAATGTACATGTAAGAGTGGAGACAAAGACTTGTTAATGAAGATAATATGATCGTGCGGGTTCCTCTTCTGTCTCAAATTGGACCTTTGCTGTGTTCAAGCGTATTTTGATTGGCCACTTTAACAAGTTCATTTGTGTAATTTGCGTTTGTTCTCACAGTTTCCTCATCGTGGTACCAAAGAGTTGCTCATCTGCGGAGTGCGTCTTCCAAATTGCGAGTCCGATGAATTTTTAGGTGAGTATAAATAGTTAGTTCGTTTAATGTTAATATAGATCGTTTTCACTGTCACGCAATAAAAAATAATTTTACCACAATTGTTACTAATCTCGCAATCTGATTGGCTAATTTTCCGTTGTCGATAAGAGTCTAGACAACGCTGCTCGCGTCAATGTGTCACGCAAAGCAATAGCCAATCAGAAACGCTCATTTTGGGGAAGAAACCAATCAGATTGTGAGAAAGTTGTAGACAACGCTTGCTCTTTCTTTGTGTCACGATCTTGGTCACGCTAAACTATTCAGTGGATAAAATCAAGAAATTGTAATTTTTAAGGAAAATCAAGAAGACTCTTCTCCAAGAACTTTCTTTAGCCATCTAGGCGACTGATTATCTGAACTGAACGAACAAGCATTTACATAAGCGCTTTTCCTAATGATATAACTTCGAAAAAAGCTAAAAATCATGAGATAGGTATATATTTTTCGACAGTTGCGATCGTAGCTTTGTGTCAGGCACTGCCATAACTCTGAAATTCAAAATACGCTGGTTTCGAAACGAAGCACACTATTGAGCTGTAAAATTGTAAACAGATATAAATTTACCCCCTCTTGTTGTGTCTGAGGAGGATAAAAACTTTGATGGCTCTTTATTTTTCGATTTTAGACAATAATGATGTCACTTAAAAACGATTCATTGTGAGTTAGCGAGTATGTGATCCTTGGTCAGGATTCAACCAGGGAGTGGCTCTTTCGTAGACAAGAAACGCATCTCTGTTATGTATATCTCTACCCAGTTGTATAAATGGATATCAGCGATATAACATGAGGAGAAATCCTGTGATGAACTGGCATCCCTTTCAAGAGAGGTTTACAGTTTTCCTAGGTGCGTTCACGCAACGCATGAACCGCAAACGCATTAACGCGAGTTGTTCATATCAACGACTACACTTTGTTTTAGATCACGAGGGAGCAAAGCCAGCTCTTTCATTGAGCGTGCGTCATCACGAACGATGCACGTGTACTTCGTTTTATTATCACGTGTCACTAGCGTGCATTAGTCCGTTTTTTTTTTTACTTTACGCTCCGCTCGTTCTCGCTCCCCTCTGATTTCGTCTCCGAGGATTGCAACTGGAAGAGAGGATTGGAACTGTTTAAAAACGAGGTACCATATGTGCTCGAGAAAAATGGCGTCGCTTGTTTCATTTTTGATGTCTGAAATGCGGCGCTTATTTGAAGGCGGCGCTTATTTAAAAAATATGGTCACGAGAAAGAAGTCCTTTCTTGTTAATTTAATCGTATGTTTTTTTATTTTTACGAAAATTTTAACAGCAAAATTAACAAAAAACCTAAAGCATCATCAGCGGTTTCGTCAGTCAATCTCAATATGGCCGTTCCCTTCTATAGCTGTATCCACCTGCTCCAGCGATGGAGGGAACGCCTCTTTTACATCTGAATCTGTGCATTCAAAAGAAGATATCCAGCTGCATCGCATCGGGATCGCGGCGCTTTTTCGGGTAAATACGGTAAATATTGACTGAATTAGTAAGAGGTTTCATGTTGCTTGTTAATTTTGTCCTTTCAGCTATGGATGAGGACACGCTCTCTGTATCCCTGGGTTACACGTGCCATTTGGCTTGTATGGTTGCCAGGTTTTTAGAGCTGCCACTGCGTTATCCCATGAACTCGCGAGGCTCGAGATCAAACATCATGGATTTCACTATAGAAAAAGTAGCGGATAAAGACAGAAAGTAAGTTTGAATCAGTCTTGTGCACCATACTAGGCATAATTATTACAACCAAGTAGCACAAGGCACGACAGAATACATGGAGCATACTGGATACGGTCTGCGTGCGAAAGAACGACCATACCCGTGGTAAAAGAACAAAGCTTGCGGAAAAGTAACAAAAGTGGAAAACGCAACTTAAAAGAACAATAGGCGACAAAAGTGTTAAGATACTTTGCCTTTTTGGAGAACCCAAGGCCAATTTCTTCCACCAACTCTACGATACTACCCCTCCCCCCAAAACAATGTTGGATTTCCTGTCTCTAGAACTTGCCTCTTTCCTATACAACATTGAAAAGGTGGGGGGGGGGGGGTTGCTATCAATGAAAAGCGGATTTGAAATGGAATAAGTGAAATGTTGCAATTAGCACTCGATTCAGTCAACTGTCTCTAGTTCTTTTGTCACCCATTGAAGGTCCCAAGCGTCTATGTTTAAAACTTAGACTGCACATACATGTACCAGGGTTCGTGCTACTCCTTAAACTCCTTAAAAACTCCTTAGATTTGATTTACATTCTAAAGGGCGCTTAAAAACTCCTTAAATTTATAAAATTCAGCAAAAACTCCTTAAGAACTCCTTATTTCTTGTCTAACAATCTTAAAACTAGAGTATTGCAAAAGCAGAGTACCATAAAAACTATGAAATGCGAATTACCGCCGCAAATACACATCATAAACCGACAAAAATATGAAAGTCATTGCGTCTTTTATTAGTCAGGCGTTCCTGCTCCAGTTGTATTGGTCCTGGGAAACAAACAAACAAAATACTCCTTAAAAATTGTATTTTGGTCCTTAAAAACTCCTTAAAAAGTCCTTAAATTCTGTTTACTCACCCCAGCACGAACCCTGATGTACACAGACAGGGATGCTTACAGAAACTCTAAATAACTTCTGGATGAGACAGCATGTGTTTAACAAGCGAACAATCGTATAGTCATTACCACTTACTACCAAAGTAATTACGGAGCGAAGGACCTGTTTCTGCCAACCAGTGTTTGTATAGATAATTCAATTTCAACTTTCTGCACTCAATTTCAACTTATTATTAGGGGGCCAAAGACAAAATCGTCGGTAACGAATTGCTTTGAAATCCAAATCACGGACGAGCTTATGTTGGAAGACCATTGACGACTTATGTACCACAAATGTATGGTGATCTCAGTTGCTATTCTTTTAACTTGCCAGCAATGATGAGTGATGAAATTAAATATATGAGAATTTCATATATGCGCACTGCGATAGAAGTGTGAGTGACAAAGATGGCTGGAGGAGTTGAGTTTTAGCAATCCGTGCTGCGAGCGTGACCGGATGAACACGATGATTTGATCAGTTAAACAATTAAAAATCATTCATTAAAGGTGGTTGAGAAACGGTTTTTTCAGCTGAGTTTAATTGCCAATGTTATTGTCATCTCTGGTTTTCTTATCAGGTTTCCTTTATATAACAAGGCTAAAGAAAGAATTCAATTTGATTATGGAGTGTTCCTGTTGAATAAAAACATCGCTCAGGTGGGTCTGCCTTGGTCTGTAGGTATCGAGTAATTTAGTCTTCCTTCGCAGCTATCGCCTGGCTCGTCACGCAACGAGGAGAATAGTTGCGTGACAAGCCAGAATTCTCGTTGCGTGACGAGCCGGACAACGGCTCTCTTGGAGACTACGGGCTATTCAGTAAGGATTCAATATCTGTGCAGTGATTCATTTTGAGGTTGATTCGCGGTTTCAGTATTTCCGCAGTAATGACCACATCAGACGTCGGAAAAGACCTCTTTAATTCCCAACTATGTTCCCAGTCTCTGAGAATGAGGTTGTTTAATTCCTTCTTAACTATTCACCTCACAGCTCCGTCAGTTTTGTGGCCTGGGAACGCCAAACCTGCGTAACACTGTGCCCAACCTTAAGGACCTGTTGGATAGCAAATTTCAATCAAGGTGCCCATTTAGTTATTCTCCAAACAATATATTAAACGTACCATAGATTAACTACAGAACATTTCACAGACAAGCAAATAATGTCACACTGCATGGTTCTATTCACAGATGGAAAAGTTAGAACCACACTGTATAGTAAAACAAGCAGTACCACAGTACAGTACTGTTCAGTAGCTTTACAAAGAATGGTCACATTGCATGGTTTGACTCACAGATGAAAAAGTTAGAACCACACTGTATAGTAAAACAAACAGTATCACAGTACAGTACTGTTCAGTAGCTTTCCCAAGAATGGTCACACTGCATGGTTTGACCCACAGATGAAAAAGTGAGAACCACACTGTATAGTGAAACAAACAGTACCACAGTACAGTACTGTTCAGTAGCTTTACAAAGAATGGTCACACTGCATGGTTTGATCCACAGATGAAAAAAATAGAATCACACTGTATAGTAAAACAAACAGTACCACAGTACAGTACTGTTCAGTAGCTTTCCATAGAATGGTCACACTGCATGGTTTGATCCACAGATGAAAAAGTTAGAACTACACTGTATAGTAAAACAAACAGTACCATTGTCTGTTATTGTAATTGTTGGATTATCTATTTGTTCAGTGAGGCCGTCAAGCCCGCTCCTCTTACAATAATTGAAAAGCTTCCGTTAAAACAGCGCCCGTCAAACTCCGGCGACTCAACGGACGCACCGCCCACGAACCCTAAACTGGACGACGTGCTATTGAGAACCATGAACGCCTCGACGGCGGACGGAAAACCCGCGTCTGCCGCCTTGCAGCTTGATCTCGAGCAACAGTATAACATACCGAGGGAAAATCAGGAAATTCAGGGAAATGTGGGATCAGTGAACGTATTCCCCTCGGGGATTAACGGAGATCAAGCGAAAGAGGGAACAGTGAATAGCAGTGGTGTATTGCACATTCCAACACAAGGCTCCACTCACAGATTTCTGGATCAACAGCGAATTAAAAAGACGCACAAACATCCAGAAAATGCAAATAAAACCAAGATTGATAGGACACACCCAAAACTTCGCAGAGCGCATACTTTGGGAAAACTGAAGTCCACGACATTGGAGAGTAGTGATAAACAAGTTGGTGTAAAAGCAGGACAAGCCAAGTCTTCGAACAGCAGCTTTGAAGATTTAATGGCGGTTGAATTGAAGGATCAACTCAGTAAGTTCCCCTCTAGACCGCAAACAGTCTCCTTTTTTCCCTTTCATTTAGCTCAGTAATTTATTTCTGATTTGTCGTGCGCATCTATCATGCACATTTCCGATGAATGAATGGTGTAGTAACTTGCGATCTGCCCATCTTTTATCGCATTCTTTGTTTTACAAACACGAGAGGCATTTTCTTATAACTATTAAAATGACCGTAAAAGAAGCGAAAATGGCCGTCATTTTCAATCCTAAGTTGACTTTGGACACCCTTGCATGGGAGCATTGTATTTCGGTTGTGGGTTGTTCACGTGTAGAGAGGGAGATCAGAGTTAACTCGGATAACGTGCGGGTAGAGATGCGAGACCCCGTCGTGTGTGTTGTTCCTCTTCCGAGGGAGGTAGCGCGGTCTAGTGGTCAGTGCGCCGGATTTGGGATTTGGTAACTACTCGGTGTAGTCACGGTTACTACTCGGTGTAGTCACGGTTACTACTTGGTGTAGTCACGGTTACTACTCGGTGTAGTCAAGGTTACTACTTGGTGTAGACACTCACACAGTAAGGACACTAAAATAAGCATGGGATGATTAAGGACACTGAAGTACGGCTAGGGATGAGTACGGCTAGAGTACATCTGAGGTCGCTAAAGTAAAGCTTGGCGACTATATTTATAACGCAGACCACTCTTTTAATGGGTGATCCTCTCAAACCACAGCCTACACCAGGTAGTTACCAGTCACGGTAACTACGGTAACTACTTGCACCAAGTAGTTACTTGTTATTTGCTCTTCCCGGGTTCAACTCCCCTCCTGACAACTAGCTGGATTTGTAACATAGGCATCCCAATTTTCAGATCCTCGCCCACGCTTTGAAACAGCTAACTGGTCCGCTTCCCACCAGTTGGGGTTCTTGCTGTAGTTTATGTCCTGTATTGATTATTTGTTTCACTCAGTTTTTTCGGCCCTTATTTGCTTGAGTGCCGTAATAACTGCCGAAAGGGGTAGTGAATCATGTAGGCCTTCACAAAATATCCCCAGATCTCTTGGGGGAGGGGGGGGGGAGGGTAATCAGAAGATCTCGGGATATTTTGTAAAGGCTTACATGATTCACTATCCCTCGGGATATTTTGTAAAGGCTTACATGATTCACTATCCCTCGGGATATTTTGTAAAGGCTTACATGATTCACTACCCCTCGGGATATTTTGTAGAGGCTTACATGATTCACTACCCCTCGGGATATTTTGTAGAGGCTTACACATGATTCACTACCCCTCGGGATATTTTGTAAAGGCTTACATGATTCACTACCCCTCGGGATATTTTGTAAAGGCTTACATGATTCACTACCCCTCGGGATATTTTGTAAAGGCTTACATGATTCACTACCCGCCGAGAGGGAGTAAAGCATGTCTCTATCTTTTGTAGGAGGTGCCCACAGCTTAAGCGGTCAGCAGTCTCACGCGCAGTCGGACGACGGAAATGAACTGTTAAAAAATGCTGACATCTTGTTGGAACAGGCATGTCATCAGGAACTCCGTTCATCGAGTCTCGTCGATCTGGAGCCATCCATAGACTTTGACTTTCCTGAAAATGGTGAAATAGATTTGCGGTGAACCTGTGTAGTTGGGAACTGTTTCGAATGCCGAGGCTTTCTTCGAGATGTGGTACGCAAGCTCTTGCCCAGGGAAGGCTCGATTGTCGCAACCCCAGAAACACTGCGGATAAATAAACTGAACCCTGGGAACGCGTAAGACAGAAAAAATTCGCGACCAAGAAAAAAGTTCGAGGTATAGAGAGGCTGACAGTAAGGGTCAAGATTGCCACTTGGAAATTCCTGAGACGCTTACCCCGATAAACATTTGTGAGCTAACCAAGGAAGATTTGGCTGAATCACGGGGCTGGGTTGGGTGAGGTAAGGGGGTGAGAGCTGCAGCCTGAACGCGGCCATCTATTCCCCTTCCCAACACAGATGATTGTCCCAAAGCGCGGCGTTCGTCATCGCTACAACTGCTGCTTCCATTTTCCCACCTCCCCTCCCTTTGGTTATGTATTTGCAAGCCCCCACCTCCCCCTTCCTGACTGTGTGCTGTTTTGTTTACCGAGATACTTATGCATATGATACTACAAAGAAGGGGGTCGTGAGTTGGCGGTTCCTTGCTAAAACATTTTTCTTGTCATCGGTCAAAATCGACCTTACAATTCTCTCAATTGAGCGAGCATCGTTTCCCGTGTAAAAATCAAGAATTTTTGATTTATTGGAGAATTATTTTCTTTCTGACCCTGTTTAAAGTTGTCTTGATCGCAAAAGGTTTGACGAACTTTTGATCGTAGACCCACGATTTGCGTTACAAATACTTTTCGTAACGATTTTTTTCTCCCCTTCGTGGTCAACAAAATATAAGGCCCGATTCAGACGCCGTACTTTTCATGAGCCGAACCTAATTCATAGTATTAAGTACATGAAAAGTTCGGCGTCTAAATCAATGAGGAACGACTATTTTAATTTGTAACGGCTCAGGCGTTCTTTTCGCCTGGCTTGACCGGGATTGTCGACTTTGAAACGGCCTTGATTCAGACGCCAAACTCTTCACGTGCCGAACTTAATGCGTAAATTATTATTTGGTATATATTTTCAAAACCACTGACAATATTGTTTACGTTTTCCTGCAACTGTAATAGGAACGGCTGATTAAGTTCGAGGTCTGAATCAACAGGCGTACTTTTGTTAATTTGTGTTGGTCCAAATTCGAATTTAGTTCGGCTTATGAAAAGTAAGGCTTCTGAATCGGGCCTAACTGTTCAATTAATGATCGAGATATTCTTTCCCCTAATACAAAATTATGCAAAAAAACTGTTTACTTCAAAGGCACTTTAACCACTTAATGATTAGATTACTATGGAAATTTAGGACGGTCCAAAAATCTCCAAATGCATATTGCCATTTTGGTCATCACTAAGCAATGCTTAGAAAACGTCGCGCATTTATTTTATAAATCAATTATTAATCATAATATTTGAAAACGAGAAATATATATATTTATTTTTTTCTCAAGCATCTCAGCGGGCCGGAATCCCAAATCCTAGAATCTGATTGGCTAATCGCGCGCTCGTAACCGGTCCAGCTTTTTACGATACGGACCACGGTCCGGATTTTTATCCGCGCTATTGAAAAAAAAGCAAACAAACAGAAAAAATAAATAAGTTATTTACCGGTCTAGGTCGGTCCGTATGGGAAAAAACTGTGCCCTTGGTCTTGAGTACGGCCCTCATACTCGAGACCTCGGGCACAGTTTTTTCCCATACGGACCTCCCGCCCGGTAAATAACATATATTTATTTTTTTCTGAAGCATCTCAGCGGGCCGGATTCCCAAATCCTCGAATCTGATTGGCTAATCGCGCGCTCGTAACCGGTCCAGCTTTTTACGATACGGACCACGGTCCGGATTTTTATCCGCGCTATTCGCGACAAATTGAAAAAAAAAGCAAACAAACAGAAAAAATAAATAAGTTATTTACCGGTCTAGGTCGGTCCGTATGGGAAAAAACTGTGCCCTTGGTCTTGAGTACGGCCCTCGTACTCAAGACCTCGGGCACAGTTTTTTCCCATACGGACCTCCCGCCCGGTAAATAACATATATGTATCATATGACCCGTCTGCCCCACTCGCGCAATCCCGTAAAAAACGATAGTAAAAGCTGACGTGTGTTGGGCCGAACGTGTTGACGTGAGCCGGTCCGGAAAAAGCCGTCCGGGCCTCGTGTACTTGTTCGGCTTTGTTGAGAAATATAACAAAAACAAAACACTTACCAACAGAAATAGGAAAATAAGTCACGTTTTTTGATAAATTGCGAACATATTGTCTTGACTCGAAAAAGTAAAGGGAAAGTTTTTATTGTAGAATCTTTTTTTGTGATTTTTTTTCCCGTGCGCGCCAAGCCATCGCTTCCTATTTGAAAGTTTTCAAAACTTAGTCAGTGGTCATGTGATAAAATGCTTATTGACTCAGTTACTGGTCGGGAAAATATTTGGCTCTCGTTCATGATGCACGGAACTCGCTGCTCTCGGTCCGTAAGTCATGACCTCGTGCCAAATATTTTCCCGTCCGGCCTTCCCATTTAGTCAATAAGCACATATAATTACTTACTCTTCATGTTCGCGTTCAAAGTTTATTCCCTAGTCAATTTCTGCCAAAAACGTGCTTTTCGTAGCCGGATTGGCCCAATGATATGCTTTAAATTTAAGATCTGTTATATAAAAAAAAAATGTTTTAAATCAGATTTCTCGAATTCCTAATGTAATCAACTCCTAATTGTGTTCATCAGGTTTTATTTGAAGGTGGAGGTGAATATCCGCCACGGAGAAAAGTTTCATACTTTGCGGACCCGTCTAAAAACGACAATTTCTTATCCCGATGAGGTGTGATGTGTAACTCGTTATTTTTTAGTTGATAAAATGTGTTTTGCCGCTGATGGTGTTACAATGCGACTACTCGAACCAAGTATTGTGGGGATAGTTTCTAAAGAAACTAGTGCTGTGTCTGTGGGGAATTGAAACACAATAAATTGGGGTAATCAAACAAGTTGATTGAGTAAGTTATACCAATGTAAGGTAAAAGAGTGGGGTGCTGACGTTTCGAGCTCTTACAAAAGGCTAACGCTCGACACGTTAGCGCCCCCTTTTTACCTTACGGTGGTATAAATTACTTTATTATATCTCTCAGTTAGTACGCGCGATGTGATTGGTCAATTTAGCGGGCCGTACTTCACTGTACGGCCCTGTAAAGTTTGTTTTGGTCAACAAAATGACTCCAGAGATATAATAAATATCTTATTAACCTCGTTTTCTCGGTCCGTACTGTAAAATACGGATCCTCGTTTTTTCCCGTCGATTTATGGCCCGCGGGCTTCGC
Organism: Ricordea florida; assembly: GCA_949710005.1. Lineage (NCBI taxonomy): Eukaryota > Metazoa > Cnidaria > Anthozoa > Corallimorpharia > Ricordeidae > Ricordea > Ricordea florida. Next base: position 36,323,837 of record OX453274.1, read on the forward strand.
GCTTGGGCCATAAATCGACGGAAAAAAACTCGGTCCGTATTTTACAGTACGGACCTCGAACTCGATTAATAAGAGGTATTTATCAACTCGTTTGATTATCCCAATTTCTTTTACTCGAACCCAGGCCACCACAAAAAATTTCATTCAAATTATCCAATCACGATCAAGTATCTAAAAAATAGAATCTCTGCAAATGTTTTATATTTTGCTTAAAATGCATACAATTTGCTGTATAACTGTACAAAACATATCAAGACTGAAATATAATCATCTTAGTCAGCAGAAACTCGCCGCAAATCTCATTGTTCAGCGTCAAAAGCAGACATTCAATATTTGTATGAAAATTTATTTGGGCAGCCTTTGGTTCGACTAGTCGCGCTGTAAGATGTGAGGTATTTTTTCCTTGACGAGAATCAACATTTTCACCTTTATCAGTGATGAAGGCTTGATTTTCCCTTAGAATATCGATGAATTCACAACCAATCAGATGACGAGAGTTGAGAAAACTTTCTTTTCAACAACAAAGCGGTTTAAAATGTAGTGTCGAGAATAGGTCGCTAAATACTTTAGTTTTAAGCTCCATTTGAGTATTGGTCCTGGATTATAATCATACTTCGTTATCTTTAACTCGGTTTATGTATTGAAGCCCTTGTTGTTCAGTAATATGTAATCCACTTTCTAGAATCTCTAACATCTTGAACTAATTTTGTTATCCCACTTGGGAGATCATGAAGTAGCAAGTGTCGTCTCTACCGCTGACATGTAGTTTTGCGGTCCGTCCTCATAGTGGCTGATCATTTCTGTTTTATGATTATTTCATTCAACGATCGCGACAGAGGTGAATCTGGACTGTGATAATGACAAATTTCGATAACTATATAATGAAAGTAAAGAAGTTTATAATAAATAAAAATATTATCATTGAACTTATTTTCTCCAGCCTACGTCGCCTGCGTTTCAAGCCGTAACCCTTGAGAGCTTCAGCCTCTTTAATCTTGCGGTCAAACAACTTACGTTTATCAATTCGATCTGCAATTTTAAATTTTCCATCGACGCAGGACCAATTTCTTCACAAACTCACACAGAAATGATGTTTAACAGGAAATTTCCTTATAGAACTACAGTAGTGCAAAGCTTTAAAGCACCCGTTTTCAAGTTTTCAACGGTGGCGACTTTGTCTATATAAACGAAAATCTAACAAGAATGCGACGCCAATTATTTGCCGAAGTGTGGAAAAGAAAGAAGCTAGAGCATTGGCACAGTGCCTGGACTATAGACGGTAAAATCTTTGTTAAATTAGAAGCAGCTGATTATCCTATAAGAATTTACAATAATGAAGACTTAGATAAGATTAACTGATTGATGTTAATTTTTCTTAATCACTTAGCATTTACCCCGGGTCTGACCGCTGATGCTCGGTTCAATTGTTACACTTTCCTTATGCCATACAATTAATTTTCAATTCGTCATCCAGTAGTATTATTATGCGGGGAATCGTAGAGGGGACTCCTTCCAATCAATGAAATTTTTCCATTTACTAAAGCTATCCCCTCTATACATGAAGTCGCTTAACGGCTTAATAAGTTTTTGTAATGTTCTGTGTTTTGTAATATTTCTGTTTGGTGGCATCACATCTGGGGACAACTTTTTTTGGCTGGGGCTCTGGTGCAGGTGTTGAGCCTTAATTACATTTGCAATGGGTTTAAAATGTGTTTCCCTAAATATCAGAGGCATAAATAAGTCGATCAAACGTAGAAATTTATTTAGGTGGCTTCATAATGGCAAATATGACCTAATTTTTTTGCAGGAAACCTACAGTGACAAAACAATCGAAAATGTTTGGCGTGCAGAATGGGGCGGTGACATTTGCTATTCCCATGGCTCAAAACATAGCAGAGGCGTGATGATTCTTTTTCGCCCAACTTTAAAAGCGGAGAATATTAGCATTACTAATGATAAGAACGGAAGAATTCTTATTGTTCGCCTCACACTTCAAGATGAAGAATTTTGTTTAGTCAATGTTTACGCTCCCAACGAACAGAATCAACAAATAAATTTCTATAACGAATTAACAAGCAAGTTACGTCCCTATGCAAATGAAAATCTCATAATGGGAGGTGACTATAATTGCCCACTCGAAAATATGGATAAAATAGGTGGAAAAGACATCAGTAACAAGAAAAATGTAATTCACAGCATAAAGGAAATGAGCGACAATTTAAGTCTCAACGATATATGGAGACTTCACCACCCGAGTGATAAGCGCTTTACCTGGCAGAACAGCTCAGGAAAAATAAGATGTCGATTAGATTATTGGCTTATTTCAAAACATTTAGTTCCTCGTACTAGTAAAACGGATGTGTTGTCATATTACGATTCAGACCATTCCCCAATTTACGCCGAAATCGCATATAAAAATAACCAAAAAACAGCCGGTCCAGGGTTTTGGAAATTTAATAACTCTCTTCTTAATAATGAAGAATTTGTAACAAACCTAAAATTCTTTTTACTACAAGCCAAGGAAAAACATAGTGGAACAAACGATAAAAGACTTTATTGGGAAATGATTAAAATGGAGATTAGAGACTTTTGTATCCGTTTCTCTAAACGTCTTGCTAAAAGTAAAAAGTCGAGAGAAATAAATTTACTCTGCAAGTTAAAACATTTAAATATGCGTCTTGATCAAAATCCGCAAGAAGCCAATTTAGTAACAGAAATTGAACGTGTCAAGCTTGATCTTCAAAGGATCGCTGAGCACAAAACAAAAGGCGCGATTATAAGAAGTAGAGCACGGTGGTACGAACATGGCGAAAGAAATACGAAATATTTCTTGAATCTAGAGAAGCGCTCACATGAAAGGAAGCATATTGTTAAATTAAAAACCGATCAAAACGAGTATGTCGAGGAACCAAAAAGGATCTTGTGCGAGATGGAAACATTTTATAAAGCTTTATATGCCTCGCGAATAACAGATAACACATTTGATGCTTCAGCCTCATCCTTCTTAAACCCTGACAATGTACAGAGACTTGATAACGAGCAGCAAAAATCTTGCGAGGGCCTCATTACCGAAGAAGAAAGCTTATCCTCTCTCAAAACGTTCGAAAAAAATAAAACCCCAGGTACAGATGGACTGACTGCAGAATTTATTTGTGCTTTTGGGAATTCGTAGTAACTCCTTTAATAGACTGTTTAAATGACGCCTATTGCAGAGGTGAAATGTCGATCTCGCAAAGGAGAGGTGTGATTTCATTGTTGCCTAAAAAGAATAAAGACACCCTCCTCCTCAAGAATTGGCGGCCAATTTCTTTGTTGAATATTGACTACAAAATAGCTACGAAATGTATAGCAAAACGATTAGAGAAAGTCTTACCTAGGTTGATAAATAGTGACCAAACAGGGTATGTTAAAAACCGCTTTATAGGAGAAAACATTCGGCTAATATCGGATGTAATTGAATTGTATGTGAAAAAACAACTACCTGGCATGTTACTCTTTATAGATTTTGAAAAAGCATTTGATTCCTTAGAGTGGAAGTATCTGTTCAAAGTCCTTGAAGTAATGAACTTTGGGCCAATGTTCCAAAAATGGATCCATACCTTTTATTCCAATATCACCAGCTGTGTGATAAATAACGGGTTTGCGTCCAATTTCTTTCTGCTTCAAAGAGGAGTCCGACAAGGGTGCCCCTTATCGGGGCTCTTATTTGTCCTGGCAATTGAGGTATTAGGCCAAGCGATTAGGAAAAATGAAAATATCCGTGGTTTGAAAATTAACGACACCGAATTAAAGTTAAGTATGTACGCGGATGATATCACTGCATTTATAAAAGATGATTGCTCTGCTAATCACTTGTTCAATCTTTTAAACGATTTTGGAGCCTGTTCAGGTCTAAAAATAAATATTTCTAAAACGGAAGGAATGTGGCTTGGCAGTCTCAAATGCAATTTAGGTAAACGTTCTCCATTCAATATTACGTGGCCTGAAAAATATGTAATCGTGCTAGGTGTGGCCTTCGCATACGATCCTTCTGTTAGCTACAAAATAAATTTCGAGGAAAAATTTGTTGCGCTAAAGAAAATTTTAAACCAATGGACGACCAGAGGCTTAACGCTAATGGGAAGAATTTGTATCATTAAAACCCTCGCCATCTCCAAGCTTGTTTATAATACTTCCGTTCTTACAGCTCCACCGAAATTTACTAGTGAAGTTAATGATGTTTGCTTCAAGTTCATATGGAACTTCAAGCCTGATAAGGTCAAACGTAACACGCTTATAGGTCCAAAAGAGAAAGGTGGCCTTAACATGGTAGATTTCACCATGATGGACAAGTCTTTGAAAGCAGCATGGGTTAAACGTTTATATGAATCTGGCGATGCCAAATGGTGCTCCCTCTTCTCATTGGCTACATCCCAATATGGTGGCTCTTTTCTTTTGGAATGCAATTTTAATGCACCCGATCTAAATTTTGTCTCGTATGTGCCGTCTTTTTATAAGGAAATATTGACTGCCTGGCAGGAGCTACACTCCAAAGACCCTTCTTCTGCTAAAGAATATGAAAATGAAATTATTTGGAACAACCGCTTTATTAAAATAGATGGGAAATCAGTCTTCTACCCATCCTGGCATAGAAAAGGACTACTATATAAGCGTGTTTATAAATACGTTTTTAGCTTATTTTTAATTTTTGACTGGAAAATCTATGTCCTTTTTTTAGCTTACGGTTTTTTTAGCTTATTTTTTAAATTTGACAGAAAAATATCTGTCCTTTTTTAGCTTACGGGTTATTTTAAATTTGTCAGAGATTTATCAGAAAAATAAACAGAGATTTTTTCAGAATATAAAATAAAAATGATATTTAAAAGATTAGAAAAATAATAATTATAGAAAGTAATTATGGATAAATTAAATGTTCATCAATTAAAGAAAATAGCCAAGGAAAATGGTGTTATAAACACCAACTCAATGGTTAGATCTCAACTTATTGAGGCTTTGAATAATATACCGGGTTTAAGAATTAACGTGTCAGAAATACTTACTGATAGACAATTAAAAACGGTAGCAAGAGATTTTGGTATTGAAGATTATAAAAGTATGACCAGAAATCAACTCAATGAAGTTTTAGGTAATAGACCAGAACTTATAATTGAAATCCCGTCAATTAAAACGCATGAGGAAAGAAATTATGAAAAAGAAGGTGCAAAACCTAAAAGGAAAAAAAGGTTAATTAAAACGAATGAAACAGAAGAGAAAAATATGGAAAGAAATTATGAAAAAGAAGGTGCAAAACCTAAAAGGAAAAGAAAACTCGCACCTACTTTTATAAAACCCAAAAAACGATTAAAACAAAATTTTAATTGGGGAAATTATTCATTTAAGGTAATGGATAAAGACGAGTTTTTCAAAAAGCTTGAAGAATTAACAAATGAAAACATCATAAAAATTAATAATAATAGGAAAATTAAAACAAAAAGAAAGGTAACTATATCTGATAGTGTGAGAGATGAATTGGAGGAAAAAACTAAAAAGAAAAGAACAATAGTCCTTAAAATATTTTCAATAATTAAAAATGAAGACGATCCCCCAATTCGTAATACCGAAGAAATAAATGGAAATATCATTAGATTAAGGAGGGATTTAAATAATGATTTGACAGAAATAATTTATAATGAATTGGAACCCCAAATAGAAATGGGGGCAAGAATTGTTTTCAGTTTTACCGCTTTGATTCAAAGAGGAAATGGGGAAATAGCTTATCACGTACATACATTTAGAAGTGGAGGAACTTTTAACTCCCTTTCAGAAATAAAAGATTATATAGAAAGGTGTGAGGGTGAGAGATTGAGTTTAGAAGGAGCTGCTTGGATTAGAGCATATTTACCACCAGAAAAGAAAATTAATAAACCAGGTGTTAATGAGGGTGGCGTTGAGTTTAGAGAAGTACAAATAAAAGTTATTAACACTAGACAACCTTTAGTTGGGTGTGGAAGATTACCTGATGAATTACGAAAGAAAAGATGTATTTACTCCGTAGATGATAAAGACGATAATCTATGTGTATGGAGGTGTTTAGCTATTCTCATTAATATTATTGCTGGTAAACAAAATCCTGAAAAACGAATAGAGAAACAAGCGCTAAATTTAGCTAAAACTTTTTATGGCAACAAAAAACTAAAAAAAGAAGATGTTAGATCAACAAAATTAGTTGATTTTGAGAAAATTTCAAAAGTTTTTTCTATAAATATCCGGGCTTACGAGCAGAAAGATATAACAAATTTTAAAGTTTGGAAACTGGTGTTTGGAAAAAACAATTTCAAAGACAATTTACCAACTTTAAATTTAGGTCTTTATAATAATCATGGTTTTTTCATTAAAAATCTTAACCTTCTTGCTGAAAACTGGGTATGCCAAGGATGTAAACAAAAATTTACCAGACATGAAGATTTAAAAAGGCATTTTACTAATGAAACATGCACAGGAGGAAAGACAAAAATATTATGCACAGGAGAAAAGATAAAACACATCAGGAATGAATCTGATAATGTTTTTTATGGGGGTAAAATCAATTTTAGTTATAAAGCGTGTAGGTGGATAGAAAACCAATCTAAAATTATAGGTAAACATATTCATCATGGGCTTTGTGGTCATGGTGGTGAAAGGTGTTATAGGGATGAAGGAGGGAATGAGATTTTGTTTGATGGATACGAACCTGAGACAAATACTGTTTTTGAGTTTTATGGTTGTAAATGGCACGGGTGTCCGTGTTTAACAACCGACAAAATTAAATATAATGCAACTATTGAAAGAGAAAAGATGATAAAAAGCTTGGGTTATAATGTAGTATCGGTTTGGGAGTGTGAAAATCCTGAATTACCCAATATATGGTTCAAAAAGAAATTTTTTCCATATCCATATAATATTATTTTCGATTTTGAGTCAATATTACAAAAAGAAGATAAACATATTACTGATGATTTAATTTTTACAAATATACACACTCCAGTTAGTGTTGCAATAATCGATAATTTAACATACAAACGCGTTTTTCTTTACAACCAAAACCCTGATGAGCTTATAAAAGAATTCGTTGAAAAATTGGGGGAAATAAGAAAAATCATAGTTGAAAAAGTTAAAGAAGAATATCCGATGCCCGATCAAGATTCTTTACAAAAACATGTTTTAGAAAAATATGAAGAATGGTGTAATCAAGTACCTGTTTTTGGGTTTAATAGTGGAAAATATGATATCAATTTGATTAAAAGACATTTTATAAAACACATGACTGATAAAACTAAGGATATTTTTATTGCAAAGAAACAGAATAGGTATATGTTTTTATCAACACAGCATTTCAAATTCTTGGATATAATGTCTTACCTTGCACCTGGAATTTCTTTTGATAAGTGGTGTAAAGCAAACAACTGTGAAGCCAAAAAACTTGTACTTCCTTATGAATTTTTGGATAGTTATGATAAGCTTTCTCACGTTGGACCGGTGAAACATGAAGACTTTTACTCTAGTTTGAAAAAGAAAAATATTTCCAAAGAAGAATATGAAGAATATTTGATTGAATTTAAAAATAGGGGTTGTGTTACAATGTTAGACTGGTTGAAAGAGTATAATTTAAACGATGTTATACCTTTTTTAGAAGCTTTAGAAAAAACAAAGCGTTTATATTATCCAGACGAAATTGATATATTAAAAGATGCTGTTTCCATCCCAGGTGTATCAATGAGGGCTGTTCTAAATAAATATCAAAAAATGAAGAAGAAAGGTGATCCTGAATTGTACGCCCCAGGACAATACTGTATTCATAGTTGTTGTAATAACAAGATTTGCAAAAAATGCCACAAAATAAAGAAAGATTGTAAAATATGCGACAAAAACAAGATTTATAAATTATTGAAAACGGGTATGGTTGGAGGCCCTAGTATTGTATTTATGAGATATGCGGAGGCAGAAAAAACAATGATTCGCTCTCATAAATATAAAAACCCGAAAAAATGTGTGCGAATTAAGGGGTTTGATGCAAATGGTTTATATCTATACTGTGCGGGACAAGAAATGCCATGCGGAAAAGAAGAATGCATTGAGGTTGAAAATCCATCAGATCCTAAATTTATTAAGAAAATTTGTAAAGAGATTCTTGATGGTAATCTTTTCGGATTTTGTCAAGTTGATATCCATGCCCCTGATCACCTAAAAGAAAAGTTTGAAGAGTTTTCACCGTTATTTATTGTAGATGCCGTTCCTGAATATTTAGTACCAGAGCATATGAAAGAATATCAAAGAGCGACAGGAAGAAAACATCTAAAAGACAATAAAAAATTGCTTGGTGTTACAAAGGCAAAAAAGATATTTTTATATACACCTATGATAAAATGGTATCTTAATCATGGTTTGAAGATTACCACCATTCATAATATTTTAAAGTATGAATCGGGAAGGCCTTTTGAATGGTTTCCGAAAGAGGTGGCAGACGCAAGAAGAGATGGAGATATTGAGATTTTGTTGGAAAAACTAAGTAAAGCTTTTGAAGAAAACAAAATTGATGATGTAGTAAAAATTACTAATGAATTAAACCAATTTCCTGATATATTTAAAGTTATTGGAGAAAATAAAGACATTAAAGTATTGATTGAAAAACTAAAACCAAAATATAAAGGTTGTAAAGAACTTGCCGACACCAACAAACTGAAAGGAAATTCATTCTACGGAAAAATGATAGAAGATAAAGAAAAACATAATATTACAAGGTATACAAAGGATGAGGAAGAGGTTGAAAAAGCCTTAAGATCTGCGTTCTTTGAAGATCTTAATGAAATAAATGACACATATGAAATAGTAAAACGAAAAAGATTAATAAAAATAGACAGACCCTATCAATGCGGAATTGCGGTATATCAGCTAGCAAAATTAAGAATGTTGGAATTCTATTACGATTTTCTGGATAAATATGTAGATAGAAATGATTTTGAGTTGATACAAATGGATACAGATTCTATGTACATGACAATTTCAGCTGAAAATTTGGATGATATTATAAAACCTGAAATGAGAAAAGAATACTTTAATGGAGGAAAAGAAAAATTCCTATCAACTTCTAAATTTCATGACAAGACTCCGGGTTTGTTCAAAAAAGAGTTTGATAGTATACGAATGATTGCACTTTCTTCAAAATGTTATTACGCGGAGGATGAGAAAGGAAAAGCAAAGTATAGTGCTAAAGGCACAATTCATAGTCAAAACGAAATAAACTGGAATGGTTACTGGGCTGCTTTAAAAGGGGCAAATGATATGGCGCAAAATACAGGATTTAGAGTTAATGATAATCAAATTGTGACATATACACAAAATAAAAAAGCATTTAATGCATATTATGATAAAAGACGGGTTTATGAGGATGGAATTCACACAAAACCATTATATTAGATTATTTCAAAACAGAATTAGGAGGTAACTCTGTATCATAAGGAATAACCTGTAACTCTTCCCTTACAAAACCTCGCCTTGGACCATCTTGTAAAAAGTATAAAACCGGCTGATTAGGAGAAACTCTACTTCCAGAAATATAATAAACTTTTATACTCCAAATAGGATCTGTGGCTCTTCTTTTTTCACCACCTTCAAGTTCGCCAGGAGATAATAAATATCTAACCCTAACTTCAGTTGGTAGTCTAACCTCATCAAGCCCCACCACACGTTTATAATTTTTAGTTTTAATATCAACCTCTTTCATTTTTATAGCCTTATCGGGCTCTTTACCGGTTATTCTTATTTTTGTATTATTCAAAGTTTTTATAATAGCTGGTAATCTTTTCACCCATACTCTGGATCTTTCATTCTGTATCATTTCCTGCGCATATTGATGACTAAATAATCTTTCACCCAATATTTTGTTTGCATTTTCTACAAATGCTTGGGCTCTATGATTACCAGCTTCACTTCTTTGTATTCTTACATTATGGTAATTCATGAGTTTACCAACCTCACCCATAAATTCTTTTCCAGGATCAACCATTAATGTTTTAGGGTATTTCAATCTTCTAGAATATATTTTTGTAAAAGCTTCTGATATCTCTCGACTTTCTTTTGAAGTTAATGGCTCCGCATCTTTATATCTCGAGGCGATATCAACCACAACTAACGCATATTTATATGTTTTTCTTCCAACTCTATCATGCGGTAAAAATAATAAATCTGCTTGATGAATCTGATTTGGTTTATTCACAGTCCAATGCGGTCTAGGTATATACTTTGGAGCTGGAAAATAGATTTGCCATATTGCCTGTTTCTGCAACCATCGTTTTGCCTCATTTTCACTTACTTTCGCCTTCTCAGCTAATTTAGGAATCGCGGAATATCCTTTCCAATACCCTTCAGCCGAATAATATATTTTTGTCATCATTTAAAAATTAACAAAGTATCTTATAAATTAAAATGGTGGAGGAAGAAAAAACAAAATTTAGCGAATATCAAATTAATCTTATGAAAAAAATTATTAGAAAAAAAATTCTATATATGGAAGATGGTGATAAAATTTTTAATATTATGATTTTAATTCCCGAGGCGAGAGAATGTTTATTAAAACATATTGAAAAATTAAAGAATAATAGTGCAAAGGGGTTTAAAGGTTAGCCAAGGTATCTTATAAATCAAGTATGACGTCTGAAAAAATTAATCCAAACAGAATTCCAAAAGAACCATTTGGTTTGAAAGCAGAATCAACATTAAATCGAATTACTCTAAACCCATCATCAGCCAGCCCTGGTGAAACATTATACATAAATATTCCAAAACTTTCTGAGAATTTAGTGATTGTACCTGGAAGTGTATCTCTTCTATTTGATTTAGATGTTGAAGGTCATGCAAATAATACATTTGTTAATAATTTGGGGGCTAATCTTGTATCCAGACTAAAAGTTCTTTTTGGAGGTGAAACATTGCAAGATACTCAAAGATATGATCTATTTCAAACATATCATGATTTATTCTTAACAAAAGAAGATAGAAAAGATAGATTAAAACAAGGTATTTCTTCTCCAAATATTAGAAAACTTAGAACAAATGCGGGTGATAAGGATGATTCTGATTTAAAAGAAGTATCTCTTGCTGTAGTTCATAATACAAAGTATAGAATACCAATAAATCATCCTATTTTAAAAGATCATGGGGTTTTTTATCCAAAAGCATTAGAAAATCATTTAATATTTGAGATTACATTAGCTCCTGTTTCTGATATTGTTGTTTATTCTGATACAACTAAAACACCATCATATTCGCTCAAAAATTTAGAGTTAGAATATTCATCAATTTCAAGCGAATATTTAGCTAGAGAAGCCCAATCAACTTATCAAATTGGTAAAGGATTTTTTTATGAAAATGTTACTTTACACAAAACTTTTACATTTTTAACTGGAGCTGATGAAGTTATTAATCAACATGTTAATTTACCTAGAAGATCAATGAGTGGAATATTATTTTTGTTTATTGCTCCATATGCCGGCGGTGCAAGAGATTCAGAAAATTTTTTTTACCCCGGAATAACTTCTGTTAATATTGATGTTGATGGTGTGCCAAATAGAATATACTCTAAAGGTATGAATATATCAGATCTTTGGGAATCTGTGAAAAAACGATTCCCAAAAATAGTAGAGTATAATTTAAAAGAAGGGGATTTTTATACAAATAAGTTTGCTCTTTGGCTTGATACTAGAACTCACCCTGATAATAATATTCATGGCGGAGGACTAGCTCTAAATAATACACATGATGGGGTAAAAATAGAAATTAAAAGGAAAAAAAGTGGCTCATCAAGCTCAGTAGTAATAACTTGTCATATGTTTGTTGTAGCCGATGCAATGATGGAAATAATGAATTCAAGTTTGAGATCAATTAACTCATTTCTGTCACGCAAGTAAAATTTGGGTACATATATACCCAAGGAAGAAAAAAATTCGCAAAAAATTGCGTTACATCCGATTCCCTCCATATTTGGAGAACAGGGAGGTTATAGACTTAGCCAATCACCGAGCGATTTTGGGCTAAAACACTTAAATGTGCCATACACGACGAATTTTTCATTTTTCACTTTCCGACCGTGAGTATGGCGTCCGTGTCGAAGAGAGCGCGAGTCGAGTATGTCGATCCAAATGACGTTCTAGAGATGATTTTGGATGGCGATGAAGATCCTGGTGGTATGTCTAGTGGCGAGGAAAGCGATTTAGATCGCCAGCTCGAAAATCAGAGCGAAGAATCAAGGTAAGCGATCAATAAACTTTCGAACACGAGGCTTCCCCAAAGTGACGCAGTTGCCCAGAGGTTTTTGAAATGCGAGGATATGCTCTTTAGCATGCCTTTTTTGCGTCTGAATTCTTGCCTATGTCATAAAAGATATCTATGAATTCATATACGGGAGTACACAGCTCAATAATTTTGGAGGAAAGCTTCTTTTTGAGCGATATTTTGGTCTAACAAAAGGGGACGCGAAATACGAGCCGACGCTAAAGTGATGTTGTGTTTCCATGGAGAGATGCGATCGGGTCGTGTTGCTTGATTTTGTTGTGTACGCGTTTGTGAATTGGCATTTGTTTTCTTATTTTTTGTGTGATTAAATTTTAAATAAAGCTAAGTAAAAACAAAGTGTGTTTGTAATCATCTTAGTGCTGAAGAAGAAGAAGAACATGAAGAAGGAGAGCGTGTAGTAATTGAAGAAGATGAAGAAGGAACGCAGGAGGATGCCCGTGATACAGATGTTCCTGGTGTGTCAACTATTTTTCAATTGGCATAAATTTAGCCTAAATAGTAGAAATTTGAAATTATTATATAAAATTCTTACTTTCATTTGCACATTTGCACATGATTCCAGCATATTTATTTATTTACATGGTGATAAAAATATTTCAATAATTATTTTTATGTTTCCATGTAGTCCCCCATGGCTTTGCTACTCCTGCTCCTGCTGGTCGTGGTCCTGCTAACCCTGCTGTTCCTCCAGGTCAGTATTTGAACTGTATAAGTACTATTTATGCAAGAGAAAGTTTATTTTTTGGCCCATATCAGCATATCTGTGGATTATACACACATCCAATTATAATATTATTTTATATTTGTATAGTACCCCACGCCCCTGCTTCGTTTTATGGTGATCCCCGTCCCCGTCCCCGTGTCCGTGCCCCAGTTGTACGTCCCGGTGCTCGTGGTCGTGTTCTTGGTCGTGGTCGTGGTCGTGGTCCTGCTAGTGCTCCTGGTCCTGTTCGTGGTGATGCTGTCCCTGGTCCAGCACCCAAGAGCTATGATGACGCAGATGTTGGCAATATCCTCCCTGGTTTCAACCCTTCGCGCCCACCTGGTATCCACTTTGGCCGACCTCTTCTCCGGAATGCTATGACAAGGGCTGTTGATTTTTTTTTCCTTTTCTTTACAGTAGATATGATAAACACTATATGTAATAATACTAACAGTTATGCTACTGAGCATATAACAGAAGGTAACTTTCGGTCTTATGCTCAGCCTGATGGGAGCTGGTTAGACGTAACACCTGATGAGATCAAGAGGTTGATTGCTATGTTGATTTATTTTGGTCTTGTCAAAATTGGAAATGTAGACAGGTATTGGAGTGTAAAGACCCTGTACCATGGTCTCTGGGCACGAGCAATCATGTCTAGAACCAGATTTAGAGCCCTTATGGCCCTGCTACATGTTGTCGATCCAGCAACTGAGGAGACCGGGGATAAATTACGTAAAGTAGAGTCATTTATTGGTTATTTTAAATCTAGATGTCTTTCTTTATATCAACCTAGACAAAATGTAGCTATTGATGAACGTATGGTAAAGTCTAGGCATAGGTCTGGTATACGGCAGTACATCAAGGACAAGCCCACAAAATGGGGAATCAAACTCTGGGTGCTAGCAGACAGCTCTAATGGCTACACTGTGGACTTTGATGTCTACATTGGTAAAGCAGCAGGGCAGACTGTTAGTGCAAATGGGCTTGGCTTTGATGTTGTTGTGAAACTAATGGAACATTTCCTAAATCAGGGCTACCATTTATTTGTTGACAATTTTTACACTTCAGTGACCCTATTTAAACATTTGTTTACAGTAGGGGTCCCTGCCACAGGTACCATCATGGAGACCAGAAGAGATTTTCCTCCTATTCTGAAGAATGGCAAGGCATGGGCCAAGAAAGAAAAAAGGGGAAGTATGCGTTGGCATAGGGATCCCCCCTGTTTAGCATTGCAGTGGGTGGATAATAAAGTCGTTTCAATGTTAACAACCATAGATAATGCTAATGATCAGGTGCAGGTGTCCCGTAAATCTAAGACTGCTGGTGTGTGGAGCACTAAAGTGGTACCACAGCCCAAAACTATTAGTAATTATAATAAATATATGAATGCAGTCGACAGATCTGATCAGATTTTAGCTACCAATAATGTCTTACGTAAGTGTATGAGGTGGTGGAAAACTTTGTTTTTCCACCTCATTGATATAGCTGTAGTTAACAGTTTTATTCTTTTCAAAGAGCACCAGGCTAAGTTTCCTGACAATGAAGCCCTTCGTAGGTCACCTGATTATTCACTGGCTCAATTCAGGGAAGAGCTTGTAAGACAATTGTGTGATTTCCCTGAATATGATGTACCACCTGTACATGGCACAGCGAAACCAGCTCCTCCTCCTCCGGGGGAGTTCGAAACTGTGCATATTCCAGTTTTCTCCAAGGAGAAGAAACGCTGTGTCGTGTGCTACAAGAAAACCAAGGCTGACAATAGGGTGTATTCTTTTTGCAGAGCACCACAATGCAACAAGAGCTACATGCATGTGACGGGGGATAAGAACTGCTTTGCGGAGTTTCACACCAGGGAGTATCACAACACTTAAATTCATAGTTTATTATCTCTATTATGCATTGTTCTTGATATATAAAAATAAGTAATAAAAAAATAATAAAATAAAGAAATACCAAAAAAAATACTGTAGTTTATATGACTTAGGTTAGTACCAAATTAACGTTATTGTGAGTTAGGTGCAGCATTAGCAGTGGGGCCTGCCAATGATTGGCAGGGGTGGAGGAGGGTCCCTCGGGGGGAGGGGGGGCCCTTTTTCCTTTTTCAATGCTTTCAGACCCAGCCCTAAACAGATACACCTGCAAACAACATTTTCCAAAAAAAAAAAATTTTTGCCGATTTTCATGTACTAACATGGTTGTATATAAAAAATCATATCTAATTCTAGATTTTATCTTTTTCAGCCAGATTTTCAGGACACTCTCCTGATATGATGAGGAACATTTTTCTTTTTAACAGTTCTGTACAATAACCTATCATTCTGGAAAAATTTCATTTTTTCCACAAATCTCATGAATAATTATGCAAATTTATGCTAATTAGGATTTTTTTACTGAAATATTATTGGATGTCATGATGAGATTCTTTTTTTTATAAGAAGCCCATTTTATCCCCTTTCAATTGAGATATAGTAGTCCACATTGCTGTAAATACCTGTTGAGATATTAAATAAAATGTCCATTGTGGTCAATTTTGTGCTTTTTGTGCCTGACAAAAATGAGTTAAGTACTGACCGTCTAAAAACATAATGTTATGATACAAAAATATGGAAGATTTACGAGATAAAATACCATTCCATTGTATTATAACAGGACCAACAAATTGTGGAAAAACAAAGTACCTAATTGAACAGCTCCGAGGCCCTTTCCGAAAAGTTTTTGAATATATTGTTTTAATTTGTCCAACTTATTCTAAAAATAAAACATATCATAATTTTGCTATCGGAGACAAGAGATTCTTTGTATTATCACCCGATGCAAGTAATGTAGATGAGATTAATGAATTGTTAAATGATTGCCAAACTTTATTCTCTGGAACAAAAACATTAATAATTTTAGATGATTGCGCTGTATCCACTGATCTGAAGAAAAGATCTAATAAGTTTATAGATTTAGCATTCTCCGGCAGACATCACGGATTATCAATGTGGGTTCTAACCCAGCAATTAACTTCAATAGCAAAACCATTTCGGGAAAATGTGGCTTGCGTTGTTACTTTTCATAATCCATCACAAAAAGGAATGAAAATGTTTTTCGAAGATTATGGCGGTGATTTGGATTATGAATTAGGTAAAAAGTTTGTACAACTCCTGAAAACCGAAAAATATTCTAGGTTATGTTTGAGTTTGCGATACCCATTTAATTGTTATTTGGAGATCCCTGAAGTGATCTAAAAGAATCAATGTTGTATTAAAAAATGTCAAAAATTGAGGATTACATTGAAGAAAAAACTGAGGTAAAAAATGATACCAATCAAAGTGAGGATCTTGAAGTTAAACAAGAATCACTGGCCATTCTCGCAGTGCTTGGGGCAACAAAAGAATATTTAGGGGTTGATATGAGTCTGGGTGATGTAAAAAAATTATCAGTACGCGATGTAGAAAAATATTTTAATCGTTATCAAGCGGTAATGGGTAAGAAAATTAGTGGAGGGGTGGTTGATTCATCCCTTCAATTAATTTCTAAAATTATTTCATATTTAGTTCCGGTTGATGATATTGATGCTCTTTGTAATGATTTGAAGAATGATGATTTGGTTAATCGTGAACTAACAAACATTGTTGGGCTCTTAGCGTTGAAATCGGGGAGATTGGCCGCACTTGCTAGCGGGCTATTCCAAGTTGCTAAGCACATAAAATTCAACAAAAATCAACAATTTTCAGTAAATTCTAACAAAACTGATCAGGAAACTAAGCAATCTACTGAAGGTGTTGATACTGTATATTAAACAGATCTAAAAACTTATTTGCAGCATCTAAATAACAATGTCTGAACAATCTGAAGTAGAAGTTGAACAAATTACGGCTGATCCCGCACCTGAAAATAAAGATTCGAAAAAGAGGGAAAAAGATCCTAAAAAGGTTGCAGCTGGTAAAAAATTAGCAGAATATAATAAAAAAGCAAAAGAAGCATTAGCCAGGGAAATGAAACGAAATGAAAATATAGAAAGTCAAGAAAAGTCAAACAATGAAGCAAAAGCGTGGCTTCCAGAGCTATCTTTTACAACTGTATTATCAATTGTTGGAATAGGGTTTACAGCATTTGATATGTTTATGAGATATTATAAAAACAGAATACCTGATTTATCTCAAGTTCCCAAAATATCACAACCTTTTCAAGCTCCACCCATAAAGATTCATAATCCACAAGCGCAGGCCCTAGATCGTCCAAAAATTGGAATGATGTAGTTATAAATTATTTTTTACTACATAAAGCCATTTAAAAGTTTCTTAATGATGTAGTAAAAAAATGTCAAACGAAAACAAACTTGTGAAAACTGTAACTGATTCAGCGGTACTTATTGGATTAGGGGCTGGAGTTGGGTATGTAGCTAAAAAGATGATGAAAGAATCATTTTTGAATGACCCATCCTCAAGTATTACAAATTATGCGAAATGGGTGGCTGTATTATCCGGAAGTATGTATCTTAAAACATATTTAGAGGATCAAAAGATTTTACCAAAATAAAATGGCAGCAATAGCGATGATGATTGGTGGGGCTATATTGAATGCAACAGCATTTGTTGGCGGAAATTATCTTGCAAAAAGTCTTTCAGGACATAATGTGGATACAGAAAAAATACGACACGATAAAGCATTAGAAAAATATCAAAAAGATTATGCAGAATATCAGGAAAAAAGACAAAAAATGATTGATTGGAAAATGAAGAAAAAAGATGAAAAATATCAAGCATCAAAAAATATTTCGACTACAAACCAAGCTTTTGAATTGTACTGGCAAATGCAAGAGCCAAAATTCTCTGATTATTACAAACCAAGTGATGAACAAAAAACAGGAGAAATGGTATATGTTGGAGCTGGAATGTTAGGTTTAGGTTACGCGGTCAGTAAATTTTTATAAATTATTATTTGTTATGTAACCAGTAATTTTGGTTATATAACACAAGTATATTTATTATGGTTTACATGAGACTCTCAACATCAGAATCTTCATCCATTTCTTCAGCCGCAGATTTACTATCTGAAATAGTTAAGTATCTAAATTTGGTTAATCTTTTCATTTCTTTGTTTGGTTCTATAACTGCTTCATAAAGTTTTACTTGAAGCGCAATACAAGAACCAATAAATATTGATTCAATTTTTATTACACCTTCTTCAACGCGACACCCTTTATTTAATAATTTTAATGGATCAATTAACTTATCATTTTTAGAGTTATAAAACTTGGTTAAAATTTGGTCTTGTTTTTTATCCCAAATTAATTTTGCATATAAAGTTGGACCTCTATCTGGAACTCTAGTCATTGAAGATTTTTCCATCTTCCAATAGAGAGGATTTAAACCTCCTTTTTGTTTTTCAAGCTCATTTCTTTCCAACTCAAATTTGCCAATTTTTGCTCTATTAATAAGCAAATGATCAATGCAATTGTCAACTATGTCATTGAATAAATCAATCCATTTTTCTTCTTCTGGTGTTGGACTGCTTCCACTCCATAAACATAATGGAAACACATACCCTGTAATTACACCTGTTTGTTGATTTGTGTTTGTAGAAACACCAAAAGAATATAAATTACCCGTTGGAATAACAAGTTCTCCTTCTGTTCCGTCATCATTTTTTGTAAAAATTTTAATTCTTTTAAATTCAACCTTTGGTTTTGTTCCAGGAATTTCACCAACAATTGGTTTAGAAAAAATCATGCTTACTCTAGGAATATAACTATTAACATCTATTAATTGTGTAGTTTCGTTCATCATTTTATTTTTATATATTCTTTTTTAATCTTTAAATCAAAAATTTACTTTTATTTTTCAATCTAAAGATTTCTTACTGATGAGTAAAAAATCATGGCAGAAGAAATGGAATTAGAAAATTTACCAAAAGGAACTGATGATGATAATGATGATGCTGCTGATGACACATTTTATCAAAGCCCAAACACATCCACTTCCATTCCACCTTACCCCGATGATTATGGGGTGGCAGAAAATTCATTTGGAGACCGTGAAACTGATCCATTGTTGGCTATGGAAAATGAAAAAGATAAAGTGTGGAGAGATATTTTAAGAAAAATTCCAAATGCTAAAGCTACTTTTCTTTTCAAATATAATGAGTGGGGTAAAATCGTAGTCGCAATCCCCCGAAGCGATCCTAATAAAGTTGTATGGCACGATTTATTCGATAAAAATGATGATATTAATAAAAAACTCCCTGCCACCATATTGAACGCTCTGGGTAAAAAAGCAGAAGAAGTTGTGCAGGCTGAAGATAATCTTTTATCACAATTGAATGAACAAAATGAAGAAATTAGGGATTTGCGTAATGCATTAGATGGTTTAAGAGCAGTAGCGGAAACAAGCCAATTCGAAATAGATCGATATGTTTCAATTGAAAAAGAGTTGAGAGGTATGATTGAACGACATCAAACCACAATCGCTGAAAAGGATAGTTATTTAGAAGCTGCAGTTAGAGAGAAGATTGATGCAAAACAATATGCAGAAACTTTACTTAATGATTTGAAAGAAATCAAAACCGAGAATGATAAGGGCAAGAAAGATTTGGCTAGCTTGAAAAAGATTGAACAAAGTCGAGATAGATTGGCGAAAAGGGTTAAAACGTATGATGAACTATCGAGAAAACAGTTAATATTAAACGAAGATCAAATGGCTGATATCAGGAGAAAAAATGATGAAATACTTAAAAATATGCCTCTTCGCGATCGTGTTAAGTTTATCTTCAAAAAGTATGGTTTTACAGTTTTTGCTGTTATGAGTGCTGTAGGGGTCATCATTGGGGTTATAGTTTCTAATCTTTCAAAGGGTTTATCTGCTTTAGGTAGGGGTGTGGGTAATGGATTGAAAACTATAGGTAAAAAACTTGGTGAAATATTACCAGGAATGGTTGGTGCAATAGTTAGCTTTCTTTTCAAAACAGCCGGTCAAGTTATTGGATTTTTAGGTGAAAATGCTTGGCTTTTGATAATGGCTGTTGTTACTGCCAAATAATTTCTGGCTTTTCATGTCTCCTTTTCCAGTTCTAATAGTCTTATCGTTTTTTGTGGTTAACACAACGGACATAAGTTACATATTTGCGCACCCACAGTCGACCGAATGAACAGATCTATTATTCTTTGTTTTTGGCTTATACTTTTGTGAACGTGCTTAGGAAATTAGTTCAGTGTAGTCAACGTTTTCAACGTGTTAAGATCATGAGAAAGTCTCAACGTTAACGCCGTTCATATCCCTAACGAGGACACAGAATTTTCGAAACCGCTTCACTTAGGCAACGTTTTCATCGTTTATCGCTTCGCTACACGTCGTTTCACCTGTTACCGTCTCAACGCTTCGCTTGAATAAACTTCTTTAAACCCTTACTTTACGTGGTGAATCTCCTTGTGGCAAGCAGTCTAAGCGCGTTCCGAGTTCTGTTTACAACGTGGGATGAACGCAAAGTTTGTGCATGTCCTGTGAGCAACGCTCTGCGTTCACATTAGTTTCGAAAATTCTTTTTGATTTGTGAATTTAGTGCGTGCCATTCAACGCAACGTTCAAACGCTTGGTTCGTCTGAATTACACACGAAAACGTCCAAATGGCAACGAACGGGGCCACGTGCTCAAACAAAGGACCACTGAACGAAAGTGACGACGTCACGCTCAGAAATAACGATGACCAAACGGAACTCACGAGCCATCAAATTCTGGAAGTTATCGAAGAAGAAAACTTGGAAAATTTAAAAAACGAAGAGGAAAACGAAAATTCCGAAAACTTCGATACCGATCCAATTGAAGAATCTCGAAGAATTCGAAAATTAACGGAAAAAGGTGAAGAAGAAAAAATTCGTCGGCTGAAACAACAACGAACAAACGCATTAGCGGCGGTTTCCCGCAAACGAACCGACATTAACAATTTAATGATCGACCGAAGAAACCTGGATGTCATCAAAACGGAACTAAATAAATTGGACAGTTTATGTCAACAATTTTATGACGCCCACAACCTTTATCGTGAAGAGTTATCCACACCGGAAGAAAAGGAAAACGCCTATCGATACTTTGATGACAAAGAAAATGACATGTTCAAGTATCGCAAGGAAGTAACTAATTGGATTCTTGAATGTGAAGCAAGAATTAGTGAGCATTTAGACAGATTATCGGAAAAGCGGTCATCTAGGTCACGCTCGTCACGCACGTCACGATCAAGCTCTGTACATTCGGCCCGTTTGAAAGAAAAGGCGAAGATCGCCGAGTTAATGGCAGAACGAGCGATGTTAAAGCAAAAACTTAAACTAAAAGCGGCCGAAGAACAGCTACAGATAGAACTCAAAATTGCCAAGGCAAAGGCTAGAGAGACAGCATTTGCTGAAATGGACGGAAGCTTAAAAGATTCCGCAGGCGAGGACGAATACCGTCTGTTACCATCATCACTTCAAAGTCACGAAACGCCGCTCGCATCTCACACTTTGCCTACCCTAACGAAACCTAAATTTAAGACTGAAACAACAGATCACCCAGATCTAAACCCAAATGCTCGTGAGTTCCTTTTACCGCCGGAAATAAAAACCGAAGAAAATTTCAAGCCCCAGACGAACGACGAAGAAATATTAAAAGAAATATTTAAGATGCAACAAGATCAAATTCAGCGAATGATCTCCTCGCAACATGAGCTTGCCACCGCTATCACGCTTCCCCAGCCCCAAGTTCCAAGGTTTAAAGGAGATCCCATGGAGTACAAAACCTTTGTCATGGCCTTCGAAACGCGCATCGAATCAAAGGTTATCAGCAGTGCGGACAGACTATACTACCTCGATCAACACCTCGAAGGGGAACCCAAAGAGTTAATCAGTGGCTGTCTGCACATTGAAGCAAACGATGGCTACCAAGAGGCGCGAAGGCTGCTCGAGAGAGAGTACGGTGACCCCTACAAGGTCTCGATCGCTTATATGCAGAAGCTAACTAATTGGCCTAACCTTAAGTACGATGATGGTCCTGCTTTGAAACGCCTTTCAATTTTTCTAAATAAGTGCAGCACGGCAATGAAGTCACTCGCACACTTGGCAGTTCTTAACCATCCAACGAATATGCAAGCTGTAGTGCAGAAGCTGCCCACCTTTTTACAGGTCAAATGGAGAGAAAATGTTGTGAGAGCGAGACGTAAGGATGGATCAGTTGTGGGTTTTTACGAGCTGATGGAGTTCGTGGAATACGCCGCCGACACAGCAAACGATCCTATATATGGAAAAGAAGCTCTTATCAAAATTAAGCCACGGACAAACGCAACCACAGAGGACAAGAAATTACCGCAACCAAAATTAAGAGTCGACAGTTTTGCAACCAATCCAGAACCTCTCAAGTCCCCACCTTCACACGGGACCGGGTGTTCAGGCCAACACGGAAGCACGTGCCGCTGTCTCTTGTGCGGCAAGTCACACGACCTGGAGGACTGTGAGGCATATAAGAAGAAGTCCGTAGAAGAGAGAAGGTCTTTTGTGGCCCAAAAGTCGCTATGCTTTGCTTGTTACGGTGAGAATCACAAGTCAAGGTCTTGCAGAAAAAAGAGAGAATGCAAGAAGTGCAAGAAACCACACCCCACTCTCCTTCACGTTGACGGATTCAACCTTAACAAGGAAAACGGTAGCCTTAACAAAGACTCGCTGAGTAAAGAAAAGACACCCAAGGTGAACAACGCTCTTGTAAGTATTCCTCCAAAGCCCATCTATAAAGGAGACATCCTGCTGCAAACGATTCTTCCAGTCATAGTAACACAGAAAGGCACCGGGAAACTGGTAAAAACGTACGCATTTTACGATAATGGAAGTGCAGGATGTTTTCTCACTGAGCGCCTCAAAACGCGCCTCGAAGCAACGAGCACTAGCACTACGCTACAGTTAGGAACAATGCATGGCCGCACCCTTGTAGATAGTTCCATTGTGAAAGATCTCATTGTTACCGATCTGAACGGCGAGAATCCTGTACAATTACCAACAGCCTTTACGAGAGAAGAAATTCCCGCCGACCAAGAACAGATTCCAACACCGGAAATCGTCAACCGCATCGAACATTTTAAGAACATTGCCTCCAAAATTCCAGCGTACGATCCGGAATTAGAAATTGGTTTGCTAATCGGAAGCAATTGCCCAAACGCTCTCGTACCACTTAACGTAGTCCCGAACGAAGGAGATGGTCCCTATGCAGTGCGGTTTAGACATGGTTGGACAGTTAGTGGGCCATTACACGTTGCCACCGAATCAGCAACGAATGAAGCCACCGTCAATAGGATTACTGTCAGAGAAGTTGAAACTATAAAAGAAATAATCACTCCTAAATCGTTGCTTAACATGCTTGAGCTCGACTTCAACGAGAAGGCCTCAACCAACCTTCCAGAAGAGCTTGGTCACAGCCAAGAGGACAGAAGATTTCTGACTAAAGTTTCAAACAGTATCCGGCTTACATCGGGCCACTATGAAATCCCACTTCCGTTTCGACAGTCGGAGGTGAGCCTACCGAACAACCGTGATCAAGCCGTCAAGCGAGCTTTATGGCAAAGAAAGAAAATGTCCCAAAACGACAAGTACAGAAACGATTACATCGCCTTTATAAACGACATGATCGAGAGAGGCTACGCTGAGAAGGTTCCGGAAGAATCTCTGGAAGCGAGCCCTGGCACCGTGTGGTACATTCCCCACCACGGCGTGTATCATCCGAAGAAACCAGAGAAGATTAGGGTGGTATTTGACTGCAGCGCAAAATTTGCTGGAACATCACTTAACAACCAGCTACTTCAGGGTCCTGACCTTACAAACTCATTAGTCGGCGTATTAACCCGCTTTCGAGAAGAGCCGGTGGCTTTCATGGGTGACGTAGAAGCCATGTTCTACCAAGTGCTTATACCTGAAAACCAACTAAATTTCCTGAGGTTTTTATGGTGGCCAGGCGGCGACTTAAACGCAGACCTCGTAGAGTACAGAATGGTGGTTCACCCTTTTGGAGCCGTTTCTTCACCTAGCTGTGCTAACTTCGCCCTTCGCACGACCGCAAACTACAACGAACCAGAATTTGGAAAAGCAGTTGCAGAAACGATGCGTCACAACTTCTACGTAGATGACTGCTTAAAATCAGTCCCTACTATTCTTGAGGCTAAAGAACAAATCAACGGTTTGCGCCAAGCATGTAGAAAAGGTGGCTTTCGTTTAACGAAGTTTGTGTGCAACCAACGTGAAGTCCTGGAATCTATTCCAGAAGAAGAAAGGTCAAAGGATGTGAAGACGTTGGATCTTAGTTATGATGATCTCCCTATTGAACGAGCCCTTGGAGTACAGTGGTGCGTCGAATCAGACACCTTTGGTTTCCGCATTATCATCAAGGACAAACCACTAACGAGAAGAGGGATTCTCTCCATCGTTTCTTCTATTTACGATTCCCTTGGATTCGTTGCTCCTTTCACACTCATTGCTAAGAAGCTGCTTCAAGACATGTGCAGAGAGGAGAAGCTGGGATGGGACGATGAACCTCCCGACTGTTATCTCAAACGCTGGGAAAAGTGGCGCAGCGAACTGCCACTACTCGAACGACTGACCATTCCTCGTTGTGTGAAACCGACAGACTTCAGAGAGGTGAAGTCCAAACAGCTCCACATTTTTTCAGATGCAAGTACAATGGGCTACGGAGCAGCAGTGTACCAACGTCTGCGTGACAATGAAGGTCGCATACACTGCTCATTTCTGATGGGTAAGGCACGACTCGCCCCGATCAAGCCTGTAACTATCCCACGCCTGGAATTAACAGCCGCTACCGTCTCTATCCGCCTCGGCGAAATGATGAAGAAAGAGCTTGATGATACGCCCGAAACCTTAATATACCACACAGACTCGGAAACTGTGCTGCGATACATTGGAAACGAGCAGAAAAGATTCCAGATTTTTGTCGCCAACCGCGTCCAGCTGATACGCAATTTTTCTGATTCTAGACAATGGCGATATGTTGACACGAAAGAAAATCCCGCAGACGACGCATCCCGCGGTTTAGACGCAAAAACACTGACAGTACATCAACGCTGGTTGAAGGGACCGGAATTTTTATGGCAACCGGAGGAAACGTGGCCGACCCAGCCTCAATCATTTGGCGACATTTCAAACGAAGACCCAGAAGTCAAAAAACAGGTTAAAGCCTTTGCTACAACGATCGCTGATTTGGCAGCCACCGCCACCGTATTAAAGCTACTGCAGCATTTCTCTGACTGGTATCGGTTAAAGAAAGCTGTCGCTGTGTATCTGCGAATCAAAACGATTCTCAACGAACGAAGGCTAAGAAGAACAAACAACAAGCCAATCAAGCTTAAAGAAGAACGCATGACGCTCACCGTTCACGAGTTAGAGGTGGCAGAGATGGAGATAATTCGATTTGTTCAATCTCAGAACTTCAAGCACGAGTTACAGACCTTGCAGCTGCTAAGTAATGGCAAGTATGAAGAAGAGCAGTTGTCCCCTAAGAAGAACAAAGTAAACGTGGGAAAGACCAGCTCCGTTTACCGCCTCGACCCGTTTCTGGATAAAGGTCTCCTACGAGTCGGAGGTCGACTGAACAATGCTGACCTTCCATCGGAGTCCAAACACCCTATAATTCTGCCTCGCAAGAGCAACGCGACAACATTAATCATACGCAACGCACACGAACAGCTTGGACACGCAGGACGTGGGCATGTCCTAGCCCGGCTGCGCGAGAAGTACTGGATAGTTGGAGCAAACTCCGCAGTGCGCCAGATTATTTCAGCCTGCGTCTTATGTCGTCGTAACAGAGCACCCCCTCAAGAACAGAAGATGGCTGATTTGCCTCCAGACCGTCTGACACCAGCACCACCCTTCACCTACATTGGAGTTGATTTGTTTGGCCCGTTCGCAACGAAAGAAGGTCGAAAAGAACGTAAGCGATATGGGGTACTATTCACATGTCTCGTTAGTAGAGCCGTCCACATTGAGATCACCAACTCCCTTGAGACGGACTGCTTCATCAACGCACTTCGTCGGTTTATCGCTCGTCGAGGACCCGTTCGTGAAATCCGTTGTGACAACGGCACTAATTTTGTTGGCGCCAAAAAGGAGCTGAAAAATGCTGTCAACGAAATGGATCAGAACGAAATTACCGAGAAGCTCCGTCAGCTTCAGATAGATTGGAAGTTTAACCCACCTGCTGCAAGTCACATGGGAGGAGTCTGGGAGAGACAAATACGAACAGTTCGAAGGATCCTCTGTTCTCTCCTTCATGAGCATGGAGGGCGCCTAGATGATGAATCTTTACAGACCCTAATGTGTGAGGCTGAGTCCATCATCAACTCAAGACCACTGACAGCAATCTCAAGCGATGTTAAAGATCCTATCCCTCTATCCCCAGGCCAAATCCTCACTATGAAGACAAGTGTTGTTCTGCCACCCCCTGGCAATTTTCAACGGAATGACGTATACATGCGCCGGCGTTGGCGTCGAGTTCAGCACCTCTGTAACCTTTTCTGGTCGCGATGGAAGAAGGAGTACTTGCCAACGCTTCAGGAGCGTCCCAAGTGGAACCAGGAAAAGCGAAACCTGAAAATCGACGACATCGTTTTGGTTAAGGATGACAACGCACCCCGAAACGTTTGGCCCATGGGCGTGGTCACCAAAGTAGAGGCAGACTCCAAAGGTCTTGTCAGGAGTGTACTGCTTAGAACCCAAAGCACAGAACTGCGGAGGCCAGTAAACAAACTAGTTCTCCTGCTTGCCGTAGAAGAACGAATGAATACTGATGATGATTAAAGCACAGATGCGAGCGAGTTCCCAGTTTATTTCAGGGACAGAACTTTGATTGCAGTATTAAATTAGTATTTTGCTTGTTATAAGGCTGTTCCAGTTTTCAAGTTTTGCATAGATTTCATGCTTTGCGTTTTTATAGTTAAACAGCTCTTCCTTAGCTTGTTTAAGGGACCGGGAATGTTACTGCCAAATAATTTCTGGCTTTTCATGTCTCCTTTTCCAGTTCTAATAGTCTTATCGTTTTTTGTGGTTAACACAACGGACATAAGTTACATATTTGCGCACCCACAGTCGACCGAATGAACAGATCTATTATTCTTTGTTTTTGGCTTATACTTTTGTGAACGTGCTTAGGAAATTAGTTCAGTGTAGTCAACGTTTTCAACGTGTTAAGATCATGAGAAAGTCTCAACGTTAACGCCGTTCATATCCCTAACGAGGACACAGAATTTTCGAAACCGCTTCACTTAGGCAACGTTTTCATCGTTTATCGCTTCGCTACACGTCGTTTCACCTGTTACCGTCTCAACGCTTCGCTTGAATAAACTTCTTTAAACCCTTACTTTACGTGGTGAATCTCCTTGTGGCAAGCAGTCTAAGCGCGTTCCGAGTTCTGTTTACAACGTGGGATGAACGCAAAGTTTGTGCATGTCCTGTGAGCAACGCTCTGCGCTCACAGCTGTAGTTCTATATTTTGTGGAAAGTATAAAAAAGAAGAGAAAGTAGATCTAAAGATATCATGTTGAGTAGTAAAATACAATATGGATGAATACAATAGAATTTACCCTGTATTGCCTAATAATCCAGATCCTATTAATTTCAGACTACAAAAATCAAGCGAAGTATTACAAAATCTTGAGAAAGAAATTAAACATTACGAAGAAGTAAGGAAAAAATATAATAGGGCGAGAGGAATATGTACAAAAATTAGTGTTTCTGGCGGTTTGATTTCAGTTATCCTATCAGCAAGCGGTTTAGGAACTTCTCTCACGGGTTTTGGTGCTATTGTTGGTGT
The DNA here is from genome assembly GCA_949710005.1 of Ricordea florida. Taxonomy (NCBI): domain Eukaryota; kingdom Metazoa; phylum Cnidaria; class Anthozoa; order Corallimorpharia; family Ricordeidae; genus Ricordea; species Ricordea florida. The sequence goes on from OX453274.1 coordinate 36,351,656, forward strand.
GCCTTTGGGAGTTGTTGGTGGTTTTTTTGGTGGGTTGTCGGTTGGATTTGGTATTGCTTCTAAAAAACTTTCTGGTAAAGTTAGTAAACACGAACAAACCGCTGCAATTGCAAAATCAAAATTAAACACAATTAACGATTTAGTTTCAAAAGCTTTGAAAGATAATGTTATATCCGATCAAGAATTTTCTATAATTTTAGCAGAATTGGAAAAGTTTCAAAAACTAAAACTTGAAATACGTCAAAAATTTAGGAAAGAAGCAGAAAAAAACTTGGATATGTCTGTGATAAGGAGAGAAGTGCGCGAAAATCTATTAAAAGAACTTACCGGAGGGAAAGGACATTAAAAATTTCATATGAGAGAACTGAAGTTGGTTGCAATTGTTTTGCAGGAATTAATTGACATCTTATTCTTAATCTAAAGACCGGTTTATTTGAAACACAAAGAATAAGATGTTATTAGACGATTTCAAAACTAAATACCCAAACGCCAACCTCAATAAATTTACATTTATTAATGATTCATTTGGTGGATATATTAAATGGAAAGTTAATGGGATAACAATTATGTCTTATGATGATCCTTCTGGAAAAACATGGACTGATGATCTTCCTACTAATTTGAAAACATTATTATGGAAAGATTTAGGGTTAAAAAATAGTTCCTTTCCAGAAAGTTTATCATCTACAAAAGAAACATATCCAATACCCGGTATTAAATTCGATGAATCTACAAAAAATGAAACAAAAATGTTAACTATTTTAAATATATATGTTTCAGATAAAGACAGCTTCATTTCCCCCATGAAAAATGTATTTAAAAATCAGACTGTAGGACTTACTAGCGGTAAAGAAGCTAGAGCTTGGTTGAATAAACCAAATATTAATCACTGGCCACAACAGTTAAACATGGCGGTTTGGTGTGCAACATCTGGATGCGGTGTAAGTTTAAATGATAGTTTAAATTACCCAAAAGTTATTAGAAGTTTTATTATATTTCACATATACTTTACAATAAGAAGAATATTATATGAATTATCTTTACCATTACCCGGAGAACAAACTTTTTCTTTAAAAAATAATCCATACAACAAAAATGCTTATAATCGTTTATGTGCAGAATTTGGCTTAAGCAATAATCAAGATTATAGAGGATTAAATAAACCTTTGGCTGATTTTAGATGGAAAGGGGGTGCAAATCACGGTGTTGGGGATGTATTCATTGATTATGGAAAAGGATACGTAGACCCCGGAAAAGTTCCTGGAAGTGCTAGTGGTCAAGCGATAGGTGGAGGAAATCAAGATGTCAGAATTATAAGGAGCTACGATCCTGATGCAAATATTTGGCCAAGCAGTTCAAATAGATTTTCCGATGATGGAGGTAAAAAAATAGATGGGAATTTAATATCTATGCTTCGAAATGATTATTTTGTTGATTTTCAATATGCATGGTTTATACCAGAATCTGGATATGGATTAACAAATGCTGGATTAGGAAGAATAAATAGATCGGTTGAAGCTTTTGTTTATTGCGTTTTGGGGGCCCAAGTTAATACTAGGAATTCAATTATTGGTAATGGAGGAAGAGCATTTGAAACTCAGCAAGAATTTATAGATTTATTTGAAAGCTCTGTGATTGAAAATGATATCGCAAATTCAAATCAAAGATATCAAATGGCGGTTCAAGAATCAAAAGTACGGCTTGATTTGGCTATAGCTCCTGATGTTTTATTGATGCCAAGCAATTTAATTATAAATACTGAAAGTGTTATTGGATACAATAATGATCTGAAAATAGCAACAGAAGATATGAAATTTGGGGTAAATAATTCAATAAATGTTGGAACAAAAAATGTTGGAATAGCTCATAGTTTAGGAGCATCAAAGGTTTTATTAAATACTAATCCTCAACCAAGGAATCCTAAATTAAAAAATAGCGATGAATCAAACAAAAAAGATGAAGTTAGTAATATAGATCATCAAAATACTCTTATTATTTTAATATTTACTGGAGGGTTATTATCTTGGTTTTTATTTCGATAAAAAATAATCTAAACATATACCTTCTAAATGAAAAATGTTTAGCATTACAATGTATAATTCAGAAACTAGGATTTATTTAGACCCTCCAATGAGATACGTTAATGAATTAAAACTTTTAGATTGTAATATTAAAACAAAAAGACCAATAACTTTAAAGAATCAAGAAAAAATAACTGATGAACAAGATAAAACTTTAGTAATATTTAATCCAGGAACATATTCCATAAATGATATAAAAATATTAATTGAACTCAGTGAAAAGGGTAAAAATATAACAATGATTATCGGAGATAATTTTGCTTACATAATCAACAATAAACCAGTTAACATTAAATTTACCCAGGGTTTGCAAAATTCTTTAGGGGTGCCAGAGGTTTTATTTAAAATAAGTCAAATAGATATAACTATAAAAGAACCCTTGAGACTTTTATGCAGCATAGTTGATAATAGAATGTCATACACGAATAAAGGTAAAAATGGAGGCCTTGTGAAAATACAACCATCCCAATTACTAGCAAACATTCCATCAAAAGATTATCCATCTATTCCAATTAGAAAATATGATAACATGATTAATCACTTTGATTTAACCATTTTAGACTCTGATTGGAAAAAGTTTGATCTAAAAGGAGAATCTGTAACTTTTAGTTTAAGATTTAAATAAATTTTTGTTATGTAACCATTTATTGGGTTATATAACATCAATCTTCTTCACCAAATACCTCTTCTTCCAAAAACTTTAACTCTTCAACACCAATACACCAATCTAAATACCTACTTGGATGCCAAGCTATAAGCATTAATTCGTCATATAATTTTTTATAAAATTTATGTTTATGTTTCAACTTATCAGCATTTACATTTATAGAAATCCAAATTGAATTAATAATAAAATTATTAATATTATATTTCATCTTATCATCTTTTTCTCTATTAGCATAATATATTAAATCACTAACAAACTCATTATTAGATATACCATCTAAATATAAACCCATTATACCAAAAATAGAAAAATAAAAATACTCTTCATTATCATCATGCAAAATTCCAAATTCAACCCCCTCGGAATCTTCATCATACCCAAAATCATTATAATATTCATAACGTTCATAATTTTCATCAATAAAACCTCTAATATTTGATATATGTTTTAATAAATCTTCCTTAATTGAATCTAAAAAATCATTAACACCAAGTTTTTTTTCATTATAATATTCAAAAATCATAGAAGTTTTTCCATATTTTACCATTATTTTCATTTTATTTACAATTTTTTCTAATCCTAAAATCATAAATTAATTTTATACGACATTCCTTACAAGAAGCTTTTTGTTTCATGTGTTCGCATATTTGTGATCCTCCACATTCTTTACATTGTTGTTTTTGTTTATTATGTATGCATATTTGTGATCCGCCACATTCTTTACACTTTTGTTTTTGCTTATTATGCATACAATATATTGATCCTTTACATTTTTTACAAGCATACTTAATTCTATCATGTTAACATATTTGCGATCCACCGCATTCTTTGCAAAAATATTTAATTTTTCCATGAATACAAATATAATCGCTATTAGTAATAGTAACCTTTTCAATTAAATCAATAATCTCCTCCTCTTTATATTTTTTAAACTCATTAATTAAATCTATTCTACCCATTTTTGATCTTCCTTTCGTTTTTAACTCTCTTGCAATTCTTTTTAGTTCATACAAACATAAATTATTTAATTGATCCATAATTACTTTCTATGAATATTTTTCTAATCTTTTAAATATCATTTTTATTTTATATTCTGAAAAAATCTCTGTTTATTTTTCTGATAAATCTCTGACAAATTTAAAATAACCCGTAAGCTAAAAAAGGACAGATATTTTTCTGTCAAATTTAAAAAATAAGCTAAAAAAACCGTAAGCTAAAAAAAGGACATAGATTTTCCAGTCAAAAATTAAAAATAAGCTAAAAACGTATTTATAAACACGCTTATATAGTAGTAAAGGAATAATCAAAATTGGTCATCTGTTAAACGAGAACAGAAAGTTTTTATCAAGATCCGAGTTTCAACATAAATATGGTATGACAGTAAATTTCCTAACATATAATGGCCTTCTTGCCGCGATCCCTGAGGTATGGAAAAGATCAATTGTAAATTCTGAACGAACGCTTACTGATCTTGACAGCAAAGACCTTCCTCCTGCGAATGTCACTGCCAAATCTGCTCGCGAATTGCTTGTTTTAAAAGTGTTCAAAGCTCCAAACGTAGAAACTAAACTAATTGAAAAATGTCTTCCTATTAAAGCCATTTATGAATTGCCTTTCAAGGTTACATTAGAAAACAAACTCAGATGTTTTCAATATAAGATTATACATAACATCCTACCCACCAACAGCAGACTTCATAAAATGAAATTGAAAATTTCTCCAAGTTGCGATCGTTGTAGCTCTCCATATGAAACTCATCTGCTTTATGAGTGTTCGACGGTACAAACATTCTGACAAAAAGTTATTGTATGGTGGAATGAAAAACGATCAGAAAAAGTCACCTTAATTGATACAGATATTTTTTACGGTTACAAACCAGAATCAAGCAGTTTTTATGCCCTGAATCATTTCCTTATTATCGCTAAGTATCACATTTTTCTGTCATGGTGGAATATGGTATCTCCAAGTCTTGATATCTTCCTTCTTTTACTCAACGAAAAGATCTTATATGAACGTACAATTGCTGTTAAAAATAATACTATGATGAAATTCAGATCAAAATGGACAACACTTTGCACATGAGCTCCCCTCAAATATTCGCCCCAGAGGTTGTGCCACTATTTGCTCGTCTTTTTTATTATTTTTGTTTGACTTTTTTTTTTTCTCTTTATAAACTTATTTTACTTGTTATCTTACTTTCTTTTTCGCTTCTTTTTTGCCTTCTCCTAGTAGTAGAATAAACTAATGCTATTCGTTATCGTAGGGGGAAAGGAGAGGGAAGAAGGGGGGGGAAGGGAAAGGAAAAAAAGAAAAAAAATTGTAATACAGCGTGATTAATCAGCAATCTTTTTATCTATTTATTTAGGTTTTTTTATTTACTTATTTCTATTTTTGTTTGTCTTTCTCTTTTTCCTTAAATGTATTGTGATTTTGTTTGAATAAAGGTTTTGGAGAAAAAAAAAAAAAAAAAAAAAAGCACCCGTCGTACTCGTTCTTCAAAGAGTCGACAGAAGTGCAAATTAGGTGACAATTTTGTTTATGTACAAGTTACGAAGTTACGAAATTAAAATCGAATATTCACTAGATGCCACGGCAAACCTGGTTGGTGGGAAAAAGTACGACCTTTTCCTCTCAAATATGCTACAGTTTTTGTTGTAAGGAATCAATCAGATTTCCATCGGTTTGATAAATTTCTCATTTAAAAAGAGATCCATAAAATGTTACTTTCACGGTAGCGGCGGGAGTCGAACCCGCGACTCCCTAAGAGACTGGGTAGAATTAAGTAATTTCCCAGCGCCATAACCACTCGGCCACGCTACCGAACAAAGAAATTTAGCTCTAATGTTTGATTTTATTGTGCTACGTAGCCCCATCGTCATTAGCAGTGCTTCTGATTGGTTACGATTATTATTGATTCGCTCCTGTCAATTGTTAATTCTAGTCAGTTTACTAAAGTTAATTGACTTTCGCACTATCAAAACACGTAGTTAGTACCCAGTCCAATCGCAGCAGATGCACACAATCCGATGAACCAATCATAACTCAGAGAAAATGCATGTGCGAGTTCAGTGAATTGTGGGCCATTGGTTTCAGTTGCACTTTTATTTGGTAGAAAGGTAAAAATGGCACAGTACTCCTCAAACAGTTATCTAAAGTAGCTATGAATCGAAAGACCATAGAATCACGAAATTATTTTCTACTCTGAATCAAAAGTCGGCCTACATGCAGTAACGCAGATTGCGTGACACCTTTTGGACATGTACAAGTCGGCGGGACCAATACGTAATCGAAAGTGTTACCCACCGAAAGTTTCTAACAGGTTTTGGAAAATCAGACCATACTTTCAAAATGTTGTCGTGTTCTGTATAAAGATTCCAAACACCGTAAAGAGATACTACGGTATTCTCTTTTTCGCTGAATGCAGCAGACCGATAGCAGTTCCGTAACTGTGGGCGACAATCTATTTATATTCAGATGAAAATTGAAGTAGAATATTCATTAATGTCACAACAAGCCTACTGGTTGGTGAAAAAAGTATGATGTTTTTCTCTCAAACATGCCATAGTTTTTACTACAAGTAATCAGTATTTTCCAACGGTTTGATAAATTTTTTAGCTGAAAAGAAAATCACGAAATGTTACTTTCACGGTAGCGGCGGGAGTCGAACCCGCGACTCACTAAGAGACTGGGCAACAACAATTAAATTCCCAGCGCCATAACCACTCGGCCACGCTACCGAACGGGAAATTAAATGTCAATTGTTTGATTTTATTATGCTACGTAGGCTTGTGATTGGTAACGAATGCCTGTCAATAACAGCGCTTGAAACAAAACAGAGTGGTGCAAACCATAAACCAAATTGGTCATTAGCTGTAAAAGCCAGAGATGTACATGACTTCCTCGCTCCGGCAATTATTATTCTGGTAGATAGATTAACAATCTTTCAACAACAGAAATTTTTTCCTTTATCAAAAAACATTTTTTGATAATTAACAATTATTGGATGAGGCTGAGTATGCTATAAAGAATTATGCAGATCGAGGACGGTGTTATCCGCCGAAGTCTGAGGCGGATAACATTCTACGAGATCTGCCGAACTCAAGACCAAGGGCACAGTTTTTTCCTGTAAGGACCAACCTAGCCCGGTGGATGTCTTCTTTTAAAAGTAAGAAAAGAGATAGGAAATTGCTACAGTTGGACATAAGTCCGGCCTGTGGGCCGTATCGTAAGAAGCTGGAATGGTCACGCGCACGTGATTAGCTAATCAAATTCGAGAATTTAGGTTTCCGGCCTGCTCAGATGCGTGTGACAAAAATAAAAATAATATTTCCCAACCAAACCTGATGGCACAAAGCGAGATTTTCGCGTACATTTTTCCATTCTTTGTTCGCAGTTCGGCGTAAAATTTCTACAAGATCGAGGTCAATTCCTGGGCTGTTTGTGGACTGCAGATGTTTGTATCCTTTTGATCGGTATTGATAATTATTATTATTCATCATGTGGGAACCCAGAGCTCATCTGCCAACTGTGCCATGCTGATGGGGCCTAACAAGGTCGAAACAGCTGTCTATGGCTGCTGGTTTTTGAGCTCTATTTTTTTTTTTTTTTTTTTGGGGGGGGGGGGGTAGCAACAAAACTTATCCCTTCTACCACTGTCGCCTTAGTGCGCATGCCTGTGGTTTTATTAAGCTTAGGGATGGATTTGGGGGTTGGGCAATAACCAAAAAAAAAATTCCTGCATAGCAAAAGTATAGAAAAAAATAGGCAAGCATTGCATGCATGTGGCTACTGCATTTATTAAGGTTATTCGGACCTTTCCTCGATTTCATTACTTTTACATATTCTCTTCTGAGTTTAAAAATAAATCGATATAAAAGTTACAAAATATGAACTCTAGTGTCTTTGCTTTAGGAATGTCGTCCAAATATAGGCCGGCCGCCTGCAAACGTGACGATGACGGTGTGTGGGGCACATGGACCTTGGACCTTCCAGATATTTCCCACAATTCTTCGCGGTGCGCGAATTCCATTGTGCATTGTGATTGGCTAACTACTAGGTACGCGCTGATTGGCTCCTTCGCTCACTCAATCACTCGTGTTTCCTTTGACACATTGGCTCCTGCATTATTTCATTTGCAGTAGACGAAAAAATTCAAGCGCAGTGGGCCTAGGGAGGAAAAAGGTGCTAAATAAAGATTTTTGCACAGCCCAAAGGGGAAAAAAGATTCTTGATCCCCCTTCCCCACCCCCCCCCCCCCTGAAAAATAAAATGGTCCATTCCTTACCATACAGGAGAACAAGAGAACATAAGGGACAGAGAGGGACTGTCAGGGCGTACATACATACGTACATACATATATTATTTGATAAGCGTCGGCTGGGACATGAAAACCTCAGAGAACTGAGTTATTTATAGTAACGGAAGTACGTTTTCCGAGAGGTCCGCGTGACACTACTGTAACCCAGTCCCTCTAGCCATGGGTATTTAACGGCCGCTCGCGGTTCTTGTATATCTCTGAGTTTTTTTTTTAATTATGGATTATTCAGGAGGAGTTTACAGGTGGTTTAAACTTCGGAATCAATACTTCAAGTGATCCAAGTGAAGCTGCTCAGTCGAAGTGTTTTACAAGGTGATGAAAAATGGTAGGGTTGTGGGATGTGGCGTAAAATGACAAAGTCAAAATGTAGTAAGGGTATGTTAAAGCCACACATATGCGCACTGAGGCGACAGTGGTAGAAGGGATAAAACCCTATTGCTACCAAAAAAAAGATGAAAAATTGAGCTCAAATTCCAGCAGTATGGACAGCTGTCATTCATAATGTTATTCATCATGTGGGAACCCAGAGCTCATCTGCTAGCTGTGCCATGCTGATGAGGCCTAACAAGGCCAAAACAGCTGTCCATGGCTGCTGGCTTTTGCGCTCAATTTTTAATTTTTTTTGGTAGCAATAAGGTCTTATCCCTTTTACCACTGTCGCCTCAGTGCGCATATGTGTGGCTTTAACATACAACCTCGTCCCCAGGGCTTTTCCCTTTGAAATTGGGATATTTATTTTTTTAAACTATTAATTTAATTTTTTTTTGGTGAGGAGTAAAGTATCTGGAGGAGGAGGAGGAGGATTGTGCCAGAAAATCATCAACTTTTTGCTAGCAACTCATTAACAAATTTTTTAATTTTGTCCCAGGATCGTCTTTTTACTACTCTCTACTTAGCCATTTATCTATCACAGTAATACGAAACCATAGAAATCACGAAATTACTCTCTACCTGTGGATTAGAAACTGCTTTACACAGAGTAAGACAGTTTTAATTTTTGACAGTGCTTGATTTTATTAGAAAAGGTTTCGGGATATGACAGGTGCTTTTCCTTAAGCTGAAATAATACGACAAAGCTCCGCATAGCAGCGTTTCTGGTGGCTCATTTGATGGATGTAAGGCTTCATACAGGGAAGAACAAAAACCTGTCTCCCTATTATTGTAATATCAAAGGAAACTGCAAGCATACCTCAGTGGAAACCCCTTTGTTTGTGATTGATGGATAACACTGGAACCACTGAACGCCTGTAGTGTCTACTCATTACAAACAATCTTCCTTCTGATGCAGTGTAGAATCTTGCTTACTCAATAGATAATTTAACAGGTTATTCCGAGAACTGCTACAATGTGGTCATGATACTAACTACGACAGTTCAGAAAGGTGGTTTTAGGGGCTAGCTTTATTGAATTATGTAAATAAATGTAAGATCGACAAAGCAAACTCTCTGCGTTCTGCTTCAAAACAAAAGTAGGGAATTGTTATCTTTTATTATTTTTTTTTCTAAAAACAGCACTGAGCGGTGAAGGATATTGTAACTCAACAGCCGAATTCATTAATATTTACGACGCATGTACCTGTTATCAGAAAGAACAGTGAAATTTTTTAAAAATAAACTATGAACGATACAAAGTCCCTTTGCAAAGAAGTTCCAAGTTTGAAACATATATATAAAACAACACTGGTGTCGGTTTCCTGTACTGAGTTAAGTAAAAACGGTGTATGATCATAGTCGGTTACTAACTATGGTATGATCAAGAATTGATCATGACGAGGAATTTTAAATGTGTCTTCTTTATTTCGCCAAACTCGAGCTCATTACTCTTGGTAAAAACTAGTCGACAGTTCTATAATACACTTCGCGTCTGTACAAAAAAACACTCATGTATTTCTTTGCCTTCTAGTTCAACTCAGTTCATTTTCGGCGGTTTCTTTAGGCTGTGTAAGCAGACATTGATGTAAGAAGTTATTCGTAATTCGCTATCATGCCCAAATTTATCGTATGTTTGTTAATCAACCAGCTGCTCTGTCGCAATATGCAGACGCATTTAAAAACACTCGAATAATTTTCGCAGCAACGGAATAGGAACACGGGCTACTTACTTTGTATGAATTTAACTTTCTGTCGAAAAACTTGTCGCATGTCGCGGGAAAACCGGCTTGAATAATAATAGAAACTTAAGGTCTTTGCTTGTTATCTTTTCACGTGTTTTACGATTCGTGGAAGATTCCTAGCTACTTGCTTTTTTCGGAAGTTTTCTTATAACGGCAAGATGGTAAAGCCTCAAAGCACGCCAATTGAAGCCGCGTGTCTCAGAACATTGTTCTACTATTAAACACTAGTGACAGCTCTCTGCTTTCGATCATCTTTTCTGCAGGCTATAACTTTGTCAAAGTTTTGTTTCATGTGATTTCGTGTTATTTTGATGTTATTGTCATGTGCTTGCTGAACTCTCACAAATCTAGAGTTACCTTCTTTGTCGATAAAGTGATCAATCTTGAACAAGAACTGACAAGAAACCATAACAAATAACAAACAAATCCTAATCAAAGTTGTCTCCTTATAATTGTATACTTAATTTCGCTCTACATTTTATTTATCGCCGAGAAAATTATCTGAATACGAGGAAAACAGCGACGACCCAGCGAGAACATTTCGGTAAAGTTGTTAGCGTATTCATGTTGTTGAATATTTTCGGACAATACTTCAATGGGATTGAACCCTTCCAACTGATTCGCCTTAATATCTACAAACCTAAAAATGGTTTCTGTTGTGTGGCTTCGCTGTGATAATCCAGGAAGGAAAACGTTGTGTTCCGCAAGTCATCAAAGACATTGCTTCAAGTTTAAGGTGTGCGTGATTTGGGATAAATAAGTTATAATTAAAAAGTTATCAGGTCTTTTGTTCCAGCATTCAGTTGTAATATCTCTATTATTAACAAATTGTATATGAATGCAGACGTCCTGCTACTAACCACAGAAAGCTGACAGATCGAGTCATAACACAGCTGGAAATACTCATTCACAATGTTCTGTCATTATACAAAAATTCTTTAAGATCTGTAATTTTTTTAGGAACAAAACCTCATATACTTTGAGACCGTCCAATGCAAACAGTACATTTCAAATGCAATTTTACCTTAAATGTAGAAAATAAATTATGTGTATGCAGTACGGATGGAAATGTAGTTGAAGAATTCGCAATGTTTATCGATCTACCCTGTTCTTTTTTAAGGCTTAATGGCAACAGTTGCTTAAAATGTATCACCAACGTACTGTTAAGATCGTCTTAACCTACTTTCACCATTCAATCCTTGTTTAGCCAATAATGGTTTGCAGACTGAATATCCTATAAAAATTTAAAGGATGGACAAGGGGGTTAATGTCGAAAGAAACTGACTGGAGCTGCTTCGGAATCCGCGGGAAAGCACAAAAAATTAAACGTGACACCATTAGAGTGTAACTAAGTGTACCATTCCAACCGTTTATCGGATAACATTCATAACGTCCAGCTTCTTAATTTTCTTTCACTGATATGACTTACATTACCAACTTAAGCTTGTTTAAGATGTGAAAATAAAAAGGTATGAAGGTAAGAACTTACAAGTCTAATTTTAGTCAATGGAAGAGTAAAACTAAGGGACTTGGACTGCCACCTGCTTCCCGAAACGACAACATTAAGTCAACCTGGTATTTAATACAACCTGTTTCACGTTTATGAGGAAGATATATTTCAAATCAGCTTAAAATAGAGCGCAGAATGATGGAACAGGAAGAGTTTATTGGGTATAAAATGGTGGCGAGCGAAGCAACTCTATTAATCTTTAGAAGACGAAGAACCTCTACAGAGGACGACAAAGATAATTTTCTTGTACATCAAGTTGAAAAGTTTGGTCCGAAAGCATGTCAGGTAAGAAAACCATTTGTTTGTAGTTTTTGCACTTAGAAATTTTGTATTGATGTCTAGACGTAAATTATTATTTGTTTGTTCTCATTTGGTATTTTGACTACACAGCAGCAGCAAACTTTAAAACAAATCGTACCTTTAACTCCTTCCTTAGTTAATGATTACTACTACGGTACACTTATAATGTGATAACTTGTAGGACTTCGAGATGTTGTCATTTCTGTAAATTCCATGTCTCAAGTGATTTTGAATGATAAGAACAAGTAAATGTATAATGTATAAGAATTGCACGAGTTCTTAGGGCGTGTGATTTGTTGTCTTTGAAAAATTTACTAATTCTCATCCATGTATCCAAAATTGCACTCGCAATCATTTCGCTACTCAGTGTATATTTACAATCGCTGTTGCAATCAGTTTCAACTTCAACTTGTGTATTGTTGTGGATTAACTGGCGTTCGTACTCGCAGCCAATCAGCATGTTGAAACTTTCGCATGTGCGTGTATTTTGATAACCTCAATATAGGTCTGTCCTTTAGGGACGGACCATTAGAAAAGTGATATAGGGGGGGGGGGGGGGGGGGGAAAAACAAAAAAAAATTCATGCAAGGGAAAATGCCAAGATAAAAAATTCATGCAAAGAAGAAGGTAAAAAAAAATCATGCAGAAGGAAGGTCCAATTGGGACTTTTTCACACGTAGTTAAAAAAATTCGTGCAGAGGGGTTCACCTGAAAAAAAAATTCAGTGAGCGAAAAAAAAATTCGTGCAAGCTGAAAATTTCCCACCCCCCCCCCCCCCCATCACTTTTCTAATGGTCCGTCCCTTACGGCGCGTGTCCCAAAGGCCGAAGCTAATTGTACCTTTTTGGAAAAATATGAATTAGGAAACCATAATTTTCTTTTTAGTCTGTATGATCAGTATACATCTGTTTCATCGTTTCCTTGTATTGTACTTTTCTTGCAGGGCTTAAAATCAGCTCGTCCATTATTGTCTTTATCATAGCTGCTTCCTTTTTTGCTGCCGCGAGAAGCTGTTTACGCACTCGATGCTCAGGAACCGCTGCTCTCCAACAGAATTTCAACAAAACAATTGACTCACTCGACCTCACTTCTCGACTGCTGGCCGCTGTTACTGTCAGAGCACTGAATTACACGGTAAGAAACAATGAAAGATTAAGTTTTACCTATAAAAATAGCAAATTAAATTCAGTTTCTCAAGAAAAGCTCGGATTTTCCCTGATACTACTTTTTATATAACAATTTCGAATTAAGCGCACTTGTACAAGTGATTAAATCTTTTCAAGGGCAATTTGGATTAAATAATTTTGAGCGAATTTTTCAAGGACTAAAAGATTGCACAAGAATTGCGCTTGAAAACATTTGTCTACAACATCAACAGGGATAACAAAGTAGGAACGGCGGAGCGTGGGGGGGGGGGCTTGGGGGGGCTTGGGGGGGGGCTTGGCGGGGGCTTGGGGGGGTGGCCCCCCACTTTTTACGACGTGACATTTTTCTCATTTACACTTATCCAGATTGTCTTTTTTTAAGAAATATCTCATGGAGAATGTTGAAAATACCATTTCCGAGCCTTTAGATTTTAACATTTTCTGGGGGAGGATGCCCCCAGACTCCCCTGCAAACTCGCTCGTTTTCAAGCCCCTCCATTTTAAAATACGCTCCGCTGTCCCAGCGGAGCCGAAATTTCTGTTGCTTGGATTCCGACAATCAGAAAGCATCAAAACACGTGCGCGACACGTCTGGAAAACACGTGGCACAGAAACAATACCCAGATCGAAATCCACCAATCACAGCAGATCGCCTGATACATAATTCTGTACTGAAAACAGTCGACCCTATCGCCTGATGAAGACTAGCAGTAAGCAGCCGATACGTCGCGATCAACATCCAAGTGACTCCGTCGTGAGACAACAGAATGAATTTATATTATCATCAAGCTACCACGAGAAATAACAATCTATTTCATAACATTTGGTTACTTGTTAATTATATATATATGCAAAAATTTAATTTCAAAATTCTGCACCCAATCTCAACTATTGGCGCCCGATGTCAAATTTTTGCACTTGCTTGGTAGTATTCTAGTTAAGATTGAGGTCAACTTTTATGTGGAGTAAACAATCAAAGGACCTCGGCATAACATTATACTGTGCAAAAAGGCGATAATAACGTTGAAACTGAGCTGGTTCCACTAAGCACTTGCAGCTCCATAACAATGCTGACATGTTTGTAATTCTCTTTTTTATTTCAGAGATTCGACTACAACTTGCCCACCAGCTGTGATAACTCGTATCTGCCAATAACTCCATTAGTTCAAGCGGAAGTAAACATAACATCTTGGACCAATGCTACGGTAATACCCACTAACATAGGTCAACTGTTTTCAGACGGGTTGGGTGAGGCTGCTGTTCTTTTAATCTGTCCTTTAAATTCACACAGAACTATTTAAATAAAACCCCGTGAGTCAAATATATGAGCCATTGGGAGGAAAAACAACGAGATTCTTTCAATTTTCTCTTTCATGATTTTACAGAGAACCCAAATACTCGAGTTTCACCGACGAGTGTCGGTTAGATTTAGCCAGCAGCTCAAGGAGTCAGTAACCCGGTTGACACAAGTACAGAACCTGACCACAGCACCTAACTACCTCCTCAGCCAGCTGACCATCCTGGGGCATGCGAAAAGCTTGGTTACTAAGGCTGTTAACATTGTAAGTACAGGGGTGTTTTTGCTAGTCTTCAGAAATAGTTGCGTGAAATCCTAAATATACCGGGTTACAAAATTCATCTTTGAATAATACAGAAATAAAAAAAATACAAAATTTCAACCAAAAAAAATACAATTTTCAAATGACAGTAGGTACAAATTTCGAAGGCTGTAGAGAGTGTGATTTTAATTTAAAAAATAAGCTGGATGCGATAGCATGATGCTAAAAATAACAGGGAGAGGGGGTGCGGTAGAGCTTTCATGTAATTCAGAGATTCATTGGACTTTATTTATCAGAAAAAAAAGAAAAGAAAAGAAGAGAAAACCGCCCTTTTTTAAAAACTTAGATAAACAACAAATTACATTCAACAATACAATGACCTAAAACTACAGAGTCAAAAACAGCTGCATAATGGCTCAAAGTGGCAACTGAAATAGAAATATTAAGGAAGATAACTGACAACTAAAAATACGCATTGAATTGAGAACTTGAAATTAAGACTACTTTAATTACAATTATAACTCAATAACTCCATATACAATAATTTCACATACAATAATTTATTGGTTGACATACAATAATTTATT
Organism: Ricordea florida; assembly: GCA_949710005.1. Classification (NCBI taxonomy): domain Eukaryota; kingdom Metazoa; phylum Cnidaria; class Anthozoa; order Corallimorpharia; family Ricordeidae; genus Ricordea; species Ricordea florida. Next base: position 36,366,935 of record OX453274.1, read on the forward strand.
GGTTGACATACAATAATTTATTGGTTGCCTAACTTTAAATACTCGTAATACAGTAGGTTGAGGAAAACACATTACAAGAATGTCTTACAAGGAAAAAAAAAGTATTTGCGGAACTACAAGGGGTGGATTTCTGATATCACACAAATCAAAATCTTATAAGAAATTTATTTTATAAACGTTCTCTTCAACGTTGTCCCAGTATGTTGATTAGTTAAATACTTACTACTAAATCGTTATACCTCTTTTAACAGGACAGGAAACTTATGGGTATGCAGCCACTCCCGTTTACTGCTGGTCAGCAGATTCCCAGTTCCTCCATGCCTAACAACACAGCAACAAATCAACTTGGTTACCAGACTCCCAGAGCAGTCGCTTCCCATATTATGTGCCTGTTGGAAGACTTAGTTGGTGTTTCGTACCAAATGATTTTGCACTTCTACAGATTACCATCACTTCTGTAAATGTCATCGACGTTTTCCATATTTTTATTGTCAAAAATGCCAAACAAAAACTTATGTCAGGATATTTTTCCCGAGGATTTGGATTGCTTAGGTTTGTTTAAGAACCTATTTCACATAATTACTTATGTATGAATAGTTTAGAAATCGTTTATTTTGAAAAAATGTATATTGAATTTTTTGATTGATTGTTAACACATTTCCCGATTATTTATTATTATTATTATAATAAAGGTTTCAACATATCTAAAGTTGTGTGTATTTGAGCCATTGCTTCATAACGGGAGACCCGAAATCATGGGATATAGGCCCGGGACTCGAACAAACTGCTCTTAGAATTAAGGAACGTAAGTTAAATAAAAGGTGGGAAGGTTCAGTTCGTAGCCAGGATAAAATATGGTTTATTTGTTTTCAATGAGAATTGCATGAGATATCGTGGTCTCTGTAACCTACGTGTCAGGTGTCCAAAGGGTAAGGAGAGAGTGAGTTCTGATGTCTCCCGTTTCGCCCTGGAATTCCTTGCATCCGAACTCCCCTTGTCCCCCCCCAGCTCCCTCCTACTCCACCCCCCCCCCTTCGACCGACTACCTCGCAGGTTATAGTTGCCAGGAACCAAGGACCATTATTTCATTTGTGTATTCGGCACAACTTAACAACACATGTACATGTCCAGTTTGATCTCGATCTGAACATCGTTTGTGTTTTTCCTTCGCGTGAGAAGGAATGAATAAGATAAAAAGAGACTGCTCCAGTGTTCTGTGTAGATAATCTGACAACCTTCTTAGCTTTCTTACTCCCGGCCTTAAAAAGTTAGCCAACAAGAAATTTTCAGGAAATTTTAAATTTAAATTCAAATTTTTGAAAATCGGCATCAAAGCATCCTTTCACGATCTCCTCGTCCCTAGTTGAAAACTCGATCAGCTACACCGTTATAGAATTTATTAATACGATAAATATACCTCGTATTTGCAATGGTCTCTAAGAGCTTACTAAAGCGTACCGGCAATCGAATTAATATCGATGAAAATGCCGCCTTCCTTGCGACAAGCTCCTTGGAATGTCAAGCAAATGTATAGTAAAAAACACAAAATGACAATACTGGTTAGAATTTCAAATTATTTTTCAGACTTTGTGCAGATTTTGGATGAAAAGCGATATTTTCTCAGATATGAATTAAGGTTATAGTATTTACGGTTTGGTTTATCTGTCGTATCACATTCAAATTATGTTCTCAGAATTTTAAAGAAGCTGCGAACTAGCTGAGTTGCTTGTTAAACAATGCAAATACCCCAAGAATTTGTGAAAGTTGTTTTTTGCTATCGAGGGTACTTATTCTTCCGGACAAAATCTTCTGTTTTTCTTGTTTCCAACTATTTTCTCCGGGCCAGTTTCGTCTTATAGACTGAGCTGATGTTTATGTCATCAGTCCATTTCACGCCGCCGACAAAAGTAAATTGAATTGCAGCGAACAGCTGCTTTTAAACTCTTTTTATTCTTTTTGCATTACTGGATTTCGGAGCAGGAAAAACATCTAAATAATCAAAACAAGGTAAAATTCAAAGCGGAAGATAAGTCAGCCCAAAAGTAGCATAATCCCCTCAAAAAAGTTTTTGTTTGGCATGTTGAGACGAAATAGGAAATACCACCTGCCAATATTGTCTTCCCGGGGACCAAGACAAGAATTTGACGTCTAGGCCTTTGTTCTTCCACAAGGCGCGAAGAAGGCGACCAATCCGGTTGAACCAGAACTACGTATTTTGACAACAGAAGGTTGTAAGACAGACCGGAGAAAAAAGACAGAACAAGTGCAGGAAATGCATGAAGCATAATGCGATCAGATCTTCTAGATGAATATCTTGTGAATCTAGACCTCAAAGTTAAGCAGAAAAACGAGCGACATGGCGATTTCAGATCACCTGAAAAAATATCGAGATCCGATTTGGACAGCGCGGGAAGTGGAGATCTTCTGGGATGTTCTGCAACCGTACCTCGCTGTTTTGCTCAACGAAGAAATACCGCTTCCAGACCCAAGCATTGATTTTTCGAAGCTCAATCCTGTCAGTGAAAAGGACAAACAGCGGTGTATGGAATATATTCATGGTTATATGTGGAAAGGGAAATACTCGTTGGCCGTTGCAAATATCAAGGCCGTGCGGGCATTTTTCGATTGCGGTCAGTCCGCATTTTCTTCTTTTTCCATTGCAGGAGAACTCGAGCAGCTTAAAAGCGTGTTTGCAAAGAGACCCATAGAACGGTGAGTTTAGAAAGCAACGTTTTTTTAGATAAGCTGCAAGTTTCATCAAAGAATGTTATCTGCAGGATTTCGTTGCGCAGGAAAGTTATCAGAACAACATGACGTAATATATTTCTTCGCAACCAAAATCAGTATGGACTTGCTAATGAGTTGCATCGAAATTTAGTTAATTTTTTTTTCATGAGGAGACATTTCTTATGTTCCACAGGTTTGGTTGATCAGCGAAATAATTAATAGCGGCTACTGATATTTTGCGGTCGAAAATAAACCCTCGCAATAATAACAATATAGAAGTTTACATTCAGTGTTCAGTCACCCACGGTGTTGCGCGACACTTCACAATATTCTGTCAAATGCAATATTCCAAAGATGGAACATTCGGATTTCTCTAACGACTTAAGTCTTTTATTTTCCACAGTTGTCACGTATTGGGCCATGGCACAGAAAGAAGGTGCATTTACAGCTTTGTCTGAAGTCACAAAGTTACGACTGATTTCAATAGCCTGGCACGTTCAAATACGATCCTGAAAAAGCAACATAGTGGTTCAGATAAACAAGATACTCAGGGGCGCATAAAATGATTGAAACTGGTTCGCAGGTCAGCCAAATTCACGCCTAGTGCAATTTAAATATGTAAGATCGAGAAAATTCCCGCGGAGAATACCCTATCGGCTATGGGCTGCATTTCAAATTTATAAGAATGATGTTAGAGGATAAGTTAACAATTAGAAGATGTAAATTTGATATCGCAAAAAATGGAAAAAACAAGAGAGAACAGTTAAAAAAATACGTTGTCGTTAAACAGCTGTATTCTGTGAAATAAACAGAAAACACCTAATTGCAGGTGATTATGAGCGTCATTCAACAGATCTTATTAATTTCATTTTGATAAAGGCTTGTTTTTACTTAACAATACAAAGAATTGAACTGCGACTTCATATTTATCAATTTTAAAACATGTGTTGAAAATGCAATGCGTAATACCCTTTTTTCTGCTTGGGAGGTTTAGCTTGTTACGAGTAGTTTTAATTTTGATAATGAACAAGGTTATTTTCAAGAACCGAGTTTTCTACTTAAGTCTTCAGTAAAAATATTTGACTTGTAATATTTTGTCAATAATTATATATTTTGCCACAAAGTTCTTTCCGGCCAAAAATATATTAGATGTACATATTTATTACTTGTAGTAATTGCCTCCTGTTAATATCATGACATGGCATGACATGGCATTCCAGATTATTTTGTTTTGATCCATTATGCAAAAAAAAGTAGATGACAAGTAAAAATGCCAGCTGTATTGTATGACTTTCTGCCTAAAAAATGTTAATTTATACTAACAGGGGAAACAAACTTTTTCCCTGGCTCCATTGCTGGCCATGTTTTACATAGTTAGTGCATACGTACAGTATTTGCACTCTGAAAAATGCTGTTTTATCATAAAACTTTCTATCAGTAGCAATGTTATTCTTGTTACATAAATGTATGATATATAGAACAATGCTATTGGGTTTAGACAAAGTGCCAGTAAGATAATATGCCTAGCTCTTAATTGAAGGACTAAAAGTAAATTTCATTTTGTTTGGGAAATGGAGAATGCACTAAGCCAAATCTGCATGGATTAAACAAATTCAACTGTTAAGCTTTATTTCTCTGAGCAGAAGAAAATCAGTAATTCATAAAAGCATAAATTTATAGTAAGACCAAAATGAGTGACCAACAAACAATTTGCTTCCCACTTCCTAACTGGCCTGTTGTCAGATACCAGTAAGTGTTTTAGAAGTGTAAGTCAATTTATTTCAAAAGAACAAACTTCTGTATTGTACAAATCAAGTCTTTCCAATTTTTGAATAAACATGTTTAACACTTATGGCTAAGAAAGGCAGGTGAATAATGTCTTTCTAGCTGTTCTGTTTGTACAGTTACTGGTACAACATGCACCACATCCTAATACTTGTTAAACCCTTTCACTCCTAAGTTCAGAAGAAAAATTCCTGGTGGTAAATTCAATATAATGCTTTAAACAAAAGACAAGAATTTTGTGTGATCTATTCAACATCTATCGTTGATAATTTTCTCAGTTCTGATTATGTGTTTTGTTATCACTGCATTAATGATTTACGGAGAAAGTATGCCACTGCAAGAGAATTGAAAGGGTCTACAGTCTTCCCCAAAGATTTGCTATAGAAGTATCTGTGTTCCAGTGGGGTTGATACACCAAAATGAAAACGGGGAGATAAGACAACCTAATGATTCACAGTGTTCACTCCACCCTTATATCCAGATTTTTCTGTACCTAAATGTTATATTTTTAGCATCAATTTTCAGTGAGGAAATGGAATGACCAGGTTGAGTAATTCCATTACAAATAGAAATTAATCTTATAACTTAGTAGGCCTTGAATAAATGCTGGTGCAATATCTTCTCCTTCCATGCTCTTCTTGGCCTGTACAAGACATCAAATACTGAATTAAAGACACCTGGGTTTAAGACCAGTTCAATGATTTTTGCCACTTCTGCTAAGTGAAACTGACTGTTTTTAAGGTAATGGTACACCTCTTCCAAATGTTCCTTATTTACTGTCTCAGAGAAGTCTCGCCTTCGCACTAAAACTGGCTCCATCTTCTGAAAGAGTTTGGGATGTAGATTATTGGTTCTTCCAAATGCCAAGACAAGCAGTACAAGGTCATTCGTGTCAAATGGCTTTAAATCTCCTCTCTGAAACAACTCATCCTCTGTGACTTTAAACATCTTTGCACTTAAGGACTCCAGCCTTGAAAATGCAAATGCAACAGAAGCCAACATCCAGGGTTCAAATTGGCTGAATTCTCGAGTTAAAATCTCCCCACCCACTTTCTTGTAAAACTGACGACTGTCAGGAATGCCATACTCGGCAAAAGACCACACAATTGAACACAGTTCCGCTGAAGTAAATTCAGACAGTTCCCTTGAATATATTTCTTCGTCTAATGCTTGGAAGATGTCGTCAACTGTGACACGATGCTTCGCAAAAGCCCAGCTCAACAGAGAGAGCTGTTTAGAGGTGTAGTCACCGAGGTTGTACTTCAAGATTTCCCTTTCCAGACCTTGATACACGGCAGCGTCTGTTACTCTTAGCTTTGCCATGTACACAGCTATTTTGCACAGTTGTTCAGCGTCATAGGAACTGGCATTTGCTCTGACATCATGAACCAACATCTGAAAAAACTTCTGTTGCATCTCTTGCACCAGAAAGACATCTCTCATCTGAACGTCTTTCGAGAAAAACTTAACGATCCGTTGGAGAATTGTAAATTTATGTAGTGGTGTGATTTCCCTCTTCGACTTGATGTGAACCCAGTAAAATATAAGGAGCTTTTTTATTGATTCTAAACGATCAATTCGTTTTGCCAGTTTTCTTTCAGGTGTCATTGGAGGAGCTGGTTTAGAAAGACCCTCAAGTCGTTTCCTTCGTAATTTGAGCAGTAACTCTGCCGATTTAGCCCTAGATTTCTCCATTTTCTGAGCTTTTTTGACGATCTCACGACCGTCGAAGGTTACGGATGTATGGAAGTTCGACGTTGTTAACAATTTCGAGGAATTCGAACGCAACGCCGCGGAGACAATGAGTGTAGCACGCTGGTACGAAGCAAACCCTCTGATATCCTTACATATACTAGGACGAAGAAGAGCTCCATTTTTTGCCACCGCTTTTCCTACTAAAGACAGTCTGTATTGCAGACCCATGCAATAACAAACGCTGAAAACGACTGGCGATGAAGAACGAGTCGCGAAAGCCGCCATTAATTTTTGTCATAAAATTTTACTGGGTTCCAGGCTCTCTGTGTATCGTCGCGTAAAGTAGGGTACCTATGGTGGTCTACACTGCAAGTTTTCCTTTCGATCAACTTTGTAGGCTACGGTCCCTTTATCGTGTTCTCTCTGCTACAGTATTTCGTCTTTTTTTGATTATTTGATCGGGTTCAGAAACTTACATGATTCTCATTTCTTTTTTTTTTTACTTTATTTCCTCTTGTTGAAGCTTTTTTCGGTCTTTGGATATTTTAACTTGATGGACAAATGAGCTCCAAGTCCCAGGCGTTCCCATATTTTCTGTGCCATTTTCAAACTAAACAGAAATGACCAAATGGAATGCGCCATTGCGGTGGGCCTAAACCGACCGGTCACTCGGAATCATCTTCGAAGGTGGTTCCAAACATTCCAGTCGGACTGTGCCGAACTATTTTATTTTATTTTAATTTCGGGTCATGCCCAATGTAATATTATTATTATTATCATCATCATCATCATTATTATTATCATTATTATTATTATTATTATTATTATTATTATTATTATTATTATTATCATTATTATTTTTCTTTTTACGCGGGATGAAGCCAGCGTATAAAATTCGGTAGCGCATTCCTTTCGTCGTCTTGGGAGTCAAAAATTGCCTTGTTTTTTTAACTTTCCCGTATCCCGGGCCCGTCCCGAAAAAATTGTGTGATTTTTATTGGCTGTAACTCCGAATCACGTGCAAGTCAGGTTGGATTGCACCATGGATATCCATGATCGCACAATCAGCAAAAAAACATACTGCGTCAGCAATTTTAAACCAACACATCCCGCGTAAACGCCCTCAGGCGTGTTCTTGTTTTTTCAAGAATTTGAGCGGGCCGGAATCCTAAATCCTCGAATTTGATTGGCTAATCACGAACACGTGACCGGTCCAGCTTTTTACAATACGGCCCACGTGCCGGATTTTTTCCCCGCTGTAGCAATTTCTTGTCTATTTTCTTACTTTAAAAAGCAGACGTTCAAAAAAAAATAAATAAATAAATAAGTTATTTTCCGGGCTAGGTCGGTCCGTGTAGGAAAAAACTGTGCCCTTGGTCTTGAGTACGGCCCTCGGCCCAAGCCCCCTAGGAACGCCTGTCGAATTCGGTACCGCTGAGCTCAACAAAAAGCCGGCCGGTTGACCTGCATGATTACACCACGGCTTGAAACACGAGGAAGGTCGAGGTTGAGGCCACCTACACAGTATGTAACTAGTTGTTTCTAAATACTACTGTAATTGTTAGCTTTGCATTTTAGGAAATAGTACAGCGATTGTTCTGTGAAATAATCTGGCGCGATTTTTCACGGTAGTTGCTAAGTGAATTATTGCATTTTACAGCTGTTTGATTATTGAGCCTTAATGAAGGGTTTTGACAATCTGCATGAATATATAACAAATGCTTGTCTTTGCAACTTGTTGTATGCACTTGCTTGTAGTCATCAACACCTTTCATGTTTATAATGTAAAGAAATAGAGATTACTTCATGGTTAGTGAGCGCGGACGATTTTTCTTCACGAGTTGTGAAGAATCGAAAACGAACGAGTGAGCGCAGCGAACGAGTGAGTTTACTTTTCTTCACAACGAGTGAAGAAAAATTGGTACGGGCGAGCTAACCATGAAGTAATTTGTTTATTTTACAGGTACTGAGATTTACTCCTTACAAAATACTACTAACTGATCATGAATCACGCTGGGCTAGAAAAATCAAGATACCACAACAACAGTCAAGGTGCAAAACGCACGTAGCAGGCTTTATTTTGGAGCATACCGAATCAACATCACAGTCGAGTTAAAAATGCGTTCAAAATTTACTTCTCTAAAATGATACAAATTTCCACGAACTGGAAAATTCTACTTTAAACCCTGCTGGAAATTTCGCTAGAAGTATAAGAACCAAAGACAGTTAAAAACGTTTTAAAACGACTCGTGAATGACTCAGGAATGTCTTGTGTACGGGAAATACAATGTAAAATTACCTTTTTGTTTTGATTTTAATGCGGCTCTTGCTTTTTCAAACGCGACGTCTTTCATGATGCTGTATCCGTAGTTTTTCTTTCTCAAATAACCGTTCAAAACTTGCAAAGAGAGAACGCTGCGAACTTTGCTCATAATCTTTGTTTTCTTTCTTTCTCATTGCTGAGACAAATTCACTGATGAATGACTTGAACTCGTTTGAAGGAATTTCTTCTACGGACCTTGATTCGCCTTTCAACGTCAAGAATTCTTTCAGTGAAGCGACGGGCTGTTCGGATTTGTTATTCCTATTTTTATTTTCTTGATCTTGTATGAAGTCCTCGACTGAAGCTGTATCTGCAAACCTAGAATTTCTCAAAGAAGAAGCTGAGGAAGAAGCCATTATTGCTCACTTTTTGCCGAGTTCATGGCGCCAAAATTGATCCCACTTCTACAACCAGTGAAAAAAAATCGTCTCCGGCCTGTGATTGGTCAGACTATATTTTTCACTAGTGAAGAAAATGGTCCGACCAATCAAATTGCTTCTAGTTTTTCACAGACTATTTTTCTCTCACAGATTTGTAAGGAGTAAATCTCAGTACCTATGGAATAAAAGCGGATTCAAAACGATTCCAGCTTGTTCGATTTCAGGAGTATTATATCATGCCGGTTCAATAATGCTCAAGACTGGAAACTGAAAATGACACACTCTTAACTTACTTTGTTGGTCAGTATTAGTATTATTTAATGAAAACGGAGATTTTATGTGTGTCTTAGATCTGTAATTGCTCCAGTGAGGTCTTTTCTGTTGGGCAGAACAACCGAAGATTCACGGGTGGAATTACAGTGCCATGTAAGTGTACTATTTGCGGTTATTTTTTGTGGTCTTTCAGGGCTCATTCAGGTTTTAATTCAACACATAATTTGGAGCTCCAAAAAGGTGTCTTTTTTAACGATTATGTGAAAAATCAATGGTTTTATCTTCTCAGTATAATTCAAGGAATATTGATACTTGCATGTAATATTGGTTGTAAAAATGTGCATGCAAACATTTCCATATACTTATTGCCAGAGAGCATATCAGTTAATCTCAAACAGTGCGGACCTGAAAACTGGCATTGAGCACATGAAATTGAAATTGATTGCGGAAATTTGAAATGAAATGTTTGCATGTATATTGGTAAAAATGTGTACTGTGTATATGTCGTGGTTCATTTTTTACCTTGGTTCAAATTTGGTTTTCTTTTGTTTTGGCGATGGTTGTCCAATACTTAGACAAATTTATACAAGGCATTGTATTGTATCGTATGGCCATAACAATACAGTTTAACAATGCATTCTAGAACGACACAATAAAACACAATGCATTTTAATACAATGTTGTGCATAAATTTATCAGAGTATTGGACATGTTTGATGAGTTTAAAACAAAGGAAAATAAAATTTGAACCAAGGATAAAATTGAACTACAACATACACACTGTAGGTCATTAGGAGCTCTGACACTTAACAAAAATAAAAATAATTTTCTCAGAATTTGTGGGTATATCTTCACAGTGACAAACTAGGTACAAATAATATTAAATATTTTTGTTTTAGATTTGCATTACTTTTGGGAATAAGACCTTTTAAGTATTTTTGTTATGTTTAGTGCAATCTCTCAAAAGATGGATGTTGATCAGACAACAAGTATAAATAATCCTGGAGCTAAGCTTCACAGCAGTGAAAATTTCCATTTTGGTTGGGCATCATTTCAAGACTCTCAAGACAAGGAAGAAACAAAACGGGTAATTATGACTCTTATCAAAATAGCAACATGCGAAACAATTTTACAGGTACAGTGTATTGTTTGCTTGCTTCTTTTTAACACTACCATGCTATATCTCATTTATATACTAGAATCCATGTCCAGAAGACAAAGCCAACTGCCTTTCAAGGCTTACATTTTGGTGGTTTAACTGGTAAGAGCTAGAAAAAGTCATGTTGGTGGACGGTACCATATAGTTGTTGGTAATAAGGCCAAGTGGACTGCAGCAATGATACTCTGTTGTATCTTTAGACTGAGGGCTTAACAGACTCCATTCCTGAGAAACTACATGTGCAGTGTATTCACGTAGTTATTTTATTCCTTTGTTCTTCACATTCTAATGTTACATGCAGGGCTGTCACCAAGGTGGGAATTAAACAGCTAGGGATTACTTTTGGTTCAATTTTTCTCCTATTTTCCTATGAAAGTAGATGGGAGCCATGTTTATAGTAGCCGGGGCGAAATCCCCGGCACCTTCCTCTTAATGACAGCCCTGTACATGTATGTTTCACACCTTCATTTCTATATGTTTAATTTATGGCCTTTTTTCATTTGCATTTGATGTTGGTGACATGTCGTTGCCAAAACATGATGCTTTAATAACACTGTTCTTTATCCTTAAGTATTACTGGTTATTATATAATTGTAATGCATGACAGGATAACTTTCTAAAGAACCTGATTTTATATTTTTGGAAAGAAAATGAAAACAAATTAAAAGTGGGATTATTAATTAATTATTAATTAATTGTTCATTAGGCATTGGAGACTGGAGAATTCTCTGGCTACGACGAAGAATTCTCCAGCTACTACAAAGAATTCTCCGGTCAAATTTAGATGGCCTGAGCTAGTTTTAAATACAGACATGGAGAGCTTTCAAAATATTCTCCTGTTACTTTACACAATTCTCCTTCTGCTACAATTCTTATTGAAAACCCTGAATAAGGTAGTTTAAAACTCTTAAGTTATTTGTTCCAAGCTATAATTGAAAAAAAAGTATTAAATAGATTTAGGCAAGCCTAAAAGCGGAGCTCCTCGCACAGTCCCTCCAAAAATGCTTGAAAACTTGTAGAAAGAACTCAGCTTTATGCTTATGTCCCTCCAAAAACGCTTGTAGGAAGAATATTTTTCCTCCAAAACCGCTATGAATAATCCGTTTCTTCAGCAAAACATTGTAGACTGCTGTAGACTGCTGGCTGTAGGTTGTGTAGCTGCGGCAAGCCGCGAAAAGTGCGCGAAAAACAAAGCCTCGTTTCGGTTTAAGACCTAAATATCGCGGATGACTATGGCCGCCATGTTGGGGCAACGTCGTCGTAGTCGTCGTTGCTAGGCTCATGTTGAGGCAATTTCGTCGTCGTCGCTAGGCGCACGCGCCCGCGAGCCATGCCGCTAGCCACGATGACCATGAAAACTCAAACGCATGGTTTTCTCAATTTCTATCCTCGCACGGTAGTTATGGGGCTCCGCTCTGCGGCTCTTCGAGCCGCTGTGGAGCTCCGCTAGTAACTGATTTGTAAGAAAAATCCCCAGCCCTGTAGCGCTGTTGGCGGGTGCTCTCTTCCAAATCGCCAGCTATATTTCTTGTGTTAATGTGCTTATGAACAAATAATTTAAAAGAACTTTAGTTAGCTCTGCCAGGTGCTAACATCAGATAGCCACCTGCTTCAAATCTCATTGAAAGCACTGCCCTGTTGTATGACCTAATTTCAACTGAAAGAAAAAGCAAAGATACAGTACATCTCCATCTCCATTGCCTGCCATGTTTAGGGTCATGTGAAACTGCTGAACAATAGACATAAATGAAATTTGTCCCGTACATGTACATGAATCTGCACTTGTTTTAGTGAACTTTAAAAATGCCATTTTGTTTACTATAGTAAATCACGGGATACCATATAATAATGCAATAAATTATAAAGTGGCTGAGATGTTTTCATGATTTTTTTTCAACAGGATAATTTTCACTGGATATAAAAGGCCACTAGAGGACAAGGATTTGTGGGCTTTGAGGAAAGCTAATACAGCACACCATATTGTACCAAAACTGAGGGAGAGATGGATCACTCAACAAATGAAATGTCGTCAACAGTAAGCTTTCAACTGTGGATGTGATCTATTTTTCTTAACACACTTGTAATAAAGTTAATGCAGACAAGCTTAATGGTTTACAGCAGGTTTGGTTGAGATAGCCATATTATGTTGTAGTTCAATTTTTTTCCAAGGTTTAAATTTATTTGTTTTTTTGCTATGGTAATGAATGATAATGACCAACTATAAAATTGAACCACAACATATACATTCTATTAAATATTACTTCTTCTTTCTCAAGGAATGCAGCATTGCAGAGCCAAACAGAAGTGAAGACTGAAGATGAGTATAAAGAGACAGACAGTTTACTTGATGAAGATGAAGGAGAAATCTCAGAAAGGAGCACAGGAAATGCACCCAGTTCAAAAGGACATAGAAAGAGTCCATCTTTGATTAAGACACTTTCAAGCCTATTTGGAGTGAATTTTGCTATGGCTGTTCTCTGTAAGCTGATACATGACAGCCTCCTGTTTGTTCAACCTCAGTTGTTAAGGTACCATAACCTTTTTTTAAACTGTTTCATGCGTGCAGTGTTTTCAGTGGGAGAGTTTGAACAATATACCTACTTGAAGGCATACGTCGTCTTGTTCATGCAGTGAGCTCTTTTTTGTATTACATACAATCTACTTCTACCCAACTGAAGCATTCATAAGCGACAGCCTCTGTATAAGCATATTTTTGATATTAGATTTATCAGGTTCTTTAAACATTAGGCTATTCCTAAAACGAATGTTTTTTTGTTAGAATCTTCAGTGTAATAAGCACAAAATGCTACTTTCAAGTTAATTCACTATGTATACTTGATCTGCAGTTTTTTAAACTTTTTTAAATTAAATATTGACAGTTATGAGATTGCTGTCCATTGAAGAGACCAATAAATAAATACAGCTTTGTGCCATACATGTACAGTTGTATTATATAATTATGTACCTGCATGGCTGCCATCTATCCACCTGTAAAAATGCAGTTTGCAAGATCATTCTCTATTTCTTTCTATTTTATTACTGTTATTTCAGATCTTGCAACTAGCTAGAAAACTAAATTCTTGGTCAAATTCTTATTATTATGATAAATAATAACACATGTACTTGATTATAATAGTAAATTTTTCAGAGGGTTAACTGGAAAACCACAAGGTTCATTTATCCCCCAGACTCGACTTTTTACACCATTTGTTGTAATTTATTGTAATTTACCATAATATTCAGGAGGTATTGTGTATATAAGCGTGAATGAGTGAATAAACTTGTTGTTGTTGTTTCTAACTGATGTGTTGTTTGCACTATAGGTTGTTGGTTTTTTATACTGAAGACAAAGGTGACTTGTTTGGTGAATGGAAGCTGTGGAAAGGCTATGCTTATTCAGGAGCCATGTTTGTAGCTGCAGTTATACAATCAATCACCCTCCATCAGTATTTTCACCTTATGACAACAATTGGAATGAGGTTACGCTCAGGGGTTATTGGTTTGGTGTATGAAAAGGTAATCCTTATTGCTTTATTTCTTTTGTCTATACTGCTCTAGATACTGTATGTGTTGTACATGTAGGTTAAAATGAATTTCAGGTCAAAATGGTTCCAAACTAGTTTGATTTGTTTTTCTCCTTTGTTTTAGATTATTGGAGAATTATGGAAATTAATCTAACACAAAGGAGAAAAAAAAAAAAACAAATCAAACTAGTTTGGAACAATTTTGTCCTGAAACTCATTTTAACCTACAGCAATCATGTACATACTTCTGTTCTACCATCTTGATGTACATCAGTAATGTTATTAGTTCACTTCAGTTTACTTGTTCACAGAATTTCATAGCTTTTTCCTTGTTATACATGTGACATACAGAGGCCTTATGAAATAAATTTAATGGCTGTTTCGGCCGGTGCATAAACAAAAGTTTATGTTTAGCCCAATTTTCTTTCCTGCGTTTGATCCTTTCAAGTATTTTTCCTGCCAGCATTTTTCTTTGTGCTTTGCATTGCTACAATATGATGCCACTACATGTATTCTTGGCAGCCAATTATATCTATTATAGCACGTGCATACTATGCCTTGACCAAGAATATTAGCCTCTCTTGTGGGCCGATTGCGTTCACCTTGTTTACCACATAGTTGATATTGAGAGTTTAATTTATTTGATTAACTATTTGTAATATTGAGAGTTAAGAAATGTTTGATTAACTATTTGTAACCATGGGTTCAATTGGTTTGTCATTAAATGGTTGAGGGGACAAGTGTTGCTGCATGTCGCCAACCCTTCAGTTTCAGGGTTGTTTTAGTTTGGGTGAGCAACAGTCGCCATGACCACTTCCCCTTGCTAATCTAGTCCCTCTAGGAGCTTGGCATGGGGACATGCTGCTGGCAGCAGCTGTTTCTCTGTGACACCTATTTCATGGTCTTCCATGCCACTCGCTGACACTAACCTAACCCTGTTGACTGGCCTTGCATGAGGCAGGCAGTGCTCAGGTCCTGGACAACACTTGGCTATTCCCTAACCTTTTTTCCCACACTTACATGTACATCTATTTTGTCCTTTCTATTGTATGTGAACATTACCGTATTTTCCGGTGTATAAGTCGACCAAAAAATCAACCTCGACTTATACACCGGCCAAAAATCGCCGGGTGAAAAACATAACACTTCATCAGCATAACAATAGACTCCAAAGTGAAAACACGTAAAAGCAACTACACAAATAACATGGAGAAGAACATTTAATAGTAAATAGCACGATAATGAATAAAGGAAATGTTTAAAAATGTGTGGTTTCTTCCCTGATTTGTCTCATTTGTAACCTTGCTACTTTAATACGTGTACGCTACATTCGGTCTTTCCAACTGACATCACACTTAACCTCTTCGTTCCATCACATACCGTCCCCTAAGCTTGATATCTTCGCAGAAATCATCGCTTTTCCTGTAAGTCCATTGGGTCTACTTTGTGATGTTATAAGTGAGAGACATTTGTAAATAAACTTGATCAAATCCACAGTGAACATCGAATTCTTCGATCGAACAGAAACAGGTCCATGCTTGCTTGGTAACCTCTCAACTAGCTTTGTAAGATGGAGGCTTGTTTACAGACTCGTTTCTCTGGCTTCTTTCTTACGTTTTGGGTGTTCCTTGGTCAAAAAAAGCTTCAAAATGTCTGATAAAAGTAGTGACCACTGTTTTAAACACAGGTATTTTAACAATTTCAGGCTAAATCGTTCAATTTTTTTTATTAACACAGTTCTCAAGTTCGCATCTTACACGATGGATGCGATCGTTCTGTTGAATTTGATGCGTGGCCTCAAAGATGTTCTGCGAGACAAATAAGACTCATTTTTCAACATTATCTTAAACAATTTTTTACTCCAATTTTACTCCTGAAATCAAGAAAATCTTAATTTTAAGGCTCAAAAAGTAGGGTCGACTTATACACCGGTTCGACTTAGACACCGGAAAATACGGTAAGTAAGTTTAGCATTCAAGTGTGCATTTATACATATATTTGAAAATTGGCTGTATTTATGGAGAATTACTGAGAATTCTAGAGCTTCCAATTGCATGAAAAAAACATTGTCACTATATTGAGAGGAAATTCAAACCTTGCAAAGTAAAGATGTGAATAGCAATATGTTCCCTGGAACAACATAATGTATGCAAACCAAATACAATGTATAAAGTGGCGTCAGCTAGTATTTGGAGTTTGGAATAGCATTTACAAAATTTTGTTTGTAAACAGAATAGTAGTATGTTGTTCTTGTAGGCAGTAAGTGACTCTGTCAGTGTCAATATTATTCTCATGTCTCATTTTGTTATTCTCATGTCTCATTTCAATCCCTAATCGCCAAGGCACTTTTGTTAAACAATGCTTCTAAGAGGAAATCCACAGCGGGGGAGTTGGTCAACCTCATGTCGGTGGATGCTCAGCGTCTGATGGAGCTGATGACTTACATTAACTCGCTGTGGTCAAGCACCTTTCAAATTGGTGTCTCGATGTATTTCTTGTACAACACGCTAGGCTTGTCTGTTCTAGCTGGCCTAGGTGTTATGGTTCTTGTCCTCCCCATTAATGCAATGTTGGGTGCAAAATATGGTTCCATACAGGTTAGTATTAGAATCTGTCAACAGTAACTTGTAGTACTTTAGTTTTATTTGGTTTAAAGCTGATTGATGTATTCCTATGGTATGATACATACATCTGAATATCTGAATTTGTGATCAGAGATCACTCAGTTCTTTACCCAGTGAGGATTCATCAGTTTCTTTGATGCATCATGATCAATGACAGTGATTTCAAATCTGTCATATCCAGATCTGGATCATACCAAAGCAGTGCAAATATATAGTTCTTCTTCTGTATATTGTAGAGAAGTGAAGTCTGTCTTACATATGTAAATCTACTAGTGTAAATCTACTAGTTAAAAACTAATAATAACAATAAGTAAGTATATTTTTCCAATTCACACTTTGTCATACACCATCTTTAAGATTTCTGGGATTATTTATTCAGGTTAATATTGTTGGTTATGGAATGATTCTTTGTTTAATTTTACCTCTGAAAAGACTAAGTTGTTGGCTCAGAAGGATGAGAGAATCAAGATGATGAACGAAATCCTGAATGGAATTAAGGTAGAAAACAATAATAAAATTATTGATTATATAATTAGTATTGTAATTATTGCTCAATTATTAATTATTGTTGTAGTTAATGCTCTATGATAATTATTATTATTGCTTATGAAATAAACTTTAGAATAAACTTTCAAAAATGCTGAAGTATAAAGTTAATGAAAGATTGCTAGCTATATTATTGTGCAGTTTGCTCCAGTGCACCTCCCACTTACAAGCAGTTGACTGTTTTGCAATTGCTGGTCTTTCCTGGTTTACTGCAGCTGTAGGTAGGAATTGAATGACCACATTTACAGATAAAAGAAAAGTGCACATTGCAACCAGGTGGATGATCACACATTGGTACCATGCTGGTTTGAAATACACCTGTAATGAAATTCAATGTAACTTAAAAATTAAGTTGTAATTTATTGACACAATACTTCAATTCTCCTGTCTAGAGTCTCCTTCAAGGGTGATTATAGAACATGTTTTCCCAAGAAAGTGAACGAGTCAGATTTTAAACCTACTAGTTAACAAAATTATAGGTTAATTAATATTTATTATAGTCATTATTGCTCTATCTACGGCACAGTGTTATTGTCATGAAACATTTATACCAGGTATTTTTGCTATTTTTTATACTACCATAATTATGGTAACCAGCTTGTTTGAATCTGACTGTCAAATGACTTACAGTTGAAAGGTGTTAGTAAGAATTATATATAGGCCCTCACTGACAAATTCTTTTGACATTTCATCAAATAAACGAAGAATTCTAACACTTGGAAAAGCATTACATTATTACAAGACAGTTCCTTTATTTACACGAAAGGCTTTTTTTATGTGCCTTTTAATCAGTTAGAACTGCAATAATCATGATGGTTTATAATACATTAATTGCCAATAAATTATAAGTTATTATTAACAAACTTACAAACAAAATTGTGTTTTAAGGTGCTTAAACTCTACGCTTGGGAGGAGTCATTTATGAAAGTGATCAAGAGAATACGTGACATAGAGCTTAAGTTATTGAGGCGCAGTGGTTACGTAGCATCAGGTTTTGTGTTCATGTTTGGTAGTGCACCGACAATGGTAAGTACATGTATAGCACTTGTAAAGATCATTTTCAGTATTTTTCCTTTTTGAGATTCAAATCTGTGATGTTATTAGATTTTGATGTAAGATCAATTTAGTGCTATTAATATAGTTAATATAGTTTAATGAACCAATCAGGTTATAACACCAGAATATAATTAATGTGAACTGCATGCTGGACCTGTCATTCCGCGTTCTCAGTGATCACGTTTGTAAGTTGATGTTACGTTTGCTGACTGTTAATCGAACCATCCCATCCTGCCCATATGGCAGTTGTACTACATTTCGCCCCAAATATGTAGAACATTAAAGCTGCCCATTCGTAGCCCATAACAAAGTGTTGTGTGACTGATGAGAGGACATTAAATTCCCTAAATTTATGTGGTTAGAAATAATTGTAATTTATTTTATTTGATACTTTATTGTTACTCATATTTGTGGGGCTTAAATTTTGGGATTTTCATGGTTTTTGCAAAAAATCACAAAATTAAAGTCCTGATCAAAAAAAGCTCATAATTGCAAAAATAAACCATGTGAGATGTAATATCCTGCCATACAATTCTATAACAATTTTGCATGGGCAGCTGTGAGGACCTATTAGAAAAAGTGGGAATTTTCCTTTGAACAGCTGTAATCACAATTTGACTGTGTTACTTAACTCCTGTATTATAGCTCTAATTTGTTACAAAAGAACATATGTCAAACTATACAGAATTTTCTCTTGTTGTATGGTTTTGGTCAGTATAATAGCACAATTGCTAAAATCAGTCATGCTAATTCTGAGACTATTTGTGAAATAAATGGAGATCAGTACTTTGACAATTTTCGTGAAAATTTAGTTCCCTTAGAGTGCATTTTTTTGCAAAATTTAAGGTCTGCAAAATATGCTTGTTCCATTTTTGCAAAATTTAAATCCACAAAAATAATTAATGATAAGGTATAAAAGACTATTTTAAAGGGACAGGTGGCTTATAGATCTTGTCTGGGAACTTGTGATTACTTTTATGTTTCATTGTTTTCATTTGTTTGTTTGGTTGTTTGTTTTCCCTTTGTTTGGTAATTTGGTAATTTGATTTTTTCTGCCTTTTCAGGTTGCTGTTACAACATTTGCCATTTATGTGTTTACTGGAAATCAACTTACAGCCAGCAAAGCATTTGTTGCTCTGTCACTTTTTAACATCATGCGGTTTCCTCTAGTGTTACTTCCAGATGTCATTGTGTCTTTGATACAGGTAACCATATTTACTTAAGGAAATAAACCTGAACAGCCTTGTTACCGGTGGAAGTTGACACTTATCTTTGGGTGCAGTTTGACAAACAGTAGCAACAAGTACAAAATTTATACAGTACTTATTGAAGATAAAGGTACCGGTATTTACATTAATGTTACGTCATCACCATGGTTTGTTTAGTAGAAAAAATTTAAAGTAAATTAAAGTTATTTACATTAAATTTAACCTACAGGCAGAATATGGTATATTTAAAGTTATTTATCATTAATTTTTGTTCAGCTAGGTCAGGGATCCAAACTGACAAAAACTGACCAATATATGTAGCAACTTAGTCTTTACAGCCAACAACATCATGGCTAAAACAACCAATCAAAATATTGAACAGAGACATAAATACCATCACAAGATGACATGTAAATCACTTGACTCTGATGATGACTTCTGCTCAGGTTGTCGAAACGTCAGTCAACGTCATTAACAACAACAGCTCTTTTCACAACTACTTACACTCGAATGATCAAACACAACAAGCAACTAATTGTTTATGTTATGAATGTGAATTTTCAAACTTTCGACATTTAACAAGT
This sequence comes from Ricordea florida, assembly GCA_949710005.1. Lineage (NCBI taxonomy): Eukaryota > Metazoa > Cnidaria > Anthozoa > Corallimorpharia > Ricordeidae > Ricordea > Ricordea florida. Next base: position 36,386,819 of record OX453274.1, read on the forward strand.
GAAAGATGGTCGGAGTTAAACTTCAATGTTTGCAACTTTAGCAGTTGTGAAGATAACACTCGGGAAAATTCAGCCTTAAATGCAACCCCTTGCGAAATGGAATTGAGAATTCCTAGGAATTCCTAGGATTTTCCTAAGAATTCCTAGGAATTTATTCTTAGGAATTCTTAGGAATTCTTAAGAATTCCTAGGAATCAAGGTGTGAAATTTCACGGTAATTGGAACATGGAATTCCTAGGAATTCCTAGGAATTCCAAACTTTGCTCACCCATCAGTTGGCTTGGAAAATATTCCTAGGAATTCTTAGGAATTCCTAGGAATTGAAAGAACATATACAGAATGATTACTTCTTAGGAATTCCTAGGAATTCCTTGGAATAGCTTGGAATAGCTAGGTCAATAGGGATCATATAACAAATCGACCTGCTGACGGAATTAAGGGATATTCCAATCAAAAACTGATTTGCATTTAAACCCTTATGTAAAGGAAGTTAATACTAGAAGTTGTTATTTGGCTCCCCGAACCAGAAATCCGTAAGGCAAATGTACAAAAACTGAAACAATGTTTATTCCAGCAATAACTGAAAAATAGCTCTCCATGTTAACAAAAAAAACTTCTTCTGCTTTAACTTGACTTAAGAATTTCACTGCAGTGATTGTTTAAATGTTTTTAAAAAATTACAACAGTGACCTCAAAAAATATAATTTTAAGACAATGACTTTTTGTGAAGTAGGAATCAAATAATTCAGTATAGATATATATATATGAATAAACTTTCTTGACAAATAATTATTTTGTTGTAAATAAATTGACCAATTTTCCCTATAATGATAAGTATATTATTTTTAATTGAATGTATCATAAATTATAATCTTGACATTAAATAAGCAACAATCAATTCAAAATAAAACAAATAACTGCAAATACATACACTTAAATACATGTACTAAATTTTTAAGTGCAATGAGAAAATTTCTGCAACAATCATTATTTTCTAGAAGTTGTCAACTGTTTTTACAATCACAAATAATTCATGACATTAAAATCTTCTAATAATCTGACCAGAAATTAAAGGTCAATACCATTAATCAAATTTTCAGAAATAGCCACTTTAATTTTTTTAACTTGTTGTGGCATTATAATATCTTCCTGAGCTAAAAACAAAGGAAAATCAATTTTGGTTAAAATAAACTTATGTTTTATCGCAATCGGAAATTGAGGGTTCGATCGGTATTCTGCGGAGCAACTTCAGAATACCCGTCCACTTCGTTTACATGTGTCGGGGGCTTAATTGAAGAACGAGGTATATCACAATGGACTCTTTTGTTATTCATCAGTATGTAAATAAGTGAACGGGTATTCGGTAAGATTTCTGCACAGGTCCCTACTTCATTATGCATGCTGTAGTTGAATTGTCTTGGGAAGTGCGCGTGCAAACATTTCTGAGAACGAAACCGTATGGCTACAGCATGCACAATGAAGTAGGGACCTGTGCGGAAATCTTACCGGGTATTCTGAAGTAAGATCAGTTCTTATATCGACAGCAAAATAAATATCCATTTTATCAAAAATATGCGGTAAGTAGACGAATGAATGCAGTTTTACTTACGAAATACTTTCAGCACGACGGCTTTGTAGATGGCTTTGTCGGTCTTGGAAGTGACGCTAACACTGTAGCTCCTTACTCGATGTTTTTTATTGTTTACCTGATTGTCCTTAAGGACCGAGATACTATTCTCTCCAACCCATTGAACAACAAGAAAAACCATTGTGAGAGATGTAAATAGAAGGAGAACAAGACAAAGGCACGGCAGAATGAATCGCGAATCGATGAATGGATTCAAAAATGGCGGTAGAGAAGGGTTAGAGAGCTGTGACTCACTCGATTGGCTATCCTCGATCACATGATAAGAACTGGGGCGAACAAGACAAAGGTTCTTTGTGGATTGTTTGATCGTCACGTGTGTCACGATATGAATTTTGCGACGTGATTTGACTTGATTTCGCTCGATCAATTGTCCTGGTGATGCAGACCCCGAAGAGAATGAAAGTTTATTATTTGAGGAAATTGTACGGGAAAACAAAAAGCTGTACAAATGCTCCATCTGCCTCAGTTTGTTGTCTCGAATTGGCAAAGAATTGAATCTAACTTGCAGTTAGTTCACGGCAAAGGTAAGCTTTTTCCTTCGAGTAGAATATACTTTCGTCGGTATTCAAAGCAAAACCTTTGGGTTCTTTTTTGTCACTATGCTTGCAGGTCCTTTTAAGAGGAAATACAAATTATATGTCGATGATTCCAGTATACCGATAACCTGAGGACAACGCAATTCAATCACAAACGTTTGAAAGCTTCGGGAAACTTTGTAGAAAGAGCTGAGCCTGTGACTTGTACGCGACTTTATCGCCTACATTGAGTTCTGAATCAAGCTTCGATGAGGCTCTAAATGGAAGTACGACTCATGTTCCTGATTTAGGCCAGTTTTCATTCGAAAACCACATTGATCTTGGATTTAACAATGTAAGAATAGAAGTGTACATTACCAGTATGTCATGTATTATAAGTTTAGAATTGTTTCAGTGCAATCACTTAAAAAATTAAAATGTGACAAAATAAGAAAAGACTACGAAATCTTCTATAATTTTTTAAAGTCTTTCTGATTTTTAAACATCCCTGAGCTAAATTCCTAATTTGCATAACTTAGAATTCCTAGGAATTCCCAGGAATTCCAAGCCCAGTTGGCATGAATTTTTCTATTCCCATAAATTCTCAACAATTCTTAAGCTTCTAAAATTGTAAAACTTAGAATTCCTAGGAATTCCTAGGAATTCCAAGCCTAGAGTGAGACCTAATTTGCCATTCCCAAAACTTCTCAAGAATTCCAAGCTTATTTGATGAAGGCTGATTTGCATATTTGGGAATTTTTGGGAATTCCTAGGAATTCTCAAGAATTCCTAGGAATTCCCAGAAAGCTGGGAATTCATTTCGCAAGGGACTACAGCTGTTTAATTTGCATATATAGCTATGACGATATTTCACTTATTTTAATAACATTATTTTAACAACATTAACATTTAATAGTATTAATGCTCTTGCTTTCTGTTTATTCCACTTAGGCACGAGTATCAGTTAGGAGAATACAAGAATTCTTAGATTTGGATGAAATGGACTCAAGAAATGTGCAAAGATATTTTGACTGTAAGAGTGTTCATTTCATATTGCCTAGCTAATGTATCACTTGACTGCTTAGCATTTGAGCAAGGAATCTGGAAATTTCAGTAGGAAGTCAAATGGAATGATCCAATTTTCAAAGGTTCCGTTCGACTTGAATATTAGAGATCACCTCTGAAGGTGGTCTCAAGCATGCAGTCTGGCCTGACCAAAGTGGCATGTTCCATGTGGCCATTTCTGTCTTGTTTTGGCTTTCTGTCTGTTTGAAAATGGTTGAAACGGTATGGGAATGCACGGGAACTTAGAGCAGGTTTGTCTATTTGAAACTGCAGTTCCATTTGACAAAAGCAAAATAATTCTGAAATTTAAAACCAGAATTTTTGTTGTATTGTAAGCTTCCAATGACTCTGTATTTTTGTTCGCTGTCACTCATTTACTGAAAGTCTTTTGGGATCAAAAGGTCGATAATTGAAGTAGTTTCCTGTCCTTTTAAGGTACTCAACCAGTTCTTACAGTAAGAGATGAAATACAATATTCATTGTTCTTTCAGTGTCATCAGAAACTTCTATCAGTGTAGAAAATGGCACTTTTAGTTGGAGCAGAGATGATGAACCAGTGCTAAAACAGTGAGAAATAAATTTCATATCTAACACAAGATAGTGTTTTTGTTACATGTTAAACTCTGAGAACAAGTTTGGAAATACAATGCTTAAATTCAAGAGAACGAACTTATCTTCTGATGGAAAAGTGTATAATGTATTGCTGTTTTTGTAACTGAAATGCTATTGATGTGCTCGATGTTGTATAGGCAAAACGGAAAAGTAGCTGGCGATGTTTGAATAAACGATGTGTTCGTGCCGCCAGCTCTCTCATCAAAGTGTTTTTCTTTGCAAATCAGTTTTGATGAAGGAAAAGTAAGTGTATGTACAGTGGTATGTTTTTGTGCTTTCATAAATTTAACCTTGATGTAAACTCTTATCTTACTGAATAATCATACCATCAGGATTAGTCTGGCGGTTCCCTGTGGTTCTCTTGTGGCTGTGGTTGGTCAAGTAGGATGTGGAAAATCAACATTACTGTCCACTTTGCTTGGTGAAACAGAAAAAGTCCAAGGTGAAGTCATTGTAGAGGTGAGTTTTACAGAACATTAGGCTAATTCCTGACTGAGTTGCCATAAAAAGTCAAATTGTGTTAGTGAAGAAACTGTCCATATTCACTATAACATGGAGCCCCTGAGGTGAAGGACTTACATGTTGCCATGATCCCTTTATCTGTTTTCATTTTCTCCCTTGTTCCCCATTAATGTAACCTCGCGACGACCTCAATTTAATCATGAGGTTTCCAAAAATAAAATTTGGTCATGGATCACAGCTGTACACTCTACATTTTCACAGTGTGTATTTTGAGCACTAGATCTTACAACCGCTGTATTTTTTGTTACTGAGGTTCTAAGAATGATTCTCTAGCTCTGCGAACGTTGTGGAACTCCGTGATTTTCTAGAAAGTTGTGCTTAACAAAGTAAGACATGCGAAAGAAGCATTCTTCAGCACTGCTACAGGCAAACTCTGAAAAAGCAATTGCGATTCTTAACCACAACTTAAATATTAACCAGCTACTCATTAGCACAAAACCACGTGTCCATTTTCCAAAAAGTGACTAAGATGGGGTCTATAATTGGCCAAAATAGACTAAAATGGGGTGGGGGCTCTGAGAGGCCAGCGGCACATACCCAGCAAACATTAACCCAAGTACCCCCCCCCCCCCCCGGGTTTCAGCAGAAGTCGAATCTACGACCTTCCGATTACTAGTTTCAGACGCTATACACCTTTCTCAAATTTTCCAGGTTCAAATTTAAATATGCTACTTGCATTATTTCACAAAATTACAATGTTAGCAAACTCCGTCTAAAACAAATTCTTGATGATTAATACAGTGTTCTGTTTTGTACTTGTAGGGTTCCATTGCATATGTGCCTCAACAGGCGTGGATCCAGAATGCCACTGTAAAAGACAATATTCTGTTCAGCAGAGCGTATGATTCCAGTCGATATGAACACGTGCTGGACGCATGCGCACTTAGAACAGACCTGGAAATTCTTCCCGCCGGTGATTTGACAGAGATTGGAGAAAGGGTAAGTAAAAGGCCAGGCTTCGATTTCGGGTCTTTGAATTCGCGACTAGAGTCCGCTTCGTCATACCCTTGTCTTTTCAAAAGCTTAAAACACGTTCAATGTTATACAGTAGAAGAATTTATATTTTCGATCATCCACTATGTTTTTAAGCTGAATTTTACCATAAACAGTACATTGAGTCGCCACTGGCAAATAGATGTTGTCATGGCCGCTCTCTTGTGTGTTACTGTTGGCCTATAGCTGTTGAGTTCAGCTTGATATGGAGAGAAGTACACAGAGATCAATCACTTTAATTTTTTGTCGTGGTTTTGTTTTTGCTTGTTTTGTCAATGCTGGAGTAAGTAATTCGTGTTCTGTGACACAAATTTCAATATTCAATGCTTACAAAATAAAAAGGTAACAGTTATGGCTGCTTACCAAATTTGAGGTTTTAGGAATTTTCCATCTTCGGAGAGAGCTCATTATTTAATAGAATTTCGTTTCTTGATCATCTTTTCCAGGGCATCAACCTGAGCGGTGGCCAGAAACAGCGAGTAAGCCTGGCACGAGCTGTGTACTTCAATGCTGATATCTACTTGTTGGATGATCCACTCAGTGCAGTTGATGCTCACGTGGGCAGACACATCTTTGATAAAGTCATTGGACCCGCGGGATTACTTCAGAAAAAGGTTTCATTTTACGTTTGACAAACGAGTTCCGGAGTTCGTTTTAAATTCGCGAAGTTCGCTACGAACTTGGAAATTTCACGACGTAGTTGTCAATCAAATCGAGAACTTCGAAAACGAAGTTGCGAATTTCACGTGGAGCGAAGTTCGGAACTTGGCAGGGTAAGTTTGAATTGCTTGACAGCTGGCGCCGTTATTGTCATTATTCCAGTTCTTGTCTTGTCTTCGATTATGGCAGACTCGTCGAATTGGATGGCTACGTTTGTTTCAGTTCTTCTTTTTCAGCTTCAGCATTCCCTCTGCGAACGAAGTTATCAACAATATTGGCAGTGGTTTGTTTCTGTAGTCGTAGCTCTTTTCCTATTTGTTATGGCCCTTTTCCTTCTAACCAGCTTTCAAAAATTTTCTGTCTGACAGAACTTGGGATTGCTTTCCCTTGCAATGTGAACGGATTCATTTGTGGCCAACCCAACTACACCAAATGCAGCGAACTTCGCTCTCGACGAACTTCGCAACTTCCCAACGAAGATTGGCTTGAAATTCGCAACTTCGTTTCGAGGTTCGCAATTTGATTGACAACTACGTCATTAAAATTCCAAGTTCGTAGCGAACTTCGGGAATTCAAAACGAACTCCGAAACCCGTTTGTCAAAATTTTGTGAAACGCACTATAAACTGATAGTTTTTTGTGGGAAGCAGCATTATATACTTAGTAAATATATTTTGAAATAGATTGCTATTCATCGTGGCAGCTTGATACCGGTAATAATAATAATAATAATAATAATAATAATAATAATAATAATTATAATAATAATAATAATAACAATAAAATGATGGAACAACTTTATTGGTGAAAACATTCATTGGTAATGTGTACTTTGTTAATTACATTTTTAAAAATTGGCATAAACATGCTATAACAGCGAAAAAATAATAAAGATGCAACAATCATAATTCCTCATCATCACTGAAATCACACAATAAAATGATAATGATAATAATAAAAACAACAATAACTTCATTCACAATTCAAGATTATTTACAAAATACTAATTGATAAAATTAATATACGAAATTTCATAAAAATTCAAGATCATATATAATACAAAAAATTTCGATGCCCGCAGTTGCGACCTTTATTTTTATTTTCGTCGAGCGATAGGGTTGACAGTTTCCGGTACAGCTTTATGTATCACGGTGGTCTGCTGTGAACCTGTCGGCCCTATCGACTGAAGAAGACTAGCAGTAAGCAGTCGAAACGTTGCGATCAACATCCAAGTGACTCCGTCGTCTGACATAGAACAAATTTATATCAGTAAACATACTCAGTAAGTGTGTCTTATTTTTCAGTTTTTGTCAGAAATTATGCAAATGAAATTTCCATTTGGAAACCAGCTCGCAGCCGCTGCAAAAAGTGAACAATTAATCATGGCAATTGAACTGAGTGGAGTGCAATTTGGTCTGAAATCACACATCACTTTATTACATTCATTTTGAAATCACACAGTTTTTAGTCAATACTACGTATTTATTAATCCACTTCAGGAAACCCAGTTTTTGAAAAAGAGTAACTTTTTAAAAATGATGCAATTTAGCTCGAATTTAGAGCAAAAAATGGTACAATTCGTGAGTAAATCACACTGCTATGGGTCAGCCAAATTGCAGGGATCACCTGTGATTTCAAAATGGATGCAATAAGTACAGAAAGAGAGATGATCATATGATAAAATGCTTATGAACTGAGTTGGTCCCACATTAATATTTGCATGTTTAATTTTCCCTGTGTTACTCGTAGTTTTGCCAGATTGCTCATGTGGGTTATAAAATAGTTTCGAGTGCAATTTGGAATAAATGAGCACAACTGAAAATATTGCACGTGCCTGTAGGGCGATTACATTTTTTGTCTGAAACATTTACGAGTGCTTATTTATACAAAATCGCAGTCGAAATCACTCGTGTTTGTTTATCAGCGTGTTTGTTATCAGTGCGTGAATCAACATTGCATCGCTTCCCTTCTGGTTTCACAGACTCGCATTCTCGTTACCCACGGCGTTCACTTTCTACCTCAAGTGGATTGCATTGTTGTTCTGAAGGATGGAAGGATAACAGAGGTAGGTTATTTTAGTTTCTCTAGTAATTAACCCAATGCCCACTCCGACCCCATACCTTAAAGTTTTGTTCAACTTATAATTTTTTTCTCGGTTTGTGCCTACCTTTGTATTGCTTCTTTAGTATTACAGAACTCAAAAGTTGTTCATTTTTTCTCTTCATTATGGCGTTAAGGTGTAGCTAGCGTAAAATGTGCTTATTTTTATAAACCTTTTAGGCAATTCTATACAGCTGAATTTATTTTTAAGTCACTTATTCTCTACAATAATTATGTCAAAGATTGTTTTCTATATCTTTTTGGTATTCATGGCCAGGAGTTTGTTGCGAGACAGTTCACTCCATTTAAAGATTAGTTTATGCGGTCAACGAAGAATGGTTCGAAAGATGCCATCTCTGTTTTCGTGCTTACAGTATTTCTTGGGGGAAAACATTTTACGGTTTTACGATTCAATTGTCTTGTCAATTAGTCGGCTTTTCTTCACGATTCTTCTCGTGTTGACCAATTATATGGCATAGCTTGCTCACAAACTGGAATTTTTTTATTTACAAACGTGGTATTGCTGGCCCGTAATGCAACCTGTAAGAAATTACAAATAGGATTTGCTGAGGTCCTTCCCATCAATTTTTTTTCTATTTTTGCTGCTTCAGGTTGGGACTTATGCAGAGCTACTAGCTAATTCGGGCGCATTCGCTGAATTTCTTCAAACGTACGCGTCAGAAAATAACTACGAGGATGGAAATTCGTCAGGTAAAAAAGGAACCGAGCATTCACACTTCGGTAGTACAGTAAAACAAACAATAACACAATGTAGTAACTGTTCAGCAGTACAAAACAAACAGTACCACAGTACAACACCGTTTATTAGCTTTCCAAGGAATGGTCACACTGCATGGTTTGATCCACAGATGAAAAAGTTAGAACCACACTGTATAGTAAAACAAACAGTACCACAGTACAGTACTGTTCAGTAGCTTTCCAAAGAATGGCCACACTGCATGGTTTGATCCACAGATGAAAAAGTTAGAACCACACTGTATAGTAAAACAAACAGTACCACAGTACAGTACTGTTCAGTAGCTTTCCAAAGATTGGTTACACTGCATGGTTTGATCCACAGATGAAAACGTTAGAACCACACTGTATAGTAAAACAAACAGTACCACAATACAGTACTGTTCAGTAGCTTTACAAAGATTGGTTACACTGCATGGTTTGATCCACTGATGAAAAAGTTCGAACCACACTGTATAGTAAAACAAGCAGTACCACAGTACAGTACTGTTCAGTAGCTCTTCATAGGATAGTCCCACTGCATGGTTTGATCCACATATTCACACTGGCCAAAAAGCTAGAATAGCAACTCTTAAGCTTTTCCCTTCACATTCAAGCACAACATGACGCGGCGTCCTTCTGAGCCTTTTTTTTAGTTCTGGTATGTTTACGGGAGTTTTTCTCTGTTGCGTTGTCATTTCCCAGGTGGTGAAAATGCTGGTTCTTCTGTAAATCACGCTGCAGCTCGAAGGAGCTATTCAACTGGTGACAAAGAGGGAACAGATTTCGAAGAAACTAAAGAAAGTGACGAAAAAATAGGAAAAACGATCACAGAGGAGACTTCAGAGACTGGCAGGGTAGGACTGGAACGGGGAATGGGAATGTCTGTTGTTGTTGTTGTTGTTGTTGTTGTTTATGTCGTAAACTTCCAGAGAGCCGCTCGTAAAATTGGCAGTTTAAAAATTCACTACTAATTTATTTTATGACGTCTTATTAAGAAAAGAAATGTTTCTTATAGTGTTTTTTTCTGTTTACAATAGAAATTGCTTATCTAGTTTAATGGAGAGACTGTTCCGCAGGGCGAATGTTCGAGAAATGCCCACAGGTGGTTTGAGATCTAAAAGCTTGTTTGATTTTTTTAGGTTAAACTAGCAGTGTTTCTGTCGTACCTCAAATCCATTGGAGTATGCCTTTGTATAATGACCGCTTTCTGGTTACTGGCCATGGAATCGTGTGCAGTGGGGACAGGAATTTGGCTTGCCTACTGGAGCTCAGCTAATGTCACCACAGATAAAGAAAGGGACTTCTACATCGGCATATATGGAGGAATCGGATTGGGACAAGCATTTTTTCAGTTTCTCGTTTCACTTAGCGTCACGATTGGCACTGTCATAGCGTCTGGACGATTGCACAGCGGTCTTCTCGTAAACGTCATGCACTCACCAATGAGTTTTTTTGACACAACACCGCTGGGCAGAATTGTGAACAGGTTCTCCAAGGATATGTACATTATAGATGAAACAATACCGCGGCCTCTGATGGATTTCTTTTGGTGTTTTATGGATGTATTGGGAATGATCGTGGCCATAAGTTATGCCACGCCGTTGTTTTTAGCAGTTTTGCCTCTTTTGGGAGCTCTGTACGTCTATATACAGGTAAGGTGACCAGGAAAACTGCAGTTCCGTTTTTTGTTAGGCGAGCGTCGATCTCCATGGGGAAGGTTTCGTGTGGTGTTTACCTCTTGACCAAGCTGTTCGACTGGCCAGATCAGTTTTGATTAAACCGTCATCGCTTGTAAGCTGGGCCCCGTTTCTTTTCGCTCGACGTTTAAGCTCAAAACGCGGGGAATTTTTAATGCTAAAACTCGCCCATGGAACTCTTTTTATGTGGCTGATAGGAACTATTCTACTTAGTCCAAGCAAAATGGTAAACGCGCGTAGATATTGATTATTTTCGCACAAACTTCCCTTACGTTTTTGTGCAAACTCCTTTAAATTAATTAAAAGATAGATTGGCTCGCAGCTTTGTAATTTTCTCAGCAATACAAACGGTGTTTCAGTGCACCAAACCAGACTCCATGCAGTGGAGTCATAGTTCTTGTATTCGTGAGAGATTTAAATTATATGTGTAGCGTGCGTGTCTCGCGTCATGGCTTAAAGAACGAGGTATATTACATGTGTAATGTGATTGTCTCTGGTCATGGCTGAAAGAACGAGGTATATTACATGTGTAGCGTGCTTGTCTCGGATCGTGGCTTCCAGGACAAGGTAATTCACGACAAAGAGTTTCCAAAACTTCATTGGACTTAATTGGAATCTAGTGGCGTATATTGGACATGGGTGATACACTGCACTAAATATGTGCATTTTACTATATTTTAATCAGCAACTGGTCCTACTGTGTCCTTGACTGTAACTTTGGATTGCACTAGATATTACATCATGTTTAGTATCCCTTGTCGTGATAATATGAGAGCATTGTTACTTTAACAAGAGTGTTTTCATTAATAAAGGATTTAGTGGCATGAAGCACCTGGGAGTATTATTACTCCTCCCTGGATGGGATGCTAGTCCATCACAGGGTTACCCTCACCATTATATCACCGGTACCCATTTATACACCTGGGTGGAGAGAGACAGTTGGGTTAAGTTTCTTGTCTAACCAACTACACTACCGTATCACCGCCATTAAGAGCTACTAACAATTTTCCAACAATAAAAATAATAACAAAAAGAAAGAACTACGGTTTACAAAATATAAAGTGTTCATGCTATGTTTAAATATTTTTTCTTAGATTAGTTTCCAACAAACATTTTCAACAACTTATATGGTTTGTTTTTCTATCCAGAGAGTTTACGTGACCACATCAAGACAGTTGAAGAGGATCGAGTCAGTTAGCCGCTCTCCAATCTACAGCCATTTCCTAGAAAGCATCAATGGCGCCAGCACAATCCGGGCATTTTCGCAACAGCCCCGTTTCATCCGGGATAATTACTTTAAGACGGATGAAAACCAAGTAGCTTACTACTCCACTATCTCTTCAAACAGGTGAGCTGCATTTAGCAACTGTCGGGAACAACCGGGCTGAGCTCAGTGGTTCACGCGAATGCGTGTAAAATCATTGAAGCAATTCTCGGCTCTTGGACGCAAAGTGTTGGAAATCGCTATTCCTTCTTTAAACACATCCCAGCGTTGGGTTGTTCGGTTTCGTCATTACCAAGGCCTGGGTCGGTTTGTCTTAAGTTGTTTGTTTGTTTTCAAATAGCTTCAATCGCCTTCACTAACTTTTGTACCATTAATGCTGACCCTCCGCTTATAAACGAATATAACACACCCCCCCCCCCCCAGCAACTCCCTCTCGCCACAACTGTCCTCCCTCCTTCACTTGCCCCGCTGCGCTTTAGATTTGGGTTCCTCGTATTTTTCATTACAAATAAGTGATTATGGCACGACTCTGCTTTAGTTATACGCCACATTACTCGAATATTTCTTTCCTTTTCAGATGGCTTGCTCTTCGTCTTGAATTTATTGGCAACTGTATGATCTTGTTCGCTGGATTGTTTGGCGTCATAAGCAAGGGCAGAATAAACAGTGGTTTGTTCGGCATGTCACTCACCTACTCCTTTGAGGTAACCATTTTGGCGATCAGTGCTTTTGAAAACTAAAGACTTCCCTGTAACCATTTTATGAATGATTGTCCAACAACTCCTACCAAACCCGTAACGAGAAAAAAAGAAAAACAAATAATATTTGTACTTGTAGAAAACAGTGCAGGTTGGAGCTGTGGCGTTTGAATTCTGTCTCCGATTCACATGTCATTTTTACAAGATAAGTTTTAGAGAAACGTTTAGTGCGGTTGCAAGCTTTGCAGTCAAAATGAATGAATACTTGTAATTCATTGTAAGTAGTTTCAGACTGACACAATAGACTGTTTCACGTAGGTGTTTATAGATAAATACATCCGACCATGGAAAATAGCTATTGTCATCCTTTATTTTTAAAGGTGGGGCCAACCTCGTTATATGTATTTTCACATATCTTAATTTATTTAGCTGATACAGAAGATCATTGATTTAATCGGTTGTGTTTTCCCCATAAAAAGACTGTAATTCATTTACTGTTTCGATCACTGTTTCAGATCACACAAAAACGTTTTTTATCAAGCGAGTTACAGTAATAATGTAAGCTGTGCTACAGTACGATTAAAAGGGAGCTGATATCTCGAGCGGCGATCTGCAGGCTTTCCCAACATTAGGGTAACACAGAAAGCCGAAAGAAGCGAGAATATGATTTTATAAGTCTTCCAGTTAGGCGCTCTTGATCCGCACCGCTTTAACGAACACTGTTCATTGTAGTTCACTTTTATTTGCATGTTGCTTTGGCTCCACCAATAACCTGTTGCCTTATCTTTCTTCTTCGTGCATTGTGGCACATAAGTCCTCAACACAATCCCGCCATCCAGCTCTGACAGCCGCTGCGATTTGTACCTCACTCCAGTTCTTCCATCCAGTTTTTTCCACCAATAACACAGCTCCAAAGTTTCCTATTTAAACAACACACATACCACATTCCTACCAGTCGTTTTGACGAAGTGCTGCCGTTTGAAACGTCACCACCCTTTTCATCTGACAGTGATAGAACTTACTTTATTAACTCGTTGGAGAGAAACTGTGCACCTACCCCTCCCCTAACCCAACATTAACGCCAACTTTTTAATTTATTATAGCTTGTTGTATTAGGGGAGGGGTAGATGCATAGTTGCCCAGATACTTACATTGATCCAATTCTGGACAATTGTGCACCTACCCCTCCCCTTTGATAAAATATGTTTTGTTGTTTTCAATTTCCCACCGACACAGCAACAGTTTGTTTAGGAACTTACTCCTTTATATAATTTAAGATCACAGATACGCTGAATTGGATGGTGCGAATGACAAGTGAACTGGAGACACACCTTGTGTCTGTGGAAAGAGTCAAGGAATATTCTGAAACTCCCACTGAGGTAAGGTTAATGCAGTATAAATTTATGTCAAGGAAAAATATCTTGGCAAGGAAACTTGCCACCAACTTTGTACATGTTCAACCTAATTCTAATTTTTTAAGCCTGGAAATCAGAAGTGATGCAGTCGTGAAAACACTCCACAAAGGTTTGTCTATCTTACTTGAATGAATTTTCCGGGTTTTTGCAAAAACGTAGCCATATGTAAAAATGTGAGATATTAACTCTACAAACCTGTTCTTAAAATGTTTCTGACCAGGCCAAGTTTGATGCAAATGCATATATGAAAGACCATATATTTGAACTGCGGAGTAATATGTAATGACATTAATTGATCATCGCAGTTATATACACAACTTAAGCAGCTGTGAAATTAAAGCCTGAAAAAAAACTCAGGCCTGAACGGGATTCGAACCCATGACCACGCAGAGATGAGCAGAATCGTCCTTGTTATGAATTTACGGTATTTGCTATTGCGCCCGAAAACGTCTCAAAACATTTCTCGGCTATCGTGAAACCGCGTGCCCCAGACTCGGAATGGGATTTGGGTGAATACGACACATGATGACATGGGGCAAAAAAATGCATTTCGTTCAAGCAGCGAGTTTAAACGCTTTGTTTGCGATCTAAACGCGCGGAAACTTTACTTTGTTCTTTCCCAGGCTGAATGGATCATCCCGGACAGTCGCCCCCCAGGTGGGTGGCCTGGTGCTGGCCAGATTGTGATAGAAGAGTTTGATTTGAAATATAGAGAAAGTTTACCATTGGTGCTGAAAAGCATTACCTGCGACATTAGACCGGGAGAAAAGGTTGGTCATAGATGACTGGTTTTTACCAGCATTGAAGTCGTAGTTGTAGTCGGAGTTGTAGTCGTAGTAAGGGGGAGGGGGGGGGGGGGGGAGCACGAGCCTTATGATGCAGTGAAAGTCAAACCGACGGAGTAGCTAGCAAAAATGTCAGTCCTTCTAAAACTCCATCCCTTATGATCCAGTTAAAACTTTTTATGAATTGCGAGCAGAATTGATAGAATAACCATTATGCCTGACAGCAGGAAGTGCAATTGGTTTATTCTTCCTCCTTGCTTGAAACTCTGATAATCTGTTTTTCACCGGTTCACAAGCGACAAGGCAACGTAATCTATAGAAACTAGAAACGTTTAAGTTCAAGTTTCTGTTTTTCCTTCTCTAACGTGTTTTAAAAGTCCTCCGACTTTGATTCCTTCGAGCTTATGTCTCCACACACGGCTTCAGCTTTCTAGTTTACCTCGGCCAAATAGCTCTTTTTCTACTCCCACGTCCGCTCCGTAGGCACTGAAAACTTTCCTTTAACATTCAGTGGACACAGCTGAGCAAAATATCCTTAATACTCTTTGCCCCCTAATATTCGTCGGGGGTTTTATTTTGAAACTTTTAAATCATCGCATCTTTTTAAAGTTGCTTTTAACATGTTATTTTCACATAGAGTTAGAGGCTGTTTAGGTTAATTCATTTTAGTGTAGTTATTTACGTTTTGGTTTTTACTTCATTCTCGCTTTTTATACATTTTAACTTATTAATCTACTGGTAACGCGCCTTTGAACATATTTTACTTGAAAACAGCGCGTTATAGTTGTTTAACTCTGATTGTAATAAGTGTGCATTTCAACGTTGCGCATAACAACTGAGTTGAATAATTTTCACGATGTAAAGTGTTTGCTTGTTTTTGGTAATACATCTCAAAATTTGTCGTCAGTTCTCTTATACAAGTTACTTATCGTCATTTTGATGTAAAAAGCTATTACATGCTACTCATTTCTTGCATTTGTCCTCGCCCCCGCGGGTCTCGGAAAAATACTACGCAACTCGTAAAATACCCGCGCGTATTATCTGGCAAAACGAGTAATAAGTTGTACATATTTTGACTGTATTCACAGGTCGGTTTCGTGGGTCGCACTGGAGCTGGTAAATCTTCTTTAGCTTTAGCGTTGTTTCGTATTCTGGAGAGAGCTGGTGGTAGAATTCTCATCGACGGTGTTGATATCGCAACGATCGGACTGCAAGATCTGCGATCTCGACTAACCATCATTCCACAGGTAAAAAAATGGTGCTTACAAGGGCCATAATGTACACTGGTATTTTTCTACGATAACTGTCCATTTGTAACTGTCGATCGACAGTTATAACCGTCGATGTACACTTTGTCGATTGCCTGTTATATGTGTCGATCAATGGTTATAATTAGACAGTTATCGTAGAAAATTAGCAGGATACTTTAAGGCCCTTTAAGCCACCATAAAAAAGTGCCAAAAAGACAGTTGGCAAACTATCTGTGGAAGTTGAAGACAGGGAATATTTAAGAACACAACACCACAAGTCTTTGTAGAGTTGTAGGACTCTCAAGGGAGACAAAATATAGTTTAAGCTGGCGGGGTTCGAGATCACCGATGATAAATGACTGAAGACAGCAATC
Organism: Ricordea florida; assembly: GCA_949710005.1. Lineage (NCBI taxonomy): Eukaryota > Metazoa > Cnidaria > Anthozoa > Corallimorpharia > Ricordeidae > Ricordea > Ricordea florida. The sequence continues at coordinate 36,403,115 of OX453274.1, forward strand.
CAAGGGAAATGAGTTTGAGTTCGAGATGACTGACTGTATTATTTTCTGATTGTTAGACCCCACCCCTGACAGTCCTAACATTGTATCCCCACAGGACCCGGTCTTATTTTCTGGAAGTCTTCGTTTTAATCTGGATCCATTTGACAGACACACTGATGACGAGTTGTGGAAAGTTCTTGAAGTGAGTCATTTGAAGAACTTTGTTTCTGGTCTCGGCGAAGGACTTCAACATCAAATGGCAGAAGGTGGAGAAAATCTCAGGTAGAGTCTGTCGCTCAAATCCAAGAATTGGAACCTTCAAATTTTGTCTGAAGTCCTCAGCCATGTTTTGTTGGGTGAAATATTTCCTCCCATCGTTTTACGCAGGAGCTCATTACACTGCTGGTTTACGGTATTTTTTATTTTGAGAACCACACTGTTAGATTTTCGCGGGAAAGTACATGGCGGCTTTCGTTCCGAATTACATTCTCGATTCCCTTAAGAAACAGAAGTCTTTTTCTGTGTCGTTGCGTGACGATTAGACGCGGCGTGGTCATTAGGTTCAATTTGATTGACTATTAATTGGCGGGAAGTGTAGACTAAGGCCAAGTGGCTAAGAACAGGAATTCTATGATCGTTATATATTCAGGTAGATTGATGTTGAATGCACAAAACGCGCCATTTCATCACGAAGTATTTTTTTGTCCTTTCTTGCCACAGTGTTGGTCAGCGGCAATTAGTGTGTTTAGCACGCGCTCTGCTCCGTCATAGTAAAATCCTGGTCCTTGATGAAGCCACGGCTGCGGTGGACCTGGAAACGGATGAGCTCATTCAACAGACCATTCGGCGGGAGTTCGCTGACCGCACCGTGTTCACCATAGCTCACAGGCTCAACACCATTATGGATTACGACAGGTAAAAAGCTCCGATATTTTGTGTGAATGATGCTGGCGGAGATGTGAACTGAGATGGCAGCAGTAACTTTTTGCGGGAGTTTTGTTTACAGCTGTTTATCATGTGACTGTTTGCGCGAGGCGGCAAGATGAGGCGAATATTGAGTTCTGATTGGCTACGTGAGCTTTCAAGATGGGCCTGTCTTGCCCGCTCGGGATTGCTCACTTTGTCCCGCGAAACAAAACAAAATGGGCATGTACTAAATCTTTTGTTCACCAAGATGTTCGGTCCTGGTGTTTAGGCGTTAGCCTTGTTCTTTTCGCGTTTTTGTTGACGGAGACTTCAATAAATACTTACTTCTCCTATTTGCTCATTTCAGGGTACTTGTTCTTGACAATGGCCGTGTCGTCGAGTTCGACTCTCCGTCAAACTTGCTGAGTCAACCAGGCATCTTTAAGAAAATGGCGCAAGATGCAGGACTGGCTTAATTTATTGTGTCACATTTTACTGTCACGGATCCAAGCCGACACTTCGTTGTGTTTCTTCAGGAATAGCGACTGAACTCTCATCTATTCTAATCGTCTGCAGCGCATTCAACATCAATCTACCTGAAAAATTATCTTAGCATACAACTCCAATGGTATAACATGTTAAAATCAGTGTAAAGCAAGATTTATCACAGTACATAATATTGTCCAGAAGTCTAGTTTTTGAATGACGTTTTTCCACGTGCGAGATGTTCGGTCTGTAAGAACTCAGTACTGCAAACTCATTATCTAGCAAACGATTGGAAGTAAACACATAATAAATATGTATGCATGTAAAGTTACAAACCGAGCGAAGTCTTACCTAATAATAAACGGTACGTAGAAAAGCACTTTTGCAAGAGTATATTTTCACTTTTGGAATGCCATTCGAACCGTGTCCTACGCAAGTAGAATAAAGATAATGATAATAGAAAAGATAATAGAATAAAGAAATGTTTTGATAGAAGCTCCAGTTGTCTTTGCTGTGCCTTTTCAATGTGGTGACATCTGTTTTTTCCCCTTCTCTACTCACTCAAGGTTATTTCCCTTCTTACTATACCTTAGCCTTTTCCATTCCCTACTTTTCTTTGTCCTCCTTCCCGCTCTACGTACTCTGTCAATTATATCAGTACCAACTCAGCAACCTTGGTATTTTGAGCAACAGTCTGATTGACTCACATTTCGGGATGTTCAACTCTATTCATCCCTTACGAGGTGAATAGTTCCGGGAGTTCTGGATAAGTGCAAGTGAGTTAAGCTATTGCGTAACGGCCTGTTTTTGACTGAAATATAGTTTCACCGTCACTTTGATGCTACCGACTGGAGGAGGTTTCTTTATTGGTATATATGTTGTGGGTTAAATTGTATTTTCCTTTGTTTTTTGGTATGGTAATGTATGATAATGAGTTTGAAACAAAGGAAAATAAAATCTAAACCAAGTATAAAATTGAACCACAACATATACAACAATTATTCTCTTCAATCTCAAGAAACATTCTTACGATTGGTGGCTTAAGAAACATTCTGCCTGTACTCACCTTGATTTCAGAGAGTAATTATGAAACTATAAAATTCAATGCCGTGCCTACCGTGTGGTAGCAAATCGACAAAATTGATATCAAACATAGTAGGGTACATAAACAATTTGCCACCACACGGTAAAGAACTAAATTTTATTTAGTACAGAGAAATTGCATTCTTGCTTCGGGATAGAAAATTTCATCTGAATTACACTCAAAGAGCAGCCGATTCATGGCAGTGTTCCTTTATTTCTTTTTATTAAAACATCTAGACTTGATTGAATAAATGCATTTCCATAAATATCATCGTTAATACTACCTACGAAGACATTTTTATAGTTCTGCGTGTTGCAAGTAAAAATGGCGCGGGTCTGCAGACATACAATTAAGACTTAGTTTTTACATTCATTTTTTTTTTTACATTCATATACAGTTGAACGCAATCATAAACCTATAAAGTGCTGCAGACAAAATGGCTAAATTTCCGTGTTACACCATATTTCATTGCGCATGCTGTAGCTAAGTTGTTTACGGTAATGCACGTGCAAGCATTTCTTACCTTCGAAGAACCGGAAACAACACGGCTTCTGCATGTATAACGAGGTGAAGCGATACGGAAATCACGATATGTTCCAACAGCCTTGATAGAGCTTGTTGAGAGAAAACCCTTCCTTTACTGAAACCGACGAACTTCCTAGAAGTCATCGCTTCAGTCATTTTTATCACTACCAGCTTTTAAGACAAAACGCACGAGACTTTAAGCTCTCAAGGTTCTTCAGTTTTCCATAACAGGCAGGCCACACGGCCCAGTTTAATTTCGTCGATGTTTTCCAGAGCACAAAACGATCTACGACTTGGCAAATTTAGGGTTAACGCAATTAGAATTAAAGCTCTTCTTTTGCATTTCCTGAAGAACCTGTTAAAAACAAGAAAAAGAAAATATGAAAGTCAATAAATAAAGATAACAGTTAATGTTGTAAACCGCAGGACGGAAGTTGTTTCTAATCTGAAACAAAGCCTTTTGTGCATACTTGAAGATGAACATCCTTTCAGTTATCCGAATTTTATCGAAGAAACTGAACTATTTCATGGAATCTAATCACAAAATAATACGTGGTGTTAGAGATGGAAAGAAAAGGACGGATTAAAGACCTTACATCGTTAATGTTACACTGACCTCTTTGTTGTTCCGGGGTCTTTTCACCAGACATCTGTGCAGATACTCTCTCTTGTAGTCTCCGTATTTCATTGTCGTAGTCTGGCCATTCCTTTACTATCCTTACAGCGCTTTTCAGTTTAGGTTCTTTCGTCATAGGGTTGTTACACTGTGTAAGAAACGAAGCATGTAGTTTGTTTTCAGTGAAAACGTCTTCTCTCATCAACTAGGTGGCACAGAGTAAAGCGTACAGGAGTTACTGTGTAAACAAACTGATACTGCGTCGGTAGGAAATGAAACACAAAAAATGATCATTCAATGAGATGATAAAATTTTACCACCGTTTACCACGATGAACGGTAGTAAAAATTACATTTTTTTACAATGTAAAGCGGACAATTACACTGTTAAGAGTTCTTTCTTAAAAAAACTGCAATTTCTCCTATCGAAATTCACATAACTGATAAACAACAACAACAACAAAAACAAAACAGGCTTGAAAAAGATTCGAGCCCGCAACAGCCTGCACTGTTAGTAGGGAGTTTAAGACCTCCGAAGGCGACGGTAGACGAAAATGGCACCTCAAAATATAACTTGGCTCTATCATAAGTCTTTCGCGATTATTCAGTCTCGTTCACATCCTACAAAATGGGCGAAGTATCCTAAAAATAAATTGGTACGAGCGGTTTGAGAGTGAAAATAGAGAATGAAAGATTCTCTGGTACACGCTTACGTTGTCATCAAAACCTCAAATAGGGTGATTTCACGTAGCCGTTATGCAGAGGACCGCTAATATACTTGCTAAAATCCGTGTTGCACGTGCAGCACGAATATTTATACTCTTTTAACCAATGATATTATTGCTTTGTAGGGTTGTCGTAGTCGTAGCCGTCGTCGTTTCTTAAACTCCCTGATACTGTTCCGTTGGAACAGACTAACCGTTTTCCTCGCCTAATCCGAATATGTTCCGAACATTTCTCGGAGATTTTAAAAGAATAGTCGGGAATTATTGGGAAACGCGCAAACAAAGGAGGTTGCCATGATCAGCTCGATTATGCACCACTCGAGTGAATTGAGCCCGCTCGGTATCAAAAGAGGTTTGCTCCGTATAGATTCTGAAATGAGGGAGAAGTAAAACAAACAAACAAACAAATAAAAAATAAATAAACAAATGAAACTTCATGATTAAATCAGGGATAAATACACGGATAACAAATCCTTACCAAGTCAATAGCTTTAGCCTGGCTCAGTGATTCATCATCGCACCATGTTTCGCACCATAACCATTCCTGGGGGAGGGATCTGATGGGCACTTGATGGATCATGTTGTTAGGCAAGTCCTAAAGACAAACAAACACAACGATTACAGTCAATCGGGATCCGAAATGAACCGCCCCCCTCTGACAAGCCACCCCTCTCTAGAAGGGGAATATTTATTAAGCCAGCCCTCGTACCTTGAAGGAAAAACGCAACGCACGATACCCCGGTGAAAATTAAGTACTTTGATGTATTCGAGTCTAAGCAGTTCCGTTTGTGAAGTTATGTCTCCATTGATACGAAGATATAAATCTCTTAATACGGTACATCTATTACGCTGTGTTTAGCTAAACCAGCAGTCCATCCCCCTCTATTAACCGCCGACCGGTTAGCTCAGTTGGTAGAGCAACGGACTACCGTGCGGGAGTTTGCGGGTCAAACCCCGGCCTGAGTCAAACACTCAGGGTCTTAAAAATAACTGAGGAGAAAGTGCTGCCTTTGTAATGACATCTGTAAATGGTTAGACTTTCTAGTCTTCTCGGATAAGGACGATAAACCGTAGGACCAGTCTCACAACACTAGTTCCAAATAATCTGTGGGACGTTAAAGAACCCACACACTGTTCGACAAGAGTAGCGGACGTAGTTCCCGATGTGGTGGTCTATCTCTACGTCTGGTTTCATCTGACAATTCATGCATGGGTTGGGTGGGTGGGTGGGTGAGATCATATATGGACTCATAGCGGCAGCCAGAGAGGCCTTTACCTGCTGACGTTCGATCTCACCCAATAAAAGTGTAAAACGCCTTTGAACATATTCATATGAAAAAGTGCCCTATAAAAATTCAATTCATCATCATTCATCATATTAATCTGCCCTCTTCTAATAACGGTATCTACTTCTGGAGCAGGTACAAAAGTTGCACGGATAGGCGGTACAAAACATGTCCGTATAGCAAAACGTGGATCGTATATTAATAAAGTGGATCCGTTATAGAGTGAACGTAGCCTCAGTGATAGTGCATTATGACTGGTAAACACTCAACTGGGTCTTACCTGGTCGAGGTTTGATAAGCTGTTCGGATCTTGACTCAAACCCTGCGGAAAACGATAAACTATTCAGTATATTTTAACAAAACGTATAAGAACTGGTGTCTGTAAGAGCAAGAAATTAAGAGCAGGAAGGAATATCAGCGGATCATATCCATAAGTATGGGACTGTTTGTCTTTTGTCACACAATCATATTCGCTTGTCAAAAACGAAAAGTGTATCGGAATCAACGGAAAAAGATGATGCAGAATGTTTGTCAAATATTGTACGTATAACGTTCGTATAATACAGCTGAGTTTTTTTCTTACAGCAGGAAAACCAAAAAAAAGGAACGAATACAAAATGCCTGGCCGTCTTACACAACTTTCTACTGGGTAAGCTGTTTATCACACGACATTCAAAGAAAAACGAACGCAAATGCTCAGCTATGGTTTCGGCCACTTTCGGACGTTTGGGTAAATACGTGGTATGTGGGGACAAATAGTGTACCGTAGCAGTACTTAAACATCTTTAAACATCATTAAACATCCTTAGACAATGTCTGCTAAGGATGGATAAGGATGTCTAAGTACTGCTTAGGATGTATAACTGTGTTTAAGGATGCTCAAGTACTGCTAAGGATGGCCTTCGGTACACTATTTGTCCCCATACACCACGTATCTACCGACGTTTGGAGATAAACCGCTGAAAAACAATGCAGAAAACATGCTATGCCGTACAAAGTTATAATACATTGAATGTCAACCGCGCGGGACTTTGCATGTAACGTAAGCGGTGAATGAAAAGTTGGGATTCCTACACAAACGCATTTGCTAAGATTACCCAACAGACATAAAGATTTGATCTAATGTATGATTCCTTTCATTTATTCAAAAAATTTGTATCCCATTGATTCATCGTTTTATTTTCTGAAGCAGTTTTTGATTGCTTACTTGATACTGTCCTCTGAGCCTGTCACCAGCCGCAAGTCTCCTAAACCGATCCAGGTCAACAACATACAAGGCGCTAAAGTAAAGAACACACACACGATATCAGACATGCGTACTTTGGCCTGGTTGCTCAGTAGCGAGAGCAACGGTTTATCTGTTCGAGAGGTCGTGGGTTCGATTCGCACTGAGTTCATAGAGTTTTTTTTGTTTCGCGTGATTCTTGTTGTTCCCAGTACCAGGGCTAAGGGCTGGTTCACACTCAACATCAGCATAAGCATATTACTTTTCCTTAAATTTTTATATTTTTCCGCTGACAATAATCTTGCAGACAAAGATATGCCTTCTGTTTATTAATCTTAAGTGAATTTTACATTTAACAATTATTCGCCGAAGGCGAAGTTAATATTGGCGAATATTTACCGAGCCGAAGGCGAGGTAAATATTCGCCAATATTAACTGAGCCTGAGGCGAATAATTGTTTTAGTATAATTTCAGAGCTGAACAACAGAGAAATCGGGATTCAACACATTTTATTTCCGGTATAAATGTCACATGGGTCGATCTAGGGCTGCTCTGATTGACAACAAACTTGTTTTCTTGTAATGGCTTCCGTCTTGTCGTCTTGCTGATAAATAAAACTTTGAAAGGCAGTTGTTCATTTCTTTGATTTCCATGCACTTAAACTCTGTTTCGAATTCGGTTTGTTAAGCGAACCATTCTGTGTAAGGTAAATTAAGAGTTACGACAGTTAATTAGCTGTTTCAGCCGTTGTTATCGGTACTGTTTCTGTTTGTAAAGTTTCAAAGTAAAATAATAAGCCCAACGGAAGAGGCTGACATACCTTTGAAAAGTTTAACACCATATTTTGTTGCATTTTGCGTTGTTTTCGGGACTGCACTACTTTTAATTTCTGAGATTTCCTCGTCGGAAACATTTACAAACCGGCTGCTGGCAGCCATTTTGTTTTGCTTTATATTCACCGCCTAGCGCGGTGAATATAACGTCATATGGCGAGTACACTCAACCAATCAGATTGCTGGAAACACTGTGTTCAGCTCTAAAATTATACTAATAAGGAATATCCACTGCTCGCGGCTAGCATGCTTATGGTTATGTGTTACGTTCACACTTGTAAATGAGTAACATAAGCGCGAGCAAAAACATAGGAAAATGGAAAATGTTCCCTTTTTTGTTTGATGATGGTCTGCTGAATGGAAGTTTTGAAGATGACTCCAAACCATAATTTGCAATTTTTCAACATTGAAAATTCATTCGTAGTGAGATATTTGGGAAGAAAGACAACAGCGCAGAGTTTTCCATTCAAGTGAAAGATATTTTTGTAAAGAACGCTTTCGCAAATGCACGAGTCAAAAGTAAAGCTTTGCCCCACCCCTCCCCCCCCCCAAAAAAAAATAAGGAGTTACATTCTCGCGACACTAGAAAATGGGTTTATCAAAAGATTTGATACAGTTGTATCACTGTAAGATGAAAGAAAAGCTGACGTTTTGAGCATTCGCTTTTCATTCGTCAGAGCTAAGGACAAACCAAAGTGCTAACACTCGAAACACTACTTTCTCTTTTATCTCACGGCAATGTACAACTTACTCAATCAAGTCGTTTGACAAACCCCTCCCTGTGTTTCCTAAGCATAATAATGATACGCAAATTGTACTTTGTTCTTCACCTAATGTGGTATGGTCTGCTACCCAGATGGCTTCTCCAGTAACCCGTTTTCCAAAATCTACAACAGACAAAAAATGGACGTTAAAACGTATCGAAAAAACGAGGTTTACTGGCACACAAACCATTTTCCCTTTTTTATTTGTTCAAAAAAGAGGACAAAATTCGCCTGTTCCAGGCTCTTAGACGGTGAAGGCAGTAAAACTATTCCGCCTAAATTCACGGTGTATAAATGGGTCTTTCTTTTCTCATCCCTACTGGATTCAAGAGCTGAAAACTCGTATTTTATTTCTCAATTCTGAGCTGTTGGGTTTGTTTGTGTTCCGGATTCTCGAAGTAACATGCAAACAGTAAACCCAAAGGATTGTTTTTTTTTCCTGAGAGGCATTAGATAGGTATGTGCCGCTCTGAAGGGTATGGTTTTCACGCAGTATATAGTCTTTATAATATAAGAGAGCCTATAGCCTAGAATAGAGTGTCACTTTGCAGGAAACTGATCAAGCGGTTAAAGAATTTAGTCCAGAGCAGGGAAACTGGGAATTGCAACCAGGTAACTTGTTTAAATTTACCGAAACTCCGTTTCATAGTGATGAAAGCATCGATAGATGGTTGTGGATATAGGGCGGGATTATGAGAGTTAAGTCTTGTATAGTGAAGGCCCACACTGTGACAATATTCTATGAGCCGAAGCTTATCCCGGTTTCAATAGCATGAAGCACCTGGGAGTATTATTACTCCCCCCTGGATGGGATGCTAGCCCATCGCAGGGTCACCCCCAGCATTATATCGCTGGTACCCATTTATACACTTGGGTGGAGAGAGACAGTGTGGAGTAAAGTTTCTTGTCTAAGGAAACAACACAGTGCCAGCACCAGGGCTCAAACTCCAAACCTTCTGCTTGGACGTCCGACACGCTAACCACTACACTACTGTGCCTCCACAGTAGTCTTGTATAGGGTAGCAAAATTCAGCTGAATATGTCTGGTACTGGCTAAGGGTTTGTTGGTCCAACTGGAACAGCCCCACACAAAAATTACTATAATAGACTTTCCTCCACCTTCTGGGATTTTGCTCGTGTAAAAAAGCCACAAGAGGTTGTAGGAGAGGAGTCATTGATCCGTTACCTGAATCCATCCATCTCCTTGCGACTGTTACAAAAAGGTGTGTAGGCATACGGGGCTCCGTGTAAGTTCAACTCATTGAGTTCTTTAAGATCCGCTCTCACAATCTACAACAAACAACAGAAATAGCACACGTGCAATTGCAGCTATTGCTTTCAACAGAAGCGACGTATCGGAAAAAAGATAAGGCACTTTACTCACCAAATCTGCGTCCACGAAAATGATTTTCTTAACATGCAGCGGGAACAGAACATCAAGGAAAAGAATCTTGTAACTGAAGAAGGCAAACACAGTGAAATAAACTGAAGGCTAAGACAATAGGAGACTTGTTAACTAGCTCTTTAAGTAAGATCAAGCACGCACGCACGCACGCACGTTCCTTAAGTCTTTTTAGTAAAAATCTACTAGTATACTAATGCAAATGCTGTAATCTGATTGGCTGAGCTACTGCACACTATCAGCCATTAGAGTGCAGCACTTGGTTGAAGATCACTTTCAAAATGGCGACGTCTTTGCGCTTTAGCGAAGTTTCGCAGGAAGTTTTAGTATTTTGATATTTTTTTCACCGACACATGATTCCTTTATTATGATTTTTACTAAAAAAATTAGATTATTCGCTCTGGATTTCTACGAGGTCAGTGATAGTTGATTTGGCCGAAACACCCCATATAAATCTCGAGCTCATAATCTAACTGTTAAATAGAAGTACAACACTGTGCAGCCACAGAAGAACTTTTTTCATCAAACCGTTTTCTCACCCCCAAATAACTCTTTGTTTTTCTGTCTGTGCGTGAAGCCAGTGAGGCCAGTGGTACTGTACCAGTTCATACTGGAAGCCATATTCCTTGGCCATGTGTGGCAGGAACGCCTAAACAAGTGAAACACGGCGAAAATTTTATTCTAGTTAGAAAGTTAACTTGTGACCAGGAAAAGAAGCAGTACACAGGCGAGGGAAATTCTCACTGCGAACACGTAATATTCTACATTTGCATTGCTTTGTATCGATGTTTGTATCATGACTTGTTCAAACTGTGAAATAAATTGCAAGGGCGGCATGAACAACATTTTCTTATATGTGGTCTGCAAACACAGGGGCAACAGTAATTCTTAAATTAGACCAATACCAAAACAACATAACATAACATAACTCTGACCCCTCAAGCAGTGCACAACATAACCAAACAACATAACAAGAACACAACATAACCAATATAACAAAAAAGAAAAACATCCACATAGTAGAGAGGAAAACCAACATAATATTAACACTGTCCATCTCACAAGAACACGACATAACCAATATAACAAAAAAACCACTCACACAGTACAGAAGAAAACCAACATTACACAAGCAGAGACGACTTAAGCAGCGCACAACGTTATCAACATTACAAAAACACTGAACACCTAAACAGTAACCAAAATGACAAACTTCATAAACGCATAAACGATTCATAAGAAAATAAAAAGAAAATTAATGTTAAATGAGTGTCTTTATATCTGATATAGACACGGCTAGAATTTGCGCTCAATTTACTTGGTCAAAATACACCAAAATCCAAAGTTCAGTGTAATAATGAATAGGTCTACGTAAAAGGTTTATGAAGACGTTCAATACACTCGCATTTCGTGCTTTATCATACAAAAAACACTTGGCTACGCCTCGTGTTTTATACCTGATAAAGCACTCCTGCTCGTTTATTAAACTACACATGACAAACACTGGCCGCTCAAATAGTACACAACATAACCAAACCTTGATGGTGGGTGATAAGTAATTCTTCAAAAACCAAAATTTTACTGGGCTTTTTGTGTGCTTCATGACTGTCAACATCATGATTCTAAATCACAAAATGAAAAAAGAGAAAATGTAGAAACAAAGAAACAAAGAAACAAAGAAACAAAAAGAAACACAAAACTTAGGAGTATCTAAGAAATTGTGGATGAATTTAGATCAATGTGAAGAAGATCAATCATGACATATGCGCTGTCTACTTGCGGATGGTATTGAAATTTTCAAACGTTTTCATTGTTGTAGAAAAACCCAATAACTGCTGAAATTTTCAATTAGCTATTTCTCCGAGAATTCAAAAGTTATTTTTATTTTGTGATACTGTTTCCCATGCAGCCGGTGCACTGTGATAACTTTTAGAGGTTTTAATTTCTAGCAGCCATTTTAGAAGGGTATTTATTACAATTAAATCGTCAAAACACAATTTTACCAGTTGAGTTACCTTAAGAACCGTTCATACAGATGACCGGACGCCACAGAGAAAACATTGATTGTGTCGTCAGGTGGAGCCTTGTTTTTGGACGAAGAATCACTGCCTACAATACTGGAAAGAAATCAACAAACCAAAGTGAACAAACCCATTAAATGATAATTACCTTCGCAGCAGTTATCTGGCTTGTCACGCAACGCTCCTCCCACAGTTGCGTGACAGGCCAGACCACGGTTGCCAAGGAGACTAATTAAACGACCATTTCACTGGTCATGTTACAGCATCGATCTAACTCGCAGTCTGATTGGTCCAATTACCATGTTTGCACCAGGCTATGTAAACAGGGCTATGAAGTCACATCAAACTTTTAGCCCTAATTGTTTTAAAACATATTGAAAAGGGCAGTTTCCCGTTTGCGTAAGCTTATGCAATTACTTGGGAGATTTTAGGTAATACATTCATGTCCTATATTTTGGTAATGTTTCTCCAGACCTGTTTGGGTTTTCAATCGATAATTACACGAAAACGTTTGCAGCAAAAAAAACTTATACTTCTACACGCTGTTTCTTACTTGATGCTTTGTTTTCAGCAAAATATCTTGAAAAGCAGAAGAGTTTCAATGCTTTAAATGTTTGGTGTATTTAGGACATGAATGTATTACCAGATTTTAAGAGAAAACTGAAACCTTTTCTCTGTGGCTCGGAACTCAGATTGGTCGGTGTTTACAGCAATTGTAAACAAGAGCGCCATTTTATATTTCTCAAACCTGACCTAGGAAAAAGAGGTATATGACTAGGGCTAGGCTTGTTTATTATAAATAGTAAAGTTGGTTAATATACTAGGATCGATAACGGTACGTTCAATTCTTTATTACCGGGGCCCAGCCGAAGGCAGGCACCAGTCATAAAATGCAGACGGTTTCTGTCGTTTTTTTCAACGTTACATTGTTAGGGATATATCGCTGACTGAGATATATCGCTGGCTCATTACTTTTGCTCGCTGGTTCATTGAAATCTTATCCGCCATTTTGAAAAGCACGAGGCATGGAGGACAGTCAAGAAAAAGATTATAGCTTTTTGTTCCCCAACCTTTACGATGCGCTTGTTTATAAGCGAAAATTTAAGAGTGAATACTTGGAGCGACAAATTTACGAGCGATCACTTAAGAGTGAACCTTCCATCGTGAAACTTATTGAGAATAAGAACAACTTATCAAAGCTATCTTCATTGAGTGAACCTTCCATCGTGAGAGGTGCGAGAGGTTAACTATATCTATGCAATCCCGTGTCCCACTGGGCCCCGGTAAGTTCCACGTAGTGGTTCTCGATATACGCATAAACGCTGAACCAAAGCTCCCACATACCGCTTCATTAACTGATTCACGGTACAGGATTTTCGCAAGGATTCTGTCTTATAATGATAATGTTCTGCCTGTTCACGTTACATCTATTTCACTTTGTTCTGGACTCCAAGGTCCTGAATTTTGGACCGGAACACAAGACCGCGTGATAAAAATTCTTAAAGTGCTATTTTTAGGATTCAGTACCATTCCTATCACAAAGCGTTAGATTCAGTTTAACTCCAAGTGATGGAAATCAGTGAATGTTTTAGAACTTTCCCTACTTTTCTCCTTCCTCTATCTACCCCAGTGTTTCTGAAGATGGAGTAACTCCGGAATGATATCAATAAAAACTTCGACCATCCTTAGCGGAAAAACCTGTTGACATTGTAGAGTGAATTGGCAGATTGCACACAAACCGAGAAATCCCAAACCACCTGGTAATGGAATCCCACAATCCACCAGAGGACGGCTCGTCTGGCTCACTAAGAAGATCCTTGCCATGCATGCCGGGTTTTCTTTTCACCTGTGAAATAAACCAATAAGGAACAGTGTAAGATAAGGGAGTCTGAGCAAACTTACAAGGCTAATAACGGGCTACAGTGTTTGTTGAATGAAGCACTTGGAGGATGTAATAGCACCCTCAGGATATGATGCAAGTTTATTGCAGCGTTAGGTTCAGTCAGAAACCCATAAGATTGTAACTTTAATCGGCCAATCACCCCCGTACAATTATTAGTATATTATTAGTACATCAGTGCCCATGATCAAAACATTGTGTTGTATTCCACGCGTTATTCAAAAAGCATTCAAAATATTCTGCTTGAAGCAGAGCAAAATGGAAGGAACCTTACGCGTTCATGTAACAGTACTGTAGTGTAAGCATAATTACTGTCAACGTTTTTTAATGCTACAATCAACAGACAATGAAGGGCTGCAAACAACAGCCAGTCATCGGTCATTGGCCGACCAAAATCAGCTCATGTCCGACGAAACCCCATGCAACTGTGGTCGGACATGATGTCTGAAAATTTTTTATCATGTATTGTCTAATAGTAAAAATAAATAAAACTCAATCTTCTCTTTTCTTGGTGATGTCGGCCTACATTTTTGTTTTGTCCAACCAAAATGGTAACTTAGTCGGACATAGGTCCTTTCTTGAAAAAAAAAATTATTTGCAGCCCTGATTAATTATTTCTACATTTCTACCTGTGATGCTTATGACATGAAATAAAAAAGATAAAAAAGACTCCAACCTTCACTTTGATCAGTTTTCCGATAAAGCTGTCCACAACAATTGTGAACTTATTGTCTTCTTCCGTCTTGCTACTGGAAACACTACAAAGGCAATGGAGAGAATGTTTGCAAAAATCACCACAAATCAATAACTCAACAGAAAAATATATGGAGACCATTGCATAAGGTAACCTATCGCACCCTAACACATTACCCTCACCCAAATATAACGGAAAAACAGAACATAACATAACACGACAGTGCATAAACATAGCAAAGACACTACTACAAAACATACCATCATATCATTTGGCACGATAAGACATAACGTGAAAAAAAAAAGTTTTATTATTTACAGACGTGACTGTTTTACTGGGAATTAATATTTAATCTTCATTCAATGTACTAAATCCATGCGCGTGATTGGCTAAACTCAATCACGTGATTTTGTGATACGTCACGTCATCACCTAGTAACCGTGAACTAATGAGAATACATCATGCCATCACACAACGACTGGCATCAAAATGGCATGTTTTGTATTTCATTGAACTCAGATTGAATATTAAAAGGGTTAGAGACTTGAAATTCGTGGTTTGTTTACAAATACACGCACTTGCTGGCTGTAAAATGAACTCGAAATTGTCAATACTGCACTCAGCTTCGCTTCGTGCAGTATTGACAATTTCGAGTTCATTTTACAGCCAGCGCGTGCGTGTATTTGTAAACAAACCACTCATTTCAGTCTCTCACCCGTAATTACACCACTCGTAAAATTCATACGAAACTAGACCAACTTACAGCCGGGACAGTAGTGGCGTATTTTCCATAGAACCAGTTTCTTTGGAAACCAACTCCTTTATACTTGTTACCACAAAACATCCCATAGCACCACCGCACCACCACATATCATGTAGCGTAACACAACATAATAAACGTAATCACATACATGCAAACATTTCAACGCGCTGATTGGCTGACAGCACGTCAATTGATCCCAAACAGTGCAGAGAGTTGGAACTGAGTGCAGAAACTTGAAATTAAGTTTCTGTGGATATATTATTACCAAGTAATCAAATGATTTCAAGTACAGTTTTTGTATAAATATAATCACGTGTTAATTTTAAAAGACAACAAATTGCACTCGCCCAACAAGCTCGTGCCTTTTTTCAGTCTGAAAAATTTACTTGTGCTGATTTATCCAAATTGCACTCGAAACCATTTGATTTCGTATTCTAATCTCAGTGTGCCCAGTAGAAGCTGTACAAGGAATTTGCAAACCATAACGGTTATATTCCTTTAGCGGTACAGCCCACGTACCTTTCAATTTCATATATTTCAGCCGACCTGCCTTGTCTCAACCTTAGCGACCACGCCCCAGGATAAGCCTTCAACTGAAAGTAGCCCTTTAAATAAACAGAAAAGAAATCATCAATGAGTTTACAATCACGTTTTGCCACAAGAAGATCTAAAGGGAACTGGCGTTTCTTTCAAGCGTTAGCCCTTCGTCAGAGCGTATGAATACAGTACACGGCATATACGGCAGCACAAGTTTCTTCAAGACTAACTCTTTTGTAGAAAATAAATCGACTAGAAACCTGTGAGTTCCCTTACTAAGCACCAAGGACGCCAGACAACAAAATTTCGGGATGGCAGATTACAAAGTGAAGAAAATCTTTTCTCCTGTCTTACCAGGTTTGCCATGACAATGGTGTCGAACATGTCGGGGTTTCGTTGTGTACCGAGCGTAAACTGTAGACCTCTCGGAGGCTGACGAGTGTGGAAGTCGGAACAATGGCCTTAAAAACAAACACACTATGGATCAAGAGAATGGTTACTTCAATGACTGGATTCTCGTGCTCTAGGTTAATCTTTATGATCGAAAAGAGGAAATACATGCAAGATTCTCTAACGCTTTCTTGTACGGCGAGAACATTCAGGTTGAATGGGCATTTTAAAACACAGCTTGTATTACTCTAGTTTTATTGCCTTATTGATAAACGATACAGAAAACTCATTTAAAACGAATCGTTTGTTGAGTTCCTATATTTTCCCGCGCGTGCGCTTCGTTACAGATCAAACAACTCACATTTCGCTCAAAATACTCCGCTGCTTTTCGAATTTTAAACTCTCTTCTCGGTGTTTGGTATGAGATGAAAAAATGTAACTCGTGTTTGATACATTTCCTCAAACACTCTAAAGACCATACAAATACCTTCAATAAAGATATATTCCAACTCAAATTTGCCCAACACTTGCTTTTCAACCTTTAAATAAACCAAAAGGAAAATGTCAGCTAAATGACGTTTAAGGAGCCGTGTTATGGCTGACTGGTTCTTAACTTTCGTACTGCTTGTAGTCAAATATCTTGCTTTGGAATTTATTGCAAGCGAAAAATGTAAATGACAACGTTATATCCTGAAATTGGTATATATATATTTCTCCTTACTGTTGCCTAAGCTACAAACTGGGTAAAACTGTTCTAAAAACTGTTAGGTTACACAGTTTTCCAATTTTTCCAGTAATTGTAATCCGCTTCAATGTTCTTCAGTTTTATCCATCCATGCCTTCACTTTTGTTGGCTTGGTTATTTGGACTCTTCCGCACTGTTTTAACATTCAATAGCTTCGTATTTCGCTCAATACCCCGGCCTGTTACCACTCTTAACATTTACGTAACCACAGCTTGCGAGGCAGTCTTGTCAATGTTGCACGAGCCAATGTTTCGCAATTTTCTTTTCGTCCAGCTTGTTCCTTTTTCAGACCAAATCGCAATTGCTAAAAGTTTCATTAAAATTGCAAGAGTCAAATCTTCGATTACATTTCTAGCGGTAGTGCAAGTATATGACTTTGAAGGAATGGTAAACGCGCAGCGTCGCATCTGTCGTAAGGATCGTCAACGGGTCGTTTGAGCTTATCGCAAGAGTGTTTCCATATGATCGTCCCGATTGTTAAAGAAAACTTGGGATCAATGCAAGTTTCTGGCCAACTGTGCACCTCTTTAACTTATTATAACTTGTTAGGTTAGGGGAGGGGTAGGTGCACAGTTGACCAGATACTTGCATTGATGCAAAACGTGCTGCGACAGAGACAATCCTTACGACAGAGACGATTACAGGCTTTACTCTTCAATGGATGTTGTTCACAGATTCTCACCTCTTGTAACCGGATGTTGTCCAAATCATGCGGGGAATACACCGCCTCTACCATCCAACCCAGGGGAGTATCCATGTTCATTGTGAGAAGTACAGACTGCGGCATGTCAGAGAATAAAGCAAATGGCCCCTCCCTCATGACACCCGCCTCATCAAACGCTACCTGAGGCTCCAGTACATAGCGATAAAAGCGATTTAACGGCATCTCCGAGAGTTTCTCACGGGGGTTCATGGCAAGTTTGATGTTGACATTTGTGAAGTTTTGAAGCACCTAAAAGCACAAAAATGTGCATATCTTACACAGAGTATTTCTTAAACACTTTTCAGAAGCATATCAAGCACTATAATGTACATGTTGAGCAGCTTCTCAAAGAATGGTCACACTGCTTGGTTTGATCCACAGATGAAAAAGTTAGAACCACACTATATAATAAAACAAACAGCACCACAGTACAGTACTGTTCAGCAGCTTTACAAAGAATGGTCACACTGCATGGTTTGATCCACAGATAAAAAAGATAGAACCACACTGTATAGTAAAACAAACAGTACCACAGTACAGTACTGTTCAGTAGCTTTACAAAGAATGGTCACACTACATGGTTTGATGTACAGAATTACAGGAAAACAAACAATAGCACAATGCAAAATACGCGAGTTGTCGTCAACGAAAGGCTAATAACTAAAGACAATTTTAACACTGTAAACGTGTGAGCAGCTGTCATTTCTGGCGTTGACGGGCCGTTATGGCACCTACCATGAGTATTGGAGCAATTTTCTGGGCAGCTGAAGGAAAGTAGAAAAGAAAACGGTAATTGGTCAGACCCCAGAGGAAAAATATATAAAACACAATACAGGCATCACACAGATACGATATCCAAGGCTGTAAAGGTGGAATATCACAACCAGGTAAGGTGCGCATAGGGCTTATAACAAAAGAAAGAAGAATTAACTGTACCATGTGATAAGGGGTCCAATACAGTGACCACATCGAAGCTGGCGCCCTCTGATTGAGCTTCTATTTCAATCACACTACAAAGATAATCATGCACGTAAAAACGACATACACAGTTTGACAAATTGCATATTGGTAAATGACTAAGTAAAGGGGAAGTGAGGCATGCGTCTCCCGAAAACGATTTCTCATAGGGATCTAACTCAGAGATGCGTCTGTTCCTGAGACTGAAGAAACACGTTTTCTACTCCTAGTTGCCCTTTGTGGTCATAAGTACTGGAAGTTTACTGCGTTAAATTAGACTTTATTATTTACACCCAGTGACAACAGAACAGAATACCCACTGGAGCTCCGGGGGGAGTCCGGACCTAATAAAGCTCGGATTGCCATAGGAGCCGAGTCTTGTTGAAAGCTAACACCAAAGGGCTTCTAACGTTTTAAATTTAATCATGAATTGATCCCAGTGGTTTGAACAGCTGCTAGTCAAATTCAGTTATTCGTGTGTATCATTGCTGTTGACTAATGTTTCGACAACCTCAGCAGACTTAATGATCAGTGACGAAACTTGAAGTTACCTGTGTTCCATGGCTTTGAACGAGATTTCCTGGCGAGATCTCTTGTCTCTGGCAATGAGCGCGGACGATACCTTCATTATAACATCACTGCGGAATTCACTAAAAACAAAATATCTACAAGTTTAGTAAACGACGTCGTTCATTCGAGTTTCTGCTCATTCTGTGTCAGTGCGGAAAGACATCTGTAACGCATTTTGCAATTATACTACGTGACACTTGCACACTTAGTGGTCAAAAGTCTAACCTTAAATCTTAAGTCTTAAATCTTAAGCTTAAGAGCAAACGATGATTCGAGGATATGCGCAATTTATAATTGTTGTTATCATTATTATTATTATTATTATTATTATTATTATCACTACCATTATCATCGCCATCAATATCATTATTATGATCATCATTATTATTATCATTAATATTATTATTATTATTATTATCATTATTATTATTGTCGGCAAAGACCCGAGACGGAATCGTTTACTTTTCCCTTTTTAAGGAAATTCACCACATTTTTTCCACTGTCTGCATGCCAAAAGACCATGGAACAACGTAATTAAAAAATTAAAACTTTGCCAGCGGCTCGTGGTTCCTCTAAGTTTTGGACTTTATATGACGCGACTCTGTTGTCTGGAAGAGTGTAGACCATAGAAAACTGTGGATGATTTGTTGATTGGAAAGGGAACACACACCTTGTATCATCGTCGGCTGACAGATTTTCAAACGTCAATTCGTCCACCTGGAACAAACATTACAATAACACATATCAACAACACATATCAACAACACATATCAAATAACTAGACCGCGTAGTATTCTCACTATTCCCACAAAAAGTGTTTCGTGTGTTCAAACTCTGGCCAAGAAAGAGGGAAAGGAACACAAAACCAAATGCCCGTGCTCTCTCCTACTCAACTCTTTCCTTTCAGTCCCATCTAACAGAATGCAAACGCATTTGTTGTCTCGCCCCAAAAATTCACGTTGCAATTTACCTTTGGGAAACGGGTGGTTGCATCATGTATGGGAATGCATATTTTACCTACATGTATTTTCTTTTACTAATAGGTGCCCTTTGTGAAGGAATTTAAATCATGTACACATCCATAGCCTATCAACCCGGAAATGAAACGACTGATACATAAACATAGCACACGGACGCTAGGTCAAATTACGCTGTTCGATCATTAGTTAATAACCCTCAAACAGGCGAAACACTCACCAAATCTCGGACTTTTCGTGCGTACAAGTCCATGTCGAAGGTCTCCAGCAATTTGAAGTCATCTTCAGTAAACATACTGCTGCCAAGAAGAGGGCCAAGAACCTGTTGGAATCATGAATTGATTTGTTCAGCTCAATTAGGTTTCAGAATCGCTTACAGTGGAAGACGTCATTGTTAGAGCATCAAGGGCCTGTTTTTGAAAGGCCCGCTAACCTATCGGACCCGGTAAGCTATTTTATGATCACAATATTTCCGACAGGAACAACAATTTTGTCGGGTTCCAAGATTAAGCACTACCATATTAGGATAACTAGCACATTTTATAAGCAAAGAACTACAATAACTTTAAAATGTAGTTTCACGCTCGTTAAGTTTACGGGACTTTCGAGAATCGGGTCCCAGATTGCACAGGTGATGAAACATTGAAAAGGGCCAAAGAGATTTAAGGGTCGTATTGTTTGACTCAAAGTTTGAATCTAGGAGTGAAAGGGGTAAAAGCATAAAACATATTACAAACATCTGGGTATAACAGCTAGGAGTGAAAGGGTTTAAAGTTAGAACCACATTGTATAACCCCAGGTTTAACTTTGACATTAAAGGGTTAAAAGTTAATACTGTGATCACATTGTATGGCTCTTGTATAGATAAGTTAGATCCACAGCGTACGACTCAAGGTTTGTCTCTGGGAATGAAAGGGTTCAAGCAAAACTTAGAACAATGTAATTTACTCATTACGATTTGAAGTTGGCACTAGGGACCGTTCATTTTTTACGAGGGAGGGGGGCTGGTGTGATTCAGGAGGCACCATTTAAAAAATCGCATGACCCCCCTTGAAGCGGTAATTTTTTTTGATGACCACCCCCCCCCCCCCAATTTCTACTACCACAGAGAGCTGTTTATCAGAGAGCACAAATCAAAAGAATGAGAAGTCAATTTCGGACTAAAACATTATGACATAAAAGTATTGCTAAAATATTTCATGTGATCCCCCTTTTCCCTTACTTTTTTTTTAGGGATGCCCCCCCCCTCAAAAGCATTTTTCGCATGCCCCCCCCCCTAAAATTCCACCAACCCCCCTCCCTCGTAAAGTTGAACGGTCCCTCATATAAAACCAATTTTGACTCTAGAGAAAAATAAAGAAACGTTAATAGAACGTGATAGCTAGCCACATGATCATCAAAAATTGAGTTTTACCAGCATAACACGAAATAGCTCTCTTAAATCCAACGGTGGTACAACGTAAATTTATCAAAGACATTCATGTTTTTTTGTTTCAATTTTCCACTCACGCAGCAACAGCTTCTTCAGTAATAATATACATGCAAAAATTTCAACGCACTGATTGACTGAGTGCACGTCAATTAATCCCAAACAGTGCAGAAAGTTAAAATTGAGTGCAGAACTTTAAAATTTTTGAAGGTATATAACAAGTACATGGCTTCGAGTGCAATTTTGTGTAAATAAGCACTCGTAAAGACAACAAATTGCACTCGCCCTGTAGACACGTGCATTTTCTTCAGTCTTAAAAATTTACTTGTGCTAAAGGATTCCAAATTGCACTCGAAACCATTTGATTACCTATAGAAATCTAACTTCTTTAGACTTGTCATATGATCATCATTATATGCAATTCTTTGACAAGACACGTGATCTAGCATTAACGTTACGTAAGAAACAAGAAATTGCTCACTCTTCCATTGGTTATCACTGCAGGTTGTCCCGGATGTAACTTGACAACGTGCCGACAAAACACTTGATGGGAAAAGAGTTTTTCTTTGAATGAATTCTCGTCTGCTAACTTGGATTTTATTGCTTCTATTTTCAAGCCCTGCAAAAAAGAAGAGAAAACACCAAAATTGAATAAAAATATGCTATTTCTATCTGCCAATGTTTAACTAATGCATAGATAAATAAGGGGGCCAGCCAGCTTTGCTGAAAAATAAATTGCATAAAGGCACTTTTGAGATTTTATCATTCAACTATACAAAGTCAACCTTAAAACTCACAGAGGGCAAAATACAGTTGTAAGAAAATAAATTCAACTTTTGAGTTTTTCGTGGAAATGTTTGTACTGAAAAACCGTATGAGTTCTTAGGGGAGTTACACGATTCACCTTATTAATTCTTTATGAAACCTCTGCACTGTTAAACAAACAGCAAGTTTCATTTTCTCGAATACTTACCGAGGTTTTCGATACAATATCCATCAGCAGTGAAGTGTCTTTAAACAACGCGTCGAAATCGTTGCTTTCGTCCAGTAAATTCTCCAAGAAATTTAACATGGCGGGAGTGATGTGATCTTTGGAAGACATAACAGCTTCAACGGCTCGCCCAATCCTCAAAAACTCTGGCTGGTCATCTGATTTTGTTACAGTTGGATTATGAATAATTCCTACTCTTGTGCTTGAGGAAGATTTCTAAACAAAACAGAAAGAAAGTCAATGATACAGAACAAAACAGAATGACGTATTCTGGCTTTCTCGCGATAAGACACCGTTCGTCGCTTTTTACTAGGCTAGCAAAGGTAACTCGGTTACTTAAACAAAATAAATATCTACATTTATTAGATAGACGTGAGTGTTTTTCTAGGAATTACTCCACTCGTAAAATTCATTTGAAACTACGTCCGGGACCATAGTGGCGTATTCCCCATATCCTTATCAGTGAGGATATCGATGGCATTATTTCCCACCATGCACGATTCAGTTTGTGTACACGATTAAGTTGGCGGCTCGTGATTAACAAGCATTTTTCGTGTCCTCCCAACATCCCACGTGGATAGATAGTGGGTACGATTGCCAATCAGATTGCAAGATTCGTGGTAGAATGCAAGTTGGTTTCTACTAAAATAAATTAGATTTCTAATGTAACGACACAGTGCTATGTGGCGTACTACTTGTTTGATGGCGGCCTGGAGTAGTGACCTTCCCTCTCTGTTAGCGAGGTCGACTATCACCCAGTTAGTGATGGGCTTCAAACTGAGCTCTTCTGCAAATCAACAAAAAAAAGCACAGTAACAATCACGCGGGAAAAACAGTAGAAATTCACGAGCACAACCATCAAATATTAAACCGACGTCCAAGGAACAGTTTATGTTTGAGAGTAAAAGTCAAGCGATGAGCAGGATTGCAGAAAATTGTTTAACTCCATGTCACTAAAACACATTCACATTTAAAGTGAGCCGGCGCCGCTGAAGGAGAGGACAGAGAAAGGGTTCAGTACAACAAGTGTGTTTTTTAATAGAGTAAGGTTTCAATACCTCCTTTTTTCGTAAAGTACTTAATGTCCTTTGCAATGACAGATGCCATTTGCGAAGCCTCCAGCTGAGAATAAAGATCTGAATTACTCAGGTCCACATCTGAAGATAAAAAATGATGAAATGTCAGTGAAAGCAACACTAGAGATTATTAGATTCTACTACGATTATGAATGCGGGTACGAGTTTTCCTGGTTTTTACCTCCCTTTATAAAGTACTTAATTTCCCAAAACTCGAATTGACGGGGAAAGATTTAACTGCTTTCAAGATTGCACGTAGCTGAAATTACACGCTTTGAAAGTTTGTGTCAACGTTGACGTTTATGAAGAGCAAAAGAAAATTTTCAGAAAATTCTAGTTCGTCGATTATCTTTGAAACCTTGCAGTAAAACCCTAGTGCGACGAGAATCTTACGGGAATCTTCTTTTCTATAACGACAACGATTACGAGTTTACATTGCAATTTTCTAAGAAATACTAACACTTTCAATTTTTCAAAAAAAAATTCATTTCGCTGCTATTTGAGTTAAAGTTGGCACAAATGGGTTGACTGAAACCGGCTCTATCAAATCCATGAATGCAAAGGCGAAATAAGAACTTGTTCCGCTTAGACGTGTTGTAAGGACGTCGTCCTGGATAAAGACGGTTGTTACGTTCTTCCCGCCAAAACGACTTCCAGACGTTATTCTCCGTGCGCTTATGTTTAGATTCCATTCTAGTACTGAGGGGAAATAGTCACATCGTACCTAGGTCACGTGGACTTGCGGTCAGGTCAACAAACGGTCTTTCCATGGACTGAACCATGCTGTTCACACGTGGCACAACATTGGGGCGAGTCATCAAATAGTCGTACACGTTGGAATGACGATAAACCGAGCCCTATATAAAACATACGTAAATTGGTATGAAGTACACTATGGCGCACTGTTGATGGGACTAAAGAAAAGTCGTGTGAAGAGTAGATAAGAGGGGAGGAAAGGGAAGGGAGGTATGGGAAAGTCAAACGAAGAGGAGCAGAGGGAGAAAAGAACAGAAATAAAGGGGGAAGCTTAGAAAGGATGAGGAGAAACAAAGGAGGGAGGAAGGGGGGTGTGAAGAGCAACAGGGAGAAACTAAGAAGGGGGAGAGGTAGAGGGAGGTACGGAAGGGGGGTGATTAAGAGGTTATAGCGGAGGGGAGTGACAGGAAGACGAAGGCGGGAAGAAAGAAGAGACAGAAAAAGGGAAGGAGATATTGACGAACGGTAGGGTGAGCAGAGGGGAGGAGAATGTGAGGTGAGCAGTGGACTATCGACCGGGGTGGGGTTGGGAGGCGCGGGGTAAACAAAGGACGCAAGAAAACTAGTTCCACGTCATCTTTGTATACTCCACATAAGACTAAAGTAATTCTTACTGAGAATACGGCATGTTGTATAGGACCTGTCTGCATCATAACCTCTTGAATGATAGCTTCATCTAAATTATCAGACTGAAAAAAAGAGAAGAATAAATGATAAATAACTAGAAAGTGGAACAGACCTTCTCGGTTGAGGGAAGCGCGTTTTGAACGCAGTGGATAACCCTGCGCATCGGTCGTTTCTTCGACAAAAAGACGTAAAACACAGAGACTGGAGCAAAAGAAGAAGAATCAGGCCTTCATGAACCACCTGAGCTCTAGAACAAAAGCGGCTGCTTGACAGCCGCAGCTAAGGTCACATGCACAGAATATTTATGTAGTCTTATTCTGAAGACTGTTCTCAAGGAAAATTCCACTAGCTAAGGCTACATGAAGGAAGTAATCTACGGTCCTTAAAGAAAATATGCAGTCATACTATGTGGTTAAATGCGCGTAATTCATGAGCGTTAATGGAAAAGACAAAAGTATTTTTTAAGCAATTCTGGTATACGCATACACGTGAACAAAATTCGTCCACTCATGCACATCACATAATTTGCTGTAAACACTCTATCAGCCGGTGCACCGTTTTTTGTGGTGGACAATACAATAGAGTAGTAAATACTTTAAATGGAGCGCAGTTGTTTTACAGTGATATATTCTACTAGTATCAGACTACGCGAAGCGCGCGGGCCATAAATCCAAGCGGAAAAAAACGAGGATCCGTAACTTACGGTACGGACCGAAAAAACGAGGTCTTTAAGATATTTACTATATCGCAAAACAAACTTTTGAATTTCGCGGGCCGTACAGTGAAGCACGGCCCGCTAAATTGACCAATCACAGCACTAACTGAGAGATATAATAAACAGATTTACAACATAGCTTTCGGAAAGCGCGCGCTATGATTGGCTAATACGCGCGAGCCATTTGCTCATGGGTTGCATGTTGACGTCAGATTGTTAACCAGTATAAAAGTTGTGAAGTCTTATGTTATAAAAGAAATGGTAACGCTGTACGTTTACCATTTCTTCAGTATGAACTGCTGCTTCTATTACAGCCATTGACATATACCTCATCCATGCCTATGGACACTCCATTTAGGATTATTTGGGGCAGTGCTCGAAGTCCTGTTTTGTCAAAGAAACGCTTTGCAGACTGTGGAAAAGAGTAAATAGAAATGTCAACTACAGGCATATGTTGCGAAATAGATTACTATTCCTCGTAGTAGCTTCATGATAATTAATTTGTTCTGTTGTCTCGCGACAGACGACAGAGTCACTTAGATGTTGATCGCGACGTTTCGACTGCTTACTGCTGATCTTCTTCAAAGTGACCAGAACGGAGGTTTTACTGCGTTCAAGGCTAACTAGGTTTCAATGTCATTGTGTCGGACATTGAACCAAACTAAGGCGTATAACCTGTCGCAGCAGACTCAAGTAATTTGTTTCGTCAGCCCAAAACTCAGGTCATTCGAAAGCGATTTCGTCCAATTAGGGACACGACCGGGAATAAAGTAAAAAAATCTCATTTTCTCCCATTTAAGAACAAAACCGAAATGAACGATTCAATTCGGGGGTTTGGGCCACCTGTGCAAATGGGTTGATAAAACAGCAGGAAATAGCCGATCTGAACTTTAACAGCTATATATTAAGTAGGAGAGATATTATACGCACAACTGAAAACAAAAAGAATTGAACAATTTCAGATTTACTGGAGCTTCTCACCTGAAACGCTCGTTACTACTAATTTTCTTTATTTTTTGGCGTGTTGTTGTATTTCTATTAAAATCGCACGCTGCCCCGTACATGAATTGCACCTTTGTTGAAATAAATAAAGAAATGGTGGAATATGTATTTTAGTAAGTACACGTCTAAAAACTTGCCTTCCGGTCATCATCATATTCTGAGTCTGTTCCGAACACTTCCTCTGTGTCGTCAGCGCCGTACGATGCACGGAACATTTCCTGGACTTTCTCTGCAGTTGGTACCTCGTCGTTTGGTAGACTGGCGTAGAGCTGTCACAGAAGAACAGCAGATGAAATACTGCACGCTTACCATTTCACCAAAAATCCGGAAATTTCGGTTGGAAGTCAAATAGAATGGTCCAAGGTGGTGCCGGAGTGACCGGTCGGTCTGGCTCGATCGAAATATAGGACGCATGCCATTTGATGTCTATTTTGTTTTGGCTTCCTCTTTGTTTGAAAATGGCGCCAAAGGTATGACAACTTTGAGCGGGTTTGCCCATCTGAAAGAACCGTTCCATTCGACAACCGAAAATTCCGAAATCTGAAACTAGGACTGGTCGATATGTCAGATGGCTGGTTAGTGTAGTTCTACATGGATTTTACAAGACTTGAGCCACGGCTTGCACTAGAACACCATTTTTTATGCTAGGATCTGTACGCAAGAGAACTACTGCCTGTTTGACTAAGATATGCTTAACTATCTGGTATGATTATTTAAGACACGTACTGATAAGAAAATAATTTTTTACAGCGCACTTTTTCATATGAATGTGTTCAAAGGCGCTTTACACTTCTATTGGGTGAGATTGGACGTCAGCATGTGAAGGCGCCTCTGGCTTCCGCTATCAGTCCACATTTACTATTCAATACCCAGTGCCATTGTTCTCTCTCTGCGCTAAATCACTGATTGCAGTCTTGAAAGATGCTAAAACTGTCTGAGGAAAACGGGGGCGGTCCTTTTTGTTAGCAGGGAAATTATCAGGGGTAATATATACTAAACGTGCTAAAACAAACAGGCTGCAATATTTTTGATATTGCAGCCTACACACTGCAATATTTTTAATATTGCAGTGTGTAGCTAGGCTGCAATATTAACAAGCAATCTGAGATTATCAAGGACACCACACAGAAATTTTCGGTTCTGTCCTCGGGTACCGGTACACCAGGGAATAACCATTGTATTTTCTTTGTTTAAGAGTCATTGTTTAGCTGTAGTGTATTGTTTGGTCTCTTGTATCGGTTCTTGTGTACCTGTACACGAGGACACAACCTTTTCTATACTTTTATTTTTCCACATCACGCATTTCTTAAATTAAATTTCTGGAATTTTCCGAGGCTACATCTTCATTACGGTTACAATATTCAAATGAACTACAACTTATGCTCTTATTTTCTGACACTTATTTTGATGTTCTTGGTAGAGATTACAATTTTATTTTCTTCCTCTTTCGTTTTAGAGGTTTCTCCTTCCCCTTCATTTTCTACGTACTCCTGCTTTCTAACCTTACAAGTTGTATCTTCGGAATGATTTCCGCACAGGTCCCTACTTCATTATGCATGCTGAAGCTGTCTTGTCTGGTGTAATGCACGTGCAAATATTTCTTGTGTTCGAAGAACGAAATAGTATAGTTACAGAATGCATAATGAAGTAGGGACCTGTGCGGAAATCTTATCGTATCGGTAAGATTTCCTCACAGGTCCCTACTTCATTATGCATGCTGTAGTTGAATTGTCTTGGGAAGTGCGCGTGCAAACATTTCTTGTACGGCTACAGCATGCATAATGAGGTAGGGACCTGTGCGGAAATCATTCCCTATCTTGTAGTACCAAATTTGTCCTTTTGGCTCTTTTCAAGGCCTCAAAGAAAACGAATTGGCGGGGGTATCTTCAGGTACGTGGGCCATATAGTCCTTGTAAAGTTGAACTTGACATCTTTCAGGCTCATTATTTTCGTACGCCCTCACAGTTTTCCTTTTCAAATGAGCAACACAACAAAACGGAAGTCTAAATACTGGCGAAGATTCACTTAAAGCTGGTGGTTTGCTCGTTCACCCTCGTCTGATGTAGAGCTATAGTCATACACTTCTTCCATGTCTAGTAACAACTGAAGGAAAAGTTTCGATGCATATGCAAATACTCCGGTATTTCTCATTGTCTATTTTTTCCGCGTGGTTTTCCGAAAAAAAAAAAAACAAAGAGACCTATTCAAATTATCATTAGTGCAAAACGTACCCGCATATTTCGCACACTGCACGTTGTTTAAGAATTGTTCAGCAAGCCAATCGCTGCAAACATCAAAGGTTCTGTCCTCTTGTACCGGTACACCAGGGAATAAGCATTGTATTTTCTTTGTTTAGGAGTCAGCGTTTAGTTGTAATGCATTGTTTGGTCTTTTGTGGCGGCTCTTGTGTACCGGTAAACGAGGACAGAACCAACATCACATGCTGAAAAACAAGCAACACAAACTGCAAATCAGCTATAGCTTCTATATCAAAAATTAACATTAGTGAGGTACGGACCCCATTTCAAACACTGCACATTTTTTTGCAGTAGTTCAGAGACCTTACAAAACACAATGAAATATTCGCACGCTACCGCAAGGCGTTTTTGTTACCAATTCCCAGATGAGCTAATCAACAAGTGCTAATTATATTCTTTTGTGCGTTCAGGAACAAAGCAGAAGGGGCGCCTGCAATCAGTGATTTAGCGCAGAGAGAGAACAATGGCACTGGGTATTGAATAGTAAATATGTTAGATAGTTACTGAGGCCGGCAGCAATATGTGATATATTGCTGTCAGCTTCGGGCTACGCCCTCAGCTGACTGCAATATATCACATATTGCTGCCGGCCTCAGTAACTATCTAATACATATATATCATCTCACCCACCCAACCCATGCATGAATTGTCAGATGAAACCTGACGTGGAGATAGACCACCACACCGGGAACTACGTCCCCTACTCTCTTAGAACAGTGTGTGGGTTCTTTAACATCCCACAGATTATTAGGAACAAGTGTTGCGAGACGGGACCTACGGTTTATCGTCCTTATCCGAGAAGACTAGAAAGTCTAACCGTTTGCGGATGTCATTACAAGGGCACCATTTTCCCCTAAAAGACCCTGTGTGTTGGTTCGGCCGGGGTTTGAGCCCTCAAACTCCCGCATGGTAGGCCGGTGCTTTACCAACTGAGCTAACTGGTCGACGGTAATTTAACGACAGCAACGCTCAGTCAGCTAGGCGACTGCGTATTCGATAACGTGATAGGTTTGACATTTGGTATAATTATAAGAGAAACGCCTCAGTTAAATTACCTGCAGAAGCCAGTCTAGGGCTTGCCGTGAGTCTTTGTCTGATCTGATAAAGCTAAATGCGCGAGCCACTCCAACAGCCGCGTCTGTCTTAGGATCAGCAGCATTATCCAAAGGGGTGTTAGCCACAATACAAACACCAATTCTGTTGAGGCAACAAGATCACTGAGATGAGCCCAAATATGGAAGTACGACATTGAAATGGTTTGGACTTAATCATCCCGGGGGGGAGGGGGTGGTAACAGGACGTCCAGCTACATAAGGCCCACTTAGGTATTAGTAAAAGGAAAAGTTTACAACAACGGAATAATTTGAAATATGCGAATATCGGACTGATCAAGAAAAAATACCTTATCGGCAGTGAATTCTGGATGAGCTCATCGGCAGTCTTCAGTAATTCAGCAGTTTTTAGATCCATGGGATCAACGAAAAATACCTGTTTATAAATAAAAGGAGCTTCATAAGGAGTTGCAAATCTGATGTAAATGGTCATGTGCTGTAACAGCGTTAATGATGCCAGTTTGACAATGTAAATGTTTTGAACCCTCAGTAGTAGTTTTTGAGTCTCAGTAGTTGTTTGTAGAGTTCGATCGTCCTGGTGCAAGTAGTTCACACTTTTGAAAAAGTCAATCAACGTCATCAACAACAGTTCTTTACAGAACTACTTACACGAACTCAACAAAATTTTGACAAAGATAATGACAACGATCATAGCCACGTGACTAAAGCAACCCACACATACCCCCAGAATAATTAGGTCATTTCCCTGGTGACCCTCAAACAACAACGCAGGGGCGAATTCAAACGGGTGGGGAAGGGGTGATGCGCTCCGGCTTACAACTACTTGTTGATCACCTAACCAACTTAGAAAGAGAAAATTTAAGCCAATCCCTATTCAAACCCAATTTCAGCCTCAAGCCAATTGACCTGAGCCAACTGCAAAGTCACCCTTCGTGTCAACAAAAAAATTGAAACCTCAAGCCCGAAACCAGATCAAAGACAAGTCAATATACAGGAATCAACCTTGAAGAACCAGCACCCTGAAAATCAACACTCAGGTTAACACTTCAGTTGTTGTTGTCGTTGTTGTTGTTGTTGTTGCTGTTGCTGCTGCTGTTGTTGTTGTTGCTGTTGTTGTTGCTGTTGCTGTTGCTGTTGCTGTTGGTGTTGCTGTTGCTGTTGCTGTTGCTGTTGCTGTTGCTATTGCTGTTGCCGTTGCTTTGCTTGTCTAGGTTGAAACTGAAGTTGGTTCCCAGGGAGTCAAACTCAAGCCAATCGCAAATCACTTTTGATACAGTACAGAAAACCCTTACCAGATTGAATATGTTCTTAGCGATGTAACGCATCATCCCTGGAAACGTGGGACGCAGTATCTAATACAAGGAAAGATCGCATTAGACTCAACACAACATAACTTCCCATGACGAAGCCGACATGAATAAACAAGTTTATATTACACTATTTTAATTGACTTGAAAATATATTCATAGAACAGCACTGTATAAAGGGGCAATCAAACTTCACATTTCATGTAATGACATCAATTGATCATCGCAGTTATGTACACAGGTCATGGGTTCGAATCCCGCTCAGGCCTGAGTTTTTTTCAGCCTTTAATTTCACAGCTGCTTAGGTTGTGTACATAACTGCGATGATCAATTAACGTCAATACATATTAACTCCGCAGTTTAAATATATGGTCCTTCGTATATGCATTTGCTTCACATTTCATTGATACGTTAAAAACACTGTAGAACTGCAGACGCAGTTTTGAACATTTTGTTGACTACGATCAATAAAAGTGAAAAAAGTGTAAAAACTTGGGTCATAATTATGTAGTCACAGGCAATGTTGTGCTACACTGCGACCAAATGAGAAAATGTGCGCGAAATGTATGGGGACCAGTAACAAGAATTTTTATCTTGATTTTGTCTCACCTCCTGAAGGTCCGATGGCCATCCCCAGTACTGCCGATCTTTTTCCAAATCATTGATAAACTGAAAACATAAACATGGAAACACATTCTTAAATTATGTAGAGGTGCAAATGAGGCAGTAAGCACGTCCAACAACGCTCCGTACCATTGGTCGGCAAAAGGAAACCCAGCCAAAAATACGAGCAATGCCTATACAGCCCTGAAAACAAGGGAGGTGTGGCATACAGAGGTTGAATGAACGTAAAGGTTTAAAGAACTGCACGGTGTCCCATGTAAATAAGTTAAGGCAATCTTAGGTGCTCGCCGTTTCCATTTCTTCTAGGTCAGATTTCCAATGGAAGAACAAACTCATTTGATAAAAAAAAGAAAAATCAGGGATTGTTCAAACGTGCCAAAAGAAGGGATCGATTCATAAAAGACTGGTACTTTTCCATAACCAGATGTTTCCAATCCAAGCGCTCAATAGCACCACACGAGACGCAAACAAACCAATTTTGTAATCGCTGTCATTGAAACCATATTTCCTGAATTTACTCTCAATTAAGCTGTCGTAGTGTCATTGGAACATTTCACTGCCTGTTAATAGTTTCACACATTTCGTCATTGTCTTTCTATCTACACTGTACGTTCACGCACTGGTTTTTTTCCGTAAACTCAAACTTTTTTGTTACGGAAAAGCTCAACATTCATGAGCCTTATTTTCTTTATTTATTCTTTTTTTGTGGGGGGGGGGGGGCTTTTGGGCCACAGGTTTTACTTTCATGTATACTTTTTCTTTTGTTCCTTTCTTTTATTTGTAGTGAAGTGAAAAAGGGAAAGAATGAAATATCAAAGTTACCGCAACGGAGTCGTGTCTCGTATCCAAAACAAACGATTCATGTTCCGGTTGAGATGACAAAGAGATGAGTTTCCTCAGAGGTTCGCCCTGAAACATGATCACAAAGAACAGAGTTGTTTTCGGTTGACTGTGATTGCAGGATTGTTTTAGTTCTCCATTGCAAAGGAAGGTTCTTGTCCGTAAGGCCATTATGTTATTGGCTGTTTGTCAATCAGACGATGGTGTTAATAGCTGAGAATACTTACAACAACAACAACAACTTTATTTAGCTAAATGTAATAGTTAGTGAATGGCTTACCCCGCAAATAGCTAGAAAAAGCTAATCAAGGCGGGGCAGGCACTTAGTTTTAAGACATTGCTCATTTATCTCACGTTAATCAAAGTTGCTTTTGAAAAGTAAGTAGTCGGATCAATGTAAGTATCTGTGCACCTACCCCTCCCCTAACCCAACTAGTTATAGTAAGTTAAAAAGTTAGCGTTAATGTTGGGTTAGGAGAGGGGTAGGTGCACAGATACCCAGATACTTACATTGATCCGACAACTTACTTTTCAACGTTTGATCACATTGATTCAAGTAGTCAACGGTTAATATACAATAACTGACTGACAGATTACTAACCTTGATTCCCAGGGAGGCGAGTCTATCCACAGCAAGAGCCTCATCACGCAATAAATTGACAAGACTGTAAATTAAAAGCAAGAAGAAAATATTGTGTGAATTCCTCGCTAGCGAAAAACGCAATTTTGATAAACCGAAAGGGCCATGAATCTACGAGACAAAGAAAAGGTTAATCAAACGAGCTGATAAAGTAAGCTTAAAGTGGTGCTGAGCTTTGGAGCGTTAGTCCTTCATCGCTCTCTACTTCAACATCAATTCGCTTGATAAATCACTTTTTTGTGTGTTTCAATCATGATTTCCCACCGACGTAGCATTCGTGTCTTTAGAAACTGACCCATTTAAACTTGGTATTTACCAGATACGACTTTCGACTTGTTCCTCGATTGTTTCAGCTGAATATTCATGAAAATCGAGAATCGAAAATTCCTCGAGTGTTGACAGACTGTACCTTTACTCAGAAATGGGTCAATGACTTAAGACTTCTTGGGATCGATCGCACTCATGCGCAGTGAATTGGACGTGCAACTATAAAAGCATTTATTATATCTCTCAGTTAGTACGCGCGCTGTGATTGGTCAATTTCGCGGGCCGTACTTCACTGTACGGCCCGCTAAATTCAAAACTTTGTTTTGAGATATAATAAATATCTTACAAACCTCGTTTTCTCGGATCCCCATTTTTTCCGCTCGGATTTATGGCCCACGCGCTTCGAGCTTGTGCCATAAATTCGCGAGGAAAAAACTCGGTCCGTAACTTCCCGTACGGACCTCGAACTCGGTTAGTAAGAGGAATTTAATCGTGGAAGTGTGCATTTAGGTCCGGGGGGGACCGGGTTACTTACTATCAAGTGAGCTATGATTGTACTGTATGTGTCAATTAGAAGGAAGGATTTTCAAGCAGTTTAATTTGATGTAGTCTAAACACATTAGATTGGCAAGCTACAGTATATTAGTTATCGAAAATTATCTGGTGAAAGTTGAATCTTTAAAACTCAGATCCTCTGCTATAACAGCGTAACACTATTAATTTAAAGTCAGACTTGATTGTTTTATTTTCAAACTGATCTAAGTAAAAGAAGAGATTTAGAGTCTGAGTTTCTCTTCAAACCCGAGCGCAACTTACTGAAACGGATTGAGGTCCTCCACATGAAGTGATAGTCCGTTCACCAGTAACAGACTGTCTCCCGGGTCGAGTCCCACATGACTAAATTCCTGCAAACAGAAAACAGATTTATCACCACACGGTTAAAACCAAAACCGAGAATTTAAGGGCCAAACCAGATCAAACTCCTTGCACTGGACAAGACGAAAATTAATGATTGAGACCAGTTCTAGAATATTAAGCGAGTGCCTATTTGGGCCTATTATTCCAATGATTCCCAGTAAACTGTGTGTTGTGTGTGTAAGGAACCGCGTGGTGTCTCTGTGAAAGTTTTTGACTGTTTCATCCCAAGCGATCTTGGGTAATCCGGTAGTTAGGTCACCACAGTAAGGACAGAATGTAAAGGTCTATAGTTATTGGAACTAGTAATAATTACTGACGGTAAAATTTACCTTTTGGTTCAACTGAATTTCTTTTCGCATCTCTTCTTTTACTTTGGTTTTTACAAGCGATCTGCAAAGAACAAGCAAATTAGACTGCTTAAAACAAGAGCCGGTCAAGGGACAAGGTTCGGTAAAAATAAACATTTGTACATAACTTAGAATCCACACAGTTTGAGTAGAGGTTTGACTATAAGAGAGAAAACTAAGAAGCACATTGACTCAAGATTTTACTGACTCTGCGAATGGAAAGAGTTGACTTGATATATTTCCGCATCAAGTGTCTCGAAGTTTAAAAGTATTACGTTAATGTCACATTACAGTGTATGTGATTCAAGGTTCGGCTCTGAGAGTGACAGGATTAGAAAGAGAAAACGGTGAAAAGTTAGGGCCACATTGAGTGACCAAAGCTTTGTCCTTCGCAGTCAGTTTTAAAAGTCTTACGGCTTTACTTTGCAACAGAAAACGTTCTTGGTTGTACCTTGTCTGAGACGGCAGATTTTGGCTCGTGTCCTTCAATACTTTCAAAGCTCTTTGAGTATCGGACGTCATGACTCGCTGTGCAGCTTGAAAACACAGATCTACAACAAAAATAACCCTGCAGTTAAATCTTCTGATAAACATTACAGCAGACTTCTGTAATTAAGGATTTGAGACTCGTAGTAATTACCTTGTAACTGCCACACTTTCAAAGGGGCCATTTCACTAGCACTCTCCTTCAAATGTGTTCTGAATTGGTCCAAGTTTTCTTTGAGATGCGGGTAAAGTTTCCTAAAAATAAGACAAGAGACTGGTGATCATACCTCTCTCCTAGCAATCAACTGACAAGTTCTATCCATGCATAAAACTCGTTTCAATCCTTATAACCTGGGCGGTTTCCGATAACCACCAAAATTAACCTCAGGCAAATGCTTCCTGGCCACCACCGTTTACCTCTCTGTAGTAAAATCCTCCGAATTGCAGGTCTGTTACAGTGTTCTACCAGCCGAGCTCAACCACGCAATCTACACTGGAAACAGGTCAACAGTAGCTCCACATAATTATGCTCACTTAAGGAATGATACGATCAAATCTTCAATTACTGTAAGTTTCTATCCGCAGAGGAAATGTAAGGTCTATTTAATATGCCTAGTTTGAGTTCACATGTTGAAGTTCAATTTTATCCTTGGCTTAAATTTTATTTTCCTTTGTTTCAAACTCATTATAATACATTACCATACGAAAAAGAAGGAAAAAAGAAGGAAAATAAAATTTAAACCACGGAAAACATTGAACTACAACACATACATTGTTGAGCAAGCGCCAGTCAAACGTACAAACCTCAATTTTCCAAAGAGGAATCCTTCCACCTCGTCCTCTTCCTCTTCCTCGGTTTTCTGTACCTTGCCTTCACCATCTTCTTTAACTTTACTGTCATCCACAGCTTTGTACTCTGTCTTCTTAACAGCAAGCTCCACGCCATATCCTGAAAGCCGCACCTTCCTGTCTGATGGTGACTGCATAATTTTCCAGTATAATGAAGAAAAGATATTAGCTGTATTTAGTTTTAAGATTTTGAATGAGGTAAAACTGGCTATAAAGTGTATGAGGTTAAGAAAATGGTCCAAGGTTTAAGCAAAATCGCCTACGTTAATTTGTATATAGTAGTGTAGTGTAGAGTAGTGTGGTGTAGTGTAAAGATGATACCATTTCTTGGGGTTTGTAAAAATGCATGGATATTTGTTGATCAGGGCATTGTCTATTGTGTAAAACTCAGTCCTTCTCAAACATCACTCTTAGAAAACTGTACACCTCTTGGGATAGACAACCTCCTTGGACAAAGACACTGAACCCATGCATATTTCCACGCCAAAGAAAGGTTTAAATATACCAAGTTAGTGTTGGAACAATTATGCTTGAGTTCCACTCTTGCAAAATGAAAACATTCTAATCTTGTTTTAAATTTTTAAGACTGTTACTTTAAGACCAGTCACGTAATTCCTAGGTCGCGTAATAAGTTCCATGTCAGCTATTTGTGATTGTTTTAGAATAAAAAATTTCCTCTTGGTTCTGCTAGCTTACTGTGTGTTGTGTCTTGATGTTGGCGGGGCCGTTTCAGTGCGTTTTTCAACAGTTCGTAGTTAAATACCTGTATATAGTGTCTCAGAATGTAATGCACTGAGCCATATTTAGCAAAGTATTCAAGCTGTTGGTGAAATCTCCAAAATTCTCTTGTTCCAATCTTTCCATACAACACAACAGCCACTGAGTTGTTTTTGGAATGAGGGAAGTGATGGTCAAAATCCAAACTTTGCAACAAAGGTCTGAAATGAGAATGAAATAAAGGGAAACACAACCTAGTCAAAGATCATGTCTTTCCAGGAATCCAACCAAGGGATGGGTTTCAAAAACAATTTTCAAAAACAATTTTCAATTTTCAATAAGTTATCTTATTGTTTTAGTAGGAACCATCAACTTTCAATTCTATACAGGACCAATAATTATTGATTGTTTTAACTTTGAAAGTACACTGTCTTCTTCAAAGAGCAAGCATTTTCTCTACTCATTAATTATCACAGAATAGAAGTTGAGTAGAGTACATTAGCCAATTTGATTGGAGGATTTGTGATAGAAAGTGAATTGTTTTCCACTAACTAGCAATAATTACTGTTTTATCCTGGGTTCACACTTATTGATTTCCCCAGAACCAGACCCGTATCCACATCAAATGCAAACGTACACAACATCAGCTTGTTTAATCAGGGACACTGCTTCAGCGACATCGCAAGTTGTTTTGTTGCCAAGTTGAACAAATGCTTCACAGTCTGGCGCTGGAACTTCATAAGCTACCTGAAAAGCAGTAATAAAAACGGTATATTGGATAGTCAACAGTTCTTTAAAGTTAAGTGTAATAATGAATAGGGCTACATAAAAAGTTTTTAAGGCATTCAATAAACTCACATTTCATGCTTTATCATGCAAGTTTATTAAACTTCACTTGAAAAGCTCCTATCCCCTCCTCTTCCTCAAACTTGTCCAAAACAGCCATCACAAGTCAAGAAATTAAGTACTCACCTTATTAAATAATTCTACTCGTGGAGAATGGTACCTCAGCGAGAGGGAAAATTTTAACAAATTTAAACCTAATGGAGCTAACAAATTTGCAGCAACTTCTAAAATATGTTGATATTCATCTGCAAAATATCAAAAGATACACTAGTTAGAACAATCGTAGATGGAGGCACTTTACACAGAAAATTGAACACTTTAACACAGTACCTGAATCTTTAGTAAATGATGTGTGTTCAGATAATTCAACAAGCTTCCAGAACTTCTCATTGCTTTCAGCAGCCAAATATTCACTGAAAACAAATGCATGACTCAAATCAGAATCAAAATCAAATAATGTACCTCTGAAATGTTCATGACTTGAAGATACATGTAACACTGATTATGGTAATCTACAAGAGAATACAGCAAGTACATATCATCTGTGATCGTGAAGTCCGTAGTTTTTTTATATGGGTAATAAGGCTGATTAGCCTGGAAAGGAAGAGATGCTGAAGAGAAAATTACTTGTTTTCATGGGCTATTGTTGATTCACTCACCTGGCTTCTAAAGTGAATGGTTTAAAAACCCATCTAGTAGAGAACTGCACCTGATTCAATTTGGTTTTGAATTCCACTGAAACCTGTTTTATTTCTAGACTTAATTACATTTGTTTAAGATTCAGATTGAGCTACCAATTTAAAGGTTATAGATTAGCAGGAAAATCTGCAGATTTCAGTTCCATCACTGATGAAAATGTATGATTTACTCTGGATATTCAAAGAGAAATGCTAACTGTCAACACAGAAAATACATGTACAGTAACATTTTAATATAAATAATAAAATATAATCCTACCTAGCTTCCAGAAGCAATGGTGTTGATGACCACCTTGCATCCAAAGTGGCAATTATTGATTTAGAGTTGCTTGAACTGCAACAGCTGAGATGGACTCTCGACAGAAGAGCCAAAGCTGTGACAACTGTTACATGAAGTATCTGCAAACAGATTAATATTTGCATTCAGCCAGAACCTACATGTATTGACAGCTATCAAAGTTTAACAGGCTGTGAATTGGAAAGCGATAAACTAAAGAAATTCATCGTTATTCTTAAAAATAGAATAAGGGGGTCACAAAAACTTGGAGGAAATGATTTCCGCACAGGTCTCTACATCATTATGCATGCTGTAGCCATACAGTTAAATTCTGTAATTACAAGTAATGTTCATACATGTGCATTACCCTAAACAATTCATCTGCTGCATGCATAATGAAGTAGGGACCTGTGCGGAAATCTTGTTCAGGATAGTGTTAATCTTTTAAAAGAGACTTGTTTAAATTAAACATCGTTCCATCCGTACCTCTCAAAAAGTCAGCTTATTCCTTCACGACTAAGTCATTTTCATTGTTATTTTCAAAGACTAAAATGCAACATCATTTTCCTTTTCTTTAAGGAAATCAACATTTGTAAGCTATTCATCAAATTATACCACAAAACACAATTGCGAAGAAGCCCAAGGTTACAAAATATTAAAAAAGCTTAATAAGCGCGGATTCAAATTTGGATAAAGATGTTGTAAATCCAATTAAACTTAAGTTGAAATCGTCGTCGCAAAAATTAATGACAAATTCCTCGTATACCGGCTTTTTAGAATTTCACGGGTTTGGCCATATTTTCCAAGTTGCAAAGAACAATTTTCTTTCAACTTTGGGCATGAAATACTTAATGGTAAAGATAGGAACTGTATACTCTTCTAAATTCGTACTAGTTATTAAACATCGTTTCATATGCTGTCCTTTTAGCAAAAGAAATTTATCTTACCCTACTGCTCAGTCTCTGATCAGCCGCCATCTTTAGAAGAACCAATGCCGTGTAACCACGTCGCTGGTCCACATACTTGGCACGGCGGGTAGGGGTGGGGATTGATTTGCGAATTTATAAGTTCGTGCAAGCTGTTAAATTTTCTTCAAGTTTAAAAAAGTAAATTGAATGCGAGCTACTAAATTCCTCTAAAGTCATATATACCTCAATCATTATGTGGTAAAAACTTGTGTTAAGGAATAAACTGATGCTATGAACATAATTATCACTCTACCCCCGTCAGGAAAAAAATGTGTAAGCTAATACTGTTTCCATAGTAATAAACGTGTTTCGATCCAAGTTTGAACACAAATATGGCTGCCTCCAGAGGTTGTACTCAACATTCGCACAGAATATATTGTTTTAAGCTATAGATGTGTGTAAAAATTGACTGAAGTCCTTCAAAATGTCCAGTGGAAGTAATACAGGAGGTCTGATCACCGGAACGGGATTTTCTAGTCAATGTTTTCCAGTTCGAAGTTTGACAAGATTCAGAAGTCAGGACGACGACGGTAAAACTAAACTAACTTATAGAGTTGTTTGTCGGTGTATTTTGTACAGATTTCTCGCTGTCCGGTGCTTCTAAAATTATTGTTGGAATTGTGCTCATCTCATAATCTTTGCTCGATGGCTGCATAAGCTAGTTGCTAATAATAACTGTTGTGACCACTGTTGTTGTTCACTAAATGAGGTAACGCAGTGGGCTTACTGTATATTTATTTCTTGGTTTGAAAGGCGGTGCATGGCTGGTTGCTTACCGAGCTGAGCAAAGAAGAAGATTCAAGGCTGTGTTGTGTGCTGGTGAGCCTGCTGTACCACCAGAAAGACTGATCAAAAAATTAAAGAGAGCAGATACAGCTGTCACAGAAGATGAAACACAAAAGAAGCTTGACGGATTTTATCTGGTGAGTAATGGCAGCAAAGTACCGTAACTGACTTGTAAGTTCAGTTCCTTAATACCAGGAATTTTATGTTATGAGTGTACAGTTGTGTAGAGTGGTACGAAAAAAACCGGAATGATTTTTCGCACAGGTCCCTACTCATTATGCATGCTGTTAAGTTGAATTGTTTTGGGAAGTGCGCGTGCAAACATTTCTTGTACGGCTACAGCATGCATTTGAAGTAGGGACCTGTGCAGAAATCATTCCAAAAAACCTGCATACATGAGCATCTTGGAACACGTTGTGTTTGCAGTATTTCTACTCCTATTGGTCTTGTTCTTGCTTGCGTTCTTAGTGAACTCGACTATTTTTTGGTCAATGCAAACACAAAAAGAACTTGGCCAATATTTCGGATTCCAGCCTGCTCAGATGCTTGAGAAAAAAATAAATACATGTTATTGACCAAGCGTTAGGTCAAGATGGCTGGATAATATTGACCAAGTTCTTTTTTGCATTTCTATTGACCAAGATGTAGTCGCGAGGTCAACAAAGAAGCAAAAAAGAACGAGGCCAATATCAGTAAGATTTCCGCACAGGAACCTACTTCATTATACATTCTGTAACTATACTATTTCATTCTTCGAACACAAGAAATATTTGCACGTGCATCACACTAGACAAGACAGCTTCAGCATGCATAATGAAGTAGGGACCTGTGCGGAAATCAGTCCCCAATATACAGCCATCTTGGCCAAACAAGCTTGGTCAATAGAGGATTGGTTATATGGCCATTTTGTTTTGTTTTGTTTTGCGGGACAATGAAGGAAATCACGGGCGGGCAAGATACGCATTCTAGGCCCATATTGCCTGCTAGGGCAGCCAATCAGAACTCAGGAGTTACCTCATCTTGCCAGCTTGTGAAACCTGAGTCACGTAATACTGTAAGTAGCCACATTGACAGAACAAGCTTGGTCAATAATGTATATATTTTTTCTTCAAGATGAAGCAGTTGCATGTTGAAGATCCATCTGACTTGTGTACAATCAGAATAAGTGGTCAGGAGCTCAGAGAGGTAATGTTGAAGTCATACAAACTATTCATGTCTAAAAAACATATTAACATATTTATGGGAGAGGTTTGATTATTGCCAGGAGGCTGTACAAAATCATTATATTTCCCAACCTTTATAGTAACAGTATGGCATTGATGCTCAATAAAGGTAATCATACGGTTTCGAGTTAAATTTGGAATTAATTTGCAGGAGTGAGTTTTTCAAAAAGCTGAAATTGCACGAGCGAGTGCAATTTCAGCTTTTTGGAAAACTCACAAGTACAAATTAATTCCAAATTGAACGAGAAAAGCCGTATGATTACTTATTAATAATATAAACATGAAAAAATTCGCCTGGAAGAAGTACCGGAAGATCTCATTGCGGACAGGAAGTAAGCATTTGAGGCGGATTTGACGCTTTATTTGCTGATTGGCTGATGAAGATCAACTGATAACGCTATGAACTCAAAGCGATTCGTTTAAAAATAAAGAATATCATAATCCAGAAAATCGATGTGTAATTTGCACTGG
The DNA here is from genome assembly GCA_949710005.1 of Ricordea florida. Lineage (NCBI taxonomy): Eukaryota > Metazoa > Cnidaria > Anthozoa > Corallimorpharia > Ricordeidae > Ricordea > Ricordea florida. Next base: position 36,445,393 of record OX453274.1, read on the forward strand.
TGTTACACTTTTTGCACTGGTATTACACTTTTTGCACTGGTGTTACACTTGAACTGCACTGCTCTCAGCCAATCAGAATCGAGTAATTTTTTCATGTATATTATTATGTTAATAATTATTGGTCATTAATGAAATTCTTGTACTGTATGTGATAGGCAGTTTGTAAGACACAGACATATTATTTGCAAACTTGTAGTGCATTATTTCATATTGCTTAAGCAAAGAAAAGTTTTGTCAAAATCTGTTGATACCGTATATTGTTTTTTTTTTCCAGGTCAATGAAAATGACTTCTTGTTATTTGACAATGTGGTTCATGTTGATGCTGGGGATAATAATTTGCCCTTTGGTAAGTTTCAAGGATAATTAATTATAGTAACAGGTAGCTTCACTGCACTTGAGAATTTTCAAGATCATAGCACTTCTCCTATGGCCTCAAAAATTCTTGTGTGCTTATATAATACAATAATGCACATCTCTTTGGTACAGTATACACATTGCAGGTAAGAATTTTTCTATAATGTACAGTAATTTTCACTTTTATTAAACAAACTACAGTTTAAACCCTGAACAGAAGGTATCTTTCAAAAAGATTACCAAGTTGAAAACAAACTTAACAAAAGGCAAAGATATCCTTCCCTGCCACTTCCAGACTAGCTTAATGCTTACTTACCCACAGGTCTATACTCTTCTTCCAGCTGCATTTCATAAATTCCCTGCCCTGCAAGAGCTGGAGCTGCCACTAAACAACATCAGCAACAATATCAGAGTGGAGTCTGACATGTTTATGGATCTTGTCATGCTTGACCTGTCATATAACAGGTTGACTGGTGATGATATCTTGGCCCTTGGACTTTTGTGCAGCTTGCGAACACTGCATTTGACTGGTAAGTCATAGTAATCACTGTGAAACTAAAGGGCAATATTGAGTTAATAGCTTTCAATTGTCATAAGAGTTACATAAGAGGTTCAGTGTTTGGTGTGAGGATAAATTGCCATTGTTGTTGTCAATCTAGTAGGTAATAAGAATTGAATTGAATCGCGATATGATTCAAGGATATGATTGAATTGAAAGTGCTGTCATTAGAATGCAAGTTGCTTAATCAGTTAGTTTGATAAATTTGCATTTCTATTTTCTACCCACTAGGTAACGAGATTAAGGAACTACCTATTGAATTGACAAGGACTTATCGTACTGTCATTAGAGTCACTCAGTAAGTTTTTACCTTAATGTTCTGTGTATATATTACCAGAACACCTTTTTCAAAACTATACTACTCAGACATGAAATTTACCACTGTTTTCTTAATCAGACATTTTCTACATTTGTTATCAGATCCACATCTACAGTATTTCTAGCATTATACACAAAACTATAATTTCACCCCTTAAGCAAAATAATCTGCCATGTTTGATTTCACACCACAAGATGAAACTATGCCTATTTTCAAACTAAAATAATGGTCAAACCTAATTGTGTATCCATCAGTGTCAGAAAAATCTGTTAAAGTAGACATACTGTAACCTGTGCACCTTAGTGCATTATGCACATGAATTTGGTGTGAACAGTAGTTACACAAGAAATAGTCATCATTATTAGCCACCTTTTGTGTGTCATTGTGGTGGCACAGTAGTGTAGTGGTTAGCGTGTCAGACTTCTGAGCAGAAGGTTTGGAGTTCGAGCCCTAGTGCTGGCACTGTGTTGTTTGCTTAGACAAGAAACTTTACTCCACACTGTCTCTCTCCACCCAAGTGTATAAATGGGTACCAGCAATATAATGCTGGGGGTGACCCTGGGATGGACTAGCATCCCATCCAGGGGGGAGTAATAATACTCCCAGGTGCTTCATGCCATTGAAACCGGGATAAGCTCCGGCCGTGTAGGCCTCAAGGCTCGTGTGCGCCTTTGCCTTTTCTGTGTCATTCAAGTTGATGTGTTGATAACATTTTGTAAACAATCATCATTATTCTCATAATTACCTGTCTTTGTTTAACAGGTCAGGAACAGTTGAATCCCAGGAGAGAAGACTAAGGTTCCCTGCTCTGGAGAATTTGTACCTTGATCACAATGAAGTGACAGACCTGTCAACATTTGCTAGCCTTGCTGGACTTAGAAAGTGAGGATTTTCTTATTTTCACCCTTAAATGTAATTTTACTTTATGGTATGTTTGGAGTCCCTTTTTGCAATCTTGAAAGTTTATACAATCACTGTACAAACGGCTGGCTTCAAGTTATGTGCAGTTAGTTTTACATGTAGATAGCTCTGGCTGTCTCACTCCTCTACTTTAACGGGATTCCAGTCAATTCATTGAAGATGTACATGTCACCCTCATATCTGACAGGTTAACTCTAAACTCTATAGGCAATCATCTACCTTTGCTCATTTATATTGACGAGCGATTGTAAGTCAAGGGAGTGTGATATTTACGTACTACCACTCTTAATTAATAGGTACATATTCCTCTATTTAAACGTGTAAATACCTCTTTATTACTAACCGAGTTCAAGGTCCGTGCTGTAAGTTACGGACCGAGTGTTTTCCTCGCGAATTTATGGCACAAGCGCGAAAAACCGACGACCCGTAACTTACAGTACGGAACGGGAAAACGAGGTTTGTAAGATATTTATGATATCTCAAAACAAAGTTTTGAATTTAGCGAGTCACGCAGTGAAGCACGGCCGGCTAAATTGACCAATCACAGCGCGCGTACTAACGGAGAGATATATTAAATAATTTTATTACTGTAACGACAGATTGAAGTATCTGAACCTGGATCACAATGAGATCTCTTCTGTACCATACTTGAGACTTCTGGGAGCTCGCGTCAGGCAAGGTAACAAATCAGACCAGAGCAATCATGAGAAAACGGATGGCAATAGCGACAACAGCAATCAGCATGGAGAAGATTTCCCTCCAAGAAGCAGGGAAAATAGCAAGGATGAAGAATCAAGAGAACAATCTGATTTCTCCTTGAATGAGGTGGATGAAATGCTTAACAGAAATTTTGTTGACGAGGGACATGCTGGAGTACAAAGGCGTCCTGAGATGGAACCAAGGACCAGCTCGTTGACTGAAGATCCCTCGTTATTAGGTAAACAGGTTTGGGCTAGGTTTCCATAGCACCCAAACTTCATTATGCATGTTTAGCTGTATTGTCTAGGATAATGCACGTGGAAAACTTCCTTGTTTTGGAAAAGCGAAGCGGTACGACTGCAGCCATAATGAAATATTGGGTGATGCGGAAATCTAGCCCAGCTTTGTGAACCTTATCTCAAGTTTATTTATACTATTAGTGAGTTTTAACATAAGATTTTCTTAGCAAACGTATCACAAACCTGCGCGTTCACTTAGAAATTCTCTGAAAATCGTACTTGCGAACGTGATTCCATTTTATAGATACTCATTGACGTCCGTCACTTGTCAAGAGCAAAATGAAACTGCACTGTAAATAGCTGTACATTTTTGCGTGCATATGTTGTGGTCAAATAGGAATTGACACTTTAATTACCACATGATAAAAAGCCCCAGAGGGCATAAGAATTCCAGGTGGTTGACTGGTTTGGAACGCTCCTCAAGCGGTAGAAAGAGCGCGCGTATTATGTTCAGATCGGACAAGTTTCAACGAACACTTACTGCGTAGAACGTTCGTTTTGAGTTTTGGAAACTTGAAATTATTCTTGGAGGTCCCTTTGCTGACCTAACCACACGAATTCCTAGAACGTCTTAGGATTGCTTCGGATTAAACGGATTAATAACTGTCACACGATGACCACGCACGTTACACACAACACCACAGTTTATTTCTTTGCACACATGCACAGAATCATGAGAATATGTAGGGGGTTGATGTCAATTGGGGCTTGCCCTGTTTCTTCCTCCTGTCATAGATGTTTTTTTTCTTGTGCAATATGTTTAATTTTTGTGACGAAAATAACAAAACAAAACAAAACAATAATGAGGCCTTCCAAGGGGGGTAGTCTTGTCGCCTTGTCGCATCCTTCTGTGTACCTTTGTCGCCTAACCAGCGGAGAAAATTGTCGCTGTCGTTTTTCTGTACAAATTCATATGTCGTTGTTGCTACGTTTTCGCAAATTGTCGCCCCTTTCATGTCAACTTCTATCGGCTGTCGGTACTTTGGTAACAAATTGTCGCTACATTTTGACGCAATGTCGCTTGTCGCTCAAACCCCTTGGAAGGCCTCAATAATGGTACGATTGAATCATGAGGATCATAGGTCCGCATTAGGTGCATAGAGACGCTGCAGTCTCCGTTAGTATTGCTGTTAATCCACCTTGCGAAAATGCATATACAGTGCTGTACTGTTTGTTGAAGAGTCAACTCTATCAAGCAAATATGATTGTTGTAGTTATTTATTGTTTTTAATTTGCGTGGACTTTCTTACAGGTGAGCGGTTCAACCCACCGATGCCATTCCCCAGCCTACTCCACTTGAACCTTGCGAACAACTTGATATTTGAGGAAGAGGGTCTCTTGGCGCTCACGAGCTGGCCACGCCTCAAGGAGTTAGTCATCTGGGGTAACCCATTAACAACAGCATTCAGAGGAAACCCACCCATTCTTTCTGTTCAACTTGGAAAAATAAAGGGGGTGCGAATTTTTAGGTACGGTGGACACAGTTTGTAGACTTAAACATTTTCTCTACTTCAGTACCGAAGACACTGTAGTGTAGTGGTTAGTGTGTTGGACTGCCGAGCAGATGGCAAAGGTGATGGCACTGTGCTGTCTCCTTAGACAAGAAACTCAACTTCACACTGTCCCTCTCCATCCTGGTGTATAAATGGACACTAGCGATATTCAAGTTTTCCTATCTTTAAGAAAAAAGTGCTTGAGTTTTTATTAAAATAGCTACGGAATTATCCCAGCCGCTCACCTTTGCAGCCGTTATTTATTTCTCATTTTTTTAATGTTATGATGTCTAGATGGCCTCTCCTGTAAGCCTGGTCAGTGCTGGTTTCTTGAGGTCTCCTCTCCTAACATCTACTAGCAGGCTGCACTCTGTAAAATTCATTTTAATATCAAGGCTAATAAATGATCATGAGAATGAAAATGAAAATGCTGACTGTAACCCTGTGATGGACTAGCTTCCCATCCAGGGGGGAATAATAATACTCCCAAGTGATTCATGCTACTGAAACAGGGAAACACTGGGCCTCCTGTGGCACCAGCTGGGTCTCCTGTGGCACATGCTATGTAATGCTAAGTGTAACCCTGCGTTGGACCAGCTTCCCATCCAATGGGGGAGTAACAGTACTTCCAGGTGCTTCATGTTACTGAAAGACTCAATCTCACATGAAAAAAAAATTTCGATAATTCGGAACTTGAAATCCTTATAATGGTAACACTTCAGACAGAAATGTTTTACTGCATGATTTTCCTCCCAAATTCTGCTTGCTTAAGTGCTTCAAATCCGTTCTATGCAAATACTGCAAACCCAGTCAACATCACATTAAGTTCATTTACATTATACAGGTCCTAGACAGTCTAGTAGTGTGTAGTTCTAGAACAGAGCAAAGTTAATATCATTAATGCTGGTAGAAGGTTAATGTGACTATTTTCTGTTGTAGGCGAAAACCTCCAAAGAGACCCAAGCCGATAGTGAATCTTGCAAGCACACACAGAAAGGTAAACAAATAAATTCACTTAGTATAAAGTGATTATACAAAATCGCGCGCACTGATTGGTTCGGTATCTCGGATTATCAGCCGATAATCTCCTCCACGAACAAAATGGCTGCCAGTCGTTCGCGCGCTTTTAATGAAATAATTTTTTTCGTGTTGGGCAATGCTTTTTCTTTTCTTTTTTTGAAATAATCACTCGCCTCAGGCTCAGTGATTATCGGTGAATATTCACCAATAATCACTGAGCCTGAAGCGAGTAATTGTTAATTATTATATGGCTGGCTCCACGAGTAAGCAAGGTTACGCGAATTCTGAGTTCTGATTGGCTACCCAAGCGGGCAAGATTGGCCTATCTTGCCCGCTTGGGAGTTTGGCACTTTGTCTCGCTGAATAAAACATATCTAAATGCCATACAATAAATCCTTTATTGATCAAGATGGTTGAATAGTTGCCTCGTTCTTTTTTGCGTTTTTGTTTGCGTCGAGTACGTCTCGGTCAATGAATTGGCCAAAATATGGAGCCATGTTGACCTCACGTCGCATTCTTTGTTTTATTTATCTGCTGTCCAGGTTTTTTGGTTGATCCAGTTGTTTGTCTATCCCGACAGGTGAATGATTCTCTACCTCCGATGCCCAAGAAACAAAACTTGGCGATGTTAGAGGGTCCACCAAAACCGGAACCAGTTGCATATGGAGGAGCTACATATAAGACCCTACCCCCCATCGGATCAGCCCCACCCACTGCTAGACGGCACGAGAATGTCACGCCCAGGAAACTGTCAACAGCACCGGGTAAGAGCGAGACAGTACCGGAGAGAAACCAGGTACCGAGTCCGCCTGCCGCGGAACCACACCAGCAGCCTGGTCACTCCACGAGGCAGACTGTGAGAACAGAGGGAGGTGTCACCGTGGCCGAGAGTGTCCTGACAGACGGCGCTAGGCAGCAGCCTCGTGCCGACACACAGCTCAAGTCTGAAGATGGATTTTTCATGACGCAGGTGAAAAAGCTTGAAAGTTTTGTTAATTATGTCACAGCTCTCGACTGTAACTGTTCAAATTTTATTCACATTATTAGATCGTTTGTTGACCCATTTTTAGTCTTACGATCGTACCGCGTTTTAACAGGTTGATGACCTTGAAGGCGGTGAAGAGGGAGAACCGGTCAAGAAAAAACGAGCAAAATTAAAAGAAAAAGAGAATGGTCGGCGTCCATTCAGCGTGGAGACAAAGTACAAAGGTTATGAAGATCTGTTGGATGTTGATGAAGATGACCCCGATATTATCATTCCTAAAGACATGCAAGGCAGTGTACGAGCATTGAAGTACGCATTGGCTCATACACTGGTCTTCAGTGATCCGCAAGGAAAGTACAAAGAAAGACCAGTTAGAAAAAACAAGGTAAGGTATCCGCTTTAGAAAAGTCTGTCCCAGAAATAACCAGCCCAGTTCTTTCGCCTTTTATCTTGTCCTTCGGCAGCGCAGCGACTGCCGCTTAACGCTTATGGTAGGGTCCAGGTTTAACCGAGGCGGGAACGCTTAGGACTTTAGTGCGATTATCTTTCAAGGTAGACGTTCTTTGTTCTTCTCCTTCTTAAGAAGTAACTACGAAAAAACTTTCTACATTTATGAGAGAATTTCTAGATATTGACTTCTAAGTTTGCTAAGATGGAACCGTCAACACTCCAATCATGGTAGATTCATACCAACTGAATAAAATCCCCATTTTCGTGGGCTCATACGAAGATTCATCATTTTTTTTCGATCGCATTGGAAGCAGTTTACTTGATTAGCATGACGTCATGTATTTAAGCCACATATGTCATGTATGCGTCTGTTTTGTGTCCTTAGAATATGTCCGTATCCACGGGACGAAAGACGCGCCAAAGCAAAGTGGAGGAGCTGGGCAGCATTCTAGACAAAATGAGAGTTCAGTCCAAGACAACCGAGTCAAACTTAGGTGAGTATTATGGGCTGTGTTGCCACTCTCTCAAGGGGGGAGGGGAGAAGGCGAATTCTGGTGTTGACGTCATGGTTCATTGGTAACCAATCCTTCGATGGGAATTTTGGTCCAATTTATTTACTTATTTTTTGTTACTGCAAGATATAGGAAAAACTGAGTTGAACTCCAACTTTTAAAAATAAGCGAGCATTGCATGCATGTGACTACTATTAAGTTTATTCGGACCTTTTTGCAACTGCAAACGTGACGATGTCGGTGTGTGGGGCACATGGACCTTGGACCTTCCAGATATTTCCGACAATTCGTCTCGGTGCGCGAATTGTTTTGTGCATTGTGATTGGCTAAATACTAGGCACGCGCTTATTGGCTGCTTCACTCCCGCAATCACTCGTGTTTCCTTTGACATATTGTCCCCTGCATTATTTTATATGCAGTAGCCGAAAAACGTCAATCCTTACCTGTGCAGATTGAGGGCAACTGCAATAGCTGCTGACTTCATTCACAACCAAAAGTTAATATCGCGAGCTCAAAAAAGCCCACAGGGTGAGGGTGGGGGGAAGGGGTGGGGGGAAGGGAGGGGAGGGGAGGGGAGGGGAGGGTAGGGGAGGGGAGGGTAGGGGTGACACCGTTTCACAAGCAGGGAACCTAACAAATTGTTATGTTGTCATCCATCAGACGATGAAACGTTAGAGCCTGAATTAGGCTGCAATAGATCACACCGTAAACTTTTAACATAGAATTTCTAAGCATAAAACAGAAACGTTTCTTAACTTGCAGCCACAGTGGTTCAAAATTTCCTGATTAGATTTTGGGACCGAATTTGAGAAATGCGTCCTGAAAAATTAACCTCTGTGGTAGCATGATGTTACGCGATGCACACAAAATCAGAAAGACAATAGAATTTGAAATACAAATTCTTTTCAGCTTGGAACGCGAAAATATTATGAGCTTTACGTACACGAAACTTTTCTAAGTTTCTCCGTTTCTTTTTTGTCATATCTTTTATAGAAACTGTACTTGAGGACTTCAAGAAGAATCCTAAACTTAGAAAAGAATATCGTGAAGCCAAGAAACTTCTTGATGAGGTGAGGTGACAGCCTTGGGCTTTGTAGTGTTGCGTCTGCTTGATTTAATAGGACCTTTCGTCATTCATTATTCTAGGTTGTTTACATTGTAAATCGTTCACCAGCGGCAATTAAAGGGTAAAAAATATCTGACCATTCCTTTTCTTGTTTTATACTTTTAAGGAAAATGTTTGAAAAGCTATATGCTGTAAAATTCGAACCTACCATAAGTTCCTTCTTTATTTAGTCAAAGAATATGTATAATATTTTCATATTAAGAATGCATATATGGGTTATTGACCAAGCGTGAGGTCAATTTGGCTGCATATTTGCCCGAGTTCTTCTTTTTGGGTTTACCTCGTGTAAAAACCTGTGAAGTTTTTTTTTTTCAGTTATTGTTTTGTCTCCTTTGTTTTCTTTGTTCTACGTCACTCGTGAAGGTAACAGGTTTTTACACCGAGGATTAGCCCTTTCATTGCGTTTCTTGGTAACGAGAGAAAAAAAATTATTTCATGGCCAGTTTGTTCCGTAAGACAAAACGGGAAAGCCAGAGTGGCCAAGATATTAGCCAATCAGAACTCAGGATTCGGCTCATTTTGCCCCCTCGCGGAACCAACCTTATAATAAATAGAGAATATCACATGGCCTCGGAAATATACGAAATTTGCCGTCAACACGAGAAAAGAAATTTCGTATCTATAAGCACCATAAAATACCAAACATTTCACTTTTTTTGTTTTTGGAGCCCTTGTCTCCTTAAGTGAAACGACAGCAACGGTGATCTCTTTGCGTGTAAATTTCACGTTTACTGTTATTCATCTGTACTATTATAAGAAGTTTTGTTCAAAGGAGTACAAAGTTACGGTTCATAGTTACGGATTCGGCACGAGGAGACATCGATTTACCATAATGTTATGTCTCTCTTCTCAGGTGCAAACCAAGTACAACGAAGTACGAGTGGCTTCCCTAAAACCTTCCGCCACCGCTCGTCACCTGTTCGGTTCACAGTCGGAAAGCCGAAGTGAAACGAAAGGGGAAGCGAGCAAAGAAGCTCAAGAGGGTATACGTAGGAGTGACTTACGAGCAGAAAAGAAAATTGCTAAAGAAATACAGAAGTTCAAGCAAAACATTGACAATCGAATATGAAATATTAAGGGAAGTCAATCACAGCGGTAAAAAGTAATCCCGATCTGATCTTTCATCCCCAACCTTTTTTACAGTTGAATGTGGAACACAAGATAGTTTTGGTTCATCTTTGGATCATGTAAATATCTGTACATATTATTTTGAATAAAATTGGGTATCAACTGAATTCACAATTTGTTTGAAGCAGCTTCACTTCCCGCGACAAATAATTATCTCCACTATTTTTCAAATTTTCTTCAATTACATTCATATTTTCGTCCAATCTTCGGTCATTTGGGCAATGTATTTATTCCGGGTTTCGCTTCCCAGAGTCCGAATTAAAACTTGGTCCATCACTTCTATAAGCGTCCATACTGCAGCTCGCAAAATTTCACCCGCTATAAAGAACCAACCACAACACGTCTTTTGACTGTATTACGTTATTTATTACGTTTATGTTGGGTAAAACCAACATTTAATGCCTTATGTTATATTATATATATTATATATAGGATAATGTCTGAGCTCCGAGGCCTTCGCAGCGCTCGGTCATTATTTTTAAGAAGGCCGAAAAGCGAGGGCTTTATCAGATTTAATGCACCTTTCCATTGTTTTAGAGCAAGGGAGCCACAAGTTGCTTCAAAGTTTTGTTTATTAATCAGTCATTGGTTACAGTTTATGAAATTCCTTTGGGATTTGCAGCCTTAATTTGTTACGGTGCGGAATAAACTGCCTTTTCTCAGGGGTGTGGGGGTTTCTAGTCTCAACTGTTTGATAGTCAATGAGTTTCAATACGGTTTAGTTGATGTTGTTTTTCACGGTAAATACGTCCTGTTATTTTGGAAAACGTTCGTCGGAGGTGATTGACGATGGTTTGGATGATTTACTGTCACAGGCAGTCGACCGATGTGAAAAAGAAAAAGTAGTTTAAGATGATGGACTTGATTAATATATTTCCCAGAGTCTTGATATGTTTGAGCGGAAGAAGCTTGAAGACGACGCTATCAATATCACCGACATGTTTTAGATTGGCGAGCCTAGTTTGGTGATGGGGCGATTTCAAACTGCAAAAGGTCATCTGTTCGGAGCATCTTCTTTGTGTGCATTGGCTGTGCACTCTGACCAAGATAAATATGGTCGTTTTCAAAATAAATAAAGTTCAATTCATAAGTCAAATTTATCAGAGAAGTCAGAAAAGAAGATGGAGGACGGTACCCAGGAAAAACGTTGCACGAATTAATAAGTAGTTTACAAAAGTATTTTGAATTGACGGGAAGAAAAGTTAATTTTTTCGCCGGTGAAAACTTTGAAAAGTTACGAAAAGCACTAGATGTTGAAATGAAAACTTATGCTCGGAATAACTTAACAATAAAGGCTCTTCAACCTTGGTTGTTCTACTCAACTAGGTGAACAGGTCATTATCGTGCTCACTGAAGTGGAACAGGAGATCATTATTTTCACCTCAGTGACCACAATAATGACCCGGTTGGTTCTAAAACAATGAGAAGAACTCTGGTTATCGAAAATAGTAACCTGCTCAAAACAATGAAAGGTACATTAAGACTTGATATATCTACTTATAATATAGATACAGATTAAATAAAAAAATACTAAAAAATCATATCTTCATCGCGCGCAGTGAAGATATATTTATCTTTCACGTGTGAGAATATTGGTGTCGCCATGGTTACTAACACGATTAGCCAATTAACCTTGCAAAAAGAGATCAATTAAGTGTTTTTTAACAATGATAAGTGGGAAAAATAACAGCAACTGAGGCAAAAACAAACACTTACACTCATCAGTACTCCTCGTACTGATGAGTGTAAGTTAAGTCGTTTGTTGTCCAAGCAGCCTAAAGAAGAGTAGGATAGTGTCGGAACTAGGGTAGGGAGGGGGGTGTGGTTGAGGGGGAGGTACAGGGGGCCCTATGAGACTCTGAGATTTCCAACAGTTAGGATATGAATGACTAGTATATACCAGCTCGGCTACGAGCACGTTGATTGGATTAGAGAAACGCAAATAATGGATTGTTACCAAGAAAGCAAGATGGCCGACAAAAGCTGTCGATTCACCATCATAAGTTAAAAAAATTCGGTTTGAAGAATATTTGAGTTTAGTATGCTGAGAAACCAGGTGCTGTTGATAAATAACAAAGTATAACATGTTTGTATCTTTCGTTACCTAGAACATTTTAGTAGATCGCTTGTATACGTTGTGGTTCAATTTTATCCTTGATTTAAATTTTCCTTTCCTTTGTTTCAACCTCAATTTTAAATACCAGTGGATAGCGGCTTAAGGAATATTTACGTCCATTAAATAAGAAAGCGTTAATTTAGGCGAAGAATTTATTTCCAGTAACAAAAGCATTTCTCGTACACAGATTTTAGTTTTACGCAGGATAATTCCCGGTAAGTGGACATCCTATAACTCGCCATATTGTCATGTTAAATAACACTCTGATATGTCATGAAAATAACATAATAAGACAGTTCTGAGAACTGTGTATAAGTCAGCGGGAGAAACCTTTTGTTCCTAGGTCCCGCTTGTACCCACTCGCTATACTCAAAAGAACACGTAACAAGCACGTGCACTGCACGTGACATGCACGAGCAGACTTGGAGAATTGGGTTCGGTTCAGAGAAGCCCGATTTCCCAGGAATAAACAATAACTAAATTTTAAAGTCTCACCCTAGAATAGCACTATTCAGCTTTCTAGGAACCCACCCCAGACTTTCTAAGCCAGTCCAGCGTCATGCGCCATGCTGTAAAAGATCCCTTGCTGTTTCAACAGATTTGCTGGCGTGTCAAACTCCATCATAAATCCCTTGTCAAGAACCATGATTCTGAAAAAATAACAAGAATTAAACCTTTGTTGACCCACGGCTGACATTTTCTACGCATTTAGAAAGGCGTGACTTCCACGAGCGCACCAGATGAACCAGTTCCCGCGCTCTGATTGGTTACCGGAGCATGAATATATATGCGTTATTGACCAAACGTGAGGTCAAGATGGACGCATATTGGCCGAGTTCTTCTTTACGTTTTTAGTGACCGAGGCGTAGACGAGGTCATTAAAATCGCACAAAGGAACGAGGCCAATATCCAGTTATCTTGACCAAATAAGCTTGGTCAATTCCACTCGCTGAACCAGCCATATGATAAATAGATATCTTGCTCGCGCGGAATTTCCCGCACTCTCCCACAAAACACCCAGTTATTTGATATTCAGAAAATCGTTCACTGACAAAAGTTGTTCAACCGAGAAGGCGGTATACTGGCCTCTTATAGACCGAATGCATAAATGGCGGCCAAAAAATTATTCTTTTGTTTATGTGCTAATTAGACTCACTAGCATCGTTTGCATGGACAAAATTCAAAAGAAATGTTGCTTGAGAGCGAGGTTAGTGACTTTAATTAGCATATAAAAAAAGAATACATTTTTGGCCACTATTTATGCATTTGGTCTATAATTCGTTTGTGCGTGTTATCGCCTCCGTTTATTAATTCGCTCCAGCCAATATCTAGCCATCTTGTACTCGTGCTTGGTTTATTATCAACAGCCCGTTATTAGAGTTATCAATGAACAATTATAGAGAAAACAACGGCTCGACAAACGGCGGGGCTAAAACGCAGGTCATGGGTCACCGGTCACGGGTAGCGGGTCATAGGTCACGGGTCACGGGTCATGGATGGCGGGTCACAGATAGCTGATATGCAGTTCTTTATTTCAACAAGGTAAAAGGTTAGGGTTAGGTTACTCATGACCCGTCACCCATGACTTGCATTTAGCCCCGCCGCTCGACTTCTGCAATTTTCACATTTCACCAACGAGATATTTTTCTCTGCTACATCAACAACAAGTAACGAGTCAAACAGTGCACGTCTTTATATCGCGGCAGTGAGTTGCGAAAAATGAAACAAAATCATTTTGAGTAATAGTCGAACGGTATATCACTCCTAGTCTCAACTAAAATTAACCATTTTGTATTGGTTACTAACGGAGAAAATCCTCTATCAGTTGTCGTACCTAGTATAGTCCATAATGGTGTTGAGCCTGTGAGCTATGGTGAACACTGTACGGTCAGCGAACTCCCGCCGAATGGTCTGTTGAATAAGCTCATCCGTTTCCAGGTCCACCGCAGCCGTGGCTTCATCAAGGACCAGGATTTTACTTTGACGGAGCAGTGCGCGTGCTAAACACACCAACTGCCGCTGACCAACACTGCAGAGAAAGGAAAGGGAGTTTGTGTTCTGTTTTTAGTTCGCGAGAAAAGAATCCTGTCGTTAACAAAACAAACTTGGGAGAGGGGAACTACAGCTCTTTAATCTCTTTCCTCTTTTTACACTGGCAAGCGGTTTATCTAGTCTATGTAAGTGAGATCAACATCGCCTGTAAGCGACTTTTGAATTGGGCCGAGAAGCAACAAGCAAATTCTCATGCGGAGGCCAAACCCACGTAATATCCCAACAACAATGTCAATGGTTCTGTACAGCGCACTTTAGTCATGTTTGACAAGTTGACGATCAATTTGGACGACAGCAAGTAAGCCCAACACTGAGGGCCGTGTTAAGTCATCTTCACTGCTCATAAATTTGTCCTATGCTCTGACTGTAACTGAAACCACTGCTTACATATCGCACTCCCTTTCTAGCCAGCAGCTCCATACCTGAGGTTCTCCCCTCCTTCGCTGACGGGATGAAGCAGCCCTTCTTCCAGCCCTGATACAAAGTTCTTCAGGTGACTCAGTTCTAGTATGTTCCACAGCTCGTCATCTGTGTGTCTGTCAAACGGATCCAGATTAAGACGGAGGGATCCGGAGAATAACACCGGGTCCTGTGCGGATACAATGTTAGGACTGTTAGGGGTAGGGTCTGACAATCAGACAATAGTACATAGTGTCCTTAGGGGATGAAATGTTAGCACTGTTAGGGGTTGGGTGATGTATACTTGTCTTTCAATCACCCAATAATGCACGTTTAGGACGGTTAAGGGTGGGGTGGTGTACCACAACCTAATCGAAATGACACAGCTTCCTGTGGGGTTATAATGATGAGGTTTCCCTATGCAAAAGAGCACATACGTGGAACGAGGAAAGACTACCTGTGGAATGATAGTGAGTCGTGACCTCAGATCCTGCAGTCCGATCGTAGCGATATCAACACCGTCGATAAGAATTCTACCACCAGCTCTCTCCATAATACGAAACAGCGCCAAAGTGAGCGTCGATTTGCCAGCACCCGTCCGGCCAACGATACCAATCTGCAGGAATGAAAAACATACAATAACAACGGACCGCTAATCCGCACAAAGACGCAGCCAATGTACGTAGAGTTCATCTCCACAAGAAGCAATGCGTGTTGCCTCTTCGTACTTCGTTCATTGCTACCAGGCCTAATGCCATTGAATAGGATCACCCTTGTTTCGAAGCCTTATAGTTTAACCGCTTTAACGGGGTGCGAGATGACCACTGGCTAGGCCGAGGCGCGAGATGACCACTGGCTAGACCGAGGCGCGAGATGACCCTTAGCTAGCCCGAGGTGCGAGATGACCCTTGACTAGACCGACTTGCGAGATGACCCTTAGCTAGACCGACTTGCGAGATGACCCTTACCTAGAGCGACTTGCGAGATGACCCTTAGCTAGACAAAGGTGTGAGTTGACCCTTAGCTAGCCCGAGGTGCGAGATGACCCTTGGCTAGACCGACTTGCGAGATGACCCTTGGCTGGACCGAGGTGCGAGATGACCCTTAGCTAGACAAAGGTGCGAGATGACCCTTAGCTAGCCCGAGGTGCGAGATGACCCTTGGATAAACCGAGGTGCGAGATGACCCTAAAGTAGACCGAAGTACGAAATTACCCTTCGCTAGACCGAGGTGCACGATGACCCTTGAGTAGACCGAAGTCCGAGATGACCATTTGCTATACCGAGGTGCAGGATGACGATAACGGCCTTATTAACTCACCCTTTCCCCTGGTTTAATGTCACAGTTGATATTCTTCAGTACAAGTGGTAAACCCTCTCTGTATTTCAAATCAAACTCCTCCATTACAATGTTTCCTGCATCAGGCCAGCCATCTTGGGGTCGACTGTCCAGAATGATCCATTCCGCCTGCAAATATATTCCATTATTAAAAAAACCTAAAAGTGCAACACCTAGAGAAAGAGTGGTGAAATTGCTGACGAAGTCAAGTTGAAGTAAACTATCAACTCGAAAAAAAACATTGTTGAAGTATTTTATTTACCAGCGCGGCAAGACTGTTAACAGTAAGAAAGGACATCGAATTTCTCCCCTCCCCACCCCCTCCCTAACCCCCACCAACAACGTGTTTGGAAACTTGATTATTTTAACATCTACTTTAATAATTTATAATTGTGCTTGAGAAGCCACATGAACAACTTAGGCAAATATGAATCACATATGATCTGTTAACCTCAGTTGGTGTTTCGGAGTATTCCTTCATTCGCTCCACCGCCACGATGTTTGTCTCCAACTCACTGCTCATGCGCACCATCCAGTTTAGAGTTTGGGTGACCTAAGCAGGTGAAAAAGGTCATATATTATTATAATACATTAATTACGTTCGCTCGCACGCGATTGGTCTAAGCGCGCCACATGACCGAATATACCCAAGTTTTAGCTAAGGCATATCCGACGTTAGTATAAACCAACTCAGCAACCTTGGCTTTTTGAGCAATCTGATTGGCTCTCCACCTCGGCATATCCCAGCTCCTAGGAAGTGAATATAGTCGGGGCTTCTGGGTAATCCTTGTGCCATTGAGTTTTTGTTTGGAGAAAAAACAAAATGGCGTCCAACCTTCCGAAATATGGCCGCCATCGATTCTCGCTTTACAGCTTTCTCGAAGAGGTTTTACTGGGGAAATTACACAAAACACGACGACGATAAAACGTTGACCAGGGCAGGACCAAACAATAGCGCAAAAAAACGAGACAATAAAACTGGATGTACAAAATAAAGTCCGGTAAGTCCCTTTGTCGTACGAATTACGCTTCTACAATCGACTTTTTTCACCGGTTGTGTTATTCACGGCGTCGTCGTCGTCGTGTTTGCTTTAGCTGCCTACTGAGGTCGCTTCATTGGTATATACTAACAGGGGCGGATCCAGGATTTCAAAAGGGGGGGTGGATGGATGGCGGGTCGACCCGCCATCTTGGAAATTACCCACAAGACCCTGGGAACGAGGTTGCCATCAAACCTGAGCATCGACTGAGCACATGGGTTGGTAAGCGCGAACGTTTCCCTGCAAATTTCGCAATAAACAACAACCAGACATGAGCGAGAGCTAATTTTTCTTTCTTTATTTATTTTCTATTTCAAATAAAGTGACATTTCGAATTATTTTTTTTACTGAAAAATGGGGGGTGGATATCCACCCTATCCACTCCCCCTGTATCCGCCCCTGACTAATACAATTATTCTCTTCAATCTCGGTGAATAGTGGCTTTAGGAATATTTAGCTCGCTGCTTCGCAGCTCGGTAAATATTTTCCACTATTCACTTCGATTCCTGAGAATGATTGTTAAATATTCCCCGAGTAATATTTCCCACAGGAAAACTATTCCCTTTTCGAAACATACTGAATAATACAACAAACAGTACTACAAGGTCACAAGACATGCTTTTATCCACATGTCGACAAAAAAGTCAACAGTACCTATACTGCTGCTACAGTGTGGTGGTATGCGATGTAGCAAAAATTGCATTGTGTATATGGAAAATGAATGGCAGATTACACCCGTGCAACAGCCCTACCTGAAGAGCATAAGTAATGGACAATCCAACCAGACCACTCTGTATTGAATCACGGCTTATAACAGCAAACAAAGCAGCAAAAAATATGACAAGGTTACCCACAAACTCCAAACGGACCGCCAGCCACCTGAAAAGAAAGGGAGGCATTGACTTCAACTCAATATCACATCAAAAATAAGTGTAGTAAGGGTATGTTAAAGCCACACATACGTGCACTAGGGTGACAGTGGTAGAAGGGATAAGATCCTGTTGATAGCAAGAAAAAAAATTAGAAAAATAGAGCTAAAAAAATTGAGCTCTATTTGTCTATTTTCTTTCTTGTAGCAACAGGGTCTTATCCCTTCTACCACTTTTTGTGCACATGTGTGTGGCTTTAACATATCCTTACTACACTTTGACTTTGTCATCTTAAGCTCCATCCCACAACCCTAACATTTTTCATATCAAAAATACTTCTGTTAGTTTATCATTCAAAAGCTGACGTATTATTTGACAAAAATTCCGTATTGACTGACGCGACTGACGCAACTGACTCGGTTTGCCTCTAACTGGCTATGGCTCTGACAGCAACGAAGAACAGCCAGTTCAAAATTTCTCCTCTGCACTTCGCGCATCCAATTCTCCTTCCTGTATTTATATGTGATCAAACAGTGTCTGCCGTATTTAACGCGTTTAACATAGCCTAATCACCTGTTATTTAACGCGTTTAACAT
Source organism: Ricordea florida (assembly GCA_949710005.1). NCBI lineage: Eukaryota > Metazoa > Cnidaria > Anthozoa > Corallimorpharia > Ricordeidae > Ricordea > Ricordea florida. The sequence goes on from OX453274.1 coordinate 36,463,669, forward strand.
AGCCTAACCACCTGTTATTTAACGCGTTTAACATAGCCTAACCACCTGTTATTTAACGCGTTTAACATAGCCTAACCACCTGTTATTTAACGCGTTTAACATAGCCTAACCACCTGTTATTTGACGCGTTTAACATAGCCTAACCACCTGTTATTTAACGCGTTTAACATAGCCTAACCACCTGTTATTTGACGCGTTTAACATGGCCTAACCACCTATTATTTAACGCGTTTAACATAGCCTAACCACGTGTTATTTGACGCGTTTAATATGGCCTGACCACCTGTTGTTTAACGCGTTTAACATAGCCTAACCACCTGTTAGAGCAGATAGTGGGATAATGAGCCGCTTGGTTTTCATCCACAGTGTAATAGTTTCCTTCTATAAATCGCTGCTGCTGTGCAAACGCTCGTATGGTGCTCGTGCCGTTAATGGTCTCCAGGAAGTTGTTGTAAATTGGTGAACGGCTGACGGATTCGATTCTCATAAGTTGGCGCGAACTTGACACAAACAATCTCTGAGGAATAAAGAAACGGTCCAAAAAAAAATTAACTGAAAATAACAGCGAACAGTTAGAAGTAATACAAATATGGCGTCTACTCTAGATCTGGGTTCAAGACGATAAAACTTTTAATAAGTGTAATTTACAAGTGAGACTTGAAATCACTATTTGTATTCAGTGTGGGGATAGTTTGTATAGGTAATCACATGATTTCGAGTGCAATTTGGGATAAATCAGCCCGAGTAAAATTTTCAAAGGCTAACCAAATTGCACGAGCCCGTAGGGCGAGTGCAATTTGTAGTCTTTCAAAAATTTACGAGTGCTGATTTATCCCAAATTGCAAGAGACAAATCATGTGATTACTTGTTACTAATATACATGCAAAATTTAATCTCAATTTTCTGCACTCAATTTCAACTTTTTGCACTCAATTTCAATTTTCTGCACTGTTTGGGATTAATTGACGTGCTCTCAGCCAATGAGCATGCTGAAATTTTTGCATGTATATTATTACTAAAGAAACTGGGGCTGCGTCGGTGGGGAATTGAAACACAAGAAACTGGGATAATCAAACAAGTTGATAAAGTAAGTGATACAACCTTTCAGGGAGGGCCATGAGTTTATTAGCTTTGCTATTAGGTGTTACCCTCTTTTAAATAAAGTCTTTACTATTATACCACCGTAAGGTAAAAGAGGAGGTGCAGACGTTCCGAGCGTTAGCCCTTCGTCATGGCGAATGCAACATCCCTCCTTACCTGAATAAAAATGTAGAGGATCCCCAGCGGTATAATAACGGCCAGAAAGACAGGAGTCGCAAAGCTGATGGTAAACAACGTGGCAACAACGCCAAAGAACGTCCTTAGGCAACCTGTGGCAGCTCTGGGAACTAGCTGATCAACACCATTGACGTCTTTAGAAAAGCGGTTGACAATTCTCCCAAGGGGGGTAGTCTCAAAAAACGACATAGGAGAATGCATGATGTTGACCAGCATCCTCTGGTGGAGATGTCGCGATGCAAATCTCGTTCCCACAGCCAGGAACATCGACCAGACAAAAACACAGAACGCCTGCGATATACCGAGTCCAGCGTAAACGCCTAAAAACGTGTCGCGTTCCTTGGAGGATGTAATGTTAGACGAACTCCACCTCGCCAGCCAGATTCCCGCGCCGATGGAAAACGCTTCAGACAACATTAGGAAGGCGACGATACAAGTGAAGTAGAGTAGCGTGAGCGACTTGATGTATTCCCAAAATACAGAAAGATGGATCTGATACAATAAAATAAAAGTCAAGTATAAAACAGTCAGTGATTTCACACACTATAGACAGCCAAGGAAACCAGATACAAGTGAAGTAAAGGACAGAAAGTGGCTATTGCATTACCAAAAAACGGCCAAATAGACTTAAGAGACCAGATACAAGCATGTACCCCCGAAAACATACAAATGTGGGCCTAATAAAATGCGAAGTACAAAACAGTTGGCGAGTTAATGCACTATTAAAAAATAAACAAATAAACTGAACAGACCGAATACAAGCGCAGGATAGACAGTGATTTCATGTATTCTCAAAACACACAAATACGGACAAAATAAAAGCGAAGTACGAAACGGTAATTGACTGAATATACTACAAACAGCAAGACCAGGAAAACCACCTACAAGCAAATTAAAGGATAGTTAGTGACTTGATGTAAAACACAGAAATATGGACTAAACAGAATCAGACGGAAGTGAAGCACAAGTTAGTAATACATCAGCGACTTAATAGACCACAGACACTCACATAGGCCAAGGAAAATAAGATACAAGATATCGATGTACATGTACTGGAAAAACCTGTGCTCGTCCCAGAATCGAAAGGTCAACTAGGACTTTTTCATTATCGCGCGGCGACAACAAGTTGTCAAAGTTGTCAAAACGTGCAATTTCATCACTGTATAATTTAGCCTGCAGAATAGGCGTGATTTTTTGGCGTATTTCAGGCGAAGAGAAGCTAGCTGAAATACGCAAAAAAATCACGCATTTTGTGCAGGCTACATGTGTAATTATGAAAACGTCTACATCTTTTTCAGGCACTTTAACTGTGTCGACTTTGGCTTCCACATAAAGTGTAACGGAGACTTCGAGAGATCTAAATCCTTGGTATTTCGGAACAAAAACTTGCAAAGAAAGCTAGTATATACAATCTTGGGGTGTAATTCATAAAATGGGCCCCCTTAACAGGGTTTTCAGGTGATGCTTGAGAGTACCGGAGCGGCCGTGAACCCCGAGGGCACGACCTTTCAGGGGTGTCCGGGGACAAACTCCCGTGCAAACTACCGAACATTACATGTCAGATGACTAGACGTTGAGTCAGTCGTCCGGTGTCTAACGTGTGCTCTGCCCTGAGTGTTTGTACAAAAACCACGCACCCTTCCAGTCTTGGAAGTTTCCTCCTCTATCATTCTATCCACCTCTTCTGTACCATCCTTTGTATACAGACCATCTAGATCGGCTGTGTCTACAGTAAGGACTGATGTGCTCTCAGCGCGGACCGAGATACTGTCAACCCTCGGCGGTTTGAGGTGTGGCACATCCAAGACGCTGTCCAGTCTGTCAATACTCTCTACTCTGGTTATTGTACCATCCACATCTTCACCGTTCTCTCCTCCTTCTTCTACCTCAGGTTTCTCTGGTTTTAACAATAAAAAAAGTCATTGTTTTTAAACTGAATAGCCAGAGCGTAGACAGAACCGAAAAAGACGGCAGAAAGCAGCTTTTGACATGGTCCATACTTTTTGTGAAAAAGTAGAATCAATGTAAAAGTATCTGGGCAACTGTGCACCTACCCCTCCCCTAACCCAACATTAACCCCAACTTTTTAATTTATAATAACTTGTTGGATTAGGGGAGGGGTAGGTGCACAGTTGCCCAGATACTTACATTGAGCCAGTTCTGGGCAACTGTGCACCTACCCAACATTAACGGTAACTTATTATATCTCGTTGGGTTAGGGGAGGGCTTGGTGCACAGTTGCCCAGAACTGGCTCAATGTAAGTATCTGGGCAACTGTGCACCTACCCCTCCCCTAACCGAACATTAACCCCAACTTTTTAATTTATTATAACTTGTTGGATTAGGGGAGGGGTAGGTGCACAGTTGCCCAGATACTTACACTGAGCCAGTTCTGGGCAACTGTGCACCTACCCCTCCCCTAAACCAACATTAACCCCAACTTTTTGATTTATTATAACTTCTTGGATTAGGGGAGGGGTAGGTGCACAGTTGCCCAGATACTTACATTGAGCCAGTTCTGGGCAACTGTGCACCTACCCCTCCCCTAACCCAACATTAACGGTAACTTATTATATCTCGTTGGGTTAGGGGAGGGCTTGGTGCACAGTTGCCCAGATACTTACATTGATCCAAAAAATAAGTCCAATAGCACAAACCTCGACAAACAAAACAATTCCCTTGCCCTGAAAACAAGGGATCTGCGGCATGCTGAGGTTAAATAAACTTAACGGGCCGGATATTTAAGTGAGGTTTAGTCCTAACTTAACAAGAGTGTTGTGTATATTAAATTTGAGCTGCTCTAATTTAACCTTCTCGCTACCTGAAAAAGACTTCAATACCAATATAAAACTAAAACCCTTACAATTTTACCAAGATCGCTACTTCAGCAGGACACCTTTTAAAAAGCCCACCAAACGGTTTTTTTAAAAAGCAACGAGGTATTCGCAATTGTTTTACCATACAGTGTGGTTCTAACTTTTTCATGTGTGGATCAAACCATGCAGTGTGACCATTCTTTTTAAACCTACTGAACAGTACTGTACTGTGGTACTGTTTGTTTCACTATACCCTGTGGTTCTCACTTTTCCATCTGTGGATCAATCCATGCAGTGTGACCATTCTTTGTAAAGCTACTGAACAGTACTGTACTGTGGTACTGTTTGTTTTACTATACAGTGTGGTTCTAACTTTTTCATCTGTGGATCAAACCATGCAGTGTGACCATTCTTTGTAAAGCTACTGAACAGTACTGTACTGTGATACTGTTTGTTTTACTGTACAGTGTGGTTCTAACTTTTTCATCTGTGGATCAAACCATGCAGTGTGACCATTCTTTGTAAAGCTACTGAACAGTACTGTACTGTGGTACTGTTTGTTTTACTGTACAGTGTGGTTCTAACTTTTTCATCAGTGGATCAAACCATGCAGTGTGACCATTCTTTGTAAAGCTACTGAACAGTACTGTACTGTGATACTGTTTGTTTTACTGTACAGTGTGGTTCTAACTTTTTCATCTGTGGATCAAACCATGCAGTGTGACCATTCTTTGTAAAGCTACTGAACAGTACTGTACTGTGATACTGTTTGTTTTACTGTACAGTGTGGTTCTAACTTTTTCATCTGTGGATCAAACCATGCAGTGTGACCATTCTTTGTAAAGCTACTGAACAGTACTGTACTGTGATACTGTTTGTTTTACTGTACAGTGTGGTTCTAACTTTTTCATCTGTGGATCAAACCATGCAGTGTGACCATTCTTTGTAAAGCTACTGAACAGTACTGTACTGTGATACTGTTTGTTTTACTGTACAGTGTGGTTCTAACTTTTTCATCTGTGGATCAAACCATGCAGTGTGACCATTCTTTGTAAAGCTACTGAACAGTACTGTACTGTGATACTGTTTGTTTTACTATACAGTGTGGTTCTAACTTTTTCATCTGTGGATCAAACCATGCAGTGTGACCATACTTTGTAAAGCTACTGAACAGTACGGTACTGTGATACTGTTTGTTTTACTGTACAGTGTGGTTCTAACTTTTTCATCTGTGGATCAAACCATGCAGTGTGACCATTCTTTGTAAAGCTACTGAACAGTACTGTACTGTGGTACTGTTTGTTTTACTGTACAGTGTGGTTCTAACTTTTTCATCTGTGGATCAAACCATGCAGTGTGACCATTCTTTGTAAAGCTACTGAACAGTACTGTACTGTGGTACTGTTTGTTTTGCTATACATTGTGGTGCTAGCTTTTTCATCATTTTGGATCAAACCATGCAGTGTGAGCTTTCTTTGGACTATACTGTATTATTTTCAGTTGACACTAATTTTTGCGCTCGTGAATGAGACCATGTCGACCTACTTCACTGCGGCATTGTTTGTTTCCAAACATTTCCACAAGGAATGTTTAGATTTAGCGATGCGGAATTTAACCACCGACCAGTTAGCTCAGTTGGTACTGTACTGTACTGTGGTACTGTTTGTTTCGCTATACCCTGTGGTTCTCACTTTTCCATCTGTGGATCAATCCATGCAGTGTGACCATTCTTTGTAAAGCTACTGAACAGTGCTTTACTGTGGTACTGTTTGTTTTAATATACAATGTGGTTCTAACGTTTTCATCAGTGGATCAAACCATGCAGTGTCACCATTCTTTTTAAAGCTACTGAACAGTACTGTACGGTGGTACTGTTTGTTTTAATATACAATGTGGTTCTAACGTTTTCATCAGTGGATCAAACCATGCAGTGTCACCATTCTTTTTAAAGCTACTGAACAGTACTGTACGGTGGTACTGTTTGTTTTACTTTTCAGCCTGGGGTGGGTCTAACGTGTTCATCTGTGAATCAACCAATCAGTACGACCATTCTTTGGAAAGTACTGAACAATATTGTTCTGTGATGCTCTTTCCATATTTGATAAACGAAAATGTACGGATTCATATCACTAACGGGGTTTCATAAATGACAGGCAGGAAATATGAACAGGGAAAAAGGTATGGAAAATATATATATATATATATCAATATATTCTTCAAATATTAAGAAATAAATGTTTTATTTTAAAGCTGTTAAGTAATTTTTTCCATATCAAGCTAAATGTGTACACACCAAACCCGAGCTGTGCTTGTTTCTCTGTGGCATATGTGCTTAAGAACTCAGCAAAGGCTCCTTGGTTACTTACTAACTCTGTGTAAGTTCCAACCTAAACAAGAACACAACAAGTTTGAATAACAGCCAGTCCCAAGCCGATGAGAGACAAAGGTTTGCTTCTGATTCAAATACAAATGGACTGAAAACTACAGTTCAAAGTCAAATTTTTCATTTAACAATTTTCTTCGGCAAAGAAGTTGCTTTGGAATTAAACCTGTGATTCTTGATTTTCCAACATTAATTCACCGTTAATTAACATGTATATGAGTATAAAGGCAAAAACAGTTTAACGCGAAACGGAAAGGAAATAAAAAATGGACGAACCTCTGAAATCCTTCCACCCTGTAAGACTATGATTTGATCCACTTGGGGCAGAAAAGAAATGCCGTGAGTGACAAGAACACGTGTCTACAAGAAAAAGAAGAGAAAGACAGGAATCTTAGAGAGACGCCGCTTATTCAGTCTCCCTCGCAGAAGCTGTCTGGCTCGTCACGCAACGCTACTCCTTGCGTGAGGTCACGCAACGCTACTCCTTGCGTGAGGTCACACAACGCTACTCCTTGCGTGAGGTCACGCAACGCTAACCCTTGCGTGAGGTCACACAGCGCTTCTCCTTGCGTGAGGTCACGCAACCCTACTCCTTGCGGTGAGGTCACGCAACGCTAATCCCTGCGTGAGGAACCAGACAGCGGTTGTAAATTTTAAAGGGGACCACCGCTAACTGAGACTTGACCACATGTGATGATTTTGTACCTTTTTCCTCAGCTTTCCTCTAGGTCCAATTACTTTATCAAAGATGTGTCTTCCCACGTGAGCATCAACTGCACTGAGTGGATCATCCAACAAGTAAATATCAGCACTGAAGTACACAGCTCGTGCCAGACTTACTCGCTGTTTCTGTCCACCGCTCAGGTTGATGCCCTGTTAAAATGAAAGGACAGAACCGCCGCTCACTTTCACACTGAGGAAAATAACACACAGAGTGGCGGGAGACTACTTTACGTTTCTCGTCAAGTAAAACGACGCGCGAGAATACAATAAAATACAACACAACACAACAATACAATACAGTACAGTACAACACAACACAACACAACACAACACAATACAATACAACACTTTATTTATACACGTGACACCAAGGAGCTCCTAAGTTAGAACGTCAACGAGTCCATGACATAAGAAACCAGAGGTAAAGATAGACCACTACACCAGGAACTACATCCTCTACTCTTTTCGAACAGTGTGTGGGTTTGCGAATGTCATTACAAAGGCAGCACTTTCTCCTCAATTATATTTAAAGACCTTGAGTGTTGGTTCGGCTGGGGTTTGAACCCGCAAACTTCTGCAAGGTACTCCAGTGCTCAACCAACTGAGCTAACTGGTCGGTGGTTAAATTCCGCATCGCTAAATCTAAACATTCCTTGTGGAAATGTTTGGAAACAAACAATGCCGCAGTGAAGTAGGTCGACATGGTCTCATTCACGAGCGCAAAAATTAGTGTCAACTGAAAATAATACAGTACAGTCCAAAGAAAGCTCACACTGCATGGTTTGATCCAAAATGATGAAAAAGCTAGCACCACAATGTATAGCAAAACAAACAGTACCACAGTACAGTACTGTTCAGTAGCTTTACAAAGAATGGTCACACTACATGGATTGATCCACAGATGAAAAAGTTAGAACCACACTGTACAGTAAAACAAACAGTATCACAGTACAGTACTGTTCAGTAGCTTTACAAAGAATGGTCACACTGCATGGTTTGATCCACAGATGAAAAAGTTAGAACCACACTGTACAGTAAAACAAACAGTATCACAGTACAGTACTGTTCAGTAGCTTTACAAAGAATGGTCACACTGCATGGTTTGATCCACAGATGAAAAAGTTAGAACCACACTGTATAGTAAAACAAACAGTACCACAGTACAGTACTGTTCAGTAGCTTTACAAAGAATGGTCACACTGCATGGTTTGATCCACAGATGAAAAAGTTAGAACCACACTGTACAGTAAAACAAACAGTACCACAGTACAGTATGATTTGGTTCACAATTTCCTAATCCCACAAAACACTACCTTTTTGCGGTTCATTGTTTAACTCATTTCATTTAGACTTTTTTTTGTATTTCTAGCAAACAATTATTACCATCTTGGTTGAGAGTCTTATTGTGTATCAATATATTACATATTGTTGTTGTTAATTGTTGTCTCAATTATTACTAACCTTTTCGCCGATCTCCGTTAGATCACCCCCCGGTAAAATATCTAAATCTGTTTGTAGAGCGCAAGTGTAAACCACTTTCTCATATCGCTTTCCATTAAAACTCTTGCCAAACAAAATGTTGTCCCTAAGCGTGGCGTTCTGGATCCAGGCCTGTTGAGGGACATATGCCACAGAGCCCTGAAAACAGAACCAAAATAGATGCTATAACTGTAGCGTTTTTATGCAAGAGAAAATAAGGTTAGAGAACGCATCTTCCATACTGGGTTCCCTTACTGTGATAAGGGGACAGAATCTATTTTTAGATCTGGAAACTATGACCAATGGCTGATGTACTTCTCATTACGTGGTTGTAACTTCTATGCGCCGTGGGAATCTTGTTTCGTTGCACCTCGACTTTCCACTTGAGGTATTGGGAAACCGAGCAGCCATGGAACGAGATATAAATAGATTCCACACTAAAAATAGATTATGTTCCCTTATCATATCAGACGGGGTTATGTTCTCTTTCCTCATTGTAATCCGAGAATTTAACGATCCCCTGAAATGTCATTTCTCGCTTGTTCAGACACTGTTTAACCTAGACCTGCTTCAACAAAATTATTTACGCTACACCTACTATAGATTTGAAGCATTAAAGAACAAAAGAAAATAGAAGAAAGCAAGCAAAGCAAGCAAAGCAAACATGACTGGATACAAAGTTGGTACATGTATAGATTACATGTAGTGATGAAGTAGAAATAATAATAGAAGGCAAAAACGAAAGGTAATTCCACGGGATAGAAAATTCAGAAGTTAATATGAGAGCTGGGAAAGTTATGATATCAGCTACATGCACATCACACAATATTATTTTGATGATATACCTACCGAAAAGAAAACAGCAATTCTGTATTATTAAAATAATAATTATACCTTGACGTAAACCTTTCCATCTATTTTTTCAGTTTCCCCAAGCAAAGCAGAAAGCAGAGTGGACTTTCCACAGCCGACCTGTCCTACTACTGCTACAAGTGAACCACGAGGAATGTTCAAGTGGATACTGCAAACAAAAACAATGCATTACTCAAACTATATTACACTACGTGTAATTTGAATTGAAAGTGTTTTTCATCATCAGTGTGTAATTAGCATTCTGAATAACTTGAACACAGAATGGTAAAGCTATGTCGTAAATTTCAGTATGTCAGGGTTAATCATTGGATTTATGGGGTATACCTCGGTGTAAAAACCTGTGAAGGTTTTCTTTGTTTTTTGTTTTTTTTTTTCTTCGCTATAATTTTCGTAGGCGCTATTGTTTTGTCTCCTTTGTTTTCTTTGCTCTACGTCACTCGTGAACGTAACAGGTTTTTACACCGAGGATGAGCCGATTTATGCAAAGGCGTTGACAAAAACAAACAACTCACTCTCTTAGCGTGGGGTTGCTATTTCTCTCCCAACTGAAGGTCCCGTTTTCAACATGAATCGCTTGTGTGCTGACTAAAACATATCATTACAAATACTACAGTTACACGAGAAAACGGTCAATAAGAAGCTAAGCAACTACTGGGGAAAATGGTTTGATCAACAATCTTCGTAGGTGAAGCTCACAAATCAGTTGACTTAAAATCGAGTTCAAAGAGTCTTATCATTCAACGGAACAAATCCTTTTTTGCAATTATGTAAGAGTTCTAAATAGTTACACAAAAAGAGCTTTGCCAGGTTCGTGGTGCAACTAAACAACTATAAAGCTACACTAAAGACGGATCAGTGCAAACGTTTGATTACTGAAAAGGATGTCGCTTTTTGTGTTCAACTGCTTTTGTACGTAGAATATCTATCTTACTTTTGAGTCTTCATGTTAAGGTTCAACTGGCCACTGCACGCACCCTTGTTACGAAAATATGATACTTGGCAATAATTAACAATTATTCGCCGAAGGCGAAGTGATTATCGCTGAATATTCACCGAGACGAAGTCGAGGCGCATATTCACCGAGAATCACTGAGCCTGAGGTGAATAATTGTTTTAGCATAAATACACAGGTGATTATCAAAAGCGCGCGAACGACTGGCAGCCATTTGGTTCGTCGAGTTGATTATCGGCTGATAATCCGAGATAGCGAACCAATCAGAGCGCGCGATTTTGTATAATCACCTGAGTATTTATACTAAAGCCGGACAATGCATCTAAGCATGGCTCTTTTCTATATTCCTTCAAACCAGCCGTGTAGGATAGCGCTTTCATGCAAGGTTACAAGCATTTCAAAAACTGTACACCGTCAGTTTATGTACTGAATCACAAGCTCTGAAAAATCTTTGCAACTGACTAACATGTCTTTTGCAGATTGCCAATTGTGTTTGAGTTTGAAAGCGATACTTTTCTAATATGATGGAGTCCAATGTTTACCAGCCTTAAGGAATCGTTTCGAGCCCTCCGCCACGTTTCTGTGCTTCCATGTATTCTCGTTTTCTCGTTCCTTTAATTTTGTATTTAGAGGCTTCCCGTGGAATCCCTAGATGCTATGCTATCAAACTTTCAAGTAGGTCCGTAAGTAACAAAAGAACCTTTGGACAAAATAATCACAAGCTCTCGGATGCTCTTCGTTTTCTCCCATTCAATTCGTCGGGCTCCGATATTTTCCGATTTCATTGTCTTTCTCGTGGCCTATCTTGCAGCCAACCAAACTGTTTTCCACTTTCATTTTTTTCTCCTCTCCCCTTCTCTGCACAGCACAGTTTGAAACGTCTGCTTTGCTAACCGATCATCTCGTAGATACATAAAGTCCCTTTTTTCAGTGAACAAAAGTATGCCTAATGCCTTTTCTTAGAGTTCTATATGTGATCAAACACTCCTCCCCGTTTGATATACCTCACTTACTGTGTTCTGGCATATTTTTCTCCACATTGTCGGGATCTAGTTCTTCAAGATGAAGAAACTCTGTCAGCCGTTGTAGCGAGACTTGAGCCTGAGACAAGGAAATATGTCAATGCGTTTAATTCAAGGGTTCACAATATTGTTATGGCAAAGACCAACAAGACACACTTGCAACATTATTTTCAACTAAAAAGTTTATTTTAAGCCAAAAGAGATTAGCTTATTTCTGGTTTGATTGCAAACTTACTTGAATTATGCTGAGTATTATATTGGGCAACATGGTAAGAGGAAATCGCATAATGTTGAAGAGCGAAATGGCAACGAAAGCCTTTGTTGCAGAAAGCTCATTTCCAGTCATCACATAGATGCCAAAGGTGGCAAGAGAAACCTGAAAATAAAGAAAACAGAACCTTAAGTGGATAAAATAATCGATAGTACTATTTGTGAAAAGAGCATGGAAGCAGCAAGTATTGACAACGCAGCTTTAGCAAACAATTATTTTTTTCAACCTACAAGCAACGTTGCAATACAGATTTCGAGATTCTCCCTTGATGTCTGCTTGAGTGTTTGAGCATTTCAAAGGCGGCCTTTCAAAAGATAATAATGGTCTCACAGTATGAATTTACACAAATAAGAAAATGTTCAAACCAGGCTCAATAATAAAACAAACAGTTTTTTAACAGTACTGTTTTGACGCTTTCCAACAAATGGTCACATGAAATTTAAGGTCAAAATGGTTCCAAACTAGTCTGATTTGTTTTTCCTTTGTTTCAGATTATTGGAGGATTACGGAAATTAATCTGAAACAAAGGAAAAAACAAATCAAACTAGTTTGGAACCATTTTAACCTGAAATTCATTATACCCTACAACATTCACACCACCTGTACGCATTCAACATTGCACTACAGATATAGAATCATGCTGGGGGTATGGAATTCCATCCAGAGAGGGGGAATACTAGGAGCCTCCATCTCCCATAGAAGCCCTTGGAGTCAAACCTTTCTGATGAAAAGTTATTTATAGAAATAGTATTCGTGGAAAATTTGTCACTCCCCAATGCGTAATAACCAATCAACCAATCAGAGCGCAGTTCAGTAATACTCATTTATATATGTTGTGTTCTGAAGAACCTTTGACCACAATGGGGGAAAGCGTGGTGGGAAAAATGCAGACGTCCTCGGAAACAATGTATTTTTGCGGGAAAGCCTGTTCTAAAAGTAATTCTTTACGGGAAAGGGTTGACTCAAGGGTACAACATATACGGAGACTACAAGTAATCGGCTCTTTGGAATAATTAAAATAGTTCTCCATGCTTCAAGCTACAGAAACCAACCACCTGCCAAGCGTGTGAAACATGTGCGCAGTGACCTCTACTTACCAGAAATGGCGCGCAGGTGAATGTGAACGTTATTGATGCCTGGAGATAAGAGGAATTCTTTAAATGCTTGAGCTCTTCTTTACGAAGTTTAGAGACCTTTTTCATGAACGATGTTTCCCACGCATACATTTTTAACACCTGAGGAGAAATAAAAATATAAGAATCAACCACATTGAAAACAAATCTTGTGCCTTTTTAGAAACAAACATGATCACATACAAAACACATGTGATTTTGACCAAAATAGGTTGTAGTTGTTTCTTTTTTTCTGCGCCCCAAGGGTCAGTTTTTCTCTCGGGTTTTCCATACTCCAAAAAAACAACGCCAGAAATTCCAATTCCATCAGGAAACATTGGTCGAACGGCCACCTGGTGAAATTTCACTACAAAAACCAGTTTGGTCTGAAATCACGTCCATTTTACCTTAATTCCATTCAAGATTTCATTCATCATTTTGATGCGTAAATCTTTCATACCCATCTGCTTCACCTGAAGTCAAATAAAATAAGGAAAATTGTGACAGTTTTAAAGATTGTGTAGACGGTAATAAGACGATGGCGGTAGGACAATGAGTCAGCTAACTGTTTGGTCAAACGGAAAAGGTTCTCTCTAAACCTTGTTACTGACTTCACTACTTCATATCTTGGGACAGGTTGTCTACTTTGTCATGTCTAAAGGCGAAGGAGGTAAATAGTATGTTTTTTTTCTCCTTTTTCGCGAAAAACAGGGCATTTTCATTTCGAAATCCAGATTCTGCGGACACGCATGGAATGAGTCGGGGTCTCGCTTGAGAAATGAAATGTTCGAAATGTTCCAATAATCCCAAACGCGCTTGGAATGAAAGCACCAGAAAATTATTGCTAACTTCCCATATTTTGCCCAGGCGCGTTCCTAAATTTGCGGTTAACTGTCGAGTTAGTTGCTGGCGAGTGATGATAAGGCAGAGGAGTGCCCTTCTCAGATATCACTATTTCTCCCGCCTCTGAAACCCGTCTCTCGAAAGGCCCATCAACTTGCCAGGCCCGAGAAGTTATTTTCTGACCGCAATTTTTCCAGCAAAATTTTGTTGGTTTTGAACGTTAAGCAATACAATTCTTGGTGAACTTACACGTCAGGGTAAATTGTACGTTAATAGCTACAAAAACCTTTGGTAGAATCCGATCTAAAAATGGAGCTACGAGGACGTTATGTTACCGGTAATCTTGAGAAACCGACCACTGTATCTCAACAAGTATTGTGGGGATAGTTTCTAAAGAAACTGGTGCTGCGTCGGTGGGAAGTTGAAACACAAGAAAATGGGTAAATCAAACGAGTTGATTAAGTAAGTTATACCACCGTAAGGTAAAAAGGAGGTGCTGACGTTTCGAGCGTTAGCCCTTCGTCGTATCTCAACGCCTGGAAAAGGATAGTACAGAATACGAACTACATTTCACAGGTCATGGATACAGGTGACTGCTTTGTCGATAAATGATGAAGCTATACTTTCCCCTGGGGTGGAGGCACAGTAGTGTAGTGGTTAGCGTGTCCGACTTCCGAGCAGGAGATTTGGAGTTCGAGCCCTGGTTCTGGCAACGTGCTGTTTCCTTGGACAAGAAACTCTACTCCACACTGTTTCTCTCCGCCCAGGTGTATAAATGGGTACCGGCAATATAATGCTGGGAGTGACCCTGCGATGAGCTAGCATCCCATCCAGGGGGGAGTAATAATACTCCCAGGTGTTTCATGCTATTGAAACCGGGATGAGCTCCGGCCGTGTGGGCTCAAGGCTCGTGTGCGCCTTTACCTCATACTCCCCCTGAATCTAAACCACTATTTTTTTGGATATTCATAAGGGATAGGAGATACTTGCACTGTATGGCTATCGATAGAACAAGAGCCTGCTGGTGTGTCCATATGAACTACGTTTTCTGCGTGCCGGTATAAACAATCTCGCTCACCTGAAGTTTCCTGGCAACTCTGTTGATGGCGAAATTAACTGGAATCAAGAGAAGCATAACAGCCACGCCCGCTAGAATAGACACACCCATGGTGTCATACAGAAAGTACAATGAGATAATGATTTGTAAAGGCGCGGACCAAACAATATTGATGTATGTGAATAGATCCATGAGACGCTGCGCGTCCACTGACATCAGATTGACCATTTCACCAGCTGTGGATTCTTTCCGCGCACTGTTGTTTAGTGCAAGGGCCTAAAACGTGAAAGGAGCACAACAGAAAGGTTTTTCAATTCATTATCAAAGATACATTAATGACTGAAGAAACTGGGATAATCAAACGAATTGATAAAGTAAGTTATACCATCGTAAGGTTAAAGGGAGGTGCTGATGTTTCAAGCGTTAGCCCTTCGTCACAACAACAACAACAACAACTATTTATTTTTACCCTAATAAATTACAAAAAAGAGAATATATATAGTATAAATAAATAAATAAGTAATTAAGGGTCTGGCTGCCTGAAATAACTGTAGAGTTAAAAAGGGCAGGCATGACTGCTTTTGTTTTACATTGCAACGCTAGATGATTGGCTAAAAATATCGCAGTATTTTCTCAACCAATAAGAGATAAAAACCCAACCATCTGTGGTCGGCGCGCACGCGTTTTCCTGCAATGGCTACTGAGGGCGCGCGTTGGCGTTGAGCTCTGATTGGTTCATGGGAATGTATGCGTTTAGGAAAACCGATTTCGCATGACTGAACTTGATCATGACCGACGAAAGAGTGAATCACTGCATTACTCTTCCAAGTTACGGTCTGTTTTGTTTTCCTACAGACTTTGGTCTTCTCTGACCTCGCTGTATGCAACTAATTGTATAAATTAGCATGACTAAAAGGAAAACAAACTTATTGAGGTTGGATTATATTAAATTGCTCCTTTTCAACTTTAATGAGCATATCATCATCGGCTAGTCTCATTACCCAAGACTCTCGTTGGCGAGAGTCAGAAAAATAAAATCACCCTTGCAATCTAATTGTCGAATATACCATCAGTTTCAACCAATGAGCGTGCAAGAATTCACGTTACTATAAAACTCAATACAATCACGCGTTCCTACCTTAGTGTACACCATGCCTATTACCGCGGTCCTAACATTCAATCCCAGTACACTGACAACATGAAAGTACTGGTGGAGAGCGATGGACTGTAGCATTGCAACTAAACACATGCTAAGTGCAAAAATGTATCCGCGCCATTCTTCACCGTCAGGGCCATTTTTGGTCTCTATATACTCAATCAGCAATCTGCAATCAGACCCAAGTAGAGAAAAATCAAACGAGGTCAAAAACGAACACAAGACAAAAGTAGGGTTCTGTGTGCGGGACCACAGATTCATCAAACATGACATTCATGTACTTGGTACATTGATGTACTTTAATTTTTTGTGTGCACATTCATTTTTTTCTTTTTTCGTTCTCTGTATGTGTCTGTGTGTGTGTGAAAGAAATCGTGTTCTGTAACTTTATTGCAATATTTTGTCCACTTGGCCCAGCCACTTAGCTCGATTAGCCTTAGCTATTTCTACGTGGCTGTGCTCTGTTTTTCATATTATAATTGTTAAATTTATCTGGGTACGAAATAAAGATTGTTGTTGTTGTTGTTGTTTTTGTTGACACTTGGAAGGAACATAGTTTTCTTCGGCTCGTCATGCAACGCAACTCCCGACAGTGTGCAGAAAGGGGTTGCATGACGAGACAGACAACGAGTGCAAAGGAGGCTACAGGCCGGAGCACAGTGCTGTTTCAAGTCTCTCATAGTATTTCTACCCCTGTGTATACTGTATAATTACACAGGGATGTGTCACAGGAGAGGACCTTGTTATAGACTGTCATGATGATTTATATGGCTTTTGGTCAATACTGTTGTTAAGTTGTGCCTACCCAACTTTATTTGCTCACAGACTTGATCTTTAGGCCACAAATTAAAGAAAGTCAATTTTCTATTTCCATCCATACCATCAACAGCAGCAAACGGTTAAATGTACCTCGTAAAGATTTTACATAAATTCTGAGTCACTATATTCTATTTCTATTTATGCAAATACTTGCTTTGGTTAACCAATGCCAATTTGTGATAAATATCCTTAAAGCTTTAAAGGAAAGATACAAAAAAGTAGTATGAAGGGTATAGTTCCTCTTGGAGATGACATCAAGAGGACAGAGCATGAATATATCTGCCTTACTGACCAAGCGTGAGGTCAAGATGCCTGCATATTGACCAAGTTCTTTTTTGCATTGCTATTGACCGAGACAAAATCAAGGTCAATAAAAACACAAAAAAGATCTAGGTCCATGTGCAGCCATCTTGACCTCACGCTTGGTCAATAAACGATTTATTACAATGTACATGACAATTTTGCTTTGCTTAGAAAACTGGAACGGGCAGGATAGGCCCATCTTGCCAGCTCAAATAGCCAATCAAAACCCATGATTCACCTCATCTTGCCTGCTTGCGGAACGTGCTATACATAGAGGATATTACACAGTGGTGCAAAGATATGAATTTTTATTTCGAGTGGTGAAAACAATATTTACAAGCGGACGCAGCCAGCAAGTAAAATGATGTTTTTAACATGAGAAAATAAAATTCATATCTTTAAGCAACTGTGTAATGTTCTTTTTATTATATGGACAAGAAACCAGCAGGAAAGTTTTGTTAGGACACGCACATACATCCGGGACATTTTTGGTACATACCGGTAACTTTTTCATATCTTCAGAAAATATGAAAAATATGAGTGTTTTAGTTTCCAGTAGAACACTATTATCCATATAATAAAATAAACTCTTCTTAGGGACTCTTATATCCTTTGGAATTCTTAATGTTCTCAAACAGTACCAAGTAATCTTGCTGAAGCAGAAAATCTTTCATCCTTTTGAAAATCAATTAAACTTACATGTATAATAAAATAAAATGAATCTGAGAATCATAATTTTGCTTGCCTTAATATCTGTGGTTGGACAAACTGAATGCAATCATTGAATAGTTTGAAAATAATTGCTAGCAAAAACTTCCTCCAGTAGAGTTGCACCATGATTTTGCGAAGGGACAGTTTCTTTTTCTTCTTGTTCTCCTTTTCCTTCTCATTTGGAGAAAACTTGACCTGGTCTTCCATTTCAGCTTCTTTCAACATGGCTGTTTCATTCTCTACAGGTTCCACAGTCCCATCTTTTGAATTTCTGTTAAGTTTATTCAGCAAGACAGGGTATATAGTCAACAGAAATGCAAGACCCACTATGTACCTGGTCCCAACAAAGACTGGTAGTTTAGCTAAGACATAGTTAGTAAAGCACTGCATTAATTGCTATACTCCAGGTCACAGGTTTAAATCCCATTCCAGCCTGTTCTTTTTTCAGGCTTAGTCTTCAATTGCACTTTTAACCACAGTGCGAAGATATGATAGGTTTGGTATATACTCAAATTGTTGACCTTGTTGCTGATGTACTAATTCAGTACTCTGGAGTTGATATTTTTTTCGCATTTTACATCATAAAAGTAAAATTACATGTATGTTGGTGTACCAGGGAGAATCCAACTACAACTGCACTTTTCATACCTTTTCAGGCTATGTCCAAATATTCTGTCTTGTTATGAACTTGAGCACACATGGCAATAAAGTTTTGATTAACTTACACACAACATTTAGACTCAGCTTTTCTCCATTTTTCTACAAATTTTGGAACAACCATTGCAGATGTGTTTTTCTTGTTGATAGCCCACAAATCAGAATCAGTCAGAGGCTTCTTATATCCTTTATAGATCAACCTGCAGAGAGAAAAAACAGTTTTAATATTTACTGTAACATGGAGTGTGATGTAAGGCTTTTGGGTAATGCAGTTTCCCATTATTTTTGGTATTCATAGTTTAACGGTACAGTACATAAGCTACAATGTAAAACAAATACATGAGCAGGACTATTGAGAATTCCCACAATTTTAAAAGGGAACTCTACCACCAAGATCAATTTTCGTACTAACTTTGAAATTCTCTCATCAGGTACTTGTATTTGCACCAGTTTTATAAACCAACAGTCGCGTAATTTACTGTAGTGTTTTTGAGACCTGTAAAATGTGGTGTTGACTATTTCTTGTTAGGAATATAAATTATTGCCTGAATCTTACCCAGTCATCCACCAAAACGTCAGCTTGGAAAAGATGTTGGCTGTGTCTTCTGGGCATGGCTTCTGCAATACAACAAAAAGAATGCACTTTTATTCAACTGTCAAGTACCAGACATTAAAACACAAAAGATACCTATTTATTAAAGACATGGCAAGAGGCAAAGGCTATTTGTAGGTTGAAATATTGTGACTGCAGGATTTTATACACTGGGATTTTTCTACTGTATGCTTATTAAGAGACGGCTGACTTTTCCAAGGATTTCTGCAAATTATAAAAAAAGATTTTCCAGTAAAACAATACGTTATTTCCATATAACCTTAAGTTAGTCAGAAGTCTGTTCATTAATGAGAAAAGTTTAGTACTGAAGGATCTGAAAGCCAGTCCTGGACAAATTGTTTTAATTTTTACAGTCATATTTGCAACTACCAGTAGCCAAATTTTTTACAACATTTTAGCTTTTTGGCTCAGCTATGTATTATGTACAGGGTCATAACATCCACCTAAAAATGACAGAGGAAAAATTTGTGACAGTGTTAATAATAACAACATCACAACAATGATAACATTATTGTCTTACTCTTGTTTCATCCTTATTCACAGGGGCATCAGGAAAGAACTTGAGATCAACAGATTTGTTTACCAAAGCAGATGTCAGTTCAGCACCACCATCCAGTTCACACTCTCTTCAAAGGAGGATAGCATGGCAAACAAATTACACTGACCAACAAGTACCTATTTTCACACCAGTAATTCAACATTCCAACATTTTATATATTTAGTTCAAGATGCCTGATAGTTGAACTCTTTCAATCTCAAGATGTGAGATGCAATTCCCCTTACTGAGTGCCACACATGTACCTAGACTTCAGTTTAGAGAATAATTATACTGTAGCCTGAGATCAATTCAATACCATCTAGCTTTGTAACTCTCATCACCTGTTTGTTCAAGAATGTATTGGTATTGAAGGCAGAAGTCATGAATTGGTCTATATACTGAAATTGAAAAGCTTGAAATACTGGAAGGAAGACATAACATAATTGCTTCATGTTCATCTCAGATCACCTTTCAACAGGGAATAGAAACTCATTAGAAAGTCTCTGAAGTGTGAACTTTGTGTTGCGTTTCACAGTATTTCAAATAGCAATAATTTATTAGTCCACATTGCATGTTAAGTGTTAATATAATTTTATACATAGATGCTTCTTAAATTAACTAATTAATTAATTAATCAATTTAGGCCATAGATTGCAAATAATTTGGAAGTTTAGTTTTAGCATTAGAAATAAGTTGATAAAGTAAGTTATACAACCATAAGACAAAAAGGGCACTGACGATCTGAGCATTAGCCCTTTGTCACTCCCAAAACATAACCTTTCAACAGCTCAATAATATTATTATGAAGAGTTCATCAGTGCTGTAAACATATGGTACTTAAATTTTATCCTTAACCCTTAGTAATGATGTCAACATTAAAAATAAGTGAGCAATACTTATGATACTAGACACTGAGCTATGCAATCACTTCTTTTCTCCAAGAGAATACTTTAAAGACAACTAAATAAATGCATGATGCCAATTGTATAAAATATCATTCACATGGAATTTACTTACTCTTCCGTGGTAATATCATCGTTCAGTGGCACAACACAGGTACTTGGAATATAGCCTGTTTCCTTACTGTCAAGACTTTTTACATAGAGCCACCAAGCCACATTTCTCCCTAATACTTCAAACTTCTGTCCTCTCTGTACAGACAGCTGCACGGACAAGTCTGGCGCAGTGAAGACTACCTCTTCTCTGTTCAGATCGTCACTCTCACTTGGGTTATGGTCACTAACCGCTATAACAATCAGACTCTTCGGATTTTCATTCATCATAAACAGGAAGTAGCCTCACTCACTGCCAAATGTAATCATTAACCTGCTGGTTAAAATTAATAATGGTAATTGAACTGAGTGGAGTGCAATTTGTATAGGTAATCACATGATTTCGAGTGCAATTTGGGATAAATCAGCATGAGAAAATTTTTCAAAGGCTAACCAAATTGCACGAGCCCGTAGAGAGAGTGCAATTTGTAGTCTTTGCAAAATTTACGAGTGCTGATTTATCCCAAATTGCACAAGACAAATCATGTGATTACTTGTTAATAACATACATGCAAAAATTTAATTTCAACTTTCTGCACTCAATTTCAACTTTTTGCACTCAATTTCAATTTTCTGCACTGTTTGGGATTGACATGCTCTCAGCCAATGAGCATGCTGAAATTTTTGCATGTATATTATTAGGTCTGAAATCATACACGTGCACAAGTTCGATTTGAAATCACAAGTATGATTTCAGACCAAATTTGCATAGCACGAAGTTCAATTACCACCTTATTACATCCAGTTTTGAAATCACACAATTTAATAGTCCCAATACAGGATTTTTATCAGTCAAGTGCCAATATTTTATTGATTTTGTGGCCAGTTTTTAGAAAAAAGAGGAACTGAAAATGCTTTTACACTTTAATTCAGTTTATTCTCATTGGCTGAAAAAAAAAAGATGAGATTTAGAGCCAAAGATAGTGCGATTCATGAATAAATCACACAGCTATGGGCCAATCAAATTGTAGGGATCACCTGTGATTTGTAATGAAATGGTAAATACAGTAACATTAGTAAAATACTAAGACAGTTATAAATTATAATTACAAGAATTATAAGTTTGCAGAGTAAGAAAATGCTTTATCGTATCCAGACACCAATGAAATACCATGTGAGCATTAGGGCAAAAACATATCTTTATTCGTGAAAACATGTTCTTTTCATATGTGAAAATGTCTGTTGCTCTGGTTTTGTAAAAAACTCACACCTTAGAACTACAACAGCCATTTAAGTGAAATGGTCAGGTATTTTATTGGTGTTGATACAATAAATAAAAAACATTACATGGTTGCTGTGAAATATTTCCCAATTCCCTTTTGGACTTCACTTAACAAATTTTGGATTATGCATGTTCCTGTCTCTCTGACTTTCAAGTTGCATCTTCACTTGGTTGAGTATGGACAACAGGTGGCAACAGATATGAAAATTATTGCAATACTGTTGATTGAAAATATGGTTAGATTCATGAATATATTACGGGCTTACACTTTATACTGTTATTTAGCTGGCGTTTTTCCCGTTACAGCATTCATTGGATAGTTCATGGCCACATGACATCCAATAATGAAACTGTTTACAGCCAAATGCCATGAGCAACCAACATTGCAAAAACTATGAGAGTTCACTGTTACCTGCAAAATGATGACCACTGTTGCTCATGATCATGTCAATAAAGTGATTATTTGTTTTCTAACAATTTTACCCATTTGTTTTGCCATATAACAAATCACTTAAAGGCTGGTCTCTTGGGGAACAGTGAATTTTGTTTCCCTCAAATTTCAATGTTTAGATTCTTTAGAAACTGAATTCACTGTTCCCCTATGTATGCTGTGGCTGCATTATTTGAATTTAAAAAAAAAATAAAATAAAACATTTTGCTAGAGCATGATATCAATTTTACTGCTACAGCCTGCAGAATAAAAGAGATAGTTATGACAAAACTAGTACAAAAACTATTGTTGAATGACTTGTTTCTTGGAATATATAAGGTGACTCAACCCTGTCTACTGCTCAACTAAATTTCAAAATTATTTATACAGATACATTTTATTCAGTTCAGTGAAGACACTGTCCTACTTTCGACCAACAAGAAGACAATGGATCGGAATTTTGTCAAATTAACTGGGAACACGTGTGTCATGAAATTGCCAATGGAGCATGACTATGCAGATATTGGCAAGGAACTCATGTCACGGAGGTCGATGTAACGTACATCGCTTAAATACTTCAATTCAGGGGCAAACCATATTTGAGATCTATATTATATTGCGGCGGAATTGTCAAAGCGAGCACGATAAAAACATACCGAATTAAACACTGCCACAAAAATTAACTACCTGCGCATAATTAGTAGAGTCGTACTGCTCTTGAGCTGTACGCTGGCAAACAAACATTGAGATTGTATCAACTCTAGTACAGCATTACGTATCCAGCACAAAAGTAAAGAACCTTTGACTTACAAGTATGGTTATACCGTAGTTTACACTAATCAAGCAAAGCTGGTAATCTTGCAAATTTACGTTTGACTGCAGAATACCCTGCTACATCGATTAGCTTCTGCACAGCCGTCAACGTGTTTCTCAGTGAATGTACATTAATTCAGTTGAAATATAAATGTTACACGTTTATAATTATAGAGAATATATAGCTCGTTCATTAAGCGTGAAAACGATAAAACACAATCTCTTCTGCGTACAGGATTCCAAATAAATCTTTTAGTAAGAAAGGTAACACCGCACTTGGGGATACAGTACAAGTGACACGGTATCCATGTTTGAATGGCGCGACCATAATGGCCCAAGGGTGGCACTGCGCAAGGACTAAATGAGCCACATTACCTTCACAATAGTTGGAGCATACTCTTAGGTATCCATTAGGTAGCACCATTTTTTACACGAACCACATCGCAGGCCTTAGCAAATGAGCAAGATTCAAGAAATAGCTGCGAATAACATATGTCTTGTCGCGCGAACACTCATTACATAAAGTACCCACCTTACAGGAAACCCAGCTACCTCAGGCCACTGCATCTGGGGACTCACTTCATATTTCTCTTCTCCCTTGATTTGTGCCATACCTGTTCCGATCCGCAAGCACAACCTTAGTCAGAGACCAAAAGCTACTAATAACAAGAATAAAGAGATAATAAATAAATGAAGAAAGGAAGACAGAAAAAAAAGAAATGGGATAAAATGAAACTTATTGACTAGGTGGATATACAAATAAATCATTTAAAAATAAAATACAAAAAGGGCCACCCATGTTAGACTAACACATACAGTGTATAAAAGAAAGAGTTTCAAAAAACCGGCTTGATAAAGTAAGTTTAACCGCCGTCAGTTTTAAGGGACCTGACGATTGAATCGTTAACCTTTCGTCAAGGCAACTGTCTAACGCTTCAATCCAACGATGATAAAACTTACTTTATCAACTCCTTTTACATACATTTTTTATCTAGCTACGCATAAACGACTTTTATTATATGGAGAAGAGTGTTTTACTGGGAACTAAACCACTAGTAGATTCCATACGCCACTTCATCCGGGACTCGAGTGGCGTATTTTTCGTATGTCACCTTGTGAGTGTCGTATTGTTCAATGACGTCACGATTCCCGCCTTTTGCTTTTGTTGAATTGGTTTTTATTTAGTCTCCATATAATAAAAAGAACATTACACGTTGGCTCGAAGATATGAATTTTATGTTCGAGTGGCTTCGCTCACTCGTGAGATATTGTTCTTGCCACTCGAACATAAAATTCATATCTTCTCGCCACCGTGTAATATCCTCTATTTATTATACAGACGTGAGTGTTTTACTGGGAAATACGCCACTCGTAAAATTCATAAGAAACTACATCCGGGACCGTAGTGACGTATTTTCCATATCCTCACTAGTGAGGATATCGATGCCGTCATTTCCCGCCTTGTACGGTTCAGCTGAAAGAAAAAGAAAATTACACGTTAGCTCGAAGATATGAATTTTATGTTTTCGTGGCAAGAACAAAATCTATTGTTCTTGCCACTCGAACATGAACTTCATATCTTCTTACCACTGCGTAATATCCTCTCTTTATATAAAAATTCGAAAAATCTAATATATTGGTGTATTCAATGCTTGTAAATCATTATGACGAATTCAAGGGAAACAAAACATGGAGCCATCTTCTTTTTTCCAGCGCGTCGATCAGTCAGTTAGAGAGAGGGGTGGTTTCTTGAGCTGTGTGACCCAGCAGATATACAAACTGTTTTACAACCGAAAATGCCTACCTAACTTTGAACCTAACCATCAACACATGTTGCATTTATTCGCATAATTTCCAAGACGTCGTACCTAGCGCGCGAAGCTGTGCGCACGAGGATTCGAAGGCGAAAATCCACTATGACGTGGCAGTTGCTAAGGACTCTTTGTGTTGCTTTAGCTATCGTAGCGGCTGGCAGCAACCCTCGTAGCGAGACAACTGTGAGTTACAGAGGCTAAATCACAGCAAAATTCCTTTAAAATAGTTGTAAGAGAGTAAAACAAGTTCAGTGTCTTTAAAAATAATTTACGAACTTGTAGCATCGACAAGTCCGCCGAAGTTACAGTAAAAGCCGAAGATCTGCTTGAGATATGGCACTGTCACTGCCACAGACTCCTGAAGGTGGAAGAGGTCTCACAATGACAAAATCCAAACTGCCAATAAGAGTCTCCCACTCCAATAGTTACAAGAAAAAAAACTTTGATAGCGATACAGAACCGAGGCATAAGGCAGGTTACAAACTGCCTAGAATTGCAACTACAACTTCTCGCCAAACAGCAGGAATCTACAGGAAATCATCGGGTAAAAATTCTTTGCGGGCTAGAAAGAGCGTGCTAATATAAATTACGAATAATGTATTTTGAAAAAGTTGTGTTCCCATGTTTATTGTTTGCTTTCTTCGAGGTCGTTCCCTTGATAACAAAAAATGCAAAATTCTGATTCGCTGAGCAATTGATGCACGGTAGCTAACCTAGGCCTGTTTTGTTCTCTTGGGAACAAAACTGGTGGACTCCATATGGTAGAGTATAAGACAGATCAATATTTAGTTGAATTTTCTTAGATTTCTGTGTTATTTATAATCAAATCTTGTCAGACGCATTTCGTTTAAGGGAAAACGAACGTGAAGATTCCCAGCTACGAATTTTACTATAGCAAACAAACCGTTTAGAAAATATAAAGTAGTTTGTATATCTCATCAACAATGACCTCGCATATTGTCTATTAGCCGAAATGTGCTTTCCTTTACCAAGTCTAATATTTTATTAACTTACTTTTAAGATTCACGTACGTATTTTGAACGAGCTTTCTAGCTCCTCCTGGACGTCACGTGGATAGATAAATGATTGATTGCTTGATTGATAAAAACTCAAAAAAACTCTCAAGAAATACCTCAAGATTTTTCACGACTTTATTATTATTATTATTATTATTATTATTATTACGCCATTTTAAGGGTTAAAAAGGCTCCTATCTATTGTGCTCACTATACTGTCACTTCCTTTCAGTGAATTTTAGTAAACAAAGTAAAATAGAAGATTTGATACTTACTGCGTTATTAACGTGGAATTTTAACCTGAATAAAGAACCCGAGGGAATATGATTCGAACTCGCGACCTGGCCTAGGATCACTGGTGCGACCGTACTACCAGCTGTGCTAAACAAGCTGTCTGCTGGGAGGAGGTTACATTTCTCGCCGCACTACAAATATATGATTTATTTCATATAACATGTGAAATAAATCATTATATTTGCACGATACTCAAATTGTTTTGAGTAATACTTACTTTGTGAACAAATGTTATATTTTCCAGCCAGAGATATAAAATCTACATATACGGCTTCCAAAGGTCCAAATTTGTAAATTAAAGCGTGTTTTTATATTCATTCCAGGAAGTGACAAGAGCCAAGAAGGACACTTCAACAGAAAAAACACCCTTAAGAAAGCTGGCTCTGTGTCGCATCAACCAAGTTTTCCAAACAACAGGTCATGCAGTCAAGCGCCAAAATATGCCAAACCAACTGCAAAAGCCACGAAGCCGAGTGTGCTAATAAGAAAACAAACGTACCTTATTAGAAAGAAAGTATCACAAGAAAAGAGAAAGGCGAGTAATAATCTATAAAATAAAGGTCTTCTATGAAAGAGCGGTTTTGACCGTGCGTGAGGTCAAGATGGCAAGGTATATCGACAGAACAAGCGTCGTCAATAAAATATTTATCATACTATTTATATATTCTAAAATATTTATCATAATATTTATATATTCTTGTATTTATTTAAGGATTTTAGGCCTGTTATTTTTAAGATGTATTGGTAGTTTTAAATTTTTATTTGTAATTTGTAAGAATTTAACTTATTGTAATGCGCTTTTGATTATTTTTATGGAAAAAGCGCATTATTATTATTATTGTTATTATTATTATGTTGGGCTCATCTTCGGTGTAATATAATTTATTCACGCAACTGATATAAAACAAAGGACACACAGCATTCTTAACAATGTACCTAACCCTAACTAAAAAAGACACTGAACAAATTATATTACACGGAGAATGACCCATATCTTGCATTTTAAAGATAAAATCTGCAGTTAACGCTACCACTGAACCCGACGCAGTAAAACAAGAACACAAAGATGTGGAGAAGGACGTAGCTAACCATTCTACATGGACAAAGTCATTAAATGATTGTAAGGATGTTGGACCTGAACTACACACTGCAGCTCACAAGTCCTCAGCTCTGGTTCGTTTATTTGACAAGGTCCGTGTTCAGTTTGACGAAACTGCTGTTGACGACATACAAGCTATTGACATTGCTCAAGAAGAAAAGGCCTTGCTCAGTTTACTGAATGAAAGAGACGGCAGGTACCACATGCTGGCCATTCTTTCTTTATTTGACCGCAAACCTCGATACAAATAAACACTGATATAACCGAATAGTTACACTTTGAAGTAGTCTAGCTAGGATGTGGTGACAGAAGTGAAACAGCCGTTTAAAAGTTGAACACGTTCTACGGCAAACGTCTTAAAACAGGTGGTGTGGGTGGGTTAACAAACAGAATGAAACTGGTTGCCTGTGAAAGGGATAGAGGTAAGAATTGATATATACAGTTTAACTCTTAGAATGGAGTCATACTGTGGGTGACAGTTACTGTGTAATAATGCTTCATCGTATGGTTGGGCCCTAGCGGAGAAACGTGGAGACAAGGTAGTCCAGTTAGCGCGTCGAAATTCCGAGCAGGAGGTCCAGAGTTCAAGCCCTGGTGATGGCACTTTGTTGTTTCCTTAGAAAAGAAACTTTACTCCAGCCTGTCCCTCTCCACCCAGGTGTATAAATGGGTACCAGCGAAATAATGCTGGGGGGGGAGGGGGTAACCCTACGTTGGACTAGAATCCTATCCAGGGGGGAGTAACAATACTCAAAAGTGCTTCATGCAACTGAAACCAGGATAAACTCCGGTCGAGGTGTGGGCTTCCTGTGGCTTGTATGCGGATTGACCTAACTTACCAGAGAGAGTGGGAGAATTGGCGTCTTGTGGGATTCAAGGCTTGCATCTAGCTGCAAAAAAAAATGAAAGAAATAATGAAATATTTAATCGATAGAAGAGTTCAATTTAGAACCACACGTGCGACAATTATAAAATTTAACGAAAAGAGTAAAATTATTGAAGATCAGCAAATAGGGTATCACCAAAATATAAAAGGCACAGTGAAATTACATTTTTTGTATTACGGCAAAATTCTAAATCCTTTGTTTTTCTAAAATTGTTGAATGAAGCAAGATTTCGTACATTTTTATCTTGCAGGGCAGGGGACATTTTTCTACCAAAGTTTGACTGGGAAGAAGCAAGTGAAGCTACTCTAAATCTATCTGCTCTGGTGCCTTCACATAAGAATAGCTCCGATCCTTCTCAAATCAGTAAAGTTGATGAAACTCGAGCGATTGATACAGGTCAAGAAGAAAGGACACTTCTCTGTTCACTAAATGAAGGGGCTGATTTCAGGTACCCTATGATGGTGATTGGTCCTTATTGCCCATAGCCTACGTAGCTGGCGGTGTGATGGCGCGACTAAAGTTTTGGCGGCGGAGCCGTGATCCAAAAGGGGGAGTGGTTCTCTGGCAGCCGGTATTCCTCGCGGCTCCGTCGCCAAATCTCACTCGACTAGTTCACAATACCGCCAGCTACGCAGGCTGCATTGCGCATGGTCGGAAAATCGTGATTCCAGAAATCAACAACTAAATAACTCAATTGCCACAGTTATTAGTAAACACAAACTCAACAGCCTTGGTATTTAATTGAATAATCTGATTGGCTTACTATACCATCTCGGGATATTCAACATTACGAGAAGAATATTGCCAGGAATTCTGGGAATCCCTCAATGCAAGTTAGTTTTGGTCAAAGTAAGTATTGTTGGCGTCAATTCTCGTTTTACAGCTGTTTCCGATAGATGTGAACGAGATTTCTTTATTGCTGTATACAAAAAGAATCATTCTGTTCAGTATCCGGGTAAATAGCCAGTATTCAACGAAACCAAAGAAAATAAATGTTAATGACATAATTTCACGCTAACCGTGACTTGAGGTCGTGTAAGTAAACTCTCGCCATCAGAATTGATATTTTTAACACAAAAATGGAACTGAATATCGCATGAAGCAATAGGTTTTCTATATTTTCATCGTGCACGTGCAGGAAAGAAGAAGTTGTTCCACCAAACTTTAACCGGGAAGGAAGTAACGAAGGAAAGCCGAAGGCCTTAGCTCTGCTGTCTGAGAGAGGCTCAGACCCATCTGATGCTGGAAACATTCAAACAGTTGATAATGCACAAACCGAACAAGCACAACTCGCCGCCTTATTAAATGAAGGAAAAGGCTGCGGCAGGTAACATGAAAGAGTTATGATCCGCTTTTACTGTTATCAATAAACATCTCCACGCTCCCAACAGCAAATTAAATACTAAAGACACATTGTCACGGTTTAGCTCAAGAGTGAAACAGCTCAGAACTAGAAGGACATTCTACATAATCTGAGGTTTGAGTGCGTTCCGTTTGGGGTGCTCTGGATCTGAATTTGTTATTTGGAGATCACTTCAAATATAGCGCATCAAAGGAACCAATGACTCTGCCCTGAGTGGGTTCATCGGTTCCTTTCAGGCGCTATGATCCGATTGATCCCTTAGATT
The DNA here is from genome assembly GCA_949710005.1 of Ricordea florida. Lineage (NCBI taxonomy): Eukaryota > Metazoa > Cnidaria > Anthozoa > Corallimorpharia > Ricordeidae > Ricordea > Ricordea florida. The sequence goes on from OX453274.1 coordinate 36,493,530, forward strand.
CAAATCCAGATCCTGATCACACTAAAGGAACGCGCTCTAAGTGACACAAACGTTTGACTTAGGGAGTTAAAAAAATCCATTACAAAACAAAACAGTACTGTATGACTCGATGTTTGAGCGTAGAAGTGACAGTCTGGCATTCAACAGCAGTCACTGGTTTGAACTATTTGAGAGCAAGGGGGGGGGGGGGTTGGTGCATTGGTGAGAGCACTCGCCTTCCTCCTCTGTGAGGATAGTTTCAGACTCGTTCCCAGTCGCTCCTGAGGCGGTTTTGACTAGAACGCATTGCATCAAGGGAAGGCCGCACGAAAATCGGGAAGCGACTGGCAGAAAACGTCCATTTTCTTGGCCAGTATAAGTAGGGACTGGGAACGAGTCTGGGATAGTTTCTAAAGAAACTGGTGCTGCGTCGGTGGGAAGTTGAAGCACAAGAAAATGGGTAAATCAAACGAGTTGATTAAATAAGTTATACCACCGCTCCGACGAAGGGCTAACGCTCGAAACGTCAGCACCTCCTTTTTACCTTACGGTGGTATAACTTATTTAATCAACTCGTTTGATTTACCCATTTTCTTGTGTTCCTCCTCTGTGAGTCCGGTTATATTCCCGTCGTCTCCTGTGGGTAGAGTTTGTTGTGGGTTCTCTCATTGCGCTGGGGGTTTTTCCGGGTTCTTCGGTTTTCCTGCCTCCATAAAAACCAGCACCTCCAAACTCCAATTCGGTCGGGAGGTAAGATGTCTTCTGCCTACACTACGAGCAAGTTAATTTCCAGTCACGGTTATAGTTGCCATGTTATTTTTTGAAGGACCGAGGTTAAATGTGAACAAGAAGTTGTTGTAGAAGTTTTGGACAAGCAGGGCAAAGAAGAATATTCAAAGATCGTAGATGAGAAAAATGCTGAAATCAAGACACTGACTGAAAAAATCGAAGAGTTGAAGGCTGAACTCAAAGAACGCAATCACCAGCGAAAAACACTGGAATTTTTAATGAGAGAGCTAGATACCGACAATGGCAAACTGTATGAACAGATTGATATTTTAGATGTTAAGTTGAAGAAAGCCTACTCCAAGATAGAAGACCTTCAGACACAGTTGAGCGGCAAAATTAAGCTGAGTGAAAGAGAGACCATCATGAACATGGCTCATGTAGGAACCTTGAATGAAGAGGATTTGGAATTGGAATCATTTTGTAAACAATCACATCAGAATCTTAAAGTTCTACTTCCGAAAGAAGAACAGAGAAATGTCGGTAACGCTGTCAATGAGGCCACTTTGAAATGCTTGGGTAAGAAAACTGCTGTTGTCGGATTTAAGGAAAAAGTTACGGCAGGGCTGCTAAATAGATGCAACGAGTCAGATCTTGGGAGAAAGACCATAGAATGTCTTATGGACTCACTTGACGCAGAAAATGCCAAGCTATATCAGAGAATCGATGATTTAGATACCCAGTTAAAGAAATCGCATTCCGAGATAAGGAAGCTGAAGGAAAATTTAAACGAAACAGGAACAAAGATACGCAGAAGAAGCGTAATGACGAACAAGGAACCTAAAGACTTCGATGAGAAGGCTTATAGAGTGGAAAGGTTGGGGAGAGAAAACGAGGAGGTGAATTTCTTTCCCATCAATGAAGATGGGGCAGAATTGTCAACAGGGTTCTGCAATGGAACGATTGACCACATGCAGACACCTCTTGAAACAACGCGCCAGAGACCGGCGAAGCATCAGGAAATACAAGAAACGAGTGAAGCCCTTACAAAGCAGAGCAAAGAGTCTCATCTCCCTTGCAAATACCTCTAATAAATGAGCTGTAGTCATCCCTTCATCATGGTACATTTTTGCTTGTACTGGCTGATAATAAAAGTTGTGTTATTCTTTGCTAGTTATGTTTGCTGTTGTTAGCGACTTTCTGGAGAGGTGATAGACGGTGTATGGCGTTTATCCATTCCTAACCAGTCCCCCGTACAATGAACTGATGTCATCAACTCGCATACTATCACAAATCCCTCAACTTGATTGGCTTACGGATTTAGTATCTATTCTGTGATAGACAATGAGTAGAAAAAACGCCGGCGCATGGAACAAAATAATGCATTTTAAAAGATAAAATAGGTAAATATTGGTGTGAAACTGAAAGTTGTATGCTACATGGTGTCCACTAAAATGGTTGTAGGTCGATTAGCCCCCAAGTCGATTAGCCCCCAGTCGATTAGCCCCCACTAAGTCGATTAGCCCCCAGGTAAAAGTCGACCAGCCCCAAACGAAAATCGTTTTTCAACTTACTAGATTACTCTTCTTCGGGTTTCTCATTGTTTTACTAATGCTTGGATTGTAACTTGCGATCTAAGTTATCTAATCGTGCCGGACGCTGACACCGGCAATCTACTGAACAAACCTGCGATGGTCCACGAACCAAACCTTTTTTGATATTGATGAAATTGTAGCCTGTTGCGATCGAGAAAAATCAGTTGATCTGATCGATTAGAACTGTATCTTGTAAATGTTCTTTACTTCATAAACATTCAGAACTAAAATCTCGTTCTAAAGATCTTAAACCAACCAAAAGTCATGAAGTTTTTAAACGCAAAGTAAAGATTAAAGAAGAAAGGAAATCCGGTCACCCTCAACGGACGAACGAACGAACAAACGATTTTAAAGTTATTGACTTCAATTCCAAGCATAAGTAAAACAACGAGATACCCGAAGAAGAGTAATCTAGTAAGTTGAAAACAGATTTTCGTTAGGGGCTGGTCGACTTTTACTTGGGGGCTAATCGACTTAGTGGGGGCTAATCGACTTGGGGGCTAATCGACCGGATACCACTAAAATAATTCCTCCTCATTTCCTATGTATAAAATAGTGGGCTATTGACTTTTAGAAAAAAACCCTACTAGTATATCAATACATATGCCACAATCTGATTGGCTGAACTACTGCAGACTATCAGCCATTAGAGTGCAACACTTGGTTGAAGACCGTTTTCAAAATAGCGACGTCGTCGCGCTTTAGCGAAGTTTCGCAGGAAGATTAAGCCTGATTTTGGTATTTTTTCACCGGCACATGATTCGTTTAAAATGATTTTTACTAAAACAATTAGATTATTCGTTCTCGATATAGTAGCATCCCATAGAAATCTCGAGCTCATATCTAATTGTTAAATGGAAAAATCGAACTCTTAACGGTGAATACTAATCGTCAAAAGAGCACAAAATATACCAAAGCCATAATGCCCAAATAAGGTTGGTCCCTATGACGTACAACGCGTTTGATTGTGGTAACTAAGGAAGCCATATAAGGGATTGGCTGTGTAAAATGCAAAGACATGGTGTCAGATAGAGTGATGTATCCTTCACAGCCTTTTTCTGTGAATCTTTTTCATTGAAACAACAGCATTATGCTGCAAAAATATAAGTACTATGCCAGCATTCGTTTCGTAACCTTTGCCCCGTTTACTAAGGGTCTGTAACAAACCAGGAGCCCTCCTGAACAAACTGATCGATCGCAATCAGTAGAGTGGACCGAGTTATAGGAAATGTTTTATTATTGTCTCGCGTCCACTCCAGTACAACGGCTATGTAAAGAGCTACTCCCTCGACTAAGGGATGGAGCACTTCATTTTCAAGGGGGTGGGGCTGGGCAATTTGGTCTTGTTAAGAATTATCTTTCCTCTTTGGGCTGTGCAATTTTTTTTAGTGGACTTCCACAAACAAATGTCCTCCTTTTTTCCTTTGAACCACAGTGCATGATTCTTTTTACTATACTTTTGCTGTACAGGTATTTTTTCTTGGTAATTGCCCAACACCTCCCTCCCCCTTTCCCTCAAAAATAAAATGGTCCCTCCCTAAAAATGAAACTCCTAAATTCCAAGTAATTAGCTAGTCGTTGCCAAGTACTGATGGCATGATAAAGCAGCCCTCGCGGCAACAAAAGCTATAATTATTGACGGTTTTGATAAGCTGAAACCGTATGGATTTTGCAAACTTGGGGGATTAGATGGCTACAGTATCAGAATTTGTGGCTTGAAGTGGGTATTTCAAATGAACCAGCTTTTATAGCAAAATATTTTGCGGAGGGGAGGGGGGTGTACTGCACGTATTGTTCGAGCTGATTGAGGTTCAGAGAGCACTTACGTTGCTAGTGAAATAAATAAATGAATTTAGAAAATACCCCAAGAAATTATGCCGGTATAATCCGACAGACCCTATTCAGAGGGTCTCAATGGGGTTAACGGTTAGCCGTAAAACGGGCAAAAGCCGTTAGGCATAAATATTGAAAAACGTTAGCCGTTAGCCGTAAAACAGCCAAAAATATTAACCGTTAGCCGTAAAACAGTCAAAAATATTAACCGTTTGCTGTAAAAGTCACCACCCCATTGACACCCTCTATTCAATCCATTGACCTGTTGAAAAGGTTAACTTATGATCGCGAATGTAGGGAATTTTTCTTGAACTTTAAGGGTTACAATTAATAGCTCCAGAATTCATTCCTTCTCTTTTCGAAATTTCAGACATTAACTGTAATTCTTGCAAATGGACAGAAAAGCCATTGTAAGTGGAAACAAAGTCAGCGAACATAGTAGCTTCACGTAACGCAATCACAATTGTAACTTCCAGTGCTCCAGATATGGTAATATGCTCAAAATTATATTGGCACCGACAGACCAGTTGAAAAGGTCAACTTACGATCACAACATAGGCACGTGATTCAAACGCATATAAAACAAAACAAAGGGATTTTTCTTGGACTCCAAGGGTTACAATGGCTACAGAATTCATGCCTTCTCTTTTTGGTATTTCAGTCCTGAACAATCCTATATTATTACTGACAATTTTTCTCGTCGGATTTATCTACTGGTTTGGCACTCACAATTTCTTAGTGCTAAAAAAGTTGAATGTACCTGGTCCTAAACCATGGCCGTACATTGGAAACCTGTTAGACGTAAAGAAATATGGCGGTGCTCATTTGTTACAGTTGGAATATATGAAGAAGTATGGGAAGGTTTTCAGCGTGTGTTTTGGCCGGAAACCTACTCTGATGATCGCTGATCCTGTCATAGCTCAGGAGATAATGGTGAAAGAGTTTGCAAATTTTCGCAACCGTCCTAGAATCATTCCCGCACGCCCACCATTAGATAAGAATCTGCTGTCTTCAAGAGACGACCGATGGAAGAAACTTCGAACCACACTTAGTCCCAGCTTCAGTGGGGCAAAGATGAAGCAGATGGTTCCGCTTGTAAAAGAAGCCTCGGACACTTTGGTCAAAAAGCTTGAATCAGTCGCAGATGATGGTGAGTGACACCTGCTTTTTAGCAGTAGAAAATTTAAAAACCGAAATAGTGTTAACCTCGTCAAAATCGCAGAAATCGCTTTCGCATGGCCTGAGAATCGGAGGGAGGACGTAACATACCACACAGGCGCAAATTATGTCGAATTTGGTGGCAAAATTAAAAGCATCCCCCTGCAGTTTCGTGTTATAATAAGCTCTTGAAAAAGTGTTTTTAGTATCTTACGCAAGAACGCTGCACATAAATTCTGTCAGTAATGTACAAGACCCGGAATGGTCCCGGCCCCGAAATGATACCCGACCCCGAAATGATACCCGACCCCGAAATGATACCCGACCTCGAAATGATACCCGACCTCGAAATGATTCCCGACCTCGAAATGATCCCCAAGTAATTGTGAGAATGACCTTTGAAACCTGGGATTGTGGAATGTGCAAAAAAGCGTAAATCAGATAACTTGTACTCTATCAGTAGCAGTCATGATTGAAAAATGCTGCGCAAGTCGATCTATCCTTTTGAAATTAAAGAAAAACTTGGATAAAAAGTGTAAATGCTAATCATTCTCATTTACCTATCGATGAAAGGTAAAATCTAAATTGTGTTGGAGTGAATAAAAGTTTACCGTGCCACAACTCAGCAGTAAACTTAAACAAAAAATTACAAAAAAAAATGCCGCACTGCTTATAGGCAATGACATAGTCTAAAATAATAACTTGTTTTGTATTAGTGTAGTAGGACATTTCAGGGATGCTAACAGAGTTAACAGAAACGCTATAGTTTGGGACACTTAGTTTGGCATCATTCGTTACATCTGAATTAGGATTAACAGATTCACCACAATTCAGTTAACGCTTACCCAAAAGCAGAACAATACGAGAATTAGCAACCATGCGGTCGACTGCGACATATTAAGGCCCTTTTAAACGGTTTCAACATTTGACCAACATTCGTTCAACAAAAGTTAAACAGATGTTGGGCAAATGTTGGACGCAAAAACAAAGTTGTGCAGAGGCCGTCCAAACGGCTCCAACATTGCGCCAAAAAAGAGCCAACACTTTCTCGACATTTGATTGCGAGGAAATAAGAACTGGAAACAAGACTATTTCGTCTAGATAGCAGATAAACTACGAGCTGCCATGTTGATTTGTCGATCACTGATGAGACGCCGAGCTACTCGTAAATGTTTGGCAGTGTTAATGGTCGTTAATCGCCGAGTTTTGTGGTGGTAGTCGCAAATAAAAACATCCAACAAACAGGGACGCTTTTCAAACTCATTGATTAGGTCATTTATTTCCTCGGTGCTTCATTTTCTAGAAACCTTAAAAGCTTTACAACTTTTCTCACCTAATTTTGGTTTCGTGCTCGGGAGCTATGAATTTGATTCCATTTGGCTTCTATCCTCGGGAGAATCTTCCCAGTTTACGTGAACAATTCACGTCTCGACTTTTGCAGCCTGATGTGGGCATGCTGTGTTCTACAATTGTTGAACAGAGTGTTCAAACGGCTTCAAAACCATTCGACATTTTCGAGAACAGAGGGAAAGTTGAACCAATCTTGCATGAAAGTTTAAACCGACTTGATTCAACACGCTTTCAGCAAGCTTTCAACATTTTTTACGCTTTCAACAATGTTGGACGACACTTGTTCAATGTTGAACCACACGGAACATTTGGTTCAACAAAGCGTTAAATGCGTGTTGAAGCAAGTGTTGAAACCGTTTAAACGGGCCTTTACGTTTTATTTGTAAAACTATTGATTTTTAAACCTGGATAAGCGTTTTTTAGCTCAGAATAATCAACAACATTCAGAGTTGTCGTCCGGGTAGCCTAATGAAATAACCAAGAACACACGGCCGCACATGACTGCTACGTTTTTTGAATGTAAAATAATTAAACTTATCATTTAAGACCCTCGCCGAAACCTGCTGGAAGAAGAGTTCACGTATGGCGAAGTGCTATAATCGAAATCAGGAAAAAAAAACTGGTCGATCAGATGAAAGTTGGCCTTTAACTCGTCAGTTATAAAAAGATGAGGAGTTTAATGTAATAGAGTGGTAACTGAAGCGAAAAAAAAAGTTCACCTATAAACTCACTTCTTCAAATTCTGTTGACTGCACGACGTTAAAGCAAGTCAAATGAAGTCGTGCACAGGACCACGACGACGCTTACGCTTGAATGCAGACTCGTTCCCAGTCGCTCCTGAGGCGGTTTTGACTAGAACGCATTGCATCAAGGGAAGGCCTTCCCAGCCTGCCCCGCGACCTTGACATCATTTCTCCCCAGTCTTTCATCGCCTTTAAAGAACAAATAAGTAGGGACTGGGAACGAGTCTGGCTTGAATGCCTTATAATGGATTGCACATGCACATGACGTTATTTTGAAGGCAACCCCGTCGTCAAATCTTCCCGTCGTCACTGCGTAAAGTTTCTCTTCTGACAGTGAAGTGAGACATTTTGACGGTGTTAACACAAAATACAAGTTTGTTTTGTCCTTCTTCCGGAAATGGTAATTCAGTTGTTTTCCATACAATTTCGTAGACACTCTGGTTGTTGAGACCCTTTGCAGTTTTTAAACTAATTAGTAAAATGATGATTTACACGTTTAACGAGTTTTAATTGGCAAAAATAAAAGTGATGTGCCAGTTAATTGAAATGAATAAATTTATGAATCCATTTATTTACCTTGCACGTTCTACAATCCCTGGTTTCAGATGTCATTCTTTCACTTCCTTGGGCCCGGGATTATTTCCGGGCCAGCGTGAAAAAAAAAACAAAAAAAAAAACATCAATTCGGGGCCTGGGGTGATTTCATCAGTAGAATGTTTGTTAGAGATGTCCGAAGGACGCGATGTAGTTTTTTGAAACACTTCTTGTTCACCACCAGGCAGCACGGTTGACATGCAGAACTGGTTTGGTCAACTGTCCCTTGACATCATACTCTCTTGTGCCTTTGGTACTGTGTCCAATGCGCAAACAGAATCAGACAATGGATTTTCACGAGAGGTAAACAAGATCATTAAGACGAGTGGGCTCTTAAGATTGCCACGAATCTTACCCGTTGAGAAGGTCTTAAGACTATTCCCTCTTCCAAACGGACTTAAGTTTTTCGTGGCAACTGCCAGGGATGTCATCGCTGAGCGGAGGAAGCAGGGGATATCACTAAGGAAGGATGTAATCACTCTGCTACTGAAAGCCCATGAAGAGACCACAGCTGAAGGAGTCAGCAAACTCTCAGACGACGAAGTCTTAGCCAACGTCCTAATTTTCCTACTAGCCGGCCATGAAACCACGAGCAACACCTTGGCAGGGATTTTTTATTACTTGAGCCTTTATCCAGACATTCAAGAGAAGTTGCACCAGGAAATCACTGATGCAATACAGTCTGACCCAGAAAAACCACTGTATGATCTCATCCACAGCATTGAATATTTGGACTGTGTAGTGAGTGAAACACAGCGTCTTTTTCCAGTAGGTCAGTATGTTATCTATGGCAGTATAATTTTTATTCAACAATCGTTCTCTTCATTCTCGATGAATAGTGGCAAAAAATTTACCGAACTGTGAAGCAGTGAGGTAAATATTTCTATGGCCACTATTCACCGGGATTGAAGAGAATAATCGCTTCAGTATATACCAATAAGGCAACCTCAGTCATATCTCTGAGAAACAGCTGTAATGCGAGAATTGATCGTGCCTTTTTTTTTCTTTGATCAAAACTAAGGGACGGACCATTTGAAAAGTGATGGGGGGGGGGGGTGGGGAATTTTCAGCTTGCACGAATTTTTTTTTCGCTCACTGCTTGTGCAGGAATCTTTTTTTAGGAGAACCCCTCTGCACGAATTTTTTTTACTACGTGTGAAAAAGTCACAATTGGACCTTCCTTCTGCATGAATTTTTTTTTTACCTTCTTCTTTGCATGAATTTTTTTTCTTGGCATTTTCCCTTGCATGAATTTTTTTTGTTTTTTTCCCCACCCCCCTCCCTTTCACTTTTCTAATGGTCCGTCCCTAACTTGCACGAGGATTTTCCAGAATCCCCAGCACTTCCACCTCCTACGAGGAAAATAGTGTCGAATCTCCCGAGTTATTGAGCCAATCAAATTGCTTCAAATGTTCAGGTTGCTGAGCTGGTATATAGAGATTACTCCATGGAAAATGCGCGCGTACGATTTTTATTCACGAGTTGAGTAGTATCAGAATACGAACGAGTGAGCGCAGCGAACGAGTGAGTTTTCTGATACAACTCAACGAGTGAATAAAAAATCGTACAAAGCATTTCCATGGTGTAATTTGTTTATTTTATAGAAACTGAGATTTTTGAAAAGCCAAATTTTGTCAATCTTACGCGCGTGTTTAGGGAACCCATTCAACTGCAAAGTATGCGTGTAAAACTAGAATAACTAAAACATCAGTTTCTCTTTCAAAATCAAATATTTAATGAAGTAACACAAGAAATAAAACGTCAGTTTATACCTTCACAACTTTTATAAACATTTTTCAACTGAAAAAAAAAAACCTGACTGAGGCTTATAGGTTCAAATTTAATCGAAATCGCGATGCGATGTTGTTCACTAGTGAGTTTTCGTCGTTCGCGTTTGTGATTGGACGAACGACGTTTTTTCACTAGTGAGTTTTCATCGTTCGCGTTTCCTATTGGCTAATGCATTTTACGTATCATTTTTACGCACTCTTTCTTTCGTGAGGAAATCTCAGTATCTATGAGATAAACATTAATATCCTTCACACGATATCAGCGCGTTTATAAAAACTATGGAATGTAACTGTTAAGAAAATCCTTGGTTCAGCTAGACTGAATTATAAAACGTAACGCGAAAAAATGTGCTGGGCTAAGGCCTCATTCTTGTATCTCCTAAGTGTAAAGGTAAACATTTGATTTGATTTGATTTAATTAGTCACCTGAAAAACAAAATTGGGACTTGGGGGTAGAGGGTGGGGGCGGTACATATCTTTGCTACGCTCTTAAGGTTAAACACACTGTATCAACTCCTTTGATAAACCATTTTATTGTGTGTGCACAACAACAGCCTTGTAGATAAAGTTCTTCCCCGTTAAAGTAACTTATCCCTTGGAAGTGACTTTCATTCTCAGTTTCGTTGCATTCTCTCTGGTTCTTTTTAAATTCATCAGCTTTCAATCCACACCGTGAAGCGATCCAGTCCTGTACCATCAATGGCATCGACATCCCTGCGGGCACTGAAATCATTTTTCCCTTGTATGCTCTTCACCACGATCCAGATGCATGGCCAGATCCCGAAACGTTCAACCCGGAACGATTCCGCGGTGAAGAAAACGCCACCAGACACCCGTTCCAGTTTATGCCGTTCGGAGGAGGTCCTCGGGTTTGCATCGGAATTAGGTTCGCTCTGATGGAAATCAAAATCGTGTTGGTCGAGATTTTGACGAAGTTTAAGTTTCATCGTTGCGCCGAGACCCAGGTTCCTCTAGTTCTGAATGCAGGCATAACTTTGCGAGCAAGAGATGGTGTCCATCTTAAAGTCACCAGGCGTTAGCTATAACTAGTAATAATTGGACATTAGGGAAGTGCATTCGACAGATTGGGGTATTTGAAGGTCTTTGCTAGTTTTGTCCACATCATGCAGGCTGTTAAAGCACAAATCAGTCCTTTGAATAGTGTGTGTGTGTGGTGGGGGGGGGGGGGGGGTGGTCATGTAAACGTCTGTTCTTGTTTGAAGCACCGCCCTAAAGGTGCTTTTCTTGTTACGAGGCTATGGTCGGACGATTTCATTGTCCTAAAGCACATGTATCAATAGCGACGAAAAAAAATAGCGGTACGTTTTGGTGCCGAAAGATTGTAAAGTTCTTCGCACCCATGTCGAAAACGTCTAAGAAAAAGGCTATACTAGAATGATAAATTTCTGCTTACTCCACTTTCAAAAGCGTTTTCGAAAACCTTCGTTTTAGTAGACCTCCGTTTTTGAAAGCCTCCGTTTTTGAAAGCCTCCGTTTTCGATCGTTTCAGTATGGACAGTCATATATAAACGGTCATTACCTCGTGCACACGCTTTGCAGATATACACATGCGGGCCTGCGAATGTAGGTCATGTTGCCTGGTAAAGTTAAGACAATGGCCAGTGCTTACCGTGCGAATATCTAAGCCGGCCAGTGCATAGTTTCGGCAAATAATAAAGACAATTCTTAATTGGGAAATTCTGTGAGAGACTGTTGTTTGCCATTTGCAAAACCCGGCTGGATCGCAAAATACACGGCCCACTCATTTACATGCTGATGAATAACTGTAGAGTCCATTGTTATATGCCTCGTTCTTCAAAAAAGCCCCCTACACATGTAAATGAGTGGGACGGGTATTCTGCAATCGCTCCCAAAACCCAATTCTGTTTGTAGGGAGAAGCTAGAACAAACATTAAGTTAAATCTTTTCGCGTCAGGAGGCACACAAGGCCTGGACATCCTCCCTCCACTGTTGGCAATTGTTTGCTGCCTGTCTTGCTCTTGTCAATGTGTACCATCCTTATCTGTCTCTCTCCTTCTCTACAGTGCGACGCCAGGTTGTTTTGGGTCTGCCTGTCTCTCTTTCAATCCGGCTTCCATCCATGAGCAACAGCACAATTGTTGTTCATCTCTTTCCTCAGGCCATGTCCAATCCAACACCATCTCCTCCTTCTCACCTTCTCATTTATTGGCTCTGCTCCTACCATCTCTAGCACTTCCTTGTTTTTCACATGCTGCTGCCATCTGATGCGTAACATTCTTCTGAGGCACTTGGTCTCGAAGATGCCAAGTTTCTTCTTCTCTCCCTATGTCAGCTTCCAGGTTTCACAGCTGTAGAGAGGCATTGAGAGCACTAGCGTCTTGAAGAGTGTCTCCTTTGTATTCCTGCTGATGCCTCTTTCTTGAGCCTATTGAAGCTTGCTTATGCTAGTGTCATCCTCCTCTTGATGTCTAGTGTTCCTCCTCGGTCGCTCATCACTTGCGCTCCCAGGTAGGTGAAACTGTTCACTTCCTCCACCGCATTGTCTCTCACTCTCAGTCCCTCACTGTTCCTGCTGTTAACGTTCACCCACTTGCACTTCTGTGGATTCAGCTTCAATCCTACTCTGCCTACATTCTCCTCCAGCCTGGCTGTCTTTACCCCCATGTGGTCTACCCTTGATGTTAGTAGCAGGTTGTCTGCATAGTCAATGTCCTCCAGTAGTCTTGTAAAGTCCCATTTGATGCCCGTCCTTTGTCCGTCCATCGTCTTTCTCATCAGCCTGTCGATGACCAGTAAAAACAAGAACCCGACATGAAGAATGTCTGCTTCACACCTGTGACCACCGGGAATCTCTCTGAAATTTTTCCTTCGTCGATCACTGCACACGTGAATCCATCATACAGCGCCTTCATCGTTGCTGTCAGCTTGTCTGGAATCCTGTATGCTCTCATTAACTTCCACAGGCTGTCGGTGTGCACTGAATCAAACGTCCTCTTAAAGTCAATGAAATGAAAGTACATGGTAGCATTCCATTCGTTGACTTGCTCCAGGATGTTACGTAGGTTGAAGATCTGCTCGACTGTGCCTCCTCCTGGTCTAAGCCCTGGCTGCTCTTTCCTCAGACTGTGGTCCACAGCGCCTTGTATTCTGCTGATCAGAATCTTCCCCAGTACCTTGCTAGCAATAGGTAGCAGCATCACTCATCTCCAGTTTCCACACTGAATTTCTCTGACTTGGTGCTGTCTAGCTTCGTTTTGATTTCCTTGCTCTCGTCTATCAGCTTCCATGTCTGCTTGCTGATCCAGGACTTGCTCTTGCCTTTTCGGATCCCAAGTATCCCTTCTGCTGGCTCCACATATGCCTTCCACTGCGCCTCCCACAGTTCCTCTATCTTCTCTTTCTCGCCTCTACTCTGTTCTCTTGTAGCCTTCTCCTCACTGCTTCACAGTCCATCTGTCTTGAACTTCTTCACGTTGATGCACTTGACGAGTCTGAGCCAGATCTTGATCCTGACGAGGTAGTGATCTCTGTTGATATCAGCTCCTTTCTACACTCCAGCGTCGAGGACTGCAGATCTCAAGCGCCTACTGATCAGAAGATGGTCAATCTGATTCTTCAATTCTTCACCGTTTGCTGATACCAATGCTGCCTTGTGGATATCTTTATTGTGCTGAAACAATGTTCCTGTGATGACCAGGTCATTTGCCATGGAAAAATCGCAGAGTCTATCTGTGTTGTCGTTCTTGGCTCCCACCCATGCCAGCTTTGGTATCCCTTATTATTTCCTCCCACCTTGGCATTGAAGTCACCCATCACCACCAAGATGTCGTTCCTCTTACACCAATCGATTGTCTGCTACAGCTCCTCATAGAAAAGGTCCTTTTCTTTCTCCTCCCTCTCGTTGTGTGGCGCGTAGACCTGAATCACTGACAACATTCTGAAGCGGGAGTAGAATCTAGTTGTAATGATCCTCTTACTCACCGCGGTCCACTCCATGAGGGCTCTCTCCGCTCGCTTGCTCATCATGATAGCCACTCCACCTTCGTGCACCTTCTCTTCACTAGCATGCAACACCGTCTGTCCTGATGTTTGTCTCCCAGAACAGACATCAAAGGGTATTAAAGAAAATGGAACACAAAATTCCGTTTGGAACATTCCTATTGGAAAAACAGGACTCCTATTTTTCAGACATTACGTTGCTGCCGACAGGTTTCCAAGGAGACGTCCAGGAAACTGATGTTCCATTTTCTTTCCAACCGAAAAGGAAAAAGCGTGAGCATTGATTTTTTAATTAAGCATACACTATTTGTTCATAACTATAATTATTCATAGGTGTCCTCTGGCCACCAATGGTGTACACAAATTAGCAAATATAAAATTTCAGAACAAAATGGACGCACGTTTATCTATCGAGTCTTAAGAATACAGAGATTTTTATTAGATTTTCTTAAAAGATTGTACGTTGTTTGCAATCAGCTATCCGAAGGATCAGTGCAGAGACTTGATAATTTGACCAACAGAGATCTCATAAACTTGAATTTAACTTTTATTCCTATAATCTGAGTAGAAATTCTCTTAAGTGACTGACATACATTTGGTTTTAGTACGTTTGCAGAATTTGAGTGTAAAGTGCAAACATGAAACAAATTAAGAAATAATCATAAAAAATTAATGTCAATGAAAATACTGCAAAAGTCCAAAACATCCACTTTTCATTTCATTTCCTCAACATCTAAGTGGAGAAAGTCTGAAAAGAAGTACATGTTAATTGTCTCTGTTACAAGCATTCCTCAATTAATAAGCAATCTGCACTTGCTCATCATGCTCAATCCCACTCTTATCCAGACTGGATTTTAGTGAATGGAATGTCATATGCTGAGTACTACCGTAAACATAGAGGTCTACAAAATAAAGGCATAACCTATCTCAATTTGACTCTCTGTTGTTATAAATAAACCTCTGGACATGATCAACAACTCTCAATATTAAAAATAATAATTATTATAATAATAAATAATAACAATTATTGATAAATCTGGATTTGTAAACGTAGTTAAACCTAACTATCTCAAACCCTCAAATGAAATGAAAAACACTCTAAGACAGCAGAGACTTTAGAAGTAGTAAATAACAAAAAACTACATAACCATCTGAGGCAATAGAACTTGGGTTTGACAGACTTACAAGCAGAGAGCTTTAGATAATAAGCTCAAGATAGTCAGGTTCAACTTACACTTTGGTAGACTGTCGGTAGGAGTGAAGATTTATGATCAAATCTTGTAAAACATTCTTCACTAATTCAATTCAATCTTAGTTTCATTTATCTATAAGTTCCAGATGCATTTCTTCAATTTTAAAATCTTAAAAACCGGCATGACAACTGGAGTCATCTGCATGTAAAACAACAAACCTGACCCTCTTCTCCAGACAGTGCATGAAAAATGATCCATAATAAATTATCAGCTCTTACTCTTTACTGAGTTCTTTCTCAATATCTTTAACAATGTCAAATGGTGCTGTAGTGGGCAAATAACGCTTAACAGGGACACCATGTTTATTGCATAGAAACTTAGTGAAGTTCCATTTTATGTTGTTTGTGAGGATACCATGCTTGACATTCTTCAGGAACACATACAGAGGGTGTGCGTTGGCACCATTTACATCAATTTTGCTGAACATGTCAAACTGAACACCATAACCTTTGACAAATTCTTTGATTTCTTCCTCTGTTCCTGGTTCCTGTCCACCAAACTGGTTGCACGGGAAGGCCAGGATCCGAAGACCTTTCTCAGCATACCTAGGGATTAACGATAAATGGTTTGAAAATGATAATGTCATTCCCTCATTGTACATTTAAACAGATCATTTAATGACAGAGCATTGATCCTAGGATAGGGGCCTGGGTACTACTCTGTCATCCCACGTTGCTCTCGTTTAGTTTCCTTGTCATTCAGTAACAAGGATTAGTGTTATTTAAGGCGTGCACTTGTGAAATAAATGAACTCCTATCTAGCTCCCTGAATGTTGAACCAACACTGTGAAAACTAAACTGAATACTAAATTTATAACAAGGTACTAAAACTGAATACTAAAATAACAGTGGTGGTAATGTAATCACTGGAGATAGTTCAATGCATTTACACAATGTAATGGCACATTCTGACACTCTGTCTGAGGCAAATGCATAATATATGGGTTGGGATGGGGATTTAGAACATAATTCTCAACTTCAAGATCATGAACATTTATGTCTAAAGGAAACAGATAAGTCTTTGTGACTTGAATCACAGACATGTTCAAACATGTTTGAAAAACCTTGCCTATAAATGGATTAAATAAAAGCACTATGTAATGCAGGAGTCAATGTAAACCAACACCCACCCCCCAACCCAGGACAAGGTGGGATTAGTTGGGAAAAGAAGGGGATTTGAGGGAAATTGCACCAAAGAGGGGGTGGGTGATTGGGTAACATTTGTATTTAACCATCCCCAGGTTTGAGGTCAGGGTGGGGATTTGTCGCAAGCCAGCTGTTGCAAGGTCAATGGTTGTTCATCCCAAGCATCAACTTGTGTGCTACAACTTAAGACGTATGGAGAGACAATTGCCTGTGACAGCCTATGTTCAGTGAAGTGGTTCCACCTTGACTGTCTGGAGCTCTCTTGTACCCCAGAGGGTGAATAGATATGCCCTCTTTGAAGTGGTTTGTGTGCATATAAACTAATGATTTCAACAAAAAATGCCCTTTTAATGGCCATTTCTTCTAGGGAGTATTTTGCAGCAATTTACTTAGTGATTCTACTGACTACTGCAGCTACTTATCTACTTTCTGATATTCTATTGTACAGAACTGTGCTTTAATGTTCTCGCTTTCAGGCTTCTAATCCAGTACATCTCAGGCAAGGGAGGGCTTACATGGTGGGAGCATTTGAGGACTTTGGCAGGTGGACAGCTTCCCCAGGGTGAGGGAAAATGTGAATATTTGAAATTAGATGTGTAAGAAATCTCCACCTTGTCCCAGGGTGGGTTTACATTAACTCCTGCATAAACATGAATATACATGAATAATTCAATCTTTGCAAATATTCTTTGAACAGTAGACATATTTTTATATGTTTTCTGTTTAACTTCACCCTTTGCCCTTCTAATTGGAAATCTAAAAAACGGGGCTTTGGATCGAGTATGACCATGCTGTTGAATAATGAACACGGTATAATATTTTGAGACTGGGGAATTTGTGAAAAATGTACTTTTCGGTACTGTCACAGGCAAACTTGGAAAAAGCAATTCCGAGTTCTCTCAATATGAGTAGAACGTAAGACCTTCATATTACTAGTTCGGATGCTCTACCACTGAGAGGGGAGAGGAACGGGCAGGTAAATTTCTTTCCTCCCTATTTTCTTCCCCTATTTTTCTCCCTCCTCCCTAATTTTTTTCAGCCGTTTCTCCCTCCTCCCTAATTTTTTCGGCCGTTTCTCCCTCCCTAAACCGTTCCTCTCCCCTCCAGTGAGCAGTAGGAGGGTCGTAGGAGCAAGGCCACTAAAGAAAGTTCACGAGACAAACGTCCTGCATAGTAGTTGCAAAAGGCGGGTTCTGGGACAGCACTTAAAGACAAAACACACAAAAAATCCTGCACGCGTGCAGGATCCAAATCGATCCTATCGTCTTAAAGGAATGTTACTATACATCCAAGAACTCATCATGCCAAATCAAACTGTCAAAGAGCTCCGTGCCATTGCCAAGGAACGCAAGATACCAAAGTATTATAGGATGCGTAGAAACGAGTTACTAGAGGCGCTGGGAATGCCTGAGGAGGTACCTAGTGCTAGTAGTGGAGGAACATCGCATATTCTCGATGAGCCTGTACCAGAAATAAGCGTTCCGATTCTTAGGCCTACCAAATACGTACCTCCAAGTGCCCCTAGTCGGTGGAAAACACTTGTTTCGGAATATAACAAAAGAGTACAGAAGAAAATTAACAAGTTTGCGAATTGGATTTTGAATTATGTCCCAAAGAGAATCAAAAAGCCCGCTAACGAAAGAATCAGGAAGTTGAAGGAGGAAGTAAGAAGCATCTGGGCCATACTAGAGCCGTTCAGAGCTAACAAAAGGCAAAAGGCATTGAAAGGGTTCTTCAAGACATATCGGATCGATGGGAAAAGAGGGTACGGTCCTCAAGACTTCATCAAGAAAATAAAACCAAAGGTTATGGAGTTACTTTATACTAGAAGTAAACCCATCAAGGTGAAGTTTGTATTAACTTGCACATTCATAAAAGAGAATCTTGCTACGGGTAAGATTGAAGAGACTGAGGGGTACTTTCATACTAACAATGAAATAGTAACGGATTCAACTGATCTATCTGAGTTGTTAGATGCAATGACGGAATTACAACTTGAAAAGGTTGCGAGATTTGAAGGTGAAAAGTCTGGATGGCAATTTGATCGAGTTGAGTACTTTGATATAAGCATTAATCCATTTGAGCCTCTCTCTGGGACTTCTTACATACCTCTACCAAAGGTTTTGGCTGAGAAGAAGGCTATAATCAATGTCAAGAACGAGAAGGACAATGAGTGTTTCAAATGGGCTGTGACATCTGCTGTATTTCCCAAAGAGAATCACGGTGAAAGACTGAATGATGAGATGAGAGGGAACTCTGAGAAGTTTGATTGGTCGGGAATGGAGTTCCCTGTTACACTAAGAGATATTGCTAAGTTTGAGAGGCAAAACCCTTACGCCATTAACGTATATGGATACGAGTCTGAGGTAAACGTTTTGAGAATTAGTAAGCGGCGAGATGTGACAGTGATAAACTTGCTTCTATTATCCAACAGTAAAACGAACCACTACTGTTGGATTAAGAATTTGAGTAGATTATTAGCTTCACAAGTCAACAAACATAAATCCGTAGTACACTTCTGCCATAGATGTCTTAATCCATTCAAGTCACAACCCTCCCTGGACAAGCATCTAGAGTGTTGCAGCAATCATGAAGCAGTTAAGATGACAGTCCCTATTAACGAAGATGGAAGCCCGCAGTTCTTCGGTTTCAAAAATCGCAACAGAAAGATGGAGGTCCCGTTTGTTGTGTATGCAGATTTTGAGTGCTACACTGAAAAGATAGACACGTGTTACCAAGATGAGGGTAGAAGCTTTACCAATAGATACCAGAAGCATAAACCATCAGGTTTTTGTTATCTGATCAAGTGCTTTGATAGCGCTATATTCGAACCTAAACTTGTAAGTCACACAGCTGAATCACCAGACGAAGATGTACCCAAGATGTTTATGGAGAGTTTGGAGTCAGATATCAAACAAATTTATGATAGGTTCAAGCTACCCAAAAATCCTCATGTTAGTGAGGATGAGAAAATAGCCTATGAAAATGCCACACACTGTCACATTTGTGGATCGATGATTGGCCATGATAAGGTATTAGACCATTGTCATCTTACTGGAAAGTATAGAGGCGCAGCGCACGAAGAGTGTATCTTGAATTACAAGGTGCCCAAATTTGTACCAGTTATATTCCATAACTTATCTGGATACGATGGTCATTTATTTGTGAGGAACATAGGGGAATCGAAAGGTAAGGTAGATTGCATACCAATCAACGATGAAAAGTACATTTCGTTCACTAAGGAGATTGTTGTCGACTCTTATAAGAACAAGGAAGGGAACTCGGTTAGCATTAAACGGGGAATTAGGTTCATTGATAGCTTTCGGTTTATGGCAGCGGGCCTCAGAAGGTTGGTTGACAACCTACCACAATCTTCTCTGGTGAATGTAACGAGTTGGTTTGAAAGGGTGATGGAAGATGGCACAGACCTGCAGTTACTCACTAGGAAGGGGGTATTTCCATACGATTGGTTTGATGGGTTTGATAAGCTCAGTGAAACTCATCTCCCACCAAAGGATGAGTTCTACTCGAAGCTCTACGACGCTGAAATATCGGACGAGGATTACCAACATGCTCAAAACGTGTGGAAAGTCTTTAGGATTGAGAGTTTCAGGGAATACCACGATCTTTACCTTGAGCTGGATGTGTTATTGTTGGCTGATGTCTTCGAGAACTTCAGAGATGTTTGTAGGAAGAACTACAACTTGGATCCAGCTTGGTACTACACTGCACCTGGATTGGCGTGGGACGCGGCCCTGAAAATGACCAATGTGAGTTTGGAACTTTTGAATGACCCTGACATGCTTCTCATGGTTGAGGAGGGAATTCGAGGGGGTATCTCCATGATCTCCACTAGGTATGGTAAAGCCAACAATCCATACATGAAAGATTATGACCCATCATTACCCACAAAGTACATCACATACCTGGATGCGAATGGTTTGTACGGATATGCAATGAGTAAACCTTTACAACACATGATTTTCGATGGTTGACTGAAGAAGAGCTTTTATTGAAGTGGAAGGATATACCATGCATACTAGAGGTTGACATGATGTACCCAAAGCACCTTCATAAACTACATAATGACTATCCATTAGCACCAGAAAGAGTTACGGTGAATGGTGTGGATAAGCTAATTCCAAACCTAAGACACAAACGGAAATACATTGTTCACCACGAGACACTGAAACAATATTTAAGTCTCGGGCTGAAAGTCTACAAGATACATAGAGGCATCACATTCAAAGAGTCCGCGTGGCTGAAGCCCTATATCGACTTGAATACCGAACTAAGGACGAAAGCAACAAACGACTTCGAGAAGGATCTCTTCAAGTTGATGAACAACTCAGTCTTTGGGAAAACTATGGAGAACGTAAGGAACAGGGTGGACGTTCGTTTGGTCACGAATGAGTCAAAAGCCAAGAAGTTGGTATCGAAGCCGAATTACCACCACAGCACGATCTTTTGCGAGAATCTAGTTGCAGTACAAATGAAGAAGACAAAGTTGGTGTTGGACAAACCCATTTACCTAGGCTTTTCAGTCCTTGAGATAAGCAAGACTATAATGTACGACTTCCACTATAACTACATCAAGCCAAAGTATGGTAGCAAGGCCACGTTGTTATTTACAGACACTGATTCACTGGCATACGAGGTTGAGACGGATGATTTCTACAAGGAGATTAGCCCAGATGTGAGAGACCGGTTCGACACCAGCAACTACTCTGAAGATCATCCATCTGGCATTGAGGTGGGCGTAAACAAGAAAGTCGGAGGCATGTTCAAGGATGAAGCGGGCGGTAAACAGATCATAGAATTCGTAGGTCTCCGGGCCAAACTATATTCATACATGATGGATGAGGGAAAGGAGGAAAAGAAGTGTAAGGGTGTGAAGAAGGCGGTCATGAGAAAGAGCATAAGCTTCAACGACTACAAGGATTGCCTATTCAATCAAAAACCACAGAGGAGGACAATGAATATCATCAGGAGTCATCTGCACGACGTGTACACAGAGACTGTGAATAAGGTGGCGCTATCATGCGAAGACGACAAAAGGGTGGTAAGGGAGGATGGGATACGCACATATGCATATGGTCACTTTAGGACTCTAACTTCGGGTAAAACTTAAGGATTTATTTATACATATATCTAACTAGACAAAGTTGGCATGAATTATTATGACTCAGAGGAAACTTATCACAGCCTTGTCGATCATTTTCAGTCTATGTTCGAGAAAGCTGATGAGGAAGACGAACAGGTTTGTAAGCATGAAAGTGTGTATAGGGATAACTCAGGGATTGTTCTTTGTAGCCTCTGTAAGACTGAACTAGAATCGATGGACTACTCTCAACGAGAATGGATGTATGACTCTTCAGCTAGTAGGTGTGATATGCGAAGAAGATCAAAACGAAAGGGAGTTTGTACTGTATTCGAGAGACATGACTTGAATGTGTCTTCTATGATGATTGATATCATAGAAGCCAAGATACGAAAGATTCTAAAGTCTGAGTGTGTAAAAAAACGCGGTCAGATTTGTGAGTCTTTGGTGGCTTCATGCTTGTTTTATACATACCAAGAATTCGGTGAATATCGTACGTTAGATTACATTAGAAATTTGTTTGGACTCAATCAAAGAGCTATGACATATGGTTTACAAAAGTACTTGGAAACATTCCCAGAGGTTAGAACCAACAACATTACACCAGAGAAACTTATTCCCTGGATAATGAGACTTACTGGTGTTGATGAATCTCATCAAAGACGTATTTTATCCATCGCTAAGTACTTTGAAGCAACATCACAGATTCTTGAGCGTAGTACTACCAGTACAATTGCAGCGAGTATTGTCTTCTTTTACTTATGTATGAACCAGGAGTATAAAAATCAAATAGGTATGACAAAGAGGATCTTTGCCAGCAAAGTTAAAATTTCGGAGATTTCATTGATCAAGACAGTTCGTGAAATGGTGGACATCTCAATGTCACTTAAGTACTCTACCAGGTGGTAATTCAGTATCATCAGGAACAACTTGAAGTTCCTCGCGTACAAATCCTCGCTTCGATACTCCATCTAAATAATACACCACTGGCTGATCTGGTGAAATTACAGTTCTCGCTATATCATAAACCTCAAGGCTCCATATAGGGTCAGTGGCTCTTCGTTTATCACCACCTTCATCTTCACTGGGTGAATACAAATACCTAACCTCAACTCCTGGAGGTAACCTCTTCTCATTCAAGCCCACAGCTCTCTTGTATTCCATAGGCTTAATGTCAATCTCTTTCAATTCCAACGCTTCATCAGGTTCTTTACCTGTTACACGTGTGGGTTCAGAATTCAAAGTCTTCATAATGGCGGGCAGCCTTTTCACCCAAACCCTGGACCTAACATCACTCACCATCTCCTGTGCATATTGATGACTAAATAATCTCTCACCAATTGTTCTATTAGCCCTCTCTACAAAAGCCTGCGCTCGATGATTACCAGCTTCACTTCGCTGTATGTCTACTTGATGCTTATTCATCAAGTGAGTGACATTACCCATGAATTCTTTACCAGGATCCACCATTAATGTCTTTGGCCACTTTAGCTTCCGAGCATAAATCCTCTCAAACGCCGTGGCCACTTCATCACTATCTTTCGAGGTCAATGCCTCAGCATCCTTGTACCAAGAAGCGATATCAATCACAACCAGCGCATAGCGGTATGTTTTTCTTCTCACTGTATCGTGAGGAAGAAACAACAAGTCCGCCTGATGAATTTGATTTGGCTTACCAACGACCCAATGTGGTCTAGGTACATACCTCGGGGGTGGAAGATATATTTGCCATAATGCTTGTTTCTCCAACCAATCTCTAGCAACACTTTCAGTTACTTTGGCTGCACTCGCCAATTTTGGTATGGCCGAGTATCCTTTCCAGTATCCATCAGTAGAGTAGTATAATCGACTTAAAACATCGTCATTAGCCATTTACAACAAGATTCAGTGCATTTAAATGGCTGGAATATCAGACATTCTTGATCCTAATCGTGTTCCTAGGATGCGTAAAGGTTTGAGGGCAGAGGCGTCATTAAATCGGATCATGCTAAATCCCTCATCAGCCAATCCTGGTGAGACATTATACATTGAAATACCAAAACTGACTGACAACCTGGTGATTGTGCCTGGCAGTGTGTACATCACTTTCGATATGAGTGTAACAGGCCACAAGAACAACACACTTGTTAATAACTTGGGAAGGAACCTCGTTTCACGATTCAGGGTTCTATTCGGAGGTGAAATCATAGAGGACCTTAATAGGTTTGATTTATTCAAGACTTATCATGATTTGTTTTTGTCAGAGACCGATCGAAATAACAGATTGCGACAGGGCATATCATCCGAGAATGTGAGGAAAATTAGAACCAATGCCGGTGACAAAGTTACCTCAAATGCAGCAGAAAATACTATAGGTGCGGTCCATAACACCAGGTATGAAATACCATTGGACCACACAATACTGAAAGATCATGGAGTCTTCTATCAAAAAGCCTTACCACATCCACTCCAATTTGAAATAACTCTAGCTCCAGTTCCTGATGTTGTCGTTTATTCAAACACTGAAACACCACCTGATTACAAATTAACAAGTATGGAGCTGGAGTATCATTGCGTATCAAGTGATGAATTAGCCAATCAAGCTATTGCCTCGTATCAGAATGGAAGGGTTTTCTTGTATGAGAAGATACTTCTTCACAAAACGTTTCCAATCTCTGAGAATACTGATGGTGTGATCAATGAGCATATTAACGTGCCTAGGAAATCCATGACTGGCATACTATGTGTTTTCACAGCACCATATGCAGCAGGTGCTAGGGACTCTGAGAGTTTTGCAAACCCAAAGATCACATCGGTTAAGATTGACAAAGATGGAGTACCAAACAAACTTTATTCGAAAGGCATGGTACCAACTGATTTATGGCAGGCTATAATTAAACGAGTTGGTCTCAATGATTCCATCAAGGAGGCTGACTTCTATACGAACAAGTTTGCTTTGTGGATGGATCTGAGGACTTACCCGGATAATCATGTTCATGGAAACGGTTTGGAGCTAACTAGTACTCGTGATGGTGTAAGACTCGAGATTAACAGGGAGAAGAGAGGAGGTACGGTTCTTACTTGCTACATGTTCGTGGTTGCTGACGCCGCTATGTCTATTATTAATTCAAACTTAAGAGAGATAGCGTACTAGATATAATCCAAGTATGAATGAGTTAGTGGACAAAATCCCATTCAACTGTATCATTACGGGACCTACGAATTGTGGAAAGACTCAATACCTAGTGGACCAGCTTCGAGGACACTTTAGGAGCGTGTTCGACTATATTGTCTTGATTTGCCCCACTTATAGCCATAACAAGACTTACAGGGGCTTTGCAAAAGGGGACAAGAGATTTTGGGTACTCTCACCAGACTCTAGTGATGAGGACGAAATTGACTATTTGCTAATGCTTTGCTCAACGTTATTCTCGGGTGAGAACACACTCATAATACTGGACGATTGCGCTGTTTCGAAAGACTCGAAGAACCGGTCAAACAAATTCATCAATCTGGCGTTTTCCGGGAGGCATCTTGGCATATCTGTGTGGGTTCTCACCCAACAACTCACATCGATCTCGAAACCGTTCCGAGAGAATGTCGCATGTGTGGTATCGTTTTACAACCCGTCTGAAACCGCGATGAAAATGTTATTTGAGGAATATGGTGGTGCTTTGGATGTTGATAAACGCAAACGGTACAAGAAGTTACTCGAAAATGAAAAATACGCCAGACTTTGCTTTTCACTACGCCACCCGTTTGAAAAATATTTAGAGATACCAGCGTCTGGGGCATAAACATGGCTAACCCTGAAGATATATTGAACGGTGAAGCATCAGTTGGTGCAACAACACCAATCATTGATTTGGAGTCAAAGAGGGAATCTCTTTCAATATTGGCGTGCCTGGGTTCGACGAAAGAATACACTGGTGTGGTTATGGACCTCTCTGACACAACCAAACTATCGGATAAGGATGTGGAGAAGTATTACAAAAGGTACCAAGTAGTGTCCGGAAAGAAGATTGCCGATGGCTTGGCGGACTCTTCTTTTCAATTGATAGCTAAGGCTGTAGATCAGGGTTTGAGCAAGTTCGGAAATATAGATGATCAAGACGCTCTTGTGAGAGACTGTAAGAACGATCAATTGATAATGAAGGAGATCTCAAATATATCCGGGTTTCTTGTACTCAAAGGTGGGAGACCCACACCATTACTTTCAGCATTTATTCAATTTGCAAAGCATTTCAAATTAAGAGAGCATGGATACAATAGTGACTCAACACAACTTGAGCAAGACCTAAGCACTACTCCAACACAACTTGAGCAAGACCTAAGCAATACTCCAACACAACTTGAGCAAGACCTAAGCAATACTCCAACACAATTTGAGAACTAAAATGGATTCTAGGAAAAGTATCTTTAAGATTGGTTGTACCATAAGCAAAAGCATAACAACAATGTGCAACACAACGAAATTAAGTTTGAAGTATTTACCATATATGGTGAGAATGACTCTGACTTTGAGAAGCTCTTCGAGAGAGTAAGGCCAGAGATTGTTAATGCCTTTGAGTTAATCAACCCTAGTTTCACAAGACTTGAAGTTAATTTCAAGCGAGACCCGGATCAAGAACAATATCAATCCATAGTAGACCATTATGATGATGAGACTGACTCTGCAGACACCCTAATCGCACGTACTGTGAGAGTTTTGAGATCGAGATTGAGATATAGTTTCAGGGGTGAACTTCAACCCCGTTTTCATTATAGGTACAAGGACATCTATGATAGACGTTTTGATGAATCTATTAGCCCCGAGGCGAGATTCAGAGCAATGGACAATGGGGATTGGGATGGGGAAGAGGGTTTGGAAAATACTGGTCTGTATGGCCCTTTTGTCGAGTTTTTTGCAAAAGATATGGAGTCTGAAGTTTCACACATTACAATCAAAATGTTGAATGCATACAAGCACTACCATAAATCGAACTTCTACAAACGTCTGTGGGATGAACTAATGCCTATAGCGTGGCACCCCGATCGTGTGTGGGATTGGTGTTTCGATAACGAGCAAAAGAGAGAATCCGAGCAATTATGGACGTAATGACCCAACTTCCATATGAAGCACTATTGTAAACCTCTTAGTAGAAGACCTACTAAGAGGCTTAAAGATAGGTATGTACTATGTCATAACCGAAAGGTACTTGTTGAACATGACTGAACCAATCTTCATTTCACTTGACTCTGATTTTGACTGGAACACCATCGTTGTGTCTGAACCTAAGAAGAACTCTTTCACCAAAGGCAAAAGTAAAGTACCAAATGAATGGGTTACTTCAGATGTTTATGTAGAAGGTCCAAACGGTGTGAGACGACCAATATTCATTGAATTGGCCAAGCAATTCTTTCCAGGCATATCTGGCGTATGGCCATTTGGAACCGAGAAAAAGGATCGCAGACTTGAAACATTGGAGGGGTTCCAGATTTTCTACCCAATGACATCGATTGAGACTATGGATAGCCCCACAACCAAAGAGATGAAGACTCGCGAAGCATTAGATAACGTGATGGAGATAACATTGAATTCACTCAAGAAGTTTTGCAAAAAATCTAGGTCCGAGCGTTTAGTACCACCTGCCACTTTCAATGCATACACAACTGCCAAAAGTGAAAATGATTGGTCTTATGCTGTAAAACCAATATACGATTACACAAACATCACAAATCAACTAACAGGTGAGAAGACAAAGGATAAGTCCAGTCCAGAGCGTGCCTACCTAAAGTTCATGACCTGGGGTAAGGGTAAGGACATAAAATCCAAAACTTCTGTATATGGCCCAGATGATAAAATGGTTCACCCACTTGAATACATGTGGCAGCCTGATAATTATGTAACCGGTTTTGGTCATCCTGTTGTCCATTGGGATGGTATATTCTGGGGGTCACACGGGCAGTCCAGTTATGGCGCTTCAGCTCGTCTTCGTGTTTCTGAGATGAATTTCACTCCAAGTGATTACAACAACATGACTCGTTTTCGAATGTTAGGCCCCAATAAGGCACAAGAATCAGAATCAGAATCAGATGATGATGTTGATGAAATTGTGATAGAACACTGAATAATTAAGACTTACTTCTACTAATAGACACCCTATTAGGAGAGTTAAAGGTAAGTGATAATAGGGATACAAACATGGCTAACACAGGAGTTACTGAAGTTATTGATAGAGCGACTGTGGATAAATATTGTGAAGAATACTGTGAAAAAAATATAGATAGACAGTGTCGGGAAATAATACAAGAAGATAAAGATGAGGAAAGAATAGAAATTGAGGAGTTGGCTGATAGATTATCTTTATATTTGAGAGGTGCGATGATCGGAATTGGATTATATTGGTTGTATAAGAAACGTCCTTGGTTTTGGTAGATGTTAGTTCAAAAAAAATCCCCTAATAGAAACCCTATTAGGAGAGTTAAAGCTTAGTGATAACAGGGATACATAAATGGCTGAGCAAACTGTTGAGCAAATCACAAGGGAACCCTCTGTCAAGAATAGAGTGAAGGATCCCAAGAAAGTTGAGGCCGGGAAGAAACTGGCTGACTACCACAAGAAGGCTAAGGAGGCATTGAAAGAAAAAGAGCAGCGGGATGCATTGATAAATAATCAGAAAGAAAAAGAGCAGCAGCAGGATGCACTGATAAATAATCAGAAAGAGGATAATGAAGGTTCTTCCATGGATGTTAATGCCTGGATACCCAGTTTATCCTTCGAGAATGTGTTTGTAATCGGGTCCATAATAGGAATAACTGCTTATTCCATATACACGGGATACAAGGACAAAATAGCCGACTTACGCATACCTGTTCCAACCTTCGAGCCACCTCCTGTCAAGAACATGAATGAGGTCAAAAGCGAACCAAACATAGAAAATAGTTTAAATGATGAGTTGATGTAATACATAAAATGTCAGAAAATAAGCTTGTAAAGACTGTTACAGATTCTGCAGTTCTCGTGGGACTCGCCGCTGCTGTGGGTTATGTGGGTAAAAAGGCCCTGAGAGAATCGTTCATTGGTGATCCATCGTCCAGTATCATGAATTATGGCAAATGGGTCGTTGTTTTGTCCGCGAGTATGTACCTCAAAACTTATTTAGAAGATCAAAAGATACTACCAAAGAGCTTTGAGTAATGAGTACAGTGAAATTTGATCATACAAGATTCAAAGTGGCGTTGGATAGTCATATGAGAGACGAACCCATTTTGAGGGACTTCATAACTAAAGATAGCAATGGGTCCGTAATATCCTTTGACGAGAAAGGATTCGTTATGGCTGTACTCGATCATTTGAAGAACACTCCCAAGTTGGGGCACTTCACGATTGAATGAAATGTATTAAGAAATCCTACAATAGATTCATAAATGGCGAGTATAGCGATCATGCTTGGAGGCGCAGTCCTCAATGCAACGGCCTTCATTGGTGGGAATTATATAGCAAAGGCCCTAAGTGGGTCATCTTCAGCTGATCTCCAACTCGAAAGGGAGAGGCATGACAAAGCTATGGAGAAGTACCAAAAAGATTACTCTGCGTACCAAGAGAAGCGCTTGGCACAGTGTTCTCCAGAGATTTTAGAGTGGCCAGCCCCCAAATGAAAGTAGCCGGTGCCTGGTTATTGAGTGCCCAAAGGGCACGAGCGTCGAGGTGGGTCCGGGGGGATGCCGCCCCCCCCCCCCAGAAAATTTGTAAAAAGTGTGGCCCCAGAGATGAAATCTGGTGCAATTTGAGTCAAAAATTGAGGTCATTTTTGTTTAGTTTGTCTCCTGTTCTTATGGCAAAGTACAGTCAAGGAGAATCCGACTTGAGAGGAATGAACATAATCATTTATTGACATAAACTGTTGTTTAAAAAAATGCATTAGTTTAATTAAATTAGTTTAATCAGCACACATCAGTCTAGTGGTAAATTAAATAACATTTCTTACGTTCCTTTCTGTTTAGAAAGCTTTTATTTACGCTAAGTTATCGTTCGCTCCCTTTTTGCCCCTTCTAAAAGAGTCAAGATCAACACAAGTATAGTTTTCTGTGGTTTTGTGTGATAAAAGTAGCCGGCGCTTCGGAAGTGAGTAGTCAGCGAAAACGCCGGCAGCCGGCGCTTCTGGAGAACACTGTTGGCATATATTGACTTTATGAATAAGAGGAAGAGTGATGCTGACCAAGCCTCTGAGAACATATCAAAGACCGATGAAGCGCTGAAATTGTACAATCAAATGGGCAATCCTCCTAAATTCTCCGACTATTACAGACCGAATGGAGACCAAAGAATGGGTGAGATGGTCTATGTCTCAGGTGGGATGTTAGCCCTGGGATATATAGCTAGCAAGTGGGTGTGATAAATTAACTTAGAAGTTCCCATATTCGACATCAAATATGGCAACTGTTGATGAAAACGATCCTTTCGGGTTGGGGGAAGAAAACAAACAAGAAGATCCTGATGATTTTGAAAATACCCCACTACTTGGTAGGCAGCCCACACCAGATAAAGTCGTAGAAACATCCACGACTAAGGGTGCTAGACGTAAATCAGGGTATGTTCAATTACCACGTGAAGATATAGAAATGGAGGCTATGGAACAAAACAAAGATAAAATCTGGACTGAGATCAAAAAAATATTCCCAAATGCCAAACCTAAGTTTCTTTTCAAATATGATGAATTGGATAGAATCGTTGTAAAAATTATTGGTAAAGATCCAGGCAAAAATGTATGGCATCAATTATTCGATGCGTATGGTGATGTGAATAAAGAATTACCCAAAACAATCACAAAAGTGCTAGGCCCAAGCACGGAAGAAATTGTGGAAGCCAACGATGGTGAGATAACTAAGAAAAAAGGGTTCGTTAGTAAATTGAAAGAGACGGTAAGATTCCATCGAGATAAGGCATTGAAAACCCCGGAAGAAGTAAGTCAAATAGAGACTATCGAGAGACAAATTGGTGAACAAGAGCAAGAGATAGCTAACTTGGAGGGGGAGAATGAGCAAATCCAGGAATGAATGTCATTGCGAGACCGGGTGAAAGCGATCTTCAAGAAATATGGGTTCACAGTATTTGCCGTTGTGGGTGCTGTTAGTGTGGTCATTGGCGTTATCGTGTCTAATCTTTCAAAAGGCCTATCAAAATTGGGTAAAGGTGTGGGGGACGGGCTGAAGACCATCGGTAAGAAACTTGGTGAGATATTGCCCGGTATGGTGGCGGCGATCGTGAGTTTCCTGTTCAAGACCGCTGGAGAGGTCATTTCATTCCTGGGTAAGAACGCTTGGCTATTGATCCTCGCTGTTGTAGTGTACTTTGTAGAGGAATTAAAGAAGAGGCGTCGTTGAATGTAAATGTTGAGCATTACAATGTACGAGTCTGAAACTAGGGTGTACTTAGACCCTCCCCTGGACAATGTTCGAGAGATACAACTCCTTGATTGTAGTATACAAACCAAACGATGGATTAATTTCAAGGATCGCCAAAGCGTACTCAGAGAGGAGGATAATCAATCCTTAATAACATTACGACCGGGTACATATTCACTATGCAATTTACGTGAGATATTTCTCGATGATAATGATAAGGCTAAACTTATAATCATTGAGACTAAGACTGGTTACTATCTTTACTCCACTAAGAACTTCAACATTAAACTTACAAGAGGGCTACAAAGTGCTCTGGGGGTGCCTGAAATCATAACTCATCACAAAATGTACACCATAAATCTACGGATAGGGGAGCCCCTGAGAATTATGTGCAGTCTAGTGGATAATCTCTCATCCTATATGAATAAGGCCCCATCCGTGGGCTCTGTGAAGATCTCCCCATCATACCTCCTTGCCAACATACCCTCAAAAGATTATCCAGTCATACCAGTTCAGAAATTGAAAACTTCCATAAATCACTTCGATCTAAGCATTCTCGACAGTGAGTGGAAAAAGTTGGAAATGAAGGGTTCTCCCATCACCTTAAGTTTGAGAATAAGATAACATTTTAAAAGTACGTGAGAACCGTAACTAAACATGGGTGAGTACAAAGGAATCTACCCCAACTTGCCTCCAACGGCGCCTCCCCCTGATGGCGCTACTTTCAGATTACAACAATGTTGTGACATTCTGAATAAGCTGAAGGCTGAATTGAATCACTACGAGATGGTACTCAAAAAGTACAACCGGTCCAAAGGCACGCTCATAAACGCAAGCTCGACCTGTGGTATCCTATCTTGTATTTTGGCGGCTGGTGGATTGGGTACATCTCTGAGTGGTGTGGGAATTGTGGTAGCTATACCCTTGGGAGTTACGAGTGGAATACTTGTTTGCGCATCTATAGCGTGTGAACAAATCTCCAAGAGCCTGGCAAAGAAAGCGGTCAAGCACCAAAGTACAGTTACGCTGGCCAAGGCCAAAATAAACACAATCGAGGATTTGGTATCCAAAGCGCTTTGCGATAATAAGATATCTGACGAGGAGTTCTCCTTGATAATCGAGGAGCTCAAGAAGTTTGAAAAGCTAAAGGCTGAGATACGACTCAAGGCTCAAAAAAATTCAGTGAAGGAGATCGATCCTGTGGCCTTGAAACAGAGAGTACGAGAAGAATTTATCAAAGAACTAAAAGGAGGGTCCTAAACATAACTTATGATAAGGTGTATTATTGAGTTAAATACTATAACCCTTCTACCCAAACACTGGATAGAAGATGGGCTTAGTCAATGACTTTAGGAATAGGTATCCAAAGGCTGACTTGAACCGATTCACATTTGTGAGCGATATCTATGGGGGTTACATTAGGTGGAAACATAATGGGATGACAGTCATGTCTTATGATGACCCCACTGGTAAGACATGGACTGAAGACCTCAAACCCGGTTTGAAAAGACTACTCTGGTTAGATTTAGGATTGAATGATAATGAATTGAGTTCATTCCCAAAGAGTTTGACTATGACCGATCGATCGTACCCAATACCAGCCATTGAGTTTGATGACTTCACCAGTGATACCACAAACATGCTGACCTCATTGGACATATACGTGTCCAATACGAAAAAGTTCACCGCTAAGATGCGAAACGTGTTCACATCTCAAGTTGTAACGTTCAAGTTTGGAAAGCAAGGCCGAAAGTGGTTGAACGCACCTGATATGAATTATTGGCCTCAACAGCTTAATTTTGCAGTATGGTGTGCAACCTCTGGATGTGGTATAAGCCCCTTTGAAAGTTTGAACTACCCCAAAGTGGTGGCTGGCTTCATAAAGTTTCACACCTACTTCACCATAAGGCGAATATTGTATGAATTGAGTGTGCCTCTGCCTGATGAACAACCATTCGATATAGCTAACAATCCTTATAGTAAGGTTGCTTACCAAAGATTGTGCGCTGAATTCGGGATCGCTAATGATTCTGATTTCAGATGGAAAGGCGGGCGAAACCATGGTCTTGGTGATATATTCCTTGATTATGGAGCTGGTTATCATGGAAGAGGTGGTGGATTTCAGAATGTTCATGTGATTCGAAACTATGATGAAGATGCAAACCAATGGCCTGGTGATGGTGGTAAATTCTCAGATGATGGTGGTAAGAAGGAAAAAGGTAACCTCATCTCATTCATTCGTAATGATGACTTTGCTGGGTACAAATATGCTTGGTTCATTCCAACGAGTGGTTATGGACTCACCGAGGCTGGACTGGGTAGACTGAATCGATCTGCTGAGGCCTTTGTTTACTGTGTGTTGGGATCGCAAGTTAATACACGAAACTCGATTGTGGGCACGGGTGGCAGGGCAATTGAAACGCAGCAAGAGTTCTTGGCTCTATTTGAAAGTAGTGTGATCGAGAACGATATTTCAAGCTCAGTACAAAGGTACCAACTCGCAACTCAGGAAGCTAAGTTAAGATTGGATCTGGCAATTGCGCCTGGAGTTTGGCTAATGCCCAGTAATATGATCATAAACACAGAGAGTGTGGTTGGGTACAACAATAACCTAATGAAGGCCACTGGTGATATGAAGTTTGGAGTCAACTCAAATGTAAACCTGGAGACCAAGACTGTAGGGATAAGCCATAACTTGGGCTCTTCGAAAGTTAAGCTACCACATGCAGCTGCCAGAACTGAAGCTGTACAGGTGAAAACACCAATGATGGATGTTAAACCTGAAATCAAAGAGCCTGACACCACACAACATGAAAATAATATGATTGCATTGACAATCGTAGCTGGTGGATTGGCTTGGGCTTTGTTCCGTTGATGGACTTGATATAATTTTTGTAACGTGGTTCGCGTTACAAAGATGCATACTATATTACTACAACTTACTAAGATCACGGCAATCTTTACAACAATCTTTACGTTTGTAATGAACGCATATGCCCTTTCCCCCACACTCTTTACATCTGTACCTAGTTCTACCGTGAGAACATACTTGGGAACCCTTACAATCTTTGCAAGAGTACTTTACTCTACCATGAGTACATATACCCTTACCACCACATTCTTTGCAATATGCTTTCTGTCTTAGATGAGGGCATATCTGTGATCCCATACAATCCTTACACTGAACCTTACGCCTGCCGTGGTTACATTTTCCCCCACTACTAGCACTAGGTACCTCCTCAGGCATTCCCAGCGCCTCTAGTAACTCGTTTCTACGCATCCTATAATACTTTGGTATCTTGCGTTCCTTGGCAATGGCGCGGAGCTCTTTGACAGTTTGATTTGGCATGATGAGTTCTTGGATGTATAGTAACATTCCTTTAAGACGATAGGATCGATTTGGATCCTGCACGCGTGCAGGATTTTTTGTGTGTTTTGTCTTGAAGTGCTGTCCCAGAACCCGCCTTTTGCAACTATACTTGCATACTGCTAGGATTTGAATGTCAAAGTGCAAACGTTTTGAAATAATGAAGACGTATTTTACGGCACTGTGACAGGCCAGCTTCGAAAACGTTCTCTCAATATCTCTACTCTTTCCTCAGAATCATTCGCGTAGACTTGAATAAAAGATACCAAATAACGTGATACACTGTTGTTACGTAATGCGAACCGGTACACGAATTCTGTGTTTGAATGCAACGCTGTTGTTCAAATTTCAAGTTTTTGTGGTCTTAGATATAATATAGCATATATGGTAAGTTCCAGCTAAATCAAATAAAAATACATGTTCGGCTCATGCAAAGCTGAAGAAAAATACTGGGAAAGCTTCGTTTTCTGCATGTAAGGGCTTGTAGCGCCTTCTTTAGTTTTATGGCCCGATAACTTTGCGGGTCCGGAGCTCCATTTTTAGGTCGGCGTCTTTTCAGTTTTAAAACTGTATTGCTTTACCTTGAAAACTAACCAATTTGCGAATCCCTTTGCAAACATAGCGATCATACACTAGCTTTCCGGGCCCAGTAAGTTACTGGGCCGTTTGAGAAACTACCCCTTTAATCACAAGTGTTGGCGAAATGTACGAAAATAAAAAAAAATTATCATACCTGGAGTGCAGTTCCGTGAGCTGAGAATAGTTCTTCGTTGTAAGTCCTCATTTCGAAGCTACATTGACGATAAGAGTGACGAAACCCCGGTACCTGGATAACTGCACTGTGTTTCCGTCGATGTCTTTCGCCTCAAAATCAAAGATGGTCCCGGTATTTGTCGTAGCGATTGCCATTGTGTTGTAAAAAAGCCCGAGTGCACCAAGGGAAAGTGCTGCAGTGAATCCTGCGACACGAACTTTAGAACAACGTTCTTTAAGACAAAAGAACAGCTGCCGTTGAACTCGAAACATATAGTGTAACCGAAACACAACCTGTGACAGATTTTACTGCTGTAATCGACAAGGCGGAAAAACCACAGCGCATGCGCTACGAAAAACTTGACCGTAACAAATTCAAAATGGCGGACGACAAATTGTATTTTGCCACGTAATTGGGGTCCAGTTTGCGCCTGCACATTGGAGTACAAGAGGCGATTGCCCATCAACTTTTCAGTTCAATCCCTTTGGATTCCGTGTGGTTTTTTTAAACGACAATCGGATGTTTTTTCGTAAGTGTTTTCTATATCATTGTACTGTCTTTGACGATAGCTGTTCTCGACGGTAGGAATTCAGTGGACCTTAGAATTTCTCGTTGTTTAAGGCCGTCGATGAATATTTAAGGTCAGAATTTTCGTAGTAGAAAGTTCGATAATTTCCACACAAAATATCAAATATGACTTTTTTTTCGTTCCAATGACTTTTTTTAAACGCCTTTCAAAGTTGTAACTGTGAAGTGGTGGCAAAGGAATCATATAAGTCTCTCCTCCCGGCTTCGTTAAAATCGTCGCACTGTGTTTGCCTCTCGGGTAAGCAGTTCTTCGTCTTTACAAAGCTAATTCATCTTCCTTTCAGTTTTATCGAAACCTTATATATCTTGTAATATATGATCAGGTCAGTGATTTATTCCTTGTTTGTTGTTAATGCTCCTTTTAAGTGAATGTATTTGAACCTGAGCATATTAAAACATTTTACTTTTAATAACCTTGTTGAGTTGTCGCCATTTTCTGCGTACCGGCCACAGGCCGGCAGTTTTCCCGCCGTTTTTGTAGCCGTGGGCAATTAAAGGGTCCGTTGTTGCCGTTGTAAACAAAACAGCGACGGTAAAAAAAGACTGTAAAGTTTTGTTTCCATAATGTTCTGTTCAAAAGCCCCGCGAAGTTTACGGAACAAAGAAAACTGTTTGTTGAGTAGCGTAGGTTGCTGGGGAAAAATTTCCCGTCTGAATAATAATCAGTGTAAAAAATACGGTTTCGAGGAGGGTGAATATCTATGCGTAAGACATTTTGACGAGGAGAGGAAACAGAAACAGCAGCCTGGGTGCTGCTTCCCGAAAAGGTCGTTGGAAGATACATGCCCTGGGGTACTAGCCAACTGTCCCCAGCGTTTGGTCGCCGTGTTTAAAGAGCTTGATACTGTCAAAACGGGTTATGGCAAAATTTGTCTTGGCCATTTGAAACAGGCGGATAGCGACGAGAGGATAACTGGCAACAAGTGTTACGTTTCTGCCAGAAAGGTGAGGGTTTTGCACTGATATTCCCAGTTCGCTTTCCTTTCCAAGTAGGAAATTATTACTTTCATTTGTTTTAATAGCGACAACACTCTCGCGGCGAAAATGAAGCGAGCCCCACAAGGGTTTCCCCAAAGGATGTACCTAACTGGTGTGAGCTTCTTAAAAAGCTGGAAACACTTGAACAAGAAAATAAAGAGCTCATAGAAAAGAATTCACACCTGAATAACCATATTAAAGGTGTGTTTCATTTTTGTTTTTTAATGGCTTTATTGCATTAAAAGGGTTTTCTTATAAAAGTTGTTATTGTTTCAAGAAAGTTTAAACTGTTATACAATTTTGCTTTTCTAAAATGGAACATTTCAAAATCCAGTTTCAAAGAAAGCCCAGCTAAATAAAAGATCAATAGACAACAGAAATTAACAATTTTCCCAACATTTGCAGTGATAGAACAGAACAACAAGGAAAAGCAAAACACGATTAATGAGCTCCAAGTTGAGACCAAAAAGCTAGCAGAAAAAAATACAGTCAGTAAGTTAACTTTTTATCCTGTCCAATCATACTGAGAAGAACATTTGACTTTATTCCATCAACAGAAATCACAATGTTGTACAAGTTATGTGAGATAGGTAATAGTGACACAGGAATCCACTTTTCCACATTGCTAAAAATGAAAAGAAAGATTTTAAAACTATCAGTAAGACAGTAGAAATAGCATTAAAATACGAAGTTAAAACAATACCATAACATAGTTTCATATTTGTACAATACATAATTATTTTTAAGGCCTTTTGCTGAAATAATATATTAATGCACACACAATTTTCCCTACTTCTAATGAAGCTACATGCATAATCTTACAAATATGCTCTGACAGAGTATAACAAAAACAACAATGAATTTCAGGTAAACCTGCATTCAGTGAATTAGTGCACTGCTTTCATAAAGCACTGATGAGTCATTATATGAATGGAGGCCATCACTTATATGACCCAACCGAAATGGAGAAATTTTGTGAAATGCATGCACCAGGTTTATTCAATGAGTTCTACACCTCCATCCTCAATGAGTCAAAAGAAATGCCTACAGCAAAACGGAGGGAGCTTCAACGAGTAAGGACAGTGGCATTAATGCACAGCTTCAGTTTTTATAGAAATCAGGTACTGGATACTTGTTCTCTTACAGCACTATAAAAATGCAGTACAATTCATTACTGTAAGATCCTTTTTTAACATTGACAATAAAATCTACTAAAAATATTATATTTTTGCTTCTTATTCCAGCCTTTTTTTGAACTTCTAAAGACATATAAAAATAAACCTTTATCCACTTTACTTCTCTTGCATGTAATAAATTGACTAGGTTTATTTATTAATGCCTATCCACCCCTTTCCAAAGCTGAATGGGGGCACCACTGGCTGACTGGGTAGAAAGGGGAGGGGGTACTTCCTCAAAAGGAAAATAGCCATTATCATTCAATAAAACATACTTGTACACTAAGACACAAAGCTTATTTCTAGAAAATTTGCCCAATGCAAAAAGCAAATGGCTTGAATCTCAAAATGTGTGGTGCAAGTTACAATTCACTGGTGTCAGGGATGGTCATGGGATATAGCTGCCACCCAAAAACTCTTCACAACTATGAAAAATCATCAGCAGAGGCTAACAAGCAAGAGACAAAGAAGAGAATCTTGGAAGATGTGACAGTAAGAATACTTATTTCAGTTAATCATTACAATGCTTTAGTTTCCCTTTTCGAGTCTATAACTGAATTAATGCAAATGTAACATGAAGATGGTAAATTCTAAGCTCATTAAATAAATGATTAAGATGAAATGACCATTAATTTTGCTGTGAGCATGGGACAAAGCAAAAACCTGAGTCCCCTAAGGGATAAAATCGATGGCTTCCAGATACTAGTTGGGTGCTCTAACCACTGAACTACAAGACACACTTGGCGAGCAAGGACATTTACTAGGTTCATATGTGACACGCACCCTGCATACTGCATGGAACAACCCATCATACGGCTAAACTGTGGCCATACCTTCCACAGAGGATGTCTGTTCCATCCAAGCGAAAGCAAACAAGAGCACAGCTATGCAATGAGAGAAGATCAAGTTAAATGTCCTGGGCCAGGTTGTTCGAAGCAAGGTTAAGGTAACCCACGGTTAGTGCGAAATTTAAATGCAGATATGAGAGCTTAAAAAGCACATTCAGTATAATTCTTTTTGAATACAATTTGATGATTGCATGCTCTGAATAAAATAGAGAAGAAAGTTATCGGAGAAAACGTTTTTTAAAAAGAGGAAACGAAACCCGTGTTATAATTTAACCCTGGGTTAGCGCTAATCGGCCTTCGAACAACCGGCCCCTGTTTGCTATGAGCCATTGTGCCATCGTATGGAAGAACTTGCAAACACACTTAACAGGTGGGTTCAAGAAAAATGTAAACTTGCTTGATGATGTGAAAGAAAAAAATAACTCTTTGGTCAAAACAGTTTCCGATTTCAATCAAACGTACACTACACTGACGGAATTTAATTAAATACGTAAATACATACATACGAATACAAACAATCGTGTACATTTTGTAGAAGCTTACTTGCCAGGGCTTTTCAGCCACAATATACTACGATTACAAAAAATATAAGGTAAATGAAAAATTACGTACCAGCTATTGATAAAATTTCATTTTAACATAAATATAAATATTTAGTTTTTAATATAAAATCCAAAAACAGGAAGAAACGACTTTGCTGATAATGTAAATATACTTCATTAGCTTTACATACGACCACAAGCTCTAGTCGCTCAAGTTATTGAAGGATTGTACTGACCTGTTATACTGACGAGGTGTCTTGATTTCAATACTTTTTTGAGGTATCTGGCAGGTGAAAACGATGACATTGACGCCGCCGAAGAAGACGATGAAACCGACGACCAGGATGATGAAACCGACGATGAAGAGAACGAGTCAAAATTCGATGAAAAGTCATTCAAGGAACGAATTATTAAGATACAGGAGAAAGCTGTTCTCCGATTTTCAGCATTGCCTCATCGAGACAATAGGCTGATCAACAGATCAGACAAGACGACCACGTAAACAACGGCACACTCCGGCTGAAGACACGTGGAACTCCAAGAACGACCACTAAAAACGCCTTCTTTAGAAGCCACTCAATATGCAAAAGTCAATGACCAATAAACAGGGCAACCTACTTCATAAAATCGATCGTAGGTTGTTTGTAAGACCAGTGAGATCCAGCATCTTTGCGTATTCACGCAACATGCCTCGTGCACGTCCGCCATGTTCTTATCAAAAAATTCAAAAGCACGCGCAGGCGCATTACTGTTAAGCAGCGTCCATTGCGTCATTTTGCTCAGCCAATCAGCGGTTTTTCCGCCTTGTCGCTGTAATCACTATTTCGGAAGCAAGACCACAATGCCACGCGTGGCATGTTCAGAGAGCATTGCGTGACACTGCTATTACTTTCTGGTTCCCAACATCTTGGGACTCATGACGTCATTTCTATCCATCAACCAACTCCTCCGAAAGTCACAAAAGATTACAAAAGGAGCTCGTGAGTTGTAGTGTCAGTGGTGACTGAACTTATTTTGTTTTAAAGTAAGAGATAGCTTGTTAGCATATATTTAAGTTAGCGATCGCTCCCTTTGTACGGACTGAGAACAAGCATATTTATTTGTCGTTCCGTAACAGGTAGCGAAACTCTGACATTAACTTTTGCTTGCATAGGCCAGATTTTTTTAGCCCCACCACTTTAAAATGGCCCGCGGTTCCCGACTTCAACTACTCCAATAACTGTCCATCATGTATTCACGTTACAGTGGCTGACGTCATAAACCACATGATTTAATGTCAACAAATCGTCTATTTTTGCTATTTTGAATTTCAAGGAAATCATAAAGCTTTGATCGTTATATTCACGTAGCAAACAAAACAAGGTTCTTTATGTGTAGAGGAAGTAATTACTTTGTTATGAAGCAAAGGTTTCAGCCAGAAGCTAATGTTCAATAATAAGAATCAACCCGATCGTTGACCCCAGGGACCTTTTACGGGAAAAGGTCTTAGAAAAAAGATTGTAATAAGAACCACCTGAGAAGGACCCATCTCTGGTGGACCCAACCACCTCTGGTGGACCCTAGTCGATTACAGCTCAAAACAAGGTGGTCAACATGTGACAACAGGCCATATCAAGTACTACAACAACTGTCTGTATGTTCGCCTAATGGGGGGAATTCCATTATACCTATTGGTTACGTGATAATTACGCATTGGGAAGATGTCAACTGCCACACGAAAGGGAGGGGGAGGGGTGAAAGAACAATCGAGAATAAGCATGTTTTAACGCAACTTTGCTTAAGTGGATATTTCATAACATGGGTACGGTACTCATATGTTTGTATCGATCGTACCAACAGAACATAAGGGACAGAGAGCGACACTCGGGGAGTTGGCTGAGATATGAGAACTTAAACAGGGTTATTTATATAAAGTATTGTGGGGATAGTTTCTAAAGAAACTGAAACACAAGAAATTGGATAAATCAAACGCTCTGACGAAGGGCTAACGCTCGAAACGTCAGCACCTCCCATTCACCTTACCGTGGTATAACTTACTTAATCAACTCGTTTGATTTATCCAATTTCTTCTGTTATTTATATAAACGCTAGACTTACAACGTACCCTCCCCCTTAATCAAGTCACCTGAAAAAGATTTGGGACTTTGGGGGTAGGGTTGGAGGGATTTGGAAAGTGTTGCGTACCTCCGGAAAAATCCTGGCTACGCCCCTGCAGAGGTGCCACAGATAAGCGTGCAACCGGGATGAAAAAAGACAGGCAGAATTTAATTCTGTATCTGAGGGGAACTAAAGCAGCCAAGGCTGAACTAAAGAAAAAGGTTTGAAACTTAAGGAACCAGCACATAGAACCAGTGCTCAAGGCTCTCCTCCAAGTAGAAGGTCTACAAATTACCCCTCATGAGATAGAGCACCTGGCAAAGCAAACCTTACTCCGTACCACGATGAAGTAGAGATGTGGGTAAGACACCTTTCAAAGGGGGGGGGGGGGGGGGGGGTCACAGAGGCTAATCACTCTTGTCATGGCGTTTTCCCCACCTGAATATTGTAGGTTGTTTGCTCAAAAGAAGGCCTACCAAGGGGGGGGCGTCATGGGCACCCCAGGACCCCCCTAGCTACGCTCCTGCCTACGTGATATTAGAAAACGTCGTCAAGAAGGTGCACGTAAAGTTTCTGCAAGAAGAAAGATGGAATAAAAAAGAAACAAGTCTAGTACAGCAGTTGTTGACAGCACCACCTCGTGGTGTATTTGTGGAGGGCCCGGGTGGGGAGACAAGATTGCCTGTGAAAATGAAGCCTGTCCGATAGAGTGGTTTTAATTTCGATGTGTGGGCCTTTCAACAGCGCCAAATGGAGAGTGGATCTGTTCACAGTGCAAAGGTGTAGACGTGGAGAGTTCACCTCAGCAGAGAGAATTACAGGTGGGTTGCTTTAAACTAGACTTGAACCAGTTGAAATTACAGTGCCAAACTTCGCAATTTTTTTCAAAGGGTGTTCTTTTTTCCTCAACTGAAGACGTTGGCTTGTATCAACTTTCTTAGTCCAGGGATAGCGGCGTTTGATCTCAAATTCTTCCTCAGGGGGTTGGAGAGTTGATGTTTTTTTAACCAGGGTCTGTGTCAAATCCTCCACCCTTCCCTGGGACATGGGGGGGTGGGGGTTTCAATTACCTTGTGCATAACCATAAAAAGGAATTGACGAGCTAACAGAGCCTACTAAGATTGTATGTTCCATATAAAGGGCATAGGGGCAGCAGCATTTTCCCTGAAGTGAACATTCCTTTAAAAAGCGCCTTCAAGTGTAATCACGTCTCTCAGTTAGTACTCGAGCTGCGATTGTTCGATTTTACGGGCCGTTTTCTCTAGTATGGCCCACTAAATTTGAAAGTTTTTCATGCGCTCAAAAAGAGACATAAGTGAATATCTCACTTACCTCGGTCCTTACTGTAAGTTGCAGATCCTCCTTTTTTCCCTCGATTTATGGTCCGCTCGGTCCTTAACTTATAGTACAGACCTTGAACTCGGTTTTGTAAGAATTAAAATCGAACAAAGCTCAAATACCAAGTCTTCCTTAAATAGTAATGGTGACATTTGTCAGTGTTTAAACCACACAGACCACTGTGGAGAAGTTCTGTTAGTAAGAAACTTTATTGTCGACTATTATTATCATCATTATCAATCAGATTGCTCAAAATGCCAAGATTGCCGAGTTGGTGTAAACAAATTTTTGTTATCTTTCATTTTGAAAAATATGCTACAAATGTCATTGATGTCTCTATCAGAGTTTTCTTCTTACCAGATCATCTTTTTAAGAAATGTAATTGTGAAAGGTGCTTAATCTCGAAACGAGCAGATTCACACAGCTTTTGAAATGAATGGCAAAACAAGATTTTATCATTCTGTTCACATAACTTACTCCTCACCATTAATGAGCTGGATGAGTAATTTTCCACCAAAGTACAACTGGTTAAAAATATTTGAATGCTTTTGTAAGAATAAGCGCCAGTTGAACCCCCCATCCGTCTCCATCACGTCAAGAACGCTGCGCACTTGTTTATCCTTACAAATGTTTTGAACCTCTTGAAAGCCCGGCTTATTTCGCAAGAAGATGCGTATTTTCTCTATTAAATAATTATCGTAACTTTGTTGCAAGAAGTTTAAAACATCCGGAGCATCATTTTGGACATCCGGGACATCGCCTTTTACCTCCGGGTGCTCGTTCCATTGGCTTTCTACCATTACGGCTTGACACTGGTTCTCCGGAATGGAGGCTGAAGTCACCTCACTCTCCCTGCATTCCCTGCGCAGAATCTCGTATCTGTTCTGGTGAATAATGGGGTTTACAGGAGAATGAACTGACCAATTCGCTGAAACCTTCTCGCGTTGGGGGTAAGCACCAGAGACTGTGAATCAAAGAAATAAGATTAAAAGGTCTTGAAATAAAATATTTTGCACAATCAGTTGCAGAAATATTTTTAGTTTCCCTTTGGTGTTTCCTAATCAAAATTCCTTAACTGAATTTGCGGGGACCACACTTCACTTCATCAGAGATAAAAACCAAATAATCAAGGATTGACGCTCGAAAAGTCATACGTCAATTCCTCACCGACGCAGCAAATAGTTTCTAAAAAACTGGCCCCTTCATGGTGCTCAAATTTTAGGTACGTTATTTGACTTTTGTTAGGTATCCGCATTAGACATAAGAAAAATCATTCTGTAATAAAAATTAATATAATAAAATAAAAACCAGACAACCCGGAGAAGAACCCTCGGAGCAAAGAGAGAACCAACAGCAAACTCTGAAACCACATGAGACGGTGGGAATCGAACCCGGCTGACAGAGGAGGGAGGCGAGTGCTCTAACCACTGCTCCAACCTTACTTCCCGCTTTTCGTCAAAGCCTTCTTTCACACAGTCTTGTAGTAAACATTGCCTGTAATTCTGTACATTAAATTTACCTTACCTGCTTTTACATAAGCGTTTCTCTCTCCCTGGCCCTTGTACTTCGTCTGAACGTTCCCCTGTGAGATGGCACTATTAATGGCGGAAGCAGCAATCATTCCCTCACCACGAAAAGGCCCTCGTGTAACTCCTGTTCGTGTTACCATGGATTCAATGCCCCTCTTAGGGCGTTTGGAACCACCAAAGGGAGGGTCCTGCGTCGTCATCCTGGAAGTTCTTGCTCCGCGATGTTTCCTGTTGTTTTCCCGGCTTGTGTTCTGATCGCTAGCGCCATAGAAGTTGTGATGACGAC
Organism: Ricordea florida; assembly: GCA_949710005.1. Lineage (NCBI taxonomy): Eukaryota > Metazoa > Cnidaria > Anthozoa > Corallimorpharia > Ricordeidae > Ricordea > Ricordea florida. The sequence continues at coordinate 36,537,646 of OX453274.1, forward strand.
CTTTTGTCCTTTCTCTTTCGTCGCTGTACTCCTCGTTTGCGTCTCCTTGTGAATTTCCTAAACCACCTCCTCTATGATGATTATGTGGGAAGCCCTTGTGTGACCCAGACATATTTGAGGGTCCTTTCTCATAGTAGCAATCATCCCCGCTTACGTTTCGACCCCGCATTCCTCTTCCACCTGGAGATGTCACAGTACCTCTACCTCTACCCCTACTTCTTCCTCCTCCTCTACCGCTACCCCTGCCTCCACCGCTACCCCTGCCTCTACCTCGAGCTTGTAGATCATGGCGCCCAGCATGGCTGTCCACCTGGGGATACCTTGTCAAACCCAGTTGGGTACTCAGTGACCCTGGCTTGCTGTCTGCATCAAAATCTTCGTTCCTTCTTGGCTTTAAACCCCCCCACTGTTGTCGGAAAGCGTTTGTTTGCTTCGGAATTGGGCCGGCTCTCCTAGGATCATACGATTCAATATTTTTTGGGTTTCTCACAGACGTGTTTTCTATAGAATCGCGGCAATCGATGTTCCTTGAATCTGTCTCCATGGGAACACTATCTGAAGGGCTTCCTTGTCCCACTGGGGCAATTTTCCCCCAACTCATACCTCTCCCTCGATCTTGTGGACCGTTAGGACCAAAACAGTTTCCCACCTGGAAAGTACTTGTCAACACCTGGTTAATTTGTTTTGTGTCTACATACGAATCTGCTTTGTTGTTAGTCTGAAAACCCTTTCCCGAGTTTCTTTGCTTTGGAATGGCACCAGTGGCGTGAGCATCATTTGTGGCGCTTTTGGGGCAGTCACTCGAAGACTTGTGTTCATTACAATCTTGGTCATCTTTCCTCTTGGTATTTTTCTCTAGCAGACCATTATCCAATTGGTTTTGCCGTGCTTGTGACCCAGGTTTTGCGAATATTTGTTTTTTGAACGGTTCCTTCCTTTCACAAGCTTCAGTACTTTTATCCAGTGCGATTGGAGTACCCTTGACAGAGTTCTTCGCCTGAAGCTCCCTGGAATGTAAAACATCGAGGCTGTCTCTTGATCTACTTTCACTACTTAAACTGATTTTTGTTACAGTGACCTTCCGTTCCTGGTCACTATTCCCTTGAAAGTCATCTTTGCCATACCCGGTACTTACGTCCACCGCTGAAATATCACCACGTCGTATACTAGCTTTCTTTCTTTGAAATTCGTTCACGTTCTCATCAATGTTGTTGCGATCAACATCTTGCAAGAAGGCTTCTTTACCTGCACCCACTGTATTAGTATAACGCTGTAAAGCTTGCTGGCCGTTTTGGCCAACCCCTGTGGCGGAGTCATCGCACGCTATCGTTCTGCCAGTTGTTTCAAATTGTTTGTTCCTGTTCTTTTTCTTTAGATCCCCTCCGTGATTAGCAATTTCCTTTGCCTGAGTTATGCTATTGTCATAACTTCCAATATCATTTGCCGTCGTCTTCTTGGCCCCTTCATCTGGTATGGAACAATATGTTGCAACGTTAGCGCTGCCAGCATGCCCTCTACTTTCTTTAAATACATGTTGTTTTAAAGTCTCTTGATGCAGACCCTTCATTTCTGGCGTATTACCTTCCTTTCTCTGGCGTAGCGAGTTCAATAAGGCATTGGGATTGCTCCGACGACCTCGAGATTTTCCTACAGATTGCTCATCCCACTGCTTGGTCTGAGTTGATGGGATTGCCAAAGGAACCTCAGTAGAGTCGTCAGACCGTGAAATAGTGTCTTCAACAGTAGATACAGTAACTGGTTCCCCATGATCAGCGGTGTCATACCCCTGGAAAGCGGCTTCCTCCCAGGGACGTTTTTCGGTTGAGCTCTTGTTTTTGCTATCAAGTTCCCCTGTTATTTGATTCGGTGTATTTGTCTTCCCTAAAGTATGAAAATGCATTTCCATAGGTCGAAGTTGATCGGCACCAAACTCGACCGTCGTTATGTTGGCTGCCCATATCCTCCTTGATTCTTTTCCTTTCCCAATTCGACACTTTCTCAGGAGTTGAGATCTCGGAGTATTCAGCCCCTTATTCCCCTCGATCGGTTTGCTGTCTGGAACTGCTTTAGTCTGTTTTCTTCTTTGAAGGTTAACTTGTTGCCTTTCTTTTTTCAATTTGGCTGATCTTTGTTGACTATTTTTAAGCTTTTTCATGCTATTTTTTATCTTTTTAACTCCGTTGTGTATTACAGTAGTAGTCGCTGATTTCGTACTGAGATGAAGCCAAGGCCTATACTTCAAAGCGCGTAGTCGTTTTCGATTGAGACTGACAGGTTTCTCGCGTACCAGATGTAGAAAAATGCCTCTTCGTTTGGTGCTCTTAAAACGTCTTTTTCTGTACCGAATCCTGTCTTTGTGTTGGTTTAAAACAGAATAAACCAGTAACTCCTTCCCATGTACTTCTTTCATCTTAGCAGTTATGAAACGAACGTTGCGAGATCGCAGAACAAGTCCTAGACGGACTCCTTTCGGACGGCGATGGGTGACTAGAAATTGGCACATTGCATTTATTAGGTCATTTGGCAAAGCCTTCCTTCCTATTGCTTTTACCGTACAAACGTTTCCTTGTCTTTCATTCTCGCGGGCTGACGCAGTGTCACCTGTGGCTTCCATTTCTGGGTGAATGCCGTTGCTAATGGTCGAAGCTATGTTTGAGGCCTCGCTTTTCAATCTCACTAGCAGGTCGGAACGTTTACGGGTCGGCCATGTCAGAGAACACGAGAATCGATTTTGGGTTTTTCCTAAAAAGCGCTTCCAGCTAAATTTCCTTTTCGTCATTTTCTGAATTTGAAAAGTTAACTTTTGAATGTTCGGCAACCCGGCAATGGCAGAGAGCGCTAAGCCGTGTGTTGGGTCCCTTCCTTTAAACAACGCACTCACTTGGTCAACCAGGCATTTCTCCAAATCATCGCAAACTGGAATCTGCACTGTGGACTGAACACTGTTTTGAAAACTCTGCAAAATTTCACGCGGTTGATCATGCGTTCTTTGATTGCCTTCTAAAGCGGAACTCATCGAACCATAGTCACTTCCCGAATATCTAGCAGGTTCGTATCGTTTCCATTTCCGTTTTGGTCGATTTGTACATTTTGGTAGGCATCCCTCAAAAAGGGATCTCGTCTTCCTGGGCTGAGGGTTCATGGCAGAAAAGTTCAAACTATCTCTATGCTTGTTTAGGAACGTTTTCCATTGAAACGACTTACGGCAATCCCAGTCATACACAACGAACTCAGTAGTCATTGGCAGTTCCAGCATAAATGATTCCTGCAATATTTCACCCGCAATATTTCCATCGTGCGAGCCGCTCTGTTTAATCTTCGTTTGTAGTACGTCTTCATCCATCTCTTCATGGCTTGAAATTTTTTGGCGACTGACAAGCAGCTCCCGTGGATCCATCTTGCTATCCTGCATGGTCCATAACACGTCTTCGTTGCTTTCAAGCTTTTCTTCCTCATACAACCGTACGGGTTGTGATTTGCAACTCATAATCACTTTTCTTGGCTTCTTGAAATATCTGCTCACCTCGCAGACGATGGTGAACTGTATTTGATAATGTGTGCTAATGAAATCAAAGAGAAATGTATGGCATATTACTGAAAAAAAAATTAACGTTACTCAATCGGACTTTGCAGAGGTAATCAAATAGTTTCGAGTGCAATATCGAACAAATGAGACAGGTTAATTTTCAAAGGCTAAAAAAATTGCACGAGCATGTAGGGGTAGTGCGATTTGTTGTCTTTGAAAAATTTACGATTGCTTATTTAGACAAAATTGAACTCGAAATAATTTGATTACTTGTTAAGAATATACTACAGTGAAATATTTAATTTCAAATTTCTGCACTGTTTGGGATTAATTGACGTGCTCTCAGCCAATCAGCGCGTCGAATACCTTCAAAGTCAATGCAGCTCTCTGCTGCACATATACGGCGAGATTACTGTTCCACAATTAATATTGAATAGTTGGTAGCCATCATGATTACGCCCGCTTTCGTAAGACTGCCTGAGTTTAAAAATGGACTTCAATATCGTCGTTCAGTTAGAAAAGAAATCCTCGTCTCGTCTGTACGGCGCATACGTGGGTGTCCACGAGCAACCAACACTATATCAACTGATCAATGCTTTATTTAGACACTTAACGTCTAGGTGCTGTAAAAGCTCATTCAAAACGCGTACGTATATCCCTAAAATACAACGTTTTACGTGATTTACAGATCTAAAGTTATATATATATATATATATATAAAAAACGGTTATAAAATGCCTCAAGCCAACAAAGAATGCCACTGCGTCAGGAGGATCAATGAAAATTCACAGTCCAAGCCTCACCACAAAAATGAATTTAAAAACGTTAGATAAAGCAAGGACGGACAACTTCTGACGATAAAAAAGTTAAAAAGTTAAAAATTTAATAGAAAAAACGTTTCGGTCTTAGACCTTCGTCAGTTACAGGAGAAAAAGGACGGAAACTAAGTTTAAATACGGTTACAGTGTGGGAGATTACATACCGAAATGAAAAATACTATCGTGCTATTAATACATCGTGATTAATACAATACAGGGAAAAAAATGCAAAACGAGAAATACAATGCTGTACTATAAATTACGTCATACAGGGTGATAATTAATAGACCAAACGAAAAAGATACAATGCTGTGCATAAATTACATTATAAAGCGGGATAATTGCAGAACTAGGTTAAATTCAACCTAAAAACTAAAATAGTTAAAATAGATAAAACGGACTCTTGCAATGCGGTAAATATTACGGGAAAACTAGTTTACAAAGATATGCAGAAGAAACCTACGTTTACGCTGGACAGGGTTAATAACAAAATCCCAAATCGAGGCCTTTGGAGCATTAAAGGGTTGACAAACAACAAAATCCCTGGAGGGGCCCTTAAACAATAAGCTGTAATAAGATCCCAGGCAGGGCCTTTGAGCATACCTAACACCCAAAGAGCTGGCAAAATCCAAGGAAGGGCTTTTGGACTGCTTTATGGCGCAAACGCATATTTACACAAGAGAAAGTTAATTATAACAAATTCTGTTTTTGGAGTGAAATTCTTTTCTTTTATTTAAGCCATGGGGAGCCATAGAAAACAGTTGAGCACTCCAATAAGCCTCTTTCGTAATTAAAAACCTATCGATCTCGTCTAAGTCATTAGGGGCCTGCACCTGATCAATGCATTGGAATTCAAAATCATCCAAGGAGTGTGGAATTTTATTGAAATGTACTGCTACCTCACAAGTGGTTTTGTTTGTGAGCATAGCAGACTTGTGGTTACGAAACCTAACCCGAAAATCGGTGGTAGTTGATCCTACGTACTGTAAACGACATTTCTTGCAGGAAACTAAATAGATCACGTTTTTAGAATCACAAGAAAGCCTTGAATGAATGGTGTATTTTCTGCACGTTCTAAAACTTAGAAATGATTTAGATTCAACAAAGAAATTTCGACAGAGATCGCATCTATTTCTTTCACATTTAAAGCAGCCATTGTTTGGCTGAATTGTTTGTCCCTCATCGGCGGTTTTAAAACGAGATGGTGCTAATAATTCTTTCAGGTTTTTTGTTCTACGAAAAGATGGTATGATAGAGCCTTGAGGGAAAAGTTCTTTCAATTTAGGGTTGGATTGCAAAATCAACAAATGCTTTCTAATTATGCTACTCACATTAGGCAAGTTAGGATTAAATGTGAGAACAAATGGAAATAATTTCCTCGATTGTTTTCCGCGTTGCCGTAGTAAATCAATCCTAGAAATGGTGGAGGCTTTGGAGAATTGATCGTCAACTAATTTTGGGGGATAACCCTGATTAACAAGATAACCTTTGTACTCAACTGTTCTCTCGGCAAGGAAAGTTTCTTCAGAGCAATTTCTCTTCAATCTAGTCGCTACTCCAAAAGGAATAGCCTTGAAGACATGCTTGGGATGGCAGCTAGAGGGTGGAAGGTATAAATGGCTATCTGTAGGTTTAGAATAAACATCAGTTCTAATAAACCCTTCCACAAGATGTAAAGTAAGATCAAGTACGTGAAGCTCACGTTCAGAAAAAACTAACTCGAATTTAATAGTAGGGTATAGAGAATTGATATAATCAGTAAATTGATGTAAGGCAGGAAGGCCTTGCTGCCAAAGATCAAAGACATCGTCACGATAACGCCACCACAAGGATGGCTTTATCGGACCGGAAAACTTAGCTTTAAGATCAATTTCACCCATGGCTAGATCGGCATAACTACATGCATTTTTTGGACCCATGGCCGTACCATGAATCTGAAGAAAGAAATTCTCTTTAAAAACAGAATGGTTGCTTTTCAAACAGATTTTTACAGCTTCTAGTATGCAAGATGTGGACGGAATTTTGTTTTCCCTAGCATTCAAAGCTTTCCTAACTGCAGTAAGACCAAGTTTGTTGTCGATGTTGGGGAACATTGAAACCACATCCCACGAAACCAGTAAGGTGCCAGTTGGAAAAGGGCCACTCGTGTTAAGATCTCCTATTTTGTTAAGCAAATCCGTGGTGTCTTTAATAAATGATGGTAATTTACGAGCAAGTGGTTGCAGATAGAATTCGGTAAAGGCCGACAAGTTCTCAATTGCCGTACCACAACAAGAGGTAATGAGTCTTAACGGGTTGCCCGTTTTGTGCGTTTTAATGTTCCCAAAGGCAACTCCTGGTTTCGCTTCCTTATTTAAAACCCACTTAGCTATTTCGGGGGAAATCTCACCCTTTCCAAGCCATTTGGAACACCAACTACTTACTAACGCTAAATGCTTCGAGGTAGGATCTGATTGCAAAGATTTATAGTGCAGCTGGTTGTTAAGCTGACCAAGCATTTTTTCTTCGTACTCTTTATCATCAATTAAAACAAAACGGGAACCTTTGTCCTGTATCCGAATCACGACGTTAGAGTTTCTAAGTTCCTTAAGGGCAACGCGTTCTTTTCGCGAAAGATTATCTCTAGGTTGCTTAATGTTCTCAGGATTGATAAGATCACGCCTTACATTAGCTAAAAAAAGTTCAAGTTCAGGGTACCTGGACGTAGGAGGTCTCCATTTCTTTTCTTTCGGAACACGAGGTAGATGGCTAGGGGTTGGAAGGTCGCCATCCGGATTGGTATCCATAAAGAAAGCTGCCGTCCGTAATCGGGCTTCAAAGATCTCCAAATCGTCATACACGCTCTGCCAGTTGATATCTTTGGGCGTGGGGCAAAAGGAAGGTCCTTTCCGGAGCAAGTTAACCTGGTCTGCTCCAATAGGCTGACTAGAAAGGTTAACGGGATCTAGCTGTTGTAGATGCTCTGTATTGACGGGGTTTGGCAATCTGCGCCTTTGATGAAAACGCTGGCGCTTCCTAGAAATCCTGGCACCTTTATTGTACCTTCGAATGCGTCTGACTGTAGATGGATTGTCAGTGGCGATGGGTGAATCCAATCCAGGATCAAGAGGAATAGTCTTGAGCCACTTGCGCTTTTCTCGTTCTTTCAGGGTGTGAAGTAGAGAGGCATTAATTTTGTCTCGCTGTAAGAAGCGCGCGTCTCCAAAAGCCCCAAACGACTGATGTCTCTGTTGCGAACTTATTAGGCAACGAATTCGACCGAATAATCGAAAGAACCGTGTGAGACTTTTTCCATATTCCAATTGGTTTCTTTGAAATTTCTCTGTCAAATTTGCTTATCAGAGTTTTAACGATACGTGTAACGTCGGAGTCCATGCAGGAGATCAATTTTGAAAAACGGAAGTACCTCAGACGGAATTTTCCATGGTATCTTGGGAGTATTTGAGCCCAGATTCGAGGCAATCTGTCAAGTTTTCATACCCTATTAATTTATTCAAAGAGGACACACTCGTGTAAGAACAAAGTACTGTAAACTCTTTTTTTTTTTTTGCTTTCAAAGTTTTGCAAACATAATCACGCCTTTGGGTGCTTTGTATTGATTTGAGTAAATTACTTCAAGAAATCTGCCCCAATTTACATTCTGTGCACTTTCACTGTGTTGTTTTTCCGTGACTATATGATGGCACTATCGGCTTTCGATCCAGAACTGACTTGCAAACCACTAAGGGGATCGATATCGAAGAAGGCAACGAGTAACGTGTTTTTCGTAAATAACATGAAATTTGGTTGATGTGATAACAAAAAGATTTTGACAACTAGACGCCTCATCTGCGGAGGCTCTAAACCGATACATGAAAAACAAATTAGCTTGTGCAACATCTCCTGAGTATCACGTGTGTTAATATCAAAAGAACTAATCCTGCTCTGTGTAACGAAACCGTAAGTCTCTCTATTATTAGTCGGGCAACCGACTATAGGTTTACACTTGAGTTTCATCGCAAATCGCAGTCACGTGCAATGGGGAATACCGTAGACACGTAATACGGGCGCAACCTTCTTTCTACGATGTCGAAGTCGATGGCGAATATGTCGAAAACAAATGGTGTCATCTTTTCTACGCTCAAACATACAGACCCACACACCGTTCGCGGTAGACCCACTCTAAAAGATGACGTGTGTAATGAGCGTTTATTTCGAAACGGGTCGTTCCGCGAACTGAAAATAGCAAAAGAATCAAATGATTTAGCGAATGTCTCACTAGAATCAAACCAGAAATCAAACGAGTTACCAGTGAACAGAAAATGTGGACAGAGTGACAGAAGAGCATTTGCTGATAAAGACAAGGTGCCTCGCGATGAAACTCGAGGAAACGACAACAAAGATGACACGTTGGAAACCAAGACCTTGGTACCCTTAGCATTTCTTTTTTGGACCACTCCGCACCATAAGTGGTCAACACTCATAACAGCACGTCTACCTGTTGCCCGACTTACGATCTTAGATCGTCTTGTATTAAAATAGGGAACCCTAAGTTTACAGTTGGAATTCTTAGCAATGTTTATTTTCTATTTATACTCAGAGATATTAGCTCTTCCGAGCTACTCCTTAAATCCGAGTCTAAATAATTTTATTTTTTTTTAAACAGTTATGCGTCTGGTTTCATAATGCTTATTCCAGACAATATAATCAATTGTTCCAAACCGTCGTGAGTCTGTTATTCCCACCCACAAAATGGTTTATTTCATTATTCCAACAAAAAGTTGTACCTTTTTTTATTCCATTGTTCCTCTTCACCACCCCGCTCAGACAGAGAATTATGTAAACCATAAAACCAACCTTCAGTGGGAATGTTAAAATGAAAGAAGAGCAAAAGAAAGCGTCGTTTAAAAGACACAGAGAAGTGACTTGATCAGCTTAGAAGCAAAAGAAGATTGTACTAGTTAAATCAATTTGCAGCAAAGTGTGCCGCTATTTGGGTAAATAAAAACGAAAACGGCCACAACATTGTATACGTTCTTGATCGTACTTAGAGTTTCACTAGGCAGTAAAATCATTCCACATAAATGAATCGAGTTTGGCACGGACACCAACCAAACTGTATTTCGCAGGGCAGTTTTATTGTTTCCTTCGAAAGTCATTCTTTAATGGTGTCCTGGTTGGGGCCTTATCCTGTTTTTCTCACTTTTCTTACCAGTGCTGGCTTAGCTGTTTGTATCAGCCTCTATGACTGTTCAATTTATATCAGCCTCTTGTCTACTGTGTACACTGCATTTCCCTAGCCGCTCATCACTTTCGCTGTCGTCTACGTTGTAAGCGATATTTTATTCGCACTCGCTCAGAATATTCGTAATAATAACGTAGTATCGCGTGTATTATCATGACTATCGCGATAGTATTAACCCTTTCACTCCCAAGAGTGACTTTACAGATTTTACTCTGTCTAACGCCAGACGATTTTACTCGTCAAATGGAGACCCCTTGGGAGTGAAAGGGTTAGAAACAGAGAGTAGTATATGGGGGTTTCTAGCACACAATAAATTTCAGTCAAATTTGGGTAAAAAATTAAAAATTGCATCAATGAATTTTTGCCAAGATTACAAAAAAATGAATTATGGTTTAAAGATTTGAAAAAAAAATATTAAATATGGAACAACTAAAAGATTTACATTTTCACCAATTAAAAAATATTGCAAAAGAGTTGAAAATTAAAGGGCGAACAAAAATGAATAAAGAAAGTTTAATTAAAAGTATTAAAAAATTTTCAGAGGAGGAAATTATTAATGAAATTAAAAAAGAAGCTATTAATAATAAATATTATTGTATTCATAAAAAGTGTAAATATTTTTGTAAAGAGTGTTGCGGGTCGCAATTATGTATACATAATAAAATAAAGTATTCTTGTAAAGAATGTGAAGGATCAAAATTTTGTATACACAACAAACAGAAAACACATTGTAAAGATTGTGGTGGGTCGCAATTATGTATACATGAAAGACAGAAAACACATTGTAAAGAATGTGGAGGATCCCAAATATGTGAACATAGAAAACAGAAGGCGCATTGTAAAGAATGTAAAATTAAAAAATGAATTATGATTTAAAGATTTAAAATATAAAAATAAAATGGAAAGATATGAAAACAGAAATATTGAGTTTGAATATTTTAATGATAAAAAACTTAGTGTTCATGATTTTTTGAAGTCAATAAAGGCAGATTTGATAAACACTATTTCAAAAAATCTTGGTTTTATTGATAAAGATAATGAAGTGATTTATTTTGAAATTTCGTATATTAATAAGAATGGCGAAGTGGGTTCTTTTGATTTTTCTGATAATATAAAAAAATTTGTTGTGGATGGTATATGTACTGATAAATTTGCTAGAGATTTAATATATTATGCAAATAAAGAAGAAAACTATGATTATGGAATGGAATTATTTTATGGCGATGGTGATCTTATTGATTATTATGATTATGATAAAGAAGATGATGAGCAGATAGAATATAATATTAACAATTTTATTATTGATTCATTTTATGTCACAATATACATGGATGTTGATAAGATATTACATAAAAATAAATTCTACAAAGACCTTCATGATGATTTAATGGTTATAGCATGGCATCCATCTAGATATTTAGATTGGTGTATTGATGTTGAGGAGTTAAAGTTTTTGAAAGAGTTATGGGGCGAAGATTAGTTAAAAATAATTATGTTATATAACTCAAGTAATAGTTACATAACAAAAGACCTGAAGGATCAGCTGCGCTGAAATTTAACTAAATCTTAAACTAAAAGTTATAGTAGAACCTTTAAGATCAAGTTTTTTCCATTCATTGTCTAAGATGGCTAAATCGAAGTGGTTTATTAGAGTATCATATTTTCGAACTGGAATTGTTGGATAATCCTTTGAGGGTATGTTTGCAAGTAATTGTGATGGTGAGAGTTTACCAATTTCTCCATTTTTATTTTTGTTCATATATGAATACTTATTATCAACTATACTACACATAAGTCTCAGCGGTTCCTTAATCTGAATATTTATGGGGTATAATTTACCCGGATTTATGACATCAGGAACGCCTAAACCAAACCCCAAACCTCTCGTAAGTTTAACTTTAAAATTTTTATTGGAATAAAGATAGTCAACAGTATCAGTCTCAATTATTGTTATCTTTTCCACATCAGGATCATTAAGAAATATTGATTGAATATTACGAAGTGAATATGTGCCGGGTTGAATTATTATGACGGCTTGATTCTTATCATTTAATATTATCTGTTTATCCTTAAAATTAATCAATCGTTTGGTTTGTATATTACAATCCAATAGTTGTATCTCCCGAAGATTTTTAAGAGGAGGATCTAAATAAATCCTAGTTTCTGCCTCATAAATTGTTATGCTTAACATTTTGTTTTCAGCGAAGCTGGTCTTTAAATTTATATACCCCAAAGATATTTAGCAGGTACTTGGCTTTTATAACCCTATGACGTCAACATTCCAAACTTCCCTAGTAACTTCGAGCGCTAGAGTAAAAAATGAAATCTACTTTCAGGTTCTCCGGTTGTTAGGGAGCTCTGGTATGAAATCTATTGTTCTCCACGTGAACAGCGATTGTATTCAAATTAGTGCCCACGTGAAATAGCCATTTGCATCAGACTGTGCACGTGTGATTATCGAAATAGAAACCAAGCTAATCCACCCGCGACAATTGTCAATGTTAATATATTCTTTTCATGCTGCGTTGAGTCAATATTATTTTCAGTGGAGCTGGTACCGTTGATTTCCTGTTTAGTCGATGGTTTTGGTTCCGTTTCAGTTCTATGAGGTAACTTTAACTTTGAAGATCCTAAGTTATGACTTATTCCAACCTGTTTTGCTTCAGTGTTTAGGGAATTATTAACGCCAAAATTCATATCATTACTCGCTTTCATCAACTTGTTATTAAAACCTGTCACGCTTTCAGTGTTGATTATCATATTACTCGGCATCAACCACAAGCCAGGAGCAATAGCTAAATCAAGCCGTAATTTCGCTTCCTGTACAGCTAATTGATATCTTTGAATCGAACTAGAAATGTCATTCTCGATCACACCACTTTCAAATAAAGCCAAGAATTCTTGTTGCGTTTCGATTGCGCCACCGCCATTGCCGTAAATTGAATTTCTTGTGTTAACTTGTGCACCCAATATGCAGTAAACAAAAGCTTCAGCGGATCGATTCAATCTACCAAGTCCGGCTTTAGTGAGCCCATGTACTCTTGTTGGGATAAACCAGGCATATTTGTAATCAGCAAAGTCATCATTACGGATAAATGAAATGAGATTACCCTTTTCCTTCTTTCCACCTTCATCAGCGAATTTATTACCTTCACCGGGCCATTGATCCGCTTCAACATCATAATTCCGCACAATATTTACATTTTGATATCCCCCTCCTTTTCCACGATATCCTGCACCATAATCAAGGAATATATCTCCCAATCCGCCGTTTCTACCCCCTTTCCATCTAAAATCGGAATTATTGGCAATTCCAAATTCTGCACACAATCGTTGATATGCTACTTTACTATAGGGATTGTTGTTTATTACAAAAGGTTGCTCATCAGGCAAAGGTAGTTTCAATTCATATAATATCCTCCTTATTGTGAAATATATGTGAAATTTTATGAAGCTACTCACTACTTTAGGATAATTCAAACTTTCAAAAGGACTTATACCGCAACCAGATGTTGCACACCAAACTGCAAAGTTAAGTTGTTGAGGCCAATAATTAATATCAGGGGAGTTCAACCATTTTCTACTTTGTTTTCCAGATTTGAATGTTACAACTTGAGATGTAAATATGTTTCTCATCTTTGCGGTAAATTTCTTAGTATTTGAAACGTATATATCCAGATAGGTTAGCATTTTTGTTAAATCAGTTGTAAAGTCATCAAAATTAATAGCTGGAATAGAATAAGATTGATTTGTTATGGTTAAACTTTTTGGAAAAGAAATCAAATCACTGTCATCCAATCCTAAATCTTTCCATAAAAGCCTTTTCAAACGAGGTGATAAGGCATCAATCCATGTTTTTCCAGTAGGATCATCATTTGACATTATTGTTGTACCATCAACTTTCCAACTTATGTATCCGCCATACGGATCAGGCACAAATGTGAAATTACTTATATCAGCCTTTGGATATTTATTTCTGAAATCATTGAATAATGACATTTTTTGTTCATAACATGTTGCTTTTAAATCACCTCTTTTCTAATACCAGCATAACAATTACATCCTACTGGCGTTCTCTCGTATGAAAATTTCCAAGTTCGGGACCGGTTAACTCCTTTATAATTTCCGCCCGAACCTCCGTTCTTAACTGATTCATGTTTAGGTTTTTTTCCCCATCTTTCCTGTTTTTCTGTCGGATTTCGAGTTTTAGTTTTTCAAACTTATCCACCTCTGATAAAATTAATGAAAATTCTTGGTCAGAGATTGTGTTATCTTTCAAGGCCTTTGAAACTAAGTCGTGAATAGTGTTTACTTTTGCTTTTGCCAAAGAAACTGTCTGTTCATGTTTACTAACTTTATGTGAAAGTTTTTTAGAAGCCGAACCGAATCCAACCGATATTACCCCACAAATTCCTCCCACTGCACCTAATGGGATACCAACAGCAGCACCAAACCCAGTAAGGGAGGTTCCAAGCCCACTTGCAGATAGGATAACTGAAATCACTCCACTACTAACACTTATTTTTGTAAATATACCTCTAGCTCGATTATACTTTTTCCTAACATCCTCATAATGTTTAATTTCCTTTTGAAGATTATTTAGTACTTCGCACGACTTTTGTATTCTGAAATTATTTGGATCTCCATTAATAGGTAATTGTGGATAAATTCTATTGTATTCTTCCATATTGTATTTTACTGAACGATATGATATCTTTAGACCTTTTTGTTATCGACTCTTCTTTACCCTTTCCACAAAGTATATAACCACAGCCATTATCAAAAGCCACGCATTCTTACCCAAAAAGCTAATGACCTCACCCGCCGTTTTGAACAGAAAGCTTACAATCGCTCCAACCATCCCTGGCAATATTTCACCTAGTTTCTTACCAATAGCTTTAAACCCATTACCAACACCTTTTCCTAATGTTGTTAGACCTTTTGAAAGATTAGAAACTATAACGCCAATAACAACACCAACAGCACTCACAACTGCAAATACTGTAAAACCATATTTTTTGAAAATGTATTTTACGCGATCGCGCAATGACATTTTATTTTGTATTCTTTCTTCTTCATCATCTAAACGAGCCAAATCTTCTTCATTATTAATAATTTCTCTTTCATCAGCTTCAATTTGACTGCTTTCCTCTGGTGTAATATTAGTTTTATCTCTTTTAATTTTTATATTTTCTTTTAGTTTATAAATTAAACCTTTTTTCGTTGTTTTTTCATTATTAATTGAATCCAAAATCTCTTCTGCTGAAGGGCCAAGGCTATTTCTTATTGTTTTTATATTCAATACTTTTTTGCTTACATTACCATCTCTATCATAAAAATCATACCATTTAATTTTATTAGGATCATCACGCATTATTGCAACTTGTAATTTACCAAAATCATCATACCTAAAATCAAAATTTGCTATCGCTTTAGGGTGTTTAGTTTTAATCTCTTGCCAGGCTTCATCTTTGTTTCTTTGTATCTCCTCAATATCTTCTCCCGCTAATTTTGTATATCCTTTTTTAGTTTTTGGTCTAGCACCCTCATCCTCATAATTCCTATAACCTCTAGTTGTAGATGTTACTCGAACTGGTATTTTTGATGGTTTTCTACCAAGTAGTGAACTTTTTTCATCAAAATCATCAGGATCATCTTCTTCCCCCAATCCAATGGGATCATCTTTTGGTAATTCTGGTAATTCTGCCATGATTTTTTACTGCATTAGTAATAAATCTTTAGACCCCTTAGAGCCGCGAAGCAAATTAAACATATAAGATAACCTAAAATAATTTACTAACCATATAACCCAATGCCAACATACCACCACCTACATAAGCCATTTCACCCATTTTTTGGTTGTCACTTGGTCTATAATAATCAGAGAATTTTGGTTCATGCATTTGACTATATAATTTCAAAGCTTCATCTGTATTCGAAATATTTTTTGATGCCCGATATTTTGCATCCTTTTGTTGCATTTTCCAATCAATGAGATTCTGTCTTTTTTCTTGATATTCGGCGTAATCTTTTTGATATTTTTCTAATGCCTTATCATGCCGTATTCGTTCTGTATCTGTTTTATCGCCTGAGAGATATTTTGCAAGATATGAACCACCAACAAAAGCGGTTGCATTCAATATAGCCCCTCCAAACATCATTGCTATTGTTGCCATTTTTAAATTTGGGGTTATTATCCTTTAGGCCGGTAAAATCTTTTGATCTTCCAAATAATTTTTTAGGTACATACTACCCGACAATACAACCACCCATTTAGCATAATTTGTAATACTTGAGGATGGGTCGTTCATAAATGATTCTCTCATGGCCTTTTTAGCTACATATCCAACTAAAGCTGCTAATCCAATAAGGACTGCTGAATCAGTAACAGTTTTCACAAGTTTGTTTTCAGTCGACATAATTTTTTTACTCATCAGTAAGAAATCTTTAAACTACTTATTTCATATCATTCCGATTTTAATAGGTTGTGGGGGTTGTATGGGAATATTTTCAGGTTCCTTCGGGGATTTATTATAATATCTCATAAACATATCAAATGCTGTAAACCCTATTCCTACAATAGATAAAACAGTGGTAAAAGTTAGCTCTGGAAGCCACGCTTTAGGTTCACTCTCTTGATTTGAATTTTCTTCCTGTTCTTTTTCACGTTTCATTTCCCTAGCTAATGCTTCTCTAGCTTTTTTATTGCGTTCTGCTAGTTTCTTACCAGCCGCAACCTTTTTAGGATCTTTCTCTCTCATTTCATTACGTTTATTTTTAGGATCTGGATCCATTGTAATTTGTTCAACTTCTTCTGACATTATTATTTTATTTCACAAAGTAAAGAATCTTTAGACCCCTTTAGGGCCGCGAAGAAAATCAGTATCTGGATAAGTTTTGCTTGCATCACTGCGTATTTTTTCTTTTAGCGTCTCAATATCTTTTATAATTTCTTTAAATTTTTGGTTTTTATGATCAATCATCCTTTTAACATCTGCAATAAGTTTTAAAGCTTTTTGATTTTCAATTTCCATATCTCTTTTATATTATACCAACATTATTTATTTTTGTATTCAGTTGTGTTAATTAGTATGTTCAGTAGCCTGCTCAGTTTTGCTGTAATCATCTATATTTTTACTTGTAACTTGTTGTATTTTACCTATTTTAACATGTTTAGCAACCTGGAATAACCCGCTAGCAAGTGCTGTCAACCTTCCTGCTTTCAATGCTAAGAGACCTACAATGTTTGTCAGTTCGCGATTAACCAAATCATCATTCTTCAAATCTTTACAAAGAGCTTCTATATCATCCACGGGAACCATGTAAGAAATGACTTGAGAAACTAATTGAAGGGATGAATCTACCAACCCGCCATTAATTTTCTTACCTAATACTGCTTGATATCGATTAAAATATTTTTCTACATTTTTTACTGATAATTTTTTTACATCACCCAGACTCATATCAACTCCTAAATATTCCTTTGTAGTTCCAAGAGCTGCGAGAATGGCTAGTGATTCTTGTTTTATTTCAACTTCATTACTATAATTATCTTTTACCTCAGTCTTTTCTTCTTCAATATAATCTTCAACTTCTGCCATTTTACAATTTTCTTACCTACAGTCAGGTCTTTAAATTTATAACTTTGGTCGAGTTCCGCACTTCACTACGCTCCGTTTGGAACTTCCAAATAGCAATTAAATGGGTGTCGTAAACATAAACAAAGCCTAGAATATTTTTCAGTTTTTAATAATTGTATAAATTTTTTACTAGTTTCAGGGTCTAAATCACCACCATAATCTTCGAAAAACATCTTCATACCTTTTTGCGATGGGTTATGGAAAGTAACAACGCAGGCCACATTTTCACGGAATGGTTTTGCTATCGATGTTAATTGCTGAGTGAGAACCCACATTGATAATCCATGATGTCTTCCAGAGAATGCTAAATCAATAAACTTGTTTGATCGTTTTTTCAAATCATTAGAAACAGCGCAATCATCTAAAATTATTAATGTATTTGTTCCAGAGAATAAAGTTTGGCAATCAGTTAACAATTCATTAATCTCATCAATGTTACTGGAATCGGGCGATAATACATATAATCTCTTATCTCCGACAGCAAAATTATGATAGGTTTTATTTTTAGCATAAGTTGGGCATATTAAAACAATGTATTCAAAAACTTTTCGGAATGGACCTCGGAGTTGATCAATTATGTACTTTGTCTTTCCACAATTTGTTGGGCCAGTTATAATGCAATGAAAAGGAATTTTTTCTCGTAATTCTTCCATCTTTTCTTTTAACTAATACATGATTGATCTTAAGTTTGAATTCATGATTTCCATTAATGCATCGGCTACCACAAACATATAACAATTCATAATGTCATGCCCACCAATTTTTCTTTTAATTTCTATTTTTATACCATCTTGTGCATTGTTTAAGGCCAGCCCCCCTCCATGAATACCATTATCTGGGTGTGTTCTCAAATCTAACCACAGAGCAAACTTTTTACTATAAAAATCCTTTTCATTTACTGCCCAGCGGGAAGAGCCACTATCTCTTCCAAAACGTTTCTTTATAGAATCCCATAGGTCTGAAGGTACCATTCCCTTTGAGTAGAAACGATTTGGTACGCCATTAACATCAATATTGATTGAGGTGATACCAGGATTGAAAAAATTCTCAGAATCTCGCGCCCCTCCGACGTATGGTAATTTAAACAAACATAATATCCCCGTAATTGATCTTCTAGGTAGATTAATATGTTGATTTATAACGCTGTCTGTAGCTCTGGATATAGTGAAAGTTTTGTGTAGAGTTACATTTTCATAAAAGAATCCCTTTCCAACCTGATAAGCCGCCTGCGCCTCACGAGCTAAGTATTCGCTTGATATACAAGAATATTCCAACTCAAGGTTTGTGATTTTGTAAGTTGGAGTCTTTGTATTATCAGAATAAATAACTATATCGTTAACTGGAGCTAGTGTAATCTCAAAGATTATTTGATGATCTAATGCCTTTGGATAGAAAACTCCATGATCGTTGAGAATAGGATGGTTTAGTGGGATATGGTACTTGGTGTTGTGTACTACTGCAAGTGCTACTTCCTTTGCATCTGTGTCTACCTTATCACCTGCATTTGTCCGTAGCTTCCTCATGTTTTCAGAAGAAATACCTTGTTTTAATCTATCCTCCCGTTCTTCCTCTGTTAAGAATAAGTCATGGTAGGTTTGAAATAGATCGTATCTTTGAGTATCCTGTAGTGTTTCACCCCCAAAAAGAACCCTGAGCCTGGATACAAGACTACTACCTACATTATTCACTAGGGTGTTATCTTCGTGCCCCTCAACAGTCAAGTTAAATACTAGATATACGCTTCCTGGTACAATCACTAAATTCTCAGTAAGTTTAGGAATATTTATGTACAGCGTTTCTCCAGGATTAGCTGATGATGGGTTTAGCGTAATTCTATGCAATGTTGATTCCGATTTCAAACCGAGTGGCTCTCTTGGAATCCTGTTTGGGTTAATTTTTTCAGATACGGTTGTCATATTTTATTTTAAGGAATGGGTGAGTAATCTTTAAATGATTTCTACTTTATCTAAAATATATTATTCAACTGATGGTTATTGGAAAGGATATTCTGCGATTAATAAATTAGCTGAAAAAGCAAAAGTAAGTGAAGATGAGGCTAAAAAATGGCTTGAAAAACAGGCAATATGGCAAATATATCTACCAGCGCCAAAATATATCCCTAGGCCGCACTGGGTTGTGGATAAACCGAATCAGATTCACCAAGCGGATTTATTATTTTTACCGCATGATAGAGTTGGAAGAAAAACATATAAATATGCATTAGTTGTGGTTGATGTGGCCTCGAGATACAAAGATGCTGAACCATTAACCTCAAAAGAAAGTAGGGAAATTTCAAATGCTTTTGAAAAAATATATTCCAGGAAGTTAAAATATCCCAAAACATTAATGGCTGATCCCGGGAGAGAATTTATGGGCGATGTGACAAAACTTATGAATTATCATAATGTAAAAATCCAGAGGAGTGAAGCTGGAAATCATAGAGCTCAATCATTTGTAGAAAGAGCAAACAGAATATTAGGTGAAAGATTATTTAGTCATCAATATGCACAAGAAATGATTAGCGATGAAAGGTCTAGAGTATGGGTTAAACGATTACCAGATATTATAAAAACTTTGAATAATACACCAACTAGAATAACTGGTAAAGAGCCTGATGAGGCTATAAAACAGAAAGAAGTTGATGTCGAGCCAAAAAAGTATAATCGAGTTGTTGGGCTTGATGAGGTTAGACTACCATCTTATGTTAAAGTTAGATATCTATTATCTCCCGGCGAACTTGAGGGTGGTGAAAAAAGACGGGCCACAGATCCAATTTGGAGTATCAAAGTTTTTGATATTTCTAAAAGTGTGATTTCGCCTAATCAGCCTGTTTTATATTATTTGTTGGATGGGCCAAGACGTGGGTTTGTAAGGGAAGAATTACAGGTTATACCCTATGATACTGAATTACCTCCTAATTCTGTTTTGAAAAGATAATGTCCATAGGCTAAAGTACTTATTTTATCTTTACAAATTATTCTCTTATCATCATTAGCAGATAGAGCAATTTTATTAATTGTTTCAGTATAAACATCATGTAAATGACTTCTAATTACATTCATCTTTCTATATTGTTTTTCCCCTGTTAATAGACATTCCTTATAATTATTAAATTTTATTTTCTTTTTTATAACTTCTTTCTTCATTCCCTTACATTTCTTTACTTCATCATCATTTTCAGTCAGATAAGCGTATAACTTCGCTCTCAATCCCACAAACTCCTTAATTATCATTCCACCAGCTTCATCTTTAAACATTCCAATTAATTTCTTATTCATACCCGTCTCTATACCTGATGGGTGGTTTTTAGGATAATTACTTGTGTCAAACATTTTTCTAACATCTGGACTTATATCCTTGTAAAAATCTTCTGTTTCTATAACATATACAAGACTATCTGTATCTGTAAACAACAGCTTAGCCTTTTCTCCATATTTATTTTTTATATAATTATAATGAAATTCATACATTATTGCTTTACTTAAATCTAGAATACACATACCTAAGTAAACAGGTTTATTAAATGTTAATCTTTTTTTATTCATATGGATAGCTGCCAGATCTTCACTAAATATAGTAAAATGATTAAAGTTTTGTTTTATTATTAATTTTTCTGCATCTTCTTTATTTGTAACTAGATGAATGTCTACCCTTTTTCTAATATTTTCCATGGTTTTACCAAAGACAGAATTGTTCATTAACTTAAAGAAATCTTTTTCAAAATCATTCTTTGCTTGAGATCTTAGTTTAGTATTCAAATCAATGTAGGGTTTTAGCCATGCAGACTCATTGAATTTAATACCTCTGTGAATTTTTGTAACTTTTAATCCCAGACTTTCATAAAGTTTTAGGGTTTCTCGATGAACTATATACTTTGTTTTATTTTTTAGGTTTGGGATTAATTTTTCTACCTTATTAACAACAAGTCTCTCTGGAGCTAGAGGATAATCATTATGTAAATCATGAAGATATTCAGGATAATCTAATTCAACCTCGATTACGCATGGTATATTTCTCCAATTTTCAAAATCTTCTTCTTCAAACCACTTAAAACCATGAGTAGGTAGTGGTTTACTCATTCCTCCTCCGTATAAGTTATTTGCATCAATATATATGATATATTTTTTAGGTTTGTTTGGATCATATTTCTTCATATATGGATTGTTTGCTTCAGCATATCTAGTTGAAATCTGAGATACACCTCCTCTTACACCCTGTTCAAACATAAGTAACATGTTAATGTCAGTTAGTAACTCCAATTTTACTTTCGTTAACTTTAACATCGCATCCCAAGATAAACTAGGTGAGGTGTAGTACCAAGCAGGATCCAATCCATAATTTTTAATACAAACATCTCTAAAATTTTCAAATACATCCGCTAACAATAATACATCTAACTTGAGATATAGATCATGATACTCCCTAAATGTTTTCATATTAAAAATTTTCCACACATTTTTAGCGTGTTGGTAATTTTCTTCATTTATATCTTCATCATTTAGTTTTGATAAAAATGCATCCTTTGGTGGAAGTTGTGTTTCATTTAATTTATCAAAGCTGTCAATATAATCATATGGATATACACCCTTTCTTAACGCTAGCTTTAATTCATCACCTTTAAAATACTTTTTAACTTCATTTAGGTATTTATCTGATGGTGAAAGACATTTACTTTCAGCTAAATTACAATTCTTACATCGACCACATTTACCAATACCTTCATACTTAATTATCTTACCATCTTCAATGTATTTCTTTATACAATCTCCTGGTTTACACGCGTCGCACTTTCCACATTTTGTAAGATTATCAACTAGACCATCAAGACTGGTTAACATAAATTTGAATGAATCGATAAATCTCATTTCTCTCTTAACTATCTTTTGCTCACCACTTTTATCTATATATTCATCAACTACAATCTTTTTTGAGAAAGAAATATACCTTTCCTCATTTTGTGCTATGGGGGTTATTTCACCCTCTGTTTTTCCAAGATTCTTAATAAATAAATGAGAATCATATCCGGATAGATTATGAAATACTATAGGTATGAACTTTGGAATCTTGAAATTCAAGTTACAATCTTCATGAGCTGCTCCTCTATACTTTCCTGTAAGGTGGCAGTGATCTAATACCTTATCTTCTCCTAATTCGCACTCACATATATGACATTTCTTAGCATTTTCATAGTCTTTTTTATCTATTTCTGGCATATTACTCCTTTTATAGTAATAGAACTTTTTGTTTCTTGGTTTTATTATTTCATTATAAATTCTTCTAATATCTCTCTCTAAATATTCTACAAATATCTGTGCTACATCATCATCTGGAGATTTTGCAGTATATCTTACAAGTTTTTCAAAGTTTGTTGGTAATATATTCTCATCAAAACACTTTATATAATAACAGAATCCAGATGGTTTATGTTTCTGATACTTTTGAGTAAAGCTTTTACTATTATCTAGACAACTTATATCTATATCAATTTTCTCTGGATAGCACTCAAAGTCGGCATACACTAAAAATGGCACTCGCATTTTATTTTTATAATTAACGAATTTAATAAATAAAGGATTTCCATTTTTTTTATCTTTTGGCATATCAATCCTAACTGCTTTGTTTTTGTTGCAGTATTCGGTATGTTTTTCTAATGAATCTATTTCTCGAAATGAGTTAAAACATCTAACACAAAAGTGTCTTTTACATTTATGTTTACTAACTTGTGCTGATAAAAGTCTACTTAAACTCTTTACCAAACAATAATGATTATTTTTATCATTTGATATCATAATTAAATTGATCACATTATCTCCTAATTGATTATCACTTATTCTTAAAGGAAATACATAATTATTTTCATATCCTAAGACATTAATATAGTAGGGATTTTGCCTTTCAAACTTATCAATATCTTTTAATGAAACTGGGAACTCTATTCCTGTCCAGTTGAAGTTCTTTGAATTTTCTCTTAATTCATTATTTACTCTTTGCGGGTTTTTATCTCTTGGAAATACAGCTTCAGTTACTGCCCACTTTAAACATTCATCATCATTAAAATTCTGGTGATTAATAATTGACTTTTTAGCTTCTAATTTTGATGGTGTTATAATATATGAACTTCCCTTAAGCGGTTTGTATGGCGTTATTCCAATATCAAAACATATTATATTGCTAAATTTCCATTTATAACCATTATTTAAATATTTTTCATACTCCTTTAGTATGTGATTTGCCATAGTATCATACAATTTGGTTATATCATCTGAATCAGTAATTATTTCTGTAAGTGAATGAAAGAATTTTCTAACCTCTTCTTCAATACGATTTGTATCTGGAGACTCTTTTATTAACTTTGTTGTTAATATAAATTTTGCCTTTATTGGTTTCTTTTTCTTATTAATTAAATCCACAACTTTTTCTTTTATTTTATTTAGGTAAGTTTTAGGATCATACCCTTTCCTTCCATTTATCCTATATACTTTCAAATATCTATTCAATGCTGTCTCTCGTTCTTTTATAATGAATTCTTCTTCTTTTTCTTCATTCAATTCATCTCTCACACTATCAGATATATTTACCTGTCTTTTTGGTTTTGGTTGTTTATTATTAGTAAATTCTAATACATTTTCATTGGCTAATTCTGCAAGCTTTTTTGAAAACTCATCTTTATCCATCACCTTAAATGAATAATTTCCCCAATTAAAAGTTTTGTTTGATGGTTTTTTTGGTTTTATAAAATTAGGTGCGAGTTTTCTTTTTTGAATATTTTTTCTAGGAGTGGGTTTTGCACCCTCCTTTTCATAATTTCTTTCACCATTCATAAAATTTTTTGTTAGTTGTGTTTTTGGAATTTTAGTTTCAAGTTTTGGCTGTTTCATATTTCTTTCTTGGCTTTTTTCCCATTCTTCATCTTCTGATTCTGGCGTTTGTGTATTATTTTGTAAATTATTTCTAGGAATTGGAAGTGGTGTATTTGGCTGGTTTGCTGGACGCGCTGGTGTATTAATTAGCGATTGAACAATTTCTTGAATATTATTTATGATTTCTGTAATATTATCTTTGACTTCAGGAATATTCCACAACGCTTCAATAAGTGGTTCTTTATTTATTCGATACCATTTTTCAATATTATACCATCTAGCTAGGGGTCTCAATTGTGTCATTAATAATCCACGTAGTTGTTCCATATTTAATATTTTTTTTTCAAATCTTTAAACCATAATTCATTTTTTTGTAATCTTGGCAAAAATTCATTGATGCAATTTTTAATTTTTTACCCAAATTTGACTGAAATTTATTGTGTGCTAGAAACCCCCATATACTACTCTCTGAAACTATCTCCCTTAACCCTTTCACTCCCAAGAGTGACTTTACAGATTTTACTCTGTCTAACGCCAGACGATTTTACTCGTCAAATGGAGACCCCTTGGGAGTGAAAGGGTTAAGACTATCGCGATAGCTCGTCTGGACGGATGATCCGTTTGTTTGCCCATCACAGATGGATTTTCAGACGAGCTAACGTTCTTTTCCCAAGTTCGTCCCAGACGGATGATCCGTCTCTAGTAGTTCTAGTATAAACACGGCCACTTCGATCAATTCCGTTGAATGGAACTTTCAATTTCTTGTTTTGTAATTTAAGATAAGTAGAAAACCCAGCTCATATGTAAAACGGCTTGCTATACATCCAGTATACATGCGACAAATTATTGCTTACCTTTTCTCATCGACTTTAGCTCGCTCTCACATGTGAGTGCCTCTTCGCAAACAGGAAATGTTACTTTGAGTTAACATCTAACTCGTCGAAGGTTTATAGGAAAAAATAGTTAAAAATAACTGAGATCTCTAAGATATATATTAAAGCATTGCTTTTGGTGACAATGTTACACTGTGCACAGTCTCTCGCCGTTTCTCGGAATTGAAGCACCAGTTGTTCCAATTCTAGGAAAACCAACGTCTTACTCGAACTGCATCATGGAACAGACTTGCCGGAAGTAAACGGTTAGAACTTTGAAAGGATAAAAAATTTGAACCAGAGAGATATCTACAATGTCGATGATTTCATAAATAAGGAAGTGTATGGTTCTTCATTAAGGAAAATTATTGCTCAGATCGTGGAAGTGAAAGGGTCCAATGCATTATATATAGTTTGCGGGTAAACCTCTTCAAAACTGCAGACCAAATCCACTGCCGGTTTATGGGCTTTTGCTGTCGGATATTCAGCGACTTGAAGCATTGAAAACTGAAACGATTTGAATTGTTCTGTTTAACAAATCGAATGTGGTTGTGGACTGTGAGTTCACAATATTTTGACCACTGTGGTGATGTGTATCGTTGTCGATAAATGTACAAACAACGCTAAACCACATTCGATTTGATTTTTACTACAATATCAACGTCAAAGAAAATGTTTTTCACAGAGCGTGACCAAGATCGTGACACATTGATGCGAGCAGCGTTGTCTGGACTCTTATCGACAACGGCAAATTAGCCACTCAGATTGCGAGATTAGTAGCAATTGTGGTAAAATTATGTATGCCATTAGTTCGTGCCATTGGGCGCGTGTCATGTTCAGTGAGGAGTTAATTGACCTGAATTTTATCAGTGTCTAATAACTGTATTTGACAGCATTTTCGTTACTACTATTTCCGTCATCCAGTCGTATTAGGTATTGCAAGAGAAAATGAGGAAATGAATTACGTGATGAGAAGGACATCAGCCATTGGTCAGTTAAAATAGTTTCCGGATCTAGAAATAGATTCTGTCCCCTTGTCACAGTAAGAGAACCCAGTATGGAAGATACGTTCTCTTTCCTCATTTTCCCTTAGTGTTTGTTGATCTACTGTCCTACTTCAGTTGCGTTTTTTTTTTATCTTTTCATCTATTTGTTTGTTTATTCCTTGTTGGCGGAGTAGATCAAGTAAGGAAGTAGTTTCGAAACTGAAAAATGATTGTCACGTGTTAAAGGCGGATGATTTGTTACTCATGTCTAAATATAGTATTCTCACTGTGAGCCATTAGCTCCTCACATTGCATAAAGGCACAGCAACTTGACGTAAACTTTAAAAGCGGGTCGGTTCAAGAAGCAATTTAGAGGTAAGAAGGACTGCGATTTGCCTAGTTTACTACATATGTAAGGGTACGAAATGGGAAAATAGAAATATAGGAAGTATAAATCTATTGTAACTCTCTGCAACGTATCGCTTCCGCTATAGCAGAAATGGCAGAACTATGCGGTGAAATAGACCAAATGCATAAATGGCGGCCAAAAAATTATTCTTTTGTTTATGTGCTAATTAGACTCACTAGCATCGTTTGCATGGACAAAATTCAAAAGAATTGTTGCTTGAGAGCGAGGTTAGTGACTTAAATTAGCATATAAACAAAAGAATACATTTTTGGCCGCCATTTATGCATTCGGTCTATAGAGCAAACTGTATCGCAGTTTAAGTTGTTTGGTAACTAGTATATAATATTTAAGCATAATTAATTGCAAGCAAATGAAGTATACTGATATATATACATATACATATATATAGCATTGCAGGTTAATTTTACTGGCTCAGTATCAAAATCAGTATATACAATTTGTAAGTAACTACGTCACTTGGGCGAGGAAACGTAAGCGTAGTTTGTGTTGGCATTATGTTAGTGAAAAGTAGTGCCAAAGAATGGTCAGAGTGCGTGTTCTTGGGGGAGAAACGCGTGTCCAAGCCCAGCTGTGTATAAGTAGGAGCCGAGCGAGCTAGTCACGACTGGAGGCATTTCGTCGAGCGCTGTGGCAGCTGTCGGATATTCAGAACTTGAAGCATTAAAAACTGAAACGATTTGAATTGTTCTGTTTAACAAATCGAATGTGGTTGTGGACTGTGAGTTCACAATATTTTGACCACTGTGGTGATGTGTATCGTTGTCGATAAATGTACAAACAACGCTAAACCACATTCGATTTGATTTTTACTACAACGTCAAAGAAAATGTTTTTCACAGAGCGTGACCAAGATCGTGACACATTGATGCGAGCAGCGTTGTCTGGACTCTTATCGACAACGGCAAATTAGCCACTCAGATTGCGAGATTAGTAGCAATTGTGGTAAAATTATGTATGCCATTAGTTCGTGCCATTGGGCGCGTGTCATGTTCAGTGAGGAGTTAATTGACCTGAATTTTATCAGTGTCTAATAACTGTATTTGACAGCATTTTCGTTACTACTATTTCCGTCATCCAGTCGTATTAGGTATTGCAAGAGAAAATGAGGAAATGAATTACGTGATGAGAAGGACATCAGCCATTGGTCAGTTAAAATAGTTTCCGGATCTAGAAATAGATTCTGTCCCCTTGTCACAGTAAGAGAACCCAGTATGGAAGATACGTTCTCTTTCCTCATTTTCCCTTAGTGTTTGTTGATCTACTGTCCTACTTCAGTTGCGTTTTTTTATATCTTTTCATCTATTTGTTTGTTTATTCCTTGTTGGCAGAGTAGATCAAGTAAGGAAGTAGTTTCGAAACTGAAAAATGATTGTCACGTGTTAAAGGCGGATGATTTGTTACTCATGTCTAAATATAGTATTCTCACTGTGAACCATTAGCTCCTCACATTGCATAAAGGCACAGCAACTTGACGTAAACTTTAAAAGCGGGTCGGTTCAAGAAGCAATCTAGAGGTAAGAAGGACTGCGATTTGCCTAGTTTACTACATATGTAAGGGTACGAAATGGGAAAATAGAAATATAGGAAGTATAAATCTATTGTAACTCTCTGCAACGTATCGCTTCCGCTATAGCAGAAATGGCAGAACTATGCGGTGAAATAGAGCGAACTGTATCGCAGTTTAAGTTGTTTGGTAACTAGTATATAATATTTAAGCATAATTAATTGCAAGCAAATGAAGTATACTGATATATATACATATACATATATATAGCATTGCAGGTTAATTTTACTGGCTCAGTATCAAAATCAGTATATACAATTTGTAAGTAACTACGTCACTTGGGCGAGGAAACGTAAGCGTAGTTTGTGTTGGCATTATGTTAGTGAAAAGTAGTGCCAAAGAATGGTCAGAGTGCGTGTTCTTGGGGGAGAAACGCGTGTCCAAGCCCAGCTGTGTATAAGTAGGAGCCGAGCGAGCTAGTCACGACTGGAGGCATTTCGTCGAGCGCTGTGGCAGATTGTGGCAGATAAATAAATAAGCTCTGGTCAGGGTCCACCCATAGCAGATTTGGTGAAATTTCGCTAAGGGTTGTGGTAGATTTGGCAGATATGAAGTATATCAGTTTAAGCGAGGATTCATGGTAGCGTGGCACATTTGGCAGAGATATGACTTAAGGTATCAGCGTACCCCAAATGACCATCTTCCGTTGAAGCTGCTTTACCGCTCGGCGTTTATCGCAAACCCCAGTAAAGTATATATTTTATGAAAGCCTAAGAATTGAAGATTACAAATATATATTTATTTGAAGTTGAAAAGTTAATGTTGTGCGAATAGAGCGTTTGATTTCCAAAAGTACCGAAGCTCACAAATCGAGTTCGTTTCCGGTCGGAATTTAACGGGAGAAAACGATCAACATCGCTATGTGTTCTTCACACCTTCCTCTAAAAAACTGTGTCGGGGAAATATGATTACTTGTCTGGTTTTTCTTTAACAGGCAGTTAAACTTTAGGAGTTAAAAAATGAACCGTTACCTTTGCTAAAATAGCTATAACTTTTGAAAGAGGTAAAAAATAAAAAATTCCCGACACAGTTTTGTTGCTCGATTATCGGGCAACGTTATTGCCGAATTTCAGCGGAAAGCGTCGAAAATTCATTGAAAACGAACATAAAATGTGCGCCCTACTTTTCGAAATTTTGGTTTTGAGATACGGCGCGAAATATACTTTGGGGCGTTTTTCCGGTGTAATTAGATTAATTACACTAGACGTGTGAAAATGATTACGCGTTGATCGATGAAGGGAAGGCTCATTTTACTTTAACAAAGAGAACTGATGGCGGGAAATATCTGTTACAAGTCATCAGTGCATTTACAAGGTGCTCGCATCTCAAGATCCAAGACGATCCAAGTCCAGATCTCGCTGAGGCATTCTCAAGCAAAGTCACATCTGCTTGACAAAAGCGACAAGACACTGATTTCATAATGCACCTATCAATGTTAAGCTGCTGGGGGGGGAGGCCGGGTATAGGCGGGGGATTTGAACTCAGATCATTCTTTCGGTTCAAATGCCCGACCCCAGGGACGTTATCGCTGGTCAAAAGAGTGCAAATTCCCCATCCCCCCCCTCCAGAAAAAGGTCAAGGCATTGGTCAAACAAGAATTAAAATAGGGATATACAGAAAACAGGCTACTAACGGTTAAAGTCAAAAGTCCCGACCCCCGGGACTCGACGAATGATCAAAAGTCTCTACCACGGGCAGACTTATTACGTCAAATCCCCCGCCTATACCCGGCCTCCCCCCCCTGCGGCTTAACATTGATAGGTGCGTAAGGTTTTCTTTCCTGCAGGCCACTGCAGGAAACAATTGTTCGGCCAGACAACTTTTGACATGACTCCGTTGCTTCTACTTCAGGCTCTTCTTTCTTCTTCTGTGTGATTTCAGATCGGCTGGCACTAACTTCTCCGGTTTCTTTGCCTTGTTGTTCTGCTTCTAGTGCCCGCAGCTTCTCCTGCTCAAAATACGACCCTTTGTCGCTTGCGGCCATAGCATCGGCCAAATCTTTGTCAAATGTTTTTCCATTTCGGCGCATTCTTCGAACTTGCAAACGGACACGAACTTTTCCTTTTTTTCTTTGAAGACATCGCCGAGTAAATTTCAACGTAAACACTCGAATCAACTCGTCGCTCGAACTTCAACTTGCGTGATTGTGATAACTCCATGCACGTCGCGTTCTTGTCACGTGATTTTTAATGTGAATTAAATTCGTTGTGACAGGCTGTTGACAGCAATCAAGTAGAGACAATTAATGCAAAGATTCGTTTTTCCTTAATAACTTCATTTAGAATTAACCTTTTTCCATATTTTTTTTCTAATGAAAGGCCACAATGAGACCTATTTGAAAATATCGAAAGATGTTTTTCTTCAAAATGATGAATTTTGGGATACGCTGATACCTTACACTAGACTGTTAGAGGCCGAAGCA
The DNA here is from genome assembly GCA_949710005.1 of Ricordea florida. Lineage (NCBI taxonomy): Eukaryota > Metazoa > Cnidaria > Anthozoa > Corallimorpharia > Ricordeidae > Ricordea > Ricordea florida. The sequence goes on from OX453274.1 coordinate 36,567,988, forward strand.
ATCGGCCATAGCAATACACTCCTAGATGTGCCCAGGGCGATTTTTAAATCTTGGAGTGTATGCTATGTTTCTAACGTCAGTTTTGATTGGGTTATTCTAATAATAGATGCTTGAAATTTACCAGTTAAATGCTATCCTAAAGGCTTTCGGAAGTAATCGTAAGCAGCCGAAAACAGATCCGCGAAGCTAAGCAAAATCAAACATGTAGCTTGAGTCGAACGCATGCGTTAGTAATGGCATCCCTTGACACGAGTCATGAATCTTCTAATAACTCCGAGTTTGAAGTGGATTTGAGACGCGACAGTGAAGATGAGAGTGAAGGTTCAGTTTCGGAAGAGGACGGTGAATCGAGTAATTTATCGATCGAAACGTCGATGTTTGCACACGTGTCTACTCGCCCGAACCTGTTTCATCGTTAAAAGGAAAGTTAGAATACGACTTACATTTTGGATGATTTGAAATTTAGTATGTGTATATATTATCGCCCTGCTTACCATGTTTAGTTTTTGCTGTAGGCTACCAAGTATATACAACTGTTATGTGATGAACAGACTTTGATGAATTGATGGCCTTAATTCGGCAGTATTTCATGGATTTTTGATAGAAGGGATACCATTAAATTGAATTATAATTTTTTTGAATTTCATGTTTTGGTAAATTATCCACTTTGGTAACCATGGAAACAGTATTAATAGTATTAATAATATTCTGCTAATCTGCAACTGAAAGATATGTCTATAAGGATTAAAATGGTGTCTACTTTGTTTAAGTCTGACCCTTGGTTGCATTTCTACATTTATTTCAGTACAAGCACACAATTCCATTAAAAATGCCCTGGCCTTTGCAGGGCTTGCAGGGTACCCCCCTATAATGGTTGGCACATCTAAGGTTAATAGAAAATTTCTCGAAATAGTGCCTTAGGGGGAGTAGCGCTGGCTCCTTTCCTGAACAGCGGCTGATTGGTTTTGATTTCACTCTTGATGTAATTTAGGGATATTTTACAGTAAAGGGCGAACCGCTCAAATATAGATTGTTCAAAGGTGACATACATTGTTCTCCTTCAGACCATGTTTGCTACAGTGGTGATTGCTTGTCTTCTCAGCCAAACTTTGTCTGGAATTATGGCGTCTTCACCTTATCAACCGCGGGCCAAGGGGGAAGCTGTGGTTCAAGAGACTGTTGAAATTATTGAAGGACTGAAGATTTTCCCAAGTGACCACAAGTTTCTGTGCCGTATTGCCTGGGTTGAGTCAAAATACGGGCAGGATTCTGGGACTTACAGATCTGGATATCACGGTGGTATATGGCAGGTGTGCGCATGTGTCTATTTTCTTTTGTTATGACGTATCAGTAATCTCCTTCCCACGGAGACGTTTTCCTCCGTTTATGGTGTTTGTCCTTCATCGGTAGTATTCTTAGATATTTCCCTTCCGAGTAGATTTTTGTGTGATAAACAGTGTTCATGCATTCTCCTGCTAGTACTCTGGGTGGTAGAGTTTGGTCGGAATGCCACTCGCATGTTCCTTCCCCTCCCCTCCCCCAAATGTCTCGCGCCCCCCGCCCTGCGGAGTGTTCCTTCCCACCCCAAATTAAAAAAAAGAAAGCACCGACTTATAAATAATTCATGATTCTTCGGAACGGCTTCGGGATATAGACTTTTCCCACATGACAATTTGCGACTCCGAAATTCTCATCTTCTTTCGCCTCTCGCTCGACATTGTCAAACACAAAGCAAATTCCCCTGACGGTTTTCGAGACAGCGTGATGGTCACGGTCATATGAGCGTGATGCGTCACGGTTAAAGATTTTCTATCCTCCATTTTCCCGTCTTATGTACTCCGAGAAGTATCGGACAATATACTTTAAAAGAACCGACTAATGTTGACTGCTCGACAGGTGGACAAAATTGGCTACGCTGAAACTGTTAAGCAGCAGGGTCTCAAGAAGTACTGGAAGGCGATCAAGGAGAAGCTCGACATAGACTGGGTCAGTACCACGTGGAATGACTTAGAGAAACCGCTGTACTCTGGTCTGGCTGCTCGTTTGTTTCTTGCGCGTCTTGCCTCACCAATTCCCTCTGATCTTGATTCCCAAGCAAGGTACTGGAAAACACATTACAACTCCATCGAGGGGAAAGGGACTGTGGAAAAGTTCATAAAAGATGTCCAAAGTGCAAAGGGGTGCGCAAAATAGCCTCGAGTAATGTAGTATAAATAAACTGCTATTAAGTAAAATCATTAAAATCAACCAAACACTACAGTGCCACTACTCGAACCAAGGACACCCACATAAATTTTTACACAAATTTTGAATGTCTGTTTTCGACGCTGAACAACAGATAAGTGGCGAGTTTCTATCGACTAAGATGATTCTTTTTCAAACTTGACATGTCTTGTGCAGTTATTGAGCAAATTATGTGCATTTTAAGCGAAATATAAAACATTTGTAGAGATTCTATTGTTTAGATACTGGATCGTGATTGGATAATTTGTACGAAAATTTGTTTGGGTGACCTTGGTTCGAGTGGTCGCAGTGTAAAATGATTAGACCAGTCCAGGAGCCAATCAGCATGCAGTTTATGGACTCCTGGCCAGTCCTCATGATTTTTAAGAACAGTGTAAAACTAAGATCAGTTGAACTGCGCATATCCACGTATATGTTAAATAAAGTACTCTTATAGATAACAGATGTAGTCTTTACTGTTTGAATCACCTCTAGTAGAACAAAGAGCAAAACGAGTAGTTACACCTACAAGCACGCGTACCCCACTTACGGTTCGTAGGTCGGTTCGTGGTTTTTGGCCATGACGTCATGTCTCATGTTTGCAACTCTCACCAGGTGATGGTGATAGGCTCCTGCTCTCACCTATTTTTAAAACTTGCTGAAACTCATCAGACTGACACGACACGATACCTCTGTAATTTAAGCGTTACTGACCTTGGGCTTGGGCTTGTCGGTATATGCCATCTAAAAAATGAGGTTATCAAATTTCACCAAGAGCTTAGGGATGAACCATTTTATTTTGAGTGGGGGGGGGGGGGGTGGGGGGCTGGGCAATTATTAAAAAATGTCCGCACAGTAAAAGTATAGAAAAAAATCATGCACAGTGGGCCAAAGGAAAAAAGGGTGCTAAAAAGGCCAAGGTGCTAAAAGAAATTCTTGCACAGCCCAAAGGGAGAAAAACATTCTTGATACGACAAAATTGCCCAGTCCCCCTCAAAAATAAAATGATCCATCCCTTACTGCCGCCTGCACGCTTATAAGGAATATTAGGGACCTAAGCAAGGACGACGTCGACGAGAACGAGAACGGCGAAAAAAAAAACAACAGCAACAACAACTGGCCTAATGAGCAAAAACAACGGCTCTGCACGCCGGCCGCACAAGCGTTTTGCATTTTGGTACATTTCGTTGCCGCTCTCTCCAAAACAACGACGTGAAATGACCAAATTTAAAGTTCTGTGGAGGACGTGAGCACAAGTAGAGAAATGTTCAATTTACCCGGAAAACATCAACGCCGTTCATGCAAGTTAAATTCCTGGACAGTTGGCATGAGTTTCATAAGAAGAATGTGTTGGAATAATTGCAATCTCATTGTAGTAATGCGAATTTATGTTTTTCCTAGTCGTGCTCCTTGACGTCGGTGTCGTCCTTGCTGAAGGTCCCTATTGAATCCTACATCATTTATCACTTCAACAGGGTCTGAGTCTCGGCAACACATTCTTTTACCAAAAACACGTTACGCCATAGTGTCACGCAACAAAACTTGGCATCTGTCAGTCAACCAGATCATCACACATACTTCAATAGCGTAATCAGATCAAACAAAATCATGCTTTAATTTTTCCACTTTGCATAAAATGGTTGAAATCATAAACACTTTGAATGATCTAGATGCTGGTTAATGACTAACCACAAATTAAAACTACCTAGTCGAAGTTAACGTTATTTATTTCAGGCGGCCATAGTCTAGCCTCCTGCGCAGACGTCCTTAGGGCGTTTCTCCCCCACGGACGTACGTCAATAACAATAAGCATTGTGCACGTTTCTTTTCTTTTCTGTCCTTTCTTTGCGCTTTTGAGTGAAATGCCGTTTATTTTTTCCACTCCAAGGTTTATAGACCGGTACAGGTATTTTATGGTTTAATTTTACGCGATTGTCTTCAGTTTGCGTCATGTAAACAACAGAAAAAGGTAACTTAAGTTGTTTTAGTGAGCTTTTGGAAATTGGTTGATGGCTGAGTCCGATTTAAGTGTAAACAAGACGATCTAAGATCGTAAGTCGGGCAACAGGTAGACGTGCTGTTATGAGTGTTGACAGGAGGTCATGATGGGCTCCTGGTGTTGACCACTTATGGTGCGGTGTGGTCCAACAAAGAAATGCTAAGGGTACCAAGGTCCTGGTTTCCAACGTGGCATCTTTGTTGTCGTTTCCTCGAGTTTCATCGCGAGGCACCTTGTCTTTATCAGCAAATGCTCTTCTGTCACTCTGTCCACATTTTCTGTTCACTGGTAACTCGTTTGATTTCTGGTTTGATTCTAGTGAGACATTCGCTAAATCATTTGATTCTCTTGCTATATTCAGTTCGCGGAACGACCCGTTTCGAAATATACGCTCATTACACACGCCTTCTTTTAGAGTGGGTCTACCGCGAACGGTGTGTAGGTCTGTATGTTTGAGCGTAAAAAAGTTGACACCATTTGTTTTCGACATATTCGCCATCGACTTCGACCTCGTAGAAAGAAGGTTGCGCCCGTATTATATGTCTGCGGTATTCCCCATTGCACGTGACTGCGATTTGCGATGAAACTCGAGTGTAAACCTATAGTCGGTTGCCCGACTAATAAGTATTGATAACAAATAAAGACTGGTCATGACAGGCTATAGTACGTAGCTGCAACTAAGGCTCTATCATGGATGGGTGCGGTTCGCGTAGGGGTTAGCGCTTCCGTTTATCGCAGGATCTGAAGTAGGTCAGTCCCTCCGGACGTTTGGTGTAATCTCTTCAGCGAGCTGAAGTGATTAATGGATGGTTTTCACTAACGACGGAGTCGGAGTCGTAAGAACGCTTATGACCAAGTGAAAATCGAAGATCGTAGTCGTAAGCGGAGTCATAAACTTGACGGAATTGCATTGGAGCCGGAAGAATCAGAACGTTTCCATTTTCTTCCGTCTCCGCTTATGACTCCGTTGTTCATGATCCAGTGAAAACTAGATTGTCGGAGTCGGAAGCAGAAGAGGAAGAACCAACCAACCACAATGCTAGTTCTCAGGCCCTCCGAGTACATTCCAGTACAGTTGACGGGATCGTAAGGCAGAGCCAATAAGCGGACTTGGTATTCTGATGCCGACTCCGACAGTTTGATTTTCACTAGATCGTATGGCTCTTGTGCTTCTGATTACGACTCCGACTCCGTCGCTGGTGAAAACCAGACTATTATGTGATAGTATTTTTCAGCGTTCCATTTCAGCTGACATACAGAGTGGGCTGAATTTACTTCAGAGCATGAAGCCTTTGAGATTCTATGATGAATTTTTTCATGACTTATCAGAGGGAAAATGGCAAATAGCTGCGAATCAAACGATTTTGCTGAGGATATTCCAGGAAATCGTGGCAGCCAGAACTCGCCCTACACATGACGACAACAATAAGCCACAAAGTAGCCATTTTGGCTGTTCTGACTCTTTGAACTGAGTAAGCCACTCGCTTACCCTACCTTGAAAAGTATGCTAAGCGGAATTCTATATACACAAGCTTCCTTTACAACTTTTCTCAAAGCCAACAGTGCTAGGATTGTTTCAGACTGCAGTACGGATTAATACGTGGGGCATGAACTTTATCACGGTTCGGCGCCTTGTAAGCAAAAGAGATAGAATTTCTGTATTATTACCCACCTACCAAACCCTGACACGATTCTGAAGCGAAACGTATTGATACCATTGCTTCGAACAATTTGATTCGAAAAATTTGCCCCACCCTAAGTGGGCTGTTTTGCGGTCAACCAAGTGTCCTCAGGAGTAAAAATGTAAAGAGCTTGGACCAATTACCGGAAACGGTTATTTGGGAAGGGCGAAATTAAAGAATGGCAAGTTTTATACAAGAGAAGTAAGCCTTGCCTTTTATTACATTCCCGTTTGTGCTGAAAACTCACAATCGCGAAAAAGAACCGAGTTGACACGAACTAAAAGGAAAAACAGTCCTAAAAGCGATTTGTCATACCGGAACTAAGTCCCCGTAACTTTGAATCACCGCATATTAACGTTAGGTCGGTAATTGCGATGTTAGTGCGTCTTAACTTTTCAGATTTATGACAAATTATGTCATTTGAATGATCCAATGAGAGCACTTAGGATCGAAAATAATGAAAATATTTACATTATGCAGCACGCAAGACCTCACTTCCGGGCAGTGAGTCTCAAATCCATATTTGGGTAATGACTAATTGTCCGTTATTTTGACCAATCAGAGCCAAGTTGTGACTGAAAGCTTTTGGAGCCATGTTGGTGTTCGCAAGTCGGAACTTTGGACACGTTTGTTGTACTGTTTTTAGTTTGGATTTTCTGTGGCAAGTCGGTATTTTGTTTACAGTTCAACTGTAGCAGAATTGCAGGGGAGTTCTGTACGGCTGTGTCCGGAGCACTGTGTATGACCACGGCGCAATCAGCATGTCTCGGCGCTATGACATTGGTGAACAGGGCAATGCCAGTGGAGGGAGAGCGAATCGGCGAAGAGTGACTGTGAAAGTCTGCATGCTGGACGATTCTGTTGTTAAATTTGATTTAGAGGTAATAGTCATAGCGCCTTGCATCTCATAGTGCATTTTCCTTGGGGCAAAAACGCTTGCCCAGTATTGGTTCTTTTATGGGAACTTAGTTAATGAACATTTTGGGGTCGTCCTTTTTCTATGAGCCAGTGCATTTTTGCCGCGAGCTGTAAAAACATAGGCCTAATCTGCCGAGGAAACTTCGCCAGCTGCTTCGCAAAGCAAACATTTTTACGCTTGTTTTGCTATTGCAGGAAACCGAAATATATGTGGACATTCTTGGTCATTGTGCCTTTTAATTACTTTAACGTGTCAGCTGAGTTGGGATGTTTTTCGTTTCTGTAAAATGAATGTGCAAATTGTTCTATCTTAAACTCGAATCCGGGAAATGCACGTTTCATCGATCCTTTCAACACGTGAATTGGAGGCGATTTTGTCATGGCTGAAATAGTTTCAGCTGCTGGTATTTTTCAAGTGAAATGTTGCGAATTCTGTGCAAAAGAATGGTCGAAATTCCCTCGATCATGAAAAGCTCAGTTTTCGTCTTTTGTATTCACCGAATTTATTTTGGTCGAACTCACGCTATCAAAATAATTTGGGTTGAGCTTGCAGTGTAAGCAGAGCATATCAGAGGCTTTTAATAAACTTTCTGAGATTCACCGTCGTTTTCGTTGAAGAGCGATATAGCACTCGTCTTTCGAACACGAACTTGACCGTATCAAAAAAACCATGTCATTAGGTACTTCGTTGTTGGAAGCCTTTTGTTTCACCAGTCAGAGGTAAAATAAACTTCGATTGAATAAAGCTCACCACCTTTTCAGTTCTTTGAAGTTTTTCACGCTGCAATTTTCGTTTTCTTTAGTTTTTGACGAGGTGTTAAGCTAAGTCATTGTGAAGTCCTTGCTTTAGTTCAACTCTAGAAAATCGAAATCACACTGTCTTTCGGAATTCCTAAACAGATTAAGCGGTTTCCTCCCGCTATTCAAGCAATTTTTCGCGGCGTCCATTGGAATAACAAAAAAGGAATTTGCGATGAATTTCTTTTCTCACTGATAGAATTTCGCATTTTAAGTTAGAGTGGGTTGTATTTTTCCGAACTAAAGGGAATAAACCTTTCAATGGTGATGTTGTAGAAGTTACATTTACCCTGTTTTCTTGTACTTGTTCCTTCGACCCCGGGCCGATCTTTGGCGAATCGAAAAGTGTCAATTTAGTTTGTTGTCCTTCTTTCGAAGTTGTAATTTTAAATGTTTTGAAATCATTTAGCCAAGTTATGCCACAATTAGTTTTGAACTGTTGTGTCACTAAATTGTTTGTATATTTACTGGATCATCTCGACTATTTTAAAGATGACCATTTCTTTCATATTTTCCCACCTGATCATATTCCACCCTGAGTAATATTTGTTTTTATTTTGAAAAAAACTTTTATGAGCAGTCACAAAAACATTGACTGATTTAGTAATATTCTTGGTCATCTGATATTCTCGAAAAGAGATTGCTACGATACATTTGGGTCGACTTGTTCTGGTTGGAATGGACTTTTCCCTTGAGCCACTGCTTGAGCACCAAAATTATTTTGGAAAATCACCTGACAGAAAGATAATTATAAAGAAAAGCTGACTTACAGGCCCAATGAACAATTTTATCAAGTTCTTTCCATTTAAAAACTCCTCAAATTACTGATTTAATGGTTTGTAACCCTGTTCACACTTTACAAAAATGTGGCATCAAAACCCATCCGATAGATAAAGATTCACTTTTAAGACTGGCTCGTCACAGCAGCACACTGAAACAAAAATCACTTCCAAACCTGTGTTTCTTGTGTGAACAAAAGGCTGAGATATCTACTATGGTTTTTGTGCCTTTGCAAGTGGTATCCAGTATAGTGTAGACACAGCCTTAAGTTAATGCTATAATATGAAATGTAGTCTAAATTTGTTTTATCCTCTTTTCAGCCCAAAGATAAAGGAAAAGCTCTTTATGATGAAGTCTACAATCATCTCAACTTGGAAGAGCGGGAATATTTTGGGCTGAATTTCTATGACAAGAATGACAATTTGGTAAGTTGGTTTGAAGTGCATCAACTCTGTCAGTTCCTTGGTTGCAACTTCAATTGTAACAGGGTGAGCTTTTGATATCCACAGTGTGATTCTTGCTTAAGCATTGGTAATGAGAAGAAACCCCTCTGACAGTTATTACAGGGTGATATGGAAATATAGTCCATATTAGCTGTCAGGGGGCTCACCCATACTTTATTATGCATGTTGTGGCTGACCTGTTTAGGGTAATGCATGAGCAACATTTCTTGTTTTTGAAGAAGGAAACAATATAGCTACAGTATGCATAATGAAATATGGAGGTGATACAGAAATCTAGCAGTTACTATGTATTGTAGTTATGTGATACTCCTTGGTTTAATGCGGTCACGGAGAATTCACATGTTCTCAAAATGAGTATTAATGATACATACAGTAACATAACACAACATTTTGGTATTCTTGGTTAGAAAGAGTTTGTCTATTTTCAAAAGCCATTTTTGAAATGGCAGTGATAGACAGAGTATTGCATTAAATTCCTCCCTCTGGCCGGCATGGTTGAAAGTGTAGTGTTTTGTTTTCCTTGGTTCTTTAATGACCCATATAAATTCTAATCTGGAAATAAACACATTTACATATCCATTGTTTTATTTGGTTGCTTGGGTGAATATTGAGCATGCCAGCAATGACTATTGTTTTCTTTCCAAGTAACCTTTTTCTCCTTGTTTCTTGTACATGTATTCTTCAGGTACTGTAGCTCTGTCCTCTTACACACTCTATTAATTTTACTTTTTAGCCCCAGTATCAAGGTAGAAATTCTCCTGAGTTACACTCACACTTTTCATACTGTACCAGCAAAGATAATGTGTTACATTATTTGGGCAGCTCACTATTTGTGATCATTTCCTTATATTCTCATAACAGTCATGTATTTTTGACTTTGTACTAATACATGACTGTATGTCTCCAGGAGAAATTGTAGGCTGTTGACTGTTATTGCTGCAATTTTATTTTATTCTGATGCTTAATTTGCCAAGTAATAAATTGTTTATTAATTTTGCATAAAGAGACACTTCTACATGTGCACATAAGTGGAACAATATTTGATCTGTCACTTGAAGGGTCCATAGCTTTATCCATGTTAAATAAATAAATGAATAAATAAGATTAATTAGTTTTTCCACTAAATGGTTTTTAAAAAAACTAATTGCAATACAAAATGCATTTAAAATTAAGGATAAAAAAAATATTAAAATGTATTGCATTGCTACTTAAAAACTATTAAGAAATTCCTATAAATGTCTCTTACATATTGGCAAACTATCACTTTCCGTTCTTTCGCGTGGAAGAGAATTCCAGAAACTTGTTACACGGTATAGAAATGTGTGTTGCCTAGAAGCTGACTTATACGCTGGGATGTTCAGGTTATTATATTCATGTTACAGGTTATTATTTGATTTCAGGCTAAATTTGATTTAACTTAGGTTGGTTTGTAATTTTTTTGTATCTGGTATTCCTTATTATAAATATACAAAGTCATGTAGACAAAGAAATTACAAACCAACCTAGGTTAAATCAAATGCAAGTTAAGTCAGCATGCAGTAGAACCTCAATGAGCATGTTACTTTTTTTGGATAGCATGAAACCACCTTTCAATGGGTTACTTACATATAGGACTGTTCGCTGTAATTTTGTACTACCTGTGAGTTGGCTACAACAAAAAGATGGCCAGTTGTAGAGTTACAAAAAATAATGCCTCTCAGAAAACAGGATATGTGGAAGAATTGCTTCTATTTTTAAATATATAGTACTGTTCAGAATTAAGCAAAATCTTAAACTAGCATTAAAAGTGCTCTTATTTCCCTTGAAATCCAACACAAGATGCTGTGCAAGCTTGAGAGCCATGTTATTAATGCTTACACCAACACTTGACAATGGTATTTTGTAGTAACTTTTGTGTGTAACTTTTTTTCTCCTTAGTTTTGGGTGGATGATTTCAAACCATTGAACAAACAAGTGAAAGGTAAGGCAGCATGAAGGTATAAATTATTTTTACGTAGGTGTTCTGTGTACTGTAACTACAGTAACATGTTTCAATGATTTTTCATACCTTGCTCCAAAAAAGGCAACTTTTCATTCTCTTGGTACACCGAACACCTTGACTACCCTAACTACTGATGTAGGGTGGAGGCAGGATGGCCAGTGGGTCTAGGGCGCGGTATTTCAACGCGGTGACCCGGGTTCAAATCCCGCTCTGGCCACTACCTGGTGTTGTTCTGGGTAAGTACCTGGTTCAACACCTCGATCATCCTTGTAAATAGACAACTGGTCTGCCTCCCAACAGTTGGGATTCTTAACTATGTTGTATGTAAAAAAGTGACTCTGAAATGCCCCGGGGGGGACGAGCCACTATATGTATGTATGTGTGTGTGTGTGTGTGTGTGTGTGTGTGTGTGTGTAATAATGGCACACCTCCAGCTGTATACTAGCTATTGCTATCTGCTATTCCATAAGAATCTTTTTGCTTAAACAGAAGACAAAATTCCTGTTGGAAAATACTTTATAACAAAGCTTTCCGAAAGTGCACACTACGATTGGCTGATACACGCAAGCAATTTACCCTTGGGTTGCATGTTGATGTCAGATTGTTAACAAGTATAAGAGTCATGAACTCTTATGTTAGTAAAGGTAATCATACGGTTTCGAGTTCAATTTGGAATCAATTTTGCACAAGTGAGTTTTTCAAAAAGCTGAAATTGCACGAGCGGCTTCGGCGAGTGCATATTCAGCTTTTTGAAAAACTCACAAGTGCAAGTTAATTCCAAATTGAATGAGAAAAACTGTATGATTACTTATTAATAATATTATTTACTTATTTATTAATATTTATTTAATATTATTATTTACTGATGAAGATCAGCTGATAACGCTACGAACTCAAAGCGGTTCGTTTAAAAATAAAGGATATCATAATCCAGAATATCGATGTGTAATTTGCACTGGTGTTGCAGTTGAACTGCACTGCTCTCAACCAATCAGAATCGAGTAATTTTTTCATGTATATTATTATATAAGAAATGGTAAATGCATCAGCTCTGCAGCCATCAAGTTATGGAAAGACTTGGGAGTTTGGTAAGCACTCAAGGAGCTAGACGTGCTCTTGGCTGTGCCTCAAGTATCTCTTATGTTGTGTGCTTAGCAACCTCCCACGAGCATCCATAACTTGATGGTTGTACGCTGCATGTTTAACATTTCTTCATTGGACACCAGAACAAATCTCACTTTTTTAACATCCATGTATTGGACCAGACCCTGTCCCTTTGCAATTTTGTTTGAGAGAATGAAGAATATTGTTGAAAGGTTTTGAACATAAAATCAGCATTGTAGAGGGGGAAAGGAAAGGAACATACAGTACATGTATTTCAGTAAGTTGCTAAACTGTTGAAGGTGTTTCTTCTTGTGTAACTTCATATGGTACTGAAGAAAGCTTAGTGGTAAACGTTGGACATGTAATATAAACACAACAGCTATATTACTCTTCTTGAGTGATAAAAGCATCTTATCCACATTTAATGTATAATGTGTTCTATTTTCCTGGTCTTGTCCCTAGATCTTTGCTCAACAATATTTAGGTTTTGTGTAAAGTTTTATGCTCCTGATCCAGCATTACTCCAAGAAGAGTACACAAGGTTTGTTTCCTGACGTTCCAATAAGGTTTATAGACATTGGTTGTCTACGTTACTGTATATCACCATGTGACTCTTATTGTACAGGGCGCAGCACACATTTCTTTTGTTAACCTTTTTAATGCCACAGGTGACCCATGTATAAATCTTCCTCATAAATCAATCAATCACCAATTTTTTTCTTGAACTAGAATATAAGGAACTGTATAACACTTGCTCAGGAGAATATATAATTATACTTGATCTTGGCAGTGAAAGGGTTAAGAAAACCAGTATGAGGGCCATATGCCGTGACATGAGCGGGACTCTGTGGCCCTCCTACCCAGTCAATATGTACTTGATACAAAGCTTTAGGGCTGCAAATAGCAGTCGGTCATCGGTCATTGGCCAACCAAAATTAGCTCATGTCTGACGAAATCCCAGTTGTAGTTAGACACGATGTCCAGACAATAATTATTTTTTATTGTGTATTGCTTAATAGTGAAGTTGAATAAAATTGAACCCTCTTCTTTTATTGGTGATGTCCAGCTACAGTTTTGTTTTGTCTGACCACAATGGTAACTTAGTCAGACATGTTATGTCCTTTCAAGAAAAAATAATTGCATCCCTGAAGCTGTGACCTACAGTCAAGGTTTTTTTATATGCAGGGGTATTTAAGCTTTTCACTTTTCATCAGCAAACAGGCAAACAGTGAGAATGCAGGAAGTGATCATCTCAATAAGGCTTTGATATGCCACCACTTCCTCCAAACTAACATACATGTACATGTACACAGAAGTTTATGGCACTAACCGAGGAGAATTACTACACATACTTAGATCACTGGAATGAAAGAATTTTAAAAATAGAGTGGTATATCACTGGTGAAGGGGAAGTACTGTATATTGCAGTTCACTTTTAGTGGTTTTCTTTTACAGAAAGTCTGTCGTGGCTTTGAGACCATTTTTACCTTTTTGTTGTGTTTTATGGTGCTTAGCCAGGGAAAACGGCAATGCTCAACTTATTGTTATTATACATATAGCCCCATACAGTACATGTAATGTTGGCACGTGGCATAGGGAATTAAGTCAAATCTTATAGCTACTGTAAAATACAAGTTCTCCTTAATGGTTTCCATGCATTTTGTACAGTTAAAGGTGAAAGAATAGTTTTTGTCTAGACGTCAACAGAAATTATCATTGATATGAAAGCAGCACATGTTAACAGGGTTAGAGTGTTTGATTTGGGGGGTCTTTCACTTTACTACCATTAGGGCTTAATTATAATAGTTTTATGTATCCATTCAACTGCCTGACTACTGTTACTGGATTAAAATGATTATTTCGTTTTGCTTGAGTTCAGGTACTTGTTTGGTCTCCAGATAAAGAGAGATCTTCTAAATGGAAGGTGGGTACTACAATAATCACTGCTAGTCTTCTTCAGGTAATAGGGTCAGCAGGTTCCGGTGCGGCATTACATGTACAGTACCGCCCGGAAGTATTGAAGCACTCACTTGCGCGTAGGTCGAGAGTGAATTTTTTTATTTAGGCGTGAGGAAAAGCGTGAGTGAATTTTGTGGCATGTAAAACGACGCGCACTTACATGCAATTAATAGTTAATTAGTTCCATCATGATTAGAGAAGGTATCCACTTTTTCATTGAAGTTAATTGGTTAGTTAATTGTGAGGTAGATTTCATTGTACGTGCACATAGACTTGACACGCACTCGTGCTTGACACGAGTGTGTAGATGCGTCAAACACAAGTGATTCGATTGATTTTCTCGCACTCTACGTGCGAGAAATGATTCAATAAAAAATCTTTATTCAATACTCATAAAAAAGAACTATGTACAGTGCTTCACTTAGAAGGAATTAAAACGAAATTTGTACCTTGATATCTGTTAGAAAGAAAAGATCATAATATCTCAATATTTCTTGAAATATAATCCACGACAGTGTTTCTCCACTAATTATTATTACTATTATCTTTAGCAATTACCACCGATATTAAACATCTTTTTTTCTCTTTTAAATCTGGCACGATAAGAATATTCAAAATGAATGATTCAATGAATGATTCAATCTGAAGTCAGCATGCAGCCCATGGGCAAATGGATTGGAGTATTAGCTAATCAAAAGCTATGTTATAATGAATGTTAACATCCACGCTTCTGGCATTTCGGATCATTATCCCTGTTGATGTTGTTAGGGTTGAGTCTAGGGTTGTGAATTGCCTTTTTCACCATCCTTGTTTACCAGTTGTTTTCTCGGTCAATAAACTTCACTTCTTCCCATAGCAGCTTGTGTTCAGAAACGGCAGAGTACTACACTGTATTATTTTGTAAATGCATGGGAACTGAGTTGCACTGTGACTTTGTTGCAGTAGCACCGTTAGTGCCCTGTTGAAGAGCATTAGCTCTGCCCTTCAAATCATGGTTCTCTTAGTTTGAAAGCCTCTTAATCCCTTACACTGGCTTTTGACTCTGCCAGTTAAAACAGTACAATTAATTTTGAACAGTTAATGAAGAATGCCAAATCACCCAAAGTGGCATCTTGAGTGGCTGGTGTCATACTATGCACACAGTGATTGTCATCTTTGGTTTCTTTTTTTAAAATTGAATTTTTTCTATTTAAAATCATGAACTGCCACTCGTATTGAGAATTAATGTTGTTTCTGTATGGGAAACTTAATGTGTAGAAATTAAAACATGAAACTGGAACTTATTATGTTGTCCAAATAACAAGGTGAATAAAAGTGTTCAAAGTTTGACGTTACTTATAGTAACAATGTATTGATGCTGATTTTCAGGTTAAAATGCTCAGAAAATACTGCAGCTCTTTTGGCATCCTATATTGTTCAAGGTATGATTTATTATTTTGCATGTACTGGATTAAAATTTGCTGTTACCCTTTCCCTCACTCCCAGATGTGTACAATAGTTATACAACTTCTTGTTTCAAGATCAATACAATACCAAGAAAAATAATGGATGGTGAGAATTGGGTACACAATCGACCTGATGTTAATGAGTTGATTTAACACCAAATTCTCTCAACTGATAAATAAGGAAATGTGAGGCACTCATTCAAGAGAATTGCTGCTCAGATCTTGGGATTAAGTAGGTTAAGGTTTGTGTAAAAACTCTCCCTCAGTGGCAAATTAACAAATTGACCTCAGTTTTTTATGCGTCTGTCCTCTTATTGATGATAAATTGCGTCATAACATTGTCAAAGTGTTGTAGATCCACGAGCCGATAGGCGAGTGGATCTACAACAAACTTTGACAATGTTATGACGCAATTTATCATCAATAAGAGGACAGACGCATAAAAAACTGACGTCAATTTGTTTTTTACAATAACAAAACGCGAAAAAGGTCAAATGAAGACTTAAATGAAAAGAAAACGCAAGTAAACTCGAAAAATGCTGAATTTTATTTAAATTGACGCAATCAAGGCGCAACTATTCTCAATAACTTTTCTCGCCTTCTCATTGGCTTGTGACAACACGTAATACAATTTGATTGGGTAAAAATCTGACTGTTTGACAGCTCACTTATCACACGAAATACCTTGCATAAATTAAAATTTTATGTGTCTGTACTCTTATTGATGATAAAAATTAGCTAATCAGCGCGCGAGAATTCGCTCAGTTATTGTAAAAATTAATATTGCTTGATTTTTGTTTTTTTTGGCCACTGCATATGAAATAATGCAGAAGCCAATATGTCAAAGGAAACACGAGTGATTGAGCCAATCAGCGCATGCCTAGTATTTAGCCAATCTTAATGCACAATACAATTCGCTTTTATATCGATTTATTTTTAAACTCAGAAGAGAATGTGTAAAAGTAATGAAATCGAAGAAAGGCGATAGGTATGGCAGAAAGGTCCGAATAAACTTAATAAAACTAATGCAGTAGCCACATGCATGCAATGCTTGCCTATTTTTTCCTCTGTACAGGAGATTTAGGTGACTATGACCCCTCAACTTGTGGATCAGGATATTTGTCAGAGTACCAGTTTTTTCCTGGCCAGGTTGGTTACAATAATAACTGATTATTACTTATTACTTAAACTCAATGATTCTCCCTGTTTTGTAGTGGACCACAACATTAACCCTTTAAGTCCCAGTAGTGACCAGGATCCAATTTCTCATTACAATATTTTAACTGTTCATCAACCATTCATGTTACCAGAATAACAAAAATAAAAAGGGTTGTATTGATACATGTATTTAAACAAATTCTCCTAACTACTACCATAACAGATATATGAGAACAGTTAGGTGAAAAGGAATATTGATATTAGGGCTTAATGGGCTATTAAACCCCCTGCTGGCTATTCATGCTTAAGGTCTTGTATTTCCTCTCTTACATTTGTTTGGGTGGGTTCAAACTCAACATTACTACAGTATTGTGCAAAAGTATTGACAGCGTAATTCGAGGAAATTTGCGAATTTCTGGGCTTTTTGACGAAAAATGGCAAAGTTTTGTTCACCTTGAAAGTTCAAAGAAAATTCAACAAATTTTCCCGCTGCCCATTGTTTTAGTCGTTGCGAATTTTCAAGTGGTAATTCGAGTCTACCAATAATTTGGTCTCATTTTTCAAGCGAAAATTCCCCCTTCTCAAATTTTCCTTGTAACTTTCTACCGAAAATTCACTCTATTCGTTAAGTGTCCTGTTGATTCCTAGTACATGTAGTAAGATGAATTAAGCCAGTGCAAAACAAGAACGTGCACAATAAAAAAAACTGTAATAAAATTATTATCGTGAGTGATAGTAATATCTCAAAGCCTTTTCTCACAAACTTACCATGTTTATGTCCAGAGAAAGCTGATATCACTTTGTTTGTTACAGTCTTAAACTGGCAAGCTCAAATGGTCTGTTTGCCAACTTGTTTTCATTGAACAAGAAATGCTACTCGCAGTAGTACTCGCGGTGCAGCCACAATGAACCCAGGTCCTGTGCGACCTTGCGGTTGTTTATACGTTACCATAGTGAAATTAAAAGCCGTGTGTTAGCTTTGGTCAGTTCAGCTTTCAAGCTATCACAGTTAGCCATGCCTAAAGTGTCAATGTATACGAGAACTCGACCACCCAGTTGGGATATTTAAGTTCTCTACGGATTAGCACCTTAACAACAGCGAATTTTATAGAGGAGTAAAGCATCAACATGACTGCGATTGTTCACGAGAGAACGGCACATGTACATTGATGGCTCGATACTGGTCAGCACACTGCACTGCAATATTTTGCATAGTGCAAGCAGAATTATCCCTCTGGTAAGGAATTTTCATTCTGGTCTTGAAAATGCAGCAAATTTGCATCCTTTGTTTTAAAGAAATAACGCACAAGACATTGCGAAAAGACGCTCGAATTTTCAGGCAAATTTTCTTCGAAAGTTCGTGGAGAAAAAGATCGAAATTCGCGCATTTCGCTCTCATTACTTTTGCTCAATACCGTAGCTTTGGAAAACATAATATTATGTAAAAGCATGCATACAAGAGACCGGAGCATTTTCCATTTTTAAACAAATTACATTTTGTTTTGTCTGGTGTGAACCAGCGTTCCACCTCTCTTGGAACTGTAGAAAGTAAAGGAATTTCAGCAATAACTTTTATTAACATTGGTGTTTTTTTTTTTCATGCAGACCACTGATACGGAAAAGAGGATATCAACATACCACAAAGAACACCGGTACTGTTATGTGTTATGCAAAATTAATTTTTGAAGTTCCAGTTTAGTTTTAGGGGATGTGATCATGAATTACACTTTCCCTCTGGTGCAAACTTACCTGAAAAAGTCGTGATGGGATGAGTTACACCAGAGGGCCAGGGGGAGCTTCCTCATGTGAAAACAACCTTACATTGTAGTTTGGTCAGCGGTTGATTTGTTGATGTGCTCTCATTTGATTTTCAGAGGGCTCATGCCAGCTGATGCTGACTACAACCTACTGGATGTTGCCAGGAGGTTAGAGATGTATGGTATTACACTATACCCTGTAAAGGTAAATTATGCATGCCTCCCCTTACGAATAAGGGTACTTCTGACAGTGTCTTTGACCCAGCTCACCCCACCCTCCAACCCCCCCCCCCCCCTCTGGCACGTCAAGTTTATCAATATTCAACTGCATACATTATTAAAAACACAGTATAAAACATTGTACTTTATCTGTGTTTGTTTACTACCTTTAACCAGCACCCACCCCACCCTCTCTCTCTCTCTCTCTCTCTCCCCCCTCTCTCCCTCCCCCTCTCTCCCCCCTCTCTCTCTCTCTCTTACACTGTATCTAGAAAATATCTATATTCAACTACTTACAGTATTAGGACACAGTACAAAATATTTTACTGTGTTAGTTTATTACACCCTTCCATTAAGTCTGAGTTTGTCTTGTAGGATAAAGATTGTGTGGATCTTGAGCTAGCTGCAGCTCACATGGGAGTTCTCGTTTTCCAAAATGGCTCCAAAATTAACACTTTTTCATGGTTAGTACCCTTTTATCCATTTGGTCTTTTTTCATACTTTACCTTATGTATCACATATAACAGTATCATGATAACGCTTTGGTCTTTCCCATATTTTTTTTTTCCACAGGGCAAAAATAAGAAAGCTCAGTTTCAAGAGAAAGAGATTTCTTGTCAAACTTCATCCTGAAATCTTTGTAAGTCGACTAACTGGATTTTCGGTAGCTTTAATCAACTTCACTGTAAATACCATCTTGGTTGACAAATGGAACTGAAGAGTTATTATTCCCTTGTGAAGAGCTCTATGACATACGTGTAGTCAAAAGCAGAGCATGCACAGTTTTCTTGTTGACACCACTAGGCATGTAAGCTGCCATGTTGTTTGCAAAGGAATCAGCTTTCAGCTGTACACATAGATGTAGCATCCGCATTTGTGACCCTCCACTGGAAAACAGGGATGAAGGTGATAGCACGCTCACAACACGCTCATACAGCGTGCTTAGTGTGTCTTAAGACACGCTTTATGTGCATATTAAATTCATAGAACAATGAAGGACACACAACGCTTTGTTTGGGAGAAGTTAACACACTAAACCTTTTGTCTTAATTAGCGTGCGAGTTAGCAATGTGGCAGAAAATTTGCGATCTCCCTCTCCTAAAAAAGTTGCAATTTTAGTACACTCTAAAATACAGTGAAAATAGCGACAATTAGGCTAATAGTGCTTTTAAAAGCGACAAGTTTCAAATAACGGTAAGTGATATTGTTTCAATCGATATGTAGTCGCAATGTTCAGCAATGTTCTCTTTGTTCTTCAAAAACTCTTTCAGCACACTAGTAAAATATTTTTACATAAAATATAGAACACTTAAAGAGTGTTGTGCTATTTCACACACTAAAGCGTGTTGTCACACGCAAGCTTTTGTTTTTGAAGTTTAACACGCTTTTTTGCTTGACTGCATTGTTAGTGTGAGCACGCTTTGTTGTTCTTCGTGTGTCCAACCAAACAAAAGAGCTTGCTAATGAAGTGTGCTCCTGAACACGCTTTAAGCGTGCTAAAGCAAAATTCTTTTGTTTTAAAGTGGAAGCATGTTGTGAGCGTGCTATCACCTTTATCCCTGTTTTCCCGTAGAGGGTCAAATTTATGCCCGTGCATACAGCTGAAAGCTGAAAAAAAAATATTCACTGAATGCATTTTTATCATTAAATCAGGATGACTGGTAAATTTTTTGCATTATTTTGTTGTCTTTGTGTTAGTACTCCTTTATTTTTTTATTATTCCATAAAAGGATGACAAGAAACATTATACTTTTCTTCCTGTGTGTACTCCTTCAAAATTTCATGCTATGCCCCTGGTACATGTATCTTAGCAATCACATTCTGTGCCTGCTTAAACTATTGAATTTTCTTTCTCTACCAGGGTCATTATAAAGACATTGTTGAATTCACAATGCCAAGCAGGAATGCTTGCAAAAGTTTCTGGAAAATAGCCATCACTACACACGCTTTCTTCAGGTGAGCAATCAGAAATAATATGGTAAATGTACTGTATTAAATTACACACTGCTTTCAATAAGATTTGAAGCTGGTGGCTACCTGATGTTAGTTCCCAGCGGAGTTGACTTAAGTTCCTTTAAACTATTTGTTCATAAGCAAGAAATGTAGCCGGCGAATTGGAAGAGAGTACCCGAGAGTACAGGGAGCTTTCGTCTCAGTTATTCAACACATAGATGGTTATTCAATCATGCATTTTTCCATTAGTTTGCAATAACATTTTTTCCCACACTATGTACTTTGAAAATCAGTTATTTGTACCACCCCATGTAAAGCTTGCTTCTCCTCTCATTGCTGAGTATGAATATCGCTTCCTGTTGTTACCAAAAGCCGTGTGCGACTTGAAGGTAATTTGTCTCAAATGAAAGAAACTCTGCTATTTTTGATCCAAGTTTACATTTTTTTCTTTGAAGACAAAATGCAGGTAAACCAGCTCCCAAGGCAGGCCCAAGGATCCTAAGCAGGGGCTCATCATATCGTTACAGTGGGAGAACACAGAAAGAGATTATGGAAGGATGTCGGACATCATTCCGACAGCAACCATCGTTTGAAAGGTGCATTATGCATAGTACGTAATACTCTCTAATCATCCAGTACCAAGATATGAGTAGCAAATTCTCCTGTCTGACTACTATTCACTTTCTTCTTTGCTGTTTTGGAGAATTTGTTATTTAAACTATTCTATTTCCCTAAGTTGATCATTTTCTCAATTCTCCTCATCTGTATGCTTAAGAATGACTTAAAGTTGTAGAAAGATGTTAAACGTTGGTCACTTCTGCAAGTGAAATGATACAAACCCATTTGTATCCAAGATCTGAGTAATAATGGCGTGCTTCTCTTCACCATGTTTGTGTGTGGAATTTGGTGTTAAAGGTTACTTGCTTCTCCTCAGGTCTCAGAGCATGAGAAGCCCAGCAAGGGGTAATTCTATGGGAAATTCATCTCAGCCTTCTCCGCGGGTATATGCAGCTGGATACGGTAATGAAACAAGGGTTATAGAGGGCTCACCTCCACGTCCATTGATACCTCATCAAGAAGTACCTGATGAAAGACCTGGTTCTTTAAATGGACCAGTTGCCAGTGTTGAGCACATGGGAAGTACAAAGGATGATGAGAAATTAGAAGATGAAGAACATTTTCCTGACCAAGAAGATTCACCACCGAACAACACTAGTGCTATTCAACTGCAAGATCTTGACAAAGAGCCAGACATGACGAGAGAAGAGTCTGACACCCCGTCTGGAGGTGTTTCAGAGGAAGATCTTGAGTGGCAAGCAGAACCTCTGGAGGTAGCAGTCACCACTGAAACACAAGCTATTGTGAATGCAAATCCAGCAGAGAAACACGCAGTAGAGCAAGAGGACGACAAAGGGTTTGAGCATGGTGCACCTCTAAATTACTATGGCAATGAAGAAGAAAATGACGTAGAACGAGAACTTGTGGTTCCTGAAGGCTGTGTGCGCATTGAGTATCAACCTCAACCTAGACCTCCTTCACCAGTTGAAGTTAGTGATGTTGACACACTGTCGCCACCGCTACCATCACCGCCGCCTCCTCGTGACGATGTCGAAGGAGAAGATATCCCTGATGAAGTGAGAGATGACGGTGTTGGGCAAGAGTTCCCTTCGCCACCCCCGGAAGTTTTGCCATCTCCACCACCTGAGCTGCAGTATGAAGATGAGAGGTAAGTGACAAGTGAATATTGTTCCACTTTAATTTTCTAAAATATGTTGTACTGATTGATTGAGTGGGAGGGCCAGATGGGAAAATATTTGGCTCAAGGTCATTGCTCACAGTGAGTGTCATGATCAAGAGACAGATATTTTAAAGGTTTGACCTGACGTAACTCAGTCACTAAGCATTTTACCGGTACTAGAAGATCACCACTTTCTTTTGTTATGGCCCTACTTAAGCCATCTCTTACAGCCTTCCTACATGGTTTGTTGGAATTTTTTCAATAGAAGCATGTGCAGAGTTGTACAGTGCACATGTTAGATAGGTACAAACATCCTCTCCCAATGCTAGAGATGTTGAGACCTGCAACTGTTTTCTTATTGGTTCATCAACCAGTGAACAGCATGTGTAATATAATTGGCATTAGGAAGATTTCTTTGGGTTTGGTTTAACAAAAGTCAGTTGAAAACAGCTCTGTGGTATAGTTGTGTACTGTAATAATAATAATATCGTAATGAACCCAGCTGGTTTTTTTTTTTTTGGCATGTGCGTAGATCAGAGGAAACCAAACCTCCATCTCCCACCATTGTACAGCACAATGGCTTTCAACCGATTGAGAAAGCAACCAATCAGGAGCCTGCAAAACTGAACATCACATGTAGCAGTATTGTCACCAAAGTTCAGAATGGTGGTGCCATCCGACATGGAAAAGGTTAGTGCAGCAAATTAATATTTTGTATTATGGGAAAGAAAATTATCAACCTTCCCATGAGTTCCATATTTTTTAAGCCCTTTTAGAGATAACTGCTGCAGGTAATTTTTGTTTAAATTAGTTAATTTTATTTTAGACTAGGTAGTTTTTGAAGAAGATACCTTCCACAGGGGATTTAATTTGTACCTGGCGTATATAGTTTATGTACTGGTAGTAGAAATCCCATCATTCCCCAATGAATGTGTTTCCAAATAATTATAATGTGATAGTATATCACAAGAGTCCAGTTCTTTAATGTAAACTGTAAGCTGCACCTTTCTAAAATAATGTCAATGCGTGGTGGTGGTATCAGATGGGAGAAAATTTTATCACAGAAATTGGTAATGAAACTTTACTTGACCATATTTCTACAATATTTGTACAACATATCAGGTTAACTACATGTACATATAGAAGGTTTCAGAGTACATGATAAGTGTACCAGCTAATACACAAAAACGTTTATAAGCAAATTGAACTTGTTAGAGTAGTCTGAAACATCATCAAGTGCACATGTGAAGATTTATTGTGAAACAAACATGAGATTAGAATTTAGAACATTGTTATCTCAAGGAAGTGTAACTACATGTAGGTTTTTGCAATGGTGCATTCACAAGGTAACCTATCATCCACTGTTGTCAAAAATATTGAATTGATCTGCCAGTAAATTGATTCTGCCCAGGATACTGATCTTCATATTGTACATACTAACATAAGAAATTGTATGGTAGCCATGCACTAACGAGATTTATGATATACGTCTCAGTACTGAAAGGGTTACTTGTGCTCTGTAATTTTCAGTATCAACTTGACAATACCCATTGTGAATGGCTTATGGCAGGAAATAATGTACATGTATATATGTCTCAAAAGGCACCATTTGTTTAGCACCATTTGCAGGTGTTGGGAACATAGGGAATCAGTCTGAATAACGAAGGCATAGAAATAATCAACTGGAGGGTATGCTTTCCTTTGTTTCTGCTGGAGCTGCCTGAGAAATTAAAAGTCAACACAGATAATGTATTGTTTAGGCTGTGTATGTTTACGATTATTGTGCAAATCTCTGCTTTTGATTTGTGCAGCTGACCATGGAATATAATTTAATTATGGTCGTGGATGAAAATGTATTGCATTTGTCTCAACTACAATGTAGCTTAAAAGACCAATGAATTTTTTTTTTCGTGTACACTTGGATTTTTGTGGTAAGTTTCAATTTTGTCTCCAATCTGATATGTTTACTAGCAGTAAGGAAGTAGAAAGACGTGACGTAAGTTTTCTCTTGTGCTTTTCTATCTGTAGTGGTCTACTTATGGAAATTAGTCTAACATATGGATACATGCAGTCATCACAGTGTATATACAATTTTTGTATTTAGAAGCATTCTATTTCTGATCTTATACTTGTCATCACTTAAACCCTATCAACATGCCATTAAAATAAGCCAACAAAAGGTTTTTTTGCTTAAATCTAGCAGTGCAGCATTTACATAAGCTACATGTATACATAATCTCTTCATATTTTTATAGTTTTTTAGCCAGAACAATTCCCAGACTGGACATTATAATACAGTCCTGAATCCAACAGAATGGTACTTTTCTTATAACCTCTAACTTTAAGAAAATAAAAACAACAGCTTGTCATTAACATATCTTTGTTTAGCTTTAACAGAACTTATCTTTAACTATTTCTCTGTCTTCCTGTACCTCTTAACCTGTTCTTTCTGTACTCAGCTGATCTTACCTGTACCCTGTTCACAGCACCTTGAGGTGCCAACTGTTCTAACCCTTTCCAGAAATTCACTTCTCTTATATAACTCTTTTCGTCCTAATCTCTCTAGATTGTGATGAAGTCTCAAGTCCCTGAAGGCAAGGTTTTCAAGAATACTTGGAGTGTTATTCAAAACCACATGTTTTCCTATGAATTGTAGCAAGAAAACAGACATAATTGTGTATACTAAATGTTGTAAGATTGCAAAAAGGTAATGTTCAAAACATAATCCATTTTTTCTGTGGGGTTTTCCTGCCCTCTTGGCATTTCTTAAGAGAATGAAAAAAATTTATTCAAACCGTCAGAAAATGCATTTGAATGAAACTATGCGAATAATGCAAAGAATTCTATTATTTCACCTACAAAACCCACTTTAATTTCCTGTCTTTGTAGGTTGGATTACTCTAACACTTCCCTTTGTCATTCAGTTGTCTGGGAATTGTTCAGTGTCAACATAACAGATACGAAATTAATCCTAAGATCTTTATCATTTTATCAGTGACATAATAAGACAATAATCCTGTAATGCTCTTATACTTCTGCCCTTAATAATCTTCAGTTCTAAAATAAGAACTGAGAACATAACTATGCATTGTTAAGGCAATCATTCATTCACTTAATTGGCTGTCAGATCAGTTAAGTGTACCTGATCATAAGTCATTGATTACTAAACATGAATGCTGTACCTTTGTTCTCTAAATTGTTGTATGGTAATTAAGACTTGCATATTTGATTATAGATTGGTTTCTTAGTTTCAATTAAATAAGTGCATAGCTTTTCCTCTTAAAAAATTGCCGTTTTATAGATTATAGTCTCTAACTCCTGATTTAAATGGAGCAATAATTTAGACTTAAACTGGATCAGTGTTGTTTAGCTGCTTTTAAGTCAACATAAATACCTTTATTTATCCAAGTTATTCTTTATTACTTTGTCAACCCATGCAGTTAACTTTGCATTTTTGGATCATCCACATTTATTCAATGGAGGTTCCAATGTTAATTTTTCCAGTAATCTGTTGGTGCTTGCACCAGTTTCATACAATTCTGAGATTGTTCTCGACACCAGCAACCTTTTATTTTTGAGAAGTGTAATTTTTACTACAGTTTAATGTTTTCACATTTTTTTGGAGATTATTAAGTTGTTAACAAAGCAACTGAGAGTACACAATTGTGTACAGCAGTTGTAGTCTGAACTTGGAGACATGTTTTGTTGTCTCTTTTCTTCTGAGCCAACTAGTCGATGCTCAGCAGAAGGTTAATGCATGCAACACTTTTTCTAAAATATTGTTATTAAAAAGAAGCCAAGTTAACTTTGTTTTTTTAAGGAATGTCTGAAATGTTATTAGCAATAGACATTGCATTAACTGCAAAAGCATAAAATCATTTGAGTTAGTAGTAGTTGTAAAATGTTTATTAAATTGTTGTTGTGAAATAAGGTTTGTTATTACAAATAGAATTACTAGCAAATAGATGGCACATTATTCATCTTCCAAACCATATCAGTTTAAAATAGTTTAACAGTCATAAAAATAACCAATAGGAGATATATTTATATATATGTAATCTGATTCCATGTAGTGCCATAAGGTGAATTTGTTTTTTAGAATGACCAAATGTTTTTGGAAATCATATAGAAATAATAAGGAAACTTTGAGAGATAGAATAATAGTTACTCCAACAATCACCAGTTATTGTTGATTGATTGAACTGGCTTAACATTTTCATGCAATTACCTGTAATTAGCTTTATTATAATTTTATGACGTTCCGTGGGTGGGCAAGATAAAGCAAATCCTGAGTTCTGATTGGCTACCCAAGCGGGGAAGGTGGGGGCGCTTTCCATTCAACAAAAATTCTGACTGATTCAACTGGTCAAAGGGGACCCACCTTCAAAGCTGGTCCCGAATATTCCGGTCACAGACCAAACCGAAATGGTCTGTTTCATTTTATGTATAACTGAAATTACTGGAATTTTGGGTTGAATGGAAAGTGCCCTCTGTGTATCTTGCCCGCTCGAGTCCTGATGTGTCCCTCAAGGTACGTTTACGTCTTTGGATTAGAGATATCTTCCAGCAGTGTTATCCAACAGGTGTATCTGTAAGAAAACAGTTAGTGTTTAATGTTTGATTGATTGAATCGTAATGTAAACATGCTTTTCATTTTTTTGCAAGTGATGGGCTGTAGAGGCCTTTTGAAACTTGCCTTGTCCCTTAAAATTAGAGCAAACTTTCAGCAGTGTTATCCTTCCCTTGTTATCCTTCCCTTGTATAGAGTCCTGTCCATTTCACTCTGTAAAGTAATTCTGGTGGTTTTGCATGGCTGTGTTAGCTGATTGACTTAATTAAAAATTTGTACCACTTTTTCCTAACCACATACAATTATGCATTGTAATCATCCTACAGAGACTGGTTTTTCTCTGCCATACTGTAGGCCTGTTTTGATGTTTGAAAATTCTTCATTACTTATGTGGAATTAAGGGAAAGACATCACATCAGGGTGCCTTGATATTTAAGTCTTTTTTTGGTTTTGTTCTCCCTACCTCCAAGCAGAGGAGAAAGTTTAAAGCCTTCTTGTAATTTGCTTAAAACTATGTATTTCCTATGGCAGTGCTATGGTTTCTCTCATGTCACATAAAATCATGTTAACCCACAAATGATGTGAATTAAAGCCTGTTTGACAGTCTTGACCACTTTACACTAAACGTATTAATAATTACCCAGGTTTTGTGTATGATATGTAATATGTAAACCTAAGTCAAATAATGGTTGGGATTTAACCAACTTTACATTTTTCGAGTAAAACTCGAAAGCTCCTAAATAGGGGTTGCAATTTGTGTGTTTGTCCTTTTTTAAGAAATGTTATAATAAAGGCATGTTATGACTGTTATCTGTTGAAAGTTGATTTTTTAACTGTGGATATTTACAGTGCGACTACGTCAACCAAAGCCACCCCAGCAAATGTTCATACAAATTATCCAATCACGATCAACTAAACAATATAATTTCTACAAATGTTTTGTATTTTGCTTAACCCTTTAACCCAGGGGTCTCTCTGTGACGAGTAAAATCGTCTGGAGTTAGCCAGAGTAAAATCTCTGAAGACACTATTGGGGCTTAAAGGGTTAAGGAGATAGTTTTTAACCCTTTAAGTCCCGAGGGGGTCTCTCTCTGACGAGTAAAATCGTCTGGCGGTAGCCAGAGCAAAATCTCTTAAGACACTATGAGGGCTTAAAGGGTTAAAATGCTATATTTTGTCATATGACTGTTCAAAACATCAAGATTGAAAAAGAATGATCTTAGTCGGTAGAAACTCGCCACAAATCTGTTCTTCAATATCAAAAAACAGACAGTTTATATTAATTTTGTAGTAGAATTTATTTGGGTGGATTTGGTTTGAGTATTCGCACTGTGTTTTGCCCTTCAGGACATTTTGGGTGGAAAGAATGCTTATCACTGTATTAAAACAATCAAGCCATACGTTATTTTTAATAATTATTTTGTTTGGTTCCTCATTCCCAGTTATTGGTGGGATATTTTGACTCGTTATGAATACTTCTTCACTGTAGTTGGTACCAAGTCTTATTATACTGGGTTTAACCCAGTAATTGACAATCATCCCATCCAGGGAGGGGAAGTACGAAAATATTTTTGGTGCTTATTGCTGTAAAATTCATGATCGGTGTTTGCCTTCTCATGACTCTTGTATGTCATGCAGTAACTCCCTTATAGACTAGTGCTTTGGGGTGGTAGTCGTTCTCTAGATTTGGATGTATTAACAGTGGCCAAAGTTTATTTTGCGAAGGGTACCTTTACTACAGGTAATCATCAATTTATGTTATGGGGTTAGTAACAAGACTCCTAGCTCCTTAACACGAAACACGATTTTGTATAATCACCTGAGTATTTATACTAAGATTATTTAAGGGAAAGTCTAACTATATAACAAAGCAGTTAATGTATGGGCCCTCGGGAAACTAGTTAGTTTTCTTTTCCCTCCTCAAGTCCTGACATCAAGACTCTCGGGAAAACAAAACTGTCTCCCTCAGAATCATACATTAAGTGTATATTGCCTATCCAAGCCTAGCTACAACTTGTTAAGTTGTTAAAGGCATGGACGTTTTATCAAAGATGACCACAGTGATATTTACCTAAGTTGCATTCTGGGAAAGCTTACCATCAGCAGTTTGAGGTGGATCATGGATTTGGAGAGAATTATCAAATATCAGACAAATCTGATTACGATATAAAGAAATATTGTAACGCCACAAATCCACACTTGATCTCAGCGTTATAAACAAATTTTTTATCACACTTTCAAATATGGCGTCTTACTACTCCACCAAGCACATGGTTATTGCAACATCAGTTAATGGGGGGGGGGGGGGGGTAGGGGGCGTCTAAGGGCAATCGCTTGACGCTATAATATTCAGGTCAAGGAGGGTCATACAAACCTCAGAATAACATTCTGCGAAACCCTCAGAATCCCATATATCACGTAAGGGCCAAGTCTCCAAATGAATTATTTTTACAATTCAATCAAATTTTCGCCAGTGAAGCCTGACGTGCTACAATATTCCAGTTACTGTTGTGGTGTCTGTCACTGGCCCTTGATGTATCACATAATTTAACGTATTACCTTTTGAAATGGAGCAACCATACAAGGTCTCCAATTTGCTGATACATTTTTCAGCATTGGCTTTTTGGTTCTTTCAGGTAGCAGAAGTTCTCGTCACAGTTCAGACAGCGCTGCAACATCAGACTCAAGTGAAGCAAAGGACAATGTGTTTGAAGAGCCTGCCTCTCCATTCCGCAGCAGCCTGGAGATGTCACCACCAGTATCCCCTACTACCCCTCCCTCGTTCCAAAAAGACTTCTATATCTCCAAGGTACATAGGGACACTGCTGGATGTGTAAATGAAAAAACAGCAAGCCACGAATTAAAATTTTGATAAAAAGAAGCAAGCAAAGGAAGCAAGAGCTGAAACTCAAAAGCGAAATCAAAGCAGTGAAGCAGTTGAGAACCAAGCTAGGGAAGTTCTCAGTGACTTTTGGAAGTGCCTGTGATAATTTTTGTGTATTATGAAATGACTCACCTAACTTGAACTAGGAATATTTTTATCACTTTTTTGTGGTCTATAGTTCGTATAGTATCATGGAAAAGTACCGAGAGCAAAAGTATTAGGCAAAATTGTAAACATCGGGACTTTTTACATAAAACTGTTCTTGGCAAATCTCATCCAAAGTCAGTCATATATTAAAAATGCTACTTCTTTCACTTAACTCATCTTTTTGCAGTTCATGGAAAAAAAGTATGGTTGATCCGTTAGCTATTATCTGAGTTGTAATAATTCCTGGTCAATTTGTGGTAATGGGTGAAATTACAATTTTCCCTTTTTTGGACTGAATATTAGATCTTGGAGCTAAACAGCTACAACAAATCATTTCCTTTTAATAATAATAAATGTTATTTAGCCAGGGTTATCTCTTCAGCATAAAATGCTGCTATCAATGAGGGCCCTAAAAATTTAAATATTTAAACATTTTCTTTTGGTTTTGATGCTTGTAGGATTTGTATGGAGGGGCTTACAATATTGCTAGGGAACTTCTAAACACAGAAAGAACGTAAGTAATATCCAAGCTTTCTATTTCAAGCTGTGTAACAGGTAACTGATGTTTACTTCAGACGTCGCCTGCCATCGCACTTCCTGCTGTCGCCTGTAGTATGAATGTGAATATATGAAAAGCTCGGTGATGTGATTTAGTGAACTGCGGAAGAGAGATTTAATAAGTGAAAGATTGTCGCAGTTATGTATGTAACATAAGCAGTTGCAAAGATAAGAACTGAAAAACATTCAGGCTTGAACGGGATTCGACACCATGACCTTGCAATACCAGTGCAATGCTTTACCCAACTGAGCTATCAAGCCAACTGGGAGCTGGTCATTTGAGAATTCGTAATATATTCGTAGAGGATTTCGATATGAATGTGAATATATAGAGGATATTACACGGTGGCGCGAAGATATGATTTCTATTTTCCAGTGGTGAAAACAATATTTTACGAACTAGCGCAGCTAGCGAGTAAAATGTTGTTTTTAACATTATATTATTGTATGGACAAGAAACTAGCGGGAAAATGTTGTTAGGACGCGTGCGTACGTCCGAGACATTTGGTACACACTGAGTGAAAATATGGAAAATACGATTGTTCTAGTTTCCGGTAAACACTATCATCCATATAATAAATGATTTTTTTTCGTACTGTATAGTGTTACTTAGAGTGGTAGTACAGTGTAGATCAGTTTGACGTGGCATGGTTCAATCGATTCTTGTAGGAATCCTCATTTTGAAACAAAGGTGCAGTACAGTGTGTAAGGAATATTCAGAATTTCGGATGATGACTGTACTGTTAAAGATGTATTTGACTTATTTTTGATAAAGATCATTTTCTGCAAAATTAAAGTTAATCTATATGGACAGTGGGCTACAGTCTGTCTTCTACTTACTCCGTCTGTGGTATTGAATATCAGCTGTACGTACTAATTAAGAAATAGAAAACATGTACCGTGTTTCTATCGAGTTATAGAAACACGAGTGAAAGTTTGGGAGAACGAGAAATGCTGTGGGAACACGAGCCGCAGGCGAGTGTTTCCACAGCTTTTTCGAGTTCTCCCAAACTTTCACGAGTGTTTCTATAACTCGATAGAAACACGAAGAACATGTTTTCTATTTCTTTTAGAAAACACCGCGACGAAAAAAAGAAAAGCAACTTGTTAACTGTGAATATCAAACTGTAAATTCTCTTTGCTCGCGTCATCATTACGTCAACAGCTCGTGCTAGTTCTGTGTTTCTATCGAGTTATAGAAACACGATTTCTAACCAATCAGCGCGCGTACTTTCTTAGGACTGTTTTCTAATGAATTGTATTTATCAACAGCTATGTTAAAGACCTGGAAGTCATCACTATTGTGAGTAGAATCAATTGTTTCTAATATTTTTCGGTAAGAAAGATTAAGACCTCATTAGTGAGATCACAGTTTTACTGGGTGGATATAGCTTTTAATGTTAGTCCACGATTTTTCATTTTTGTTGCAATATATCAGCGCTCACGTGGTTCTGTATTTCAACTGTGTTATTTCTAGGCATTTTCGTTTCTTTCCTTTAATTTTTCACAGTTCCTGTTTCACGGGAAAATAAAAATTAGTTAGAGCAGACCGTTGGCATGGTAATGATCCATAATGTAAAATCATGACCGAAAGGATGAATCAGAGCGCGCGTCATGGAATACAAGCATCAGCCAAATAATAGCGCCAATACTACAGTCAAATATATTTTCCTTCAAGGGAGTTACAAGGATCATGGTCCGTACTGTAAAACCCTGACCGAAAGGACCAATCAGAGCGCGCGTCATAGCGCCAGTACTGCAGTCGAATATATTTTCCTTCAAGAGAGTTACTAGGATTATGGTTCGTACTGTAAAATCCAGACCGGAAGGACCAATCAGAGCGTTCGTTATATCAGCGGAAAGCATAGTTGTTATGATAGTGTTTATGATGAAATATCTTTCTCGACTTGTTTCTTTCTAGGCTTTTAGAGATGTTGTTATCAGTGAAAATGTTCTACCAGAAGCGACAAAGAAGCTTCTTTTCTCGACGTTTGATCCAGTTTACGACTTTCACTGCTCCTTCCTTGCGGAGTTGGAACAACGTATGGCTCTCTGGTAAGAAAATGATTTCCGTGAAAGATGTGTTTTTGAGCATCGTTACAGGCAAACTGGGAAAAAGAAAATTCGAGTTCTTCCAATATGAGTCGAACATACGCCCTGATTACTTGTTCAGACGCTCTACCACTGAACTGTGGGAGACTCGTGGGAGCAAGGACATTAAACTAGGTTCATGGGACAAACATCCTGCATACTTCTAAGATTTGAATGTCAAAGTGAAATGGTTGTGAAATAGTGAGATGGTATATTTTGAGCTGGGAGAATTTGTGAAAGATGTGTTTGAAAACGAATTGTATAAGCCACTCTTGTGAGAAATGTTATCCAACGGAAGCCTAAAGTGTAGGGAAAAAATGTCCCAAGTAATTTGGCATTTAATTAAGACCTGTGAGAGGCACTGTGCGTTACTTTTGGGTATTGTTCCGCTTGCTTTAATGCGACAACCTTTCTCGAAAGAGCTGTTTATGGTAGTAAAGGCGCATATGTACAGTATTCTTGTATCTGAAGATTTCTCCTTAGCTGGAATACATTCCTCTTTTGTCAGTGAGTTGGAAGCATTGTTATTGTTTTATTTCTTGATTTTTTGTAGGGATGCAAGCGGGCCAATGAAAACAGGCGAAAATCCCCGAGTTGGAGACCTGATGCTAAGAAATATGAAGCAAATCAAGGTATAAGATTGTTACCGTTATAGTCGCTTCATGGACGACAGTGTTAGTGATCAATGTTAGTGATTAGTGTGAGTGATCAGTGTCAGTGATCAGTGTTAGTGGTTAGTGTTAGTGATCAGTGTGTGAGTGATCAGTGTGTGAGTGATCAGTGTGTGAGTGATCAGTGTGTGAGTGATCAGTGTGAGTGATCAGTGTTAGTGATCAGTGTGAGTGATTAGTGTTAGTGATCAGTGTGTGAGTGATCAGTGTGTGAGTGATCAGTGTGAGTGATCAGTGTGAGTGATTAGTGTTAGTGATCAGTGTGTGAGTGATCAGTGTGAGAGTGATCAGTGTGAGGGATCAGTGTGAGGGATCAGTGTGAGTGATCAGTGTGAGTGATCAGTGTGAGTGATCAGTGTGAAGTGGATCATTTCTTAGTACGGACTAATCACATGAACTTAGGACTTAATTACTTTGTTCTTGACTCGGAAAAAGAAATTTCGAGTTCTCCAAATATGAGTCGAACCTGCGATCTCCCGATTTCTAGTTCAGACGCTCTACCACTGAGCTATAGGAGACTCGTGGGAACAAGGTCATTAAACTAGGTTCATGGGTCAAACATCCTGCATACTGTTAGGACTTGAAAGCAAAGATAACTAGTTCAGACGCTCTACCACTAAGCTATAGGAGACTCATGAAAGCATGGTCATTCAAAAGGGTTCATAGGACAAACATCTGTGTGGTTTTCTAAACAGAGATACCTACACCACCTGAAGCGACATGATCAAGTAATGTTGGAGCTTGAAGATGCCACGAAAACTAACGGAGACTTTGAAACGACTTATAAAGAGTTTGAGGTAGGTTCAATGTGCTGAAGTCGCTTTTTTTTTACGGCAACAAAGAAATTTTGTGTTTTCGTGTCCGACTGGTTATCATTTATTGGCTTCTGATTGGTTATTATCAAGAGTACACACGCATGGCGCATGCCTCATGCCGCATGCCGCATGCCGCATGCCGCATGCCGAGGCCATCTTTGACTTGAAACGTTTTATACTTCGTGAAATTCGAAATGTGGAACTTTTTCCTTTAACTACCTAGAAGGAAAAGAAACGCGATAGTCATCCTTGTAGTTTGATGAAAGGGAAATACAGAAATAAAGGTTTGGCAGTCATAATGACAAGAACCTAAAGAAGTAGAAGGGAAGTAGTAGTGATCGTGTCGAGAAAAGGATGAGAGATTTTTTGCTAAACAGCATGAACAGAAACAAACAAACAAGTCAATAGACCACTTTCATAAATGGCGGCCGATTTATGATTCTTTTGTATGTTAATTAGATCCACTGGCCTCATTTTCGAACAAAAATTCTATTGAATTTTACACATCCTAGCGAGGCCAGAAAGGCAAATTAGGGACCGTTCATATTTTACGAGGAAGGAGAGACCGGTAGGATTGGGGGGGTGGCAATGCGAAAAAAACGGCTTTCGAGGGGGGCATCCCAAAGAACAATAGGGAAAAGGGGGGTCACCTGAAATATTTTCGCAATACTTTGAAATGGCGTAATGTCTTAACAGAAGCCTATCAATGAAATCGCTGCCTCAAGGGGGGTGGGACAGGTGAAAATATTTGGAAAGCTGAGGGGGGGGGGATCACGCAATTTTTTAAATGGTTCTTCTCGAATTAATCCAGCTTCCTCTCCCTCGTAAGAAAATGAAAGGCCCCTTACCATGAGAACTGAGAACAAAATAATAAGAAATCGGCCACCGCTTATGAAAGTGGTTTATAGCGTGTTGAAACAGAAAAGTTGCGGGCCACGAGAGACAGTGGAGAGGGACATTGTGTAGTTACACTTGGTTTCTTGTCTAAGGAAACAACACAGTGCCTCACGATGGCTCGAACTCCGGGCCTCCTGCTCGTACTCCGGGCCTCCTGCTCGTACTCCGGGCCTCCTGCTCGAACTCCGGGCCTCCTGCTCGAACTCCGGGCCTCCTGCTCGAACTCCGGGCCTCCTGCTCGAACTCCGGGCCTCCTGCTCGTAAGTCTGACAAGCTGACCACTGCGTGACCATGTTTCTACGAAATAGTTGACGCCATAAAATGCAGTGGTATGGTAACTCCATCTTGCCTGGTCGGATAGCCAATCACAGTACAGGGCTCAGTTGATCATGCTTCCCCCATCGCGGCACCTGGCAGCCATTGAGATGACATTCATTACTTCATTATCATTTTAATTTCCAATCCTTTGCTTTTCTAGACCCAGAAAGTGTGTTATCTGCCATTCAATGCTTTCATCTTGAAACCGTCCCAGAGATTAGTACATTACAAGTTCCTGTTGGAAAGTGAGTTAATAAGTTAATTGATTCTCAACTACAATCGTACCCAAAAGTCGTGAATCCACTTCCTAGAAAATTTCTCTGAGCCTGTTGTTTACGACCAAAGAAGCTTAACCTCATTTTTTCTCTTACTTTGCCATAACACCCACCCCCCCCCCCTACCCCGACCAATTTTGTTTTGTTCTGTCGTTAAGGGGTTTTGATTTGCTAACATATTTATTTACTTTGTTTAAGGATTATTAAAGTTTTACCCAGCTGATCACATTGACTATCAGGACACTCAATGTAAGAATCTCTGTTTTGTGATAAATTGAGGATGATCTATTTTAAACCTGGAGAAGTTGCGAAAGATCTGGGTTTTTTTTAGCTCTGTCACAGGCAAACTCGGAAAAAGAAGACCCGAGTTCTCTGAATAGGAGTCGAAAGTACAACCTTCCAATCTCTGTTTTGTAATATTTCTTAAATTTTGATGTAGCATTTTGCATGTTTTGCTTATTTCCTTCCTTGTCGTTATTTCTAAAGAGCACTGTAATACTACATGCAACACAGGTCATTGTTGTACTGGTTTAATCTAGGTGCTTTGGGAGAAGTGAATGAAGCTGTTAAAGGTGTCGAGGAAAGCATCAAGAAACTAGTAAGAAAATATCATTTCCTGTTGAAAGAGTTAGTTTTTAAAGAAACGAGCACTGCGTCAGTGGAAAATTGAAACACAAAATTAGATTTATCAAACGAGTTGATAAATGTAAGTTTTACCCTCGTAGGATTTAAGGAGTGCTGGCATTTCGAGCGTTAGCCTTTCGTCAGAGCAAAGGACAAAGGGCTAATACTGGAAAAGGGAGCTCCTTTTAACTATTGGTATGTGTAATGAAATGGTGACGTGTGAAATTAGGGAATAATTTCACGCGCGTTTTGTCCAAATTCTAATAATTTCCCGAGCCTTTTATTAGATTTTGAACAAAACGCAAGTGAAATCTTTCCCTAATTTCACGAGTATACCATTTGATTACGTGTTAATATCATGGCTGACAAATTACTCCTTAATATTTTCAAACATAGACGCCATTTTGGCACCGTAGGAGAAGTTTCCATAACAGCCTTGTAATTTCACAGGTCAACGCTGAATTTCACGCCAAAATTAAGGAGTAATTTGTCACTCATGGTATTACGGTACTCTACCTACTTTATCTACTTTATCAGCTCTTGAAATAAATTATTTTTTTGTGTATCCTTTGACACTGTTTGCTCATTTTAGCACTACAGAGTTTGAATCATACCGTAATGTTCCGTGAGTAACAATTCCAAACGTAGCGCGCCTTACAAAGTTAGTGAAAAAGAAGAATAAAAGTGGAAATAAGACATAAAAGATGAGTTGATAATAAGGGTGCGAATGAAGACCAAGACTTACGCGTGTTTTCAAACGATCTAACTGTAAAGCCACTTATCCTAACGGTCTCCTTTACAACAAGAGCAAAATTAACACAGTACATTTTATTTATATTTTAGGAGAATTTTCAGAAGGTTATTGAACTTGAGAGAGACCTGCTTGGAATTGAGAATCTTGTTCAACCAGGCAGAGTAAGTACTGACTCATGGGACATTGTTAATCGACAGGCAGAACTATTTTGTAGTTTTAGACCACTTAACTCTCGCTAGAGAACTGCACTTTACTCTATACCCGTTTGATATTGAGAAATGATCAGTATCCAACTTCTCCTTGAGTGGTGAATACAATATCAAGCAAGCAAATGAGAATTCAGAAAATGATCAATTCAAGGATATTTCCAAATAATTGAATTAAGTGATGTGATAAATTAGTTTGATAATTCAAACAAAATAGATTTGACTTTCGCAGTGTTAACCCTTTAAGTCCCAGTAGTGACCAGCATCCAATTTCTGATTACATTATTTACTGTTCATCAACCATTCGTGTTATGAGAATAACGAAAATGATCACCAAAAAAGAGTTGTATTGATAATTAAACAAATTCACCTCGCTAGTAACATAACAAATATATCAGAACAGTTAGGAGAAAATGAATATTGATACTGATGGTGAAAGGTACAAACCCAGTACGGAGAATTGCTACGCAGATGTAGAGAGGATTTTGGTGTATACCCATGGCCAAATAATCGTTCTTGACTTCTGAATTCTCGTAACTGGTCAAAATGACAAAGTGAAACATAGTTTAGTAAGTAGACCTGGAGAATTGAATTCACTAACTTCATTAATTTGAGTTGATCTAACATTGGATTCTCTAAACTTAAGAATAAGAAGACGTAAGACATTCACTAATGAGAATAAGCAGTTAGATCTTAGGAGTGAAGTTGATGCACGGTGACCATGTCATGTTATAGTTGTTTTCATGCCGCGGTTTTTGTGTTATTTAGGACTTCATCAGAGAAGGATGTCTGCAGAAAATAAACAGGAAAGGACCGCAACCTCGAATGTTCTTCTTGGTAAGTGTCCAGTGAATTTTAATGTCCCCTCACCGGTTGCTTGTTTGTTAGATAAATGTGTTATTGACCAAGCGTGAGGTCAAGATGTATGCGTTATTGACCAAGGGTGAGGTCAAGATGGCTGGATATGGGCCGAGTTCTTCCTTTTGGTTTTTATTGACCGAGACGTAGCCTAAAACGCCAAAAGAGAACAAGGCCATTATCCAGCAATTGTGACTGAACAAGCTTGGTCAGTGAAGGATTTATCACATGGCCATTTTGCTTTCTTTTGTTTCGCTTGGTCAGTAAAGGATTCATTACATGGCCATTTTATTTTCTTTTGTTTCGCTTGGCAAGGCGGGAAATCTCGAGCGGGTATGATAGGCCATTATTCCCGCTCGGGTAGCCAATCAAAACTCAGGATTCGCCTCAGCCATATAATAAGTGGTTATAACGCGAGGAGCAGTTGTTTTTTTTACAATAACTGAGCGAATTCTCGCGCGCTGATTGGCTAATTTTTATCATCAATCAGAGTACAGACACATAAAATTTTAATTTAAGTCTTCATTTGACCTTTTTCGCGTTTTGTTATTGTAAAAAACAAATTGACGTCAGTTTTTTATGCGTCTGTCCTCTTTGTCAAAGTGTTGTAGATCCACTCGCCTATCGGCTCGTGGATCTACAACACTTTGACAATGTTATGACGCAATTTATCATCAATAAGAGGACAGACGCATAAAAAACTGACGTCAATTTGTTAAATTGTAACTGGTCGAAAAGGAAAGCCTGAGATACTGTATTTTTTGTTGAGAACTGTTTAAAAAACATGCGAACACCATTTGTAACTACTCAGTCAACACTGAGAAATTTGAATTTTGACTTTACTATTCTGCAGCACATTTCACCAGCGTAATGAATATTTCGGACCTGTTGCGCCATCTTTTGTCACTGAAACATTTGAAATTTAGCTTTATAATATTATTATACAGTATGATTGGCGTTTTGAATTTGAAATTCAAAAAGAAAGAAAGACATAGAGACCTTGTTGCATTACTTAGCTTTGGAAGATAAGTAAAAAGCCTCATTGTTTGGCTTTATCTCTTTCAGTTTTCAGATATTCTTATCTATACGTGCAAGGGTGTAACTCTGACAAACCAGTTCAGAGTGCGAGGACAAATACCACTCGATGCCATCATGGTATGCTACTCTGTTGTCTTCTTTCTTCCTGTAGTTTTTTAAGGACTGTAATGCGTTTGTTAAATTGAGAAAGCGTTCATCACCTTCTTTACCTTTCACCACCGGTCACCAGACCAGTTTAACCTGAAGTCTCGATAGCTTAAATTGCGAGTTACAGTCAGCTATGATGCCTTGGACATGCGACCCCTTCTAATTGTACTTGTACTCGCTAAACTAAACGTAGCAATCATATTTCAGCCAAAAACGTCTATGAGGAACGAAACCTTGATCTGACTTAGAAACGGAAAAGAATCTTAACCGTCGTATATTTGTTTCAGCAAAAGGAAAAGTTTGGGGCAATTATATTGCACACACTATCAATCGCTAAGGTTTCAATCAGTTGCCCAAGAGAAAGCGAGTTTACCAAACAGTCAAGAAGTGGATAGTGTTAATCAAGTATAAGACTTCGGGTTTGAGTTTTTTTCATTATTTTTTCATAGTCGACGAGGCATGTAGCTCCAAGCTAAATGTCACAAAAACCGAGAACGAGAGTAATATGTCAAGTACGAGATATGGTGTTTCATCAAACACCGAGAACAAAGCTGAAAATATATCTTCTCAAACGAAATTATTGAGGAGAAATAAACGATGCAAAAACGAGCCGTGTTTTATCAGATATCCAAACACGTCACGGTGTCTGATTTCCTTCATGCGTTATTAATGCATTTTGGAACATGTTTTGAAAGACATTAACATTTCTGCATAAGAAATCAACAACAATACCCCTCACTCGCGGCGAATTTTGTTTATATTGATATTTATTCACTGTGGATTGTTTGCACCAAACTGAGCAACTATCAAATAAGGTTTGTACTAACAGTGTAATTGTGCTCTTCTTTAGCTTGAGGACACAGGTCCAGAGATGCATGGATTGTTTTCATTTACGATTATTACACCAGACGTAGAGTACGTGTTGGCAGCAAATTCAGAAGAGGAAAAATACAAATGGATTGAGGTCTTTCTTTGAACCATTTTTTGTAATTTCTCTTCACATAACGCGCGACGAGGAACGTATAAAAACAATACGATAAGATAAAAATTAACTAACTGACTTCAAATTAAAAAAAACTCTAAAAGCGAACAACAATCCGTCAGAGTTCTTAACTTAAATAAGAGCCTAATTGTGCCGTTTACCTCTAATGTTCCCCTGTTTTGCTTACCTTTCCAACGTTATTGAGTATTGTCATTACATACAGTTCAACTTCAGTATCTCCAATTTAGATAGATAGATAGTTTAATAAAGTAAAACATCGCAGCCAGTAAACATGGCTGAATTGCGTATTACAATGAATAATGATTAATAATTTAAAATACATACAATACGATAAAATACAATAAAAAGTTCATGTCCTAAAAATTGATACTTGAAGACATTATGAAGGTGTTTTTAAAGCGATTGGTCTTCCACTTCGGGATGGCAAAGTGACTAGGTTGTCTTAGGTTATAGTTAGTTTCTTTAATATTTGGTAGCAGTCCATTAAGCCTGTGATCTTTGGTGTTTACGATAGAATGGAAGAAAGTTCTGCATGTTTCCTTGATATAAGTGTTAATGGAGGGTATTTCGGCTTCTTCTAATGCCTCATCATAGTTTCTGTTGGGATTGATAATAGAAAGTGCTCTTTTTTGAACACGCTCTAGTTCACACTGTAGATATTGTGGCAAAGCAAAGTAGAATACTGGAGCTGCGTACGTTAATATTGATCTTATACACATCGCGTAGAAAAGAACGAGGTCTTTAGAGGACACACGTGCCCGCTTGAGCTGAACCAGGAAATAAAGTCGTTTGGAAGCTTTCTTGATAATATTACTTATATGCTGATTCCATAATAAGTCGCTAGAAATTGTAACACCAAGTAGTTTTGCGTGTCGAACTACCTCAAGTTCTTTACCATTGACAGTGACTGGTGAGAAATCTCTTTGAGTTCTAGAAAAGGAAATTCTCAGTTCCTTGCATTTGTCGCTATTTAGCTTCATCTTGTTGTCAGAAGACCACTGAGACACACTATCGGCTATCTGCTGTGCGTTGCTTTCAGAGTTCTTAGGAACAAATTCAGACGCCGTAGTGTCATCAACGTACTTCCAAATACGTGTCACATTGTGATCGTTAGATGCAACAAGATTTAGGTCGTTAATAAGCAGCAAGAACAACCAGGGCCCAAGTTTCGTTCCCTGTGGTACTCCAGAGGGAATGTATCCCCACTCAGAGTAGCACCCATCTGCTAGTTTGATCCGCTGCGAGCGATCGCTCAAGAAATCAATTATCCAGTTAGTGATATGATTTGGCAGGTCAAGCGTAGAAAGCTTCCGTACGAGTATATTGTGATTTATGAAGTCAAAAGCTTTCTGATAATCAAAGAGGACAGTTCTCACGGTGGTACCATTCCCGTCAGTCTCTTTAGCCCAGTAGTGAACCATATGAATCAAAGCTTGAGTCGTGGAGGAATTGGGCACTGCGCCATATTGATTAGGGTTGAGTGTTCTTAGCACAGCAGGTTTGACGTAGTCTGCAATGACACATTCTTCGGCGATTTTTGACATAGATGCTGTTAAAGAAATGGGCCGCAGATCCTTTTTGAGATCTTTTACTGGTTTGGTCTTTGGTAGTGGGGTGACATTAGCCAACTTCCACATCTGAGGTAAGCGTTGTTCTTTAAAGGACATATTGATGATCAGACTTACTGGGAAACAAAGAAAATCTGCATACTCTTTCAGTAGCCAGTTTGGAATTTCATCGGGCCCGCATGCTTTTGAAGGATTGAGTTTCGCTAACAAGGACTGCATTCGAGCCTCAGACACTTCGGGAGGGCACGAATTCTCGTCCAAAGGTAGTTTGGTCAGCGGTTGGTCAAGACGGTATTCTTCTAATGGGTCAAGGAAGGCCTTGTTGATCACATCCGCTAGTTCCTTCGCTGAGAGATTCTCGACGCCATCAGTTTGTATTTGATTAATCACATTCCCCGACGAAGAAAGCCCAGCACTCAAACGTTTCACCTCTTTCCACCAGGCCTTTGGATTCTCCTCTTTCATGTATTCAACTTTACACTTGTAGAAGTTAGCTTTGCAGGTCTTTCTTTCACGATTCACCGCATTTCTGTAGAATTTAAACTGCACCGACTCAGCGCCCTGTTGATGGAAAGCTTTCTGTCTTTTGAGAATCAATGACTTAAGATGTTGAGTCATCCATGGGGTGTCTGATGTGTTGACACGTACACACTTAACTGGCATAAGTGAGTCGAGTCCAGTGGAAATGATCTTCTGAAAAATACTTTGTAGGTCGTCGCAGTTTTCGGCGGTAGCAAACAACAAGGACCAGTCTATAGCACCGAGGTACCTCCCCAATTCAGCAATGCGACTAGGTCGTCTGTCGCGTTTTAACACAACCTTTGTAGTACATTGGCTCTTGTCCCTCATCCGCGGTTCGGCAATAACAGTGTTGTGATCTGAGAGTCCAAAGGGAGGAAAAGAGTACGGATCGCCATAATAAAGTTGTAAATTAGTCAATATCAAGTCGAGGATGGCGTTTTTCCTTGTTGGTTTCTTTACAATCTGCTTAAGACGAAAATGTTTCTTAATAGACTTGATATCGAGGCGGTTGAAATCGCCGGCGACGATCAGAGCACTATTAGGATACCTTGACTCAATAAATGCAAGTGATTGAAATAAATGATCCCGCATGGAATCATTTTCGGGCGCAGACCAATAAGGGTGATAAACGACTGCAGCGATGACAGAGGAGAAACCTCTTGGAAGGCGTCTTGGTTGTAACTGCACCCACAGTACTTCGTGATCGGCGCAACAGGAAATGTCATTGAGTAATTTGTACTTAAAGCATCTATCCTTAATATAGAGGCACACTCCACCGTGCTGTTCAGATGACCGGTCTCTTCTTAATATGCTATAGCCAGAAATCCCAACGACGGAGTCCACGACAGACGATTTTAGCCACGTTTCCGTGATAAAGACCAAATCAACTTTGTTCCGGTTAATGAATTCCTCGACCTCTATGATCTTGGGGGCCAAGGACATAACATTTGTGACCATTACTTTAGGAACAAAATAAGAGCTGTTTTTTGGTAATGATGATTGTAAACGGGATCCCTGTGGTCCTGAGACACCAGCGTAAGTTCCAAATGTATTGTCATCAAAGCCGGCCACGGTTGAGCTGTCAACAAAAGAGTTAGGAAATTGGCTTCTGGCGAAGGTGTTAACTTGAATATTTAATGATCTTTGTGAAGCAATATGGAGATTTTGCTGCGTTTGTGCTTCATTTCTTAGGCAAGGAACGTTGTCCAACGGCAAAGTTCTAGGTAGTAAATTAGAAGTCAAGGTTTCACTTCCATTCGTTCTTAGTTTACGGCGCCCTGCCCTGCAACCGCGGCGAGTTGGCAGAAGTTTCGATATTCCATTATCAACCAAAGAACGCCAAATAACTCTATCAAGAGGAGTTTGTGACATTGAAGATAGAATTGCTTTCAGAAATGATGTTGTGTAAATCCTTGCCATCACTTGAATGTAGTCAAGAAGATACAGAATAGAAAACTTCAAAAATTTGAGCGAGTAAAGATAAGCGTGTGCAGCCTGTAAGGCGCTAGCTCTCACCTCCAACGCTTTATTTCTTTATTATCCAACGCTAAATTCTGATTAAATCCTCTATTTACGCTTTATTCTCCCAGTCAAGTCCTCTAACTGTGTTGCAGTTCCATCCTAAAGCGGCTGTCAGTCTTACCGCCCTTATACGTCTTGTTCAAAATGTTTTTAATCTCTCCAATTAAAACTTTAAGCAATGTTTACATTGTTCCTTGAACATTAAAAGGAAACGAAAAACCAGACAAAGCGAAAACTAGATCCAATTTTTATTGATTAACTTCAGGGAAGTTG
The DNA here is from genome assembly GCA_949710005.1 of Ricordea florida. Lineage (NCBI taxonomy): Eukaryota > Metazoa > Cnidaria > Anthozoa > Corallimorpharia > Ricordeidae > Ricordea > Ricordea florida. Next base: position 36,611,906 of record OX453274.1, read on the forward strand.
ATACCAGGATCTTATCTTCTCTTGCAGGATTTGAAAAAGGCTATAAAGCTCGCGAAGGATCGGGTAAGTCAGTTTTGAATTTTCAGATCCGAATGGTAATTCTTCGTCGTTAAGTGCCAGTCCATAATCATTTACTGGGTTCGTTGTGCAGTGGTTTTACTTCTTTACCCAAGTGTACATCGATCGCGCACTTTTAGCGGGGTCTGTTCTTTCCATAAGGAAGCTAACTCAAGCAATACATGGCCTCTACGCCTGATCAGTAGAGTACATTTTTTATGTGGCTGGTTCCCCTGGCGTTACAACCATTAATTATATGGCTGAGGTGAATCCTAAATTCTGATTAGCTACCCTAGCAGATAAGATGGGCCAATTGTGCCCGCTCGGGATTACCCGCTTTGTCCCGCGAAACAAAACAAAATAAAATGACTGTTTAATAAATCGTTTATTGACCATGCTTGTTTGGTCAAGGTGGCTGGATATTGGTCTTTCGTGGTCAATAACGCACATTTGGAAATTCAACGCAATATAAAGTGTCTCCTGTTTGAAAGTTTCTCCCGATATATATATCTCTTTTTGTCCATCTTCTAATCAGGTCTTGTGTGGAACATGTTCAGAGAAGAAATCTCATCTGGCATATCGCACGCCAAACATGAGATCAACAAGATATCTGTGTGACGAATGTTACGGGCTTTTGGAACAAGGTATTTCCTGCGGTAGGGGCATGTAAACTTATTTAAAGGGGTTATTTGTCAACTTATACTTCACACTGAAACACAATGAGATAAACCTGAAATTGTAGCGTTATGTTTTGTTGTGTAACGTTACGTTATATTATGTCATGTTGTTATGTTATCACTGTGAGGTAGAGCAGTGTTGTGCAGTGTTGTGTCAAGTATTTGGTTTAATGTTGCGTGACGTGACGTAAAGTTATGTTCTTTGCTTAGAGGAAAACAAAAATCAATAAATACAAATAAAAGAACCCAAAAAGTGGGTTTATCAAACGAGGTAAATATGTAAGTTGTACAACTGTAAGATGACAGAGAAGCTGGCCTTCCAGTGTTAGCTCTTCGTCAGAGCGAATCAATTTCGATTGGACGCGGTTGCGAGGGATAGTTTGGTTCTGGTCTCAAGACATTCAATAATGGTAAATTTAATTGGCCTTGCCCTTGGTATTTACTGTTCCTACGAAACGATTGTGTTACAGAAAATCTACAAAATGGAGATTCACCCTACCCTCAGATGGGTCCCATTGGTAAGGTCTTGCCCTTGCCCACCCCTGTGGAAATAATCGGAAGAAGAGGGAGTGGTGAAGATGGATCAGATGAGGATGTTAGTTCCAGTCCTATGTCGAGTCTGGACAAGAGACACGCCCACACACAGACTATGTCCACGCGACGAGTGTGTTGGCATAGAAACACGAGCATCAGTATGAAGGAGCATTCCTTATCAGTTAGAGTAAGTTGAGGCAAATCGCTAACAGCTCTTTCTAAAGCTACTGAACAGTACAATACTGTGGTACTGTTTTTTTATTTACTATACAATGTGGTTTTACCATTTTTCATCTTTGGATCAAACCATGCATTGTGACCATTCTTTGAGCAGTACTGTATTGTGGTACTGTTTTGTTTTGTTTTTTTACTATGCAGTGTGGCTCTAGTTTTTTTTTCATCTGTAGATCAAACCATGCAGTGTGATCATTCTCTGAAAAACTACCGAACAGTATTCAAATGTGTTGTTTAAGACACAAGGAAATCCCTGTTCAGTTAAGGGGATATTTTTTTGTTTCTTTTAGAATCAAATGAGCGGAGAGCTCTTACGGAAATTCAAAACTGGAAACCGATGGCAGAGGCTTTGGGTTGTGTTCACCAACTTCTGTCTGTTTTTCTACAAGACTCACGAGGTAATGTTTTATTCTTACCGCTCTGTCTGACTTACCTTTTAGTTTTATATTATCCAGCTATAAAGAAGTAGAGCATACACTTACTCTTTCTGACGATGGATTCAAGGCACAGTAACAAAACCTGAAACGGTTTGGTTTGTGTTTGAGTTGCAATTCGTATCAATCTTCACAATGTACATCAGAAAACAGCACAAAAAGAAATAGATTAAGTAAGCTTTTAAAGGTTTTGGTTTAGTAGCGAAATAGTCTCTGACAAAACTGGGCCAGTCCCTGTTTCAAACGTTATGGAGCTCTAGCGTCACGGTGAATTTCCATTGACATGTTTTGAAACGAGGTACAAGTATCACCAAGCACTCTCTTTAACAAATACCCAAAGAAAGATGAAAATGTATCCATGAGTGCCACCAAATATTACAACACTTAACTTATATATTTGGTTTTGTATTTGGCGTTGAACTGCAAGGACGGAGATTACAATACGTGAAATTTGGAAGAAAATCTTATAATACACCTCTGTCTTGGCACAGAATTAGTCGCAATTCTTTTAAGCTTGGTGATTTTTGATGGTGGAGGCACAGTAGTGTAGTGGTTAGCGTGTCGGACTTCCGAGCAGAAGGTTTGGAGTTCGAGCCCTGGTGCTGGCACTGTGTTGTTTCCTTAGACAAGAAACTTTACTCCACACTGTCTCTCTATAAATGGGTACCAGCGATACAATGCTGGGGGTGACTCTGCAATGGCCTAGCATCCCATCCAGGGGGGAGTGACAATACTCCCAGGTGCTTCATGCTAGTGAAACCAGTGTAGGCTTCAAGGCTCGTGTGCGCCTTTACCTTGTGATTTTTGATACAGGGTTCGTTGCCGTTTTTTGTTTTATATTGTTTCTCATGTAATAGTTGCTGTTAGTTGCTTAAGACGGTAGGTGACTGAAATGTGTATTTTCATTTCCCAACAGGACGAATATCCTCTTGCCAGCTTACCGCTAATTGGTTACTCTGTAGCGCGGCCAAATGAGGTACTGATCTTGGTTTTAGCCATCACAGCATTCTGAAACTACTCTGATGATGAAATGAAGATGACGATGATTATCATGATGATTATCATTATTACAGTGGAACCCCGCTACAACGAAGTGCCGCGGTACCCAGGGTTTTCAATAAGAATCAAAGTAGACGGCAGAAATGTGGAAGTAGACGGCAAAGAGATTTTTCGCGCCGCAGGCGCGACCTTCTAGGGGGGTCCGGGGGCATGCCCCCCCGGAAAGTTTTTAAGATCTGAGCCTCTAAAAGTGCATTTCCTGCATTCTGGGGCAAGAATTAGGTCATTTTTGACAGAACCGTACATGCTCTATTTTCCAGTTTTATTCAATGGTGTAGGTGTATAAAAATTTACTCAAAATTTTGACAAAACTCGTAATCTAGGAAGTAGACGTGACCATGTCATGCATGACTGGTTTTCAGAGCACGTGGAGATGTGCAGCTTTCAGACCCAGATCCCAAGGTTTTGAGTAAAGCCAGGCTGCTCAGTTTGACCTCAATAAATGAACAGATAAACACGATGTATTGTCGCTAAATTAACCAAGAGTTCAGGCAAGTTTCCTTTGTGTTTAACAAATTAAATGTTGGCCGATCCGCGGCTCATGTTGTGGCAAATTATTTATCATGCTAATTCGTAAAATTCGAATAAGTTGTTAATCAAAGTAGGCGGCGAAAACGTGTGGAGTAGCCGGCGAGTTTCGCCGGCCGCCGGCCCTTATTGAAAACCCTGGGTACCGAAAAAAATGTTCGTTATAGCGGGGTCTTCGTTATGGCGAAGACCCCGCTATAACGAATTATCTGGTTAACAGCAAAAATATTCGTTATAGCGGGGTAAATTGTGCGTTGGGCCCGTCAAAATCTTTTCGTTATAGCGGGAATTTCGTTATTGCAGGGTTCGTATCCACATATTTTACTGTAATTCTGCCGGGCTTTCAGATTTTGTTCGTTATAACGGGGTCTTCGTTATAGCGGGGTTCGTTATAGCGGGGTTCCACTGTATTATCGTTATTATTATCATTATTGTTTTTGTCAGTGTTGATCGATTTCTTATTCTGACAATAATATTTTGCGGCAGGCGGACGGTATTGAAAAAGACCTGGTATTTAAACTGCAGTACAAGACCCATGTCTATTTCTTTAGAGCAGAGAATGAATACAGTTTCTTCAGGTAAGCCGCTTCTTTGTGAACTGAGCTTTGTGGGAGAAAATAAGGACTGTTTTTCATTCATTGAATGGATTTTAGTGGGTTTCGATGGAACCCCATGTGACCCTTCCAAATATGAGGCTCGGGTACATAGGAAGAAAATTCTGGCATTTTTTCGGTAAAACATTTTAAATATCCTTACAAGAGCTGTGACGTGATCGAAATTGAGTTGAATAGTGGCAGAGTATTTTGCTGAAATGGGAAGCAGCGTAGTAAATAATTCAAAAGCCACTATTCACCGAGATTGAAGAGAATAATTGTTTTAGTGTACAGCAGTGAAGCAACTTCAGTGACATCAAAGCAACAAAGATCCCGCGATATCAAGCTAATCAAATTAGCCAAAATGCTAAGGGTTCACCTCTTGTTAGCTAACACTGTTACTCGCATTTGATTGAACTCATTTTATTATGTTTTACTTCATTGCCAGGTGGATGGAAGTGATCGCCAGTGCAACCCAGAGCTCCTCAAGAGTTCGTATTTTCAGCCGTCAAATAAGCACCGTGCCGTAATCAGTAGTATTGTATGGATTTCCAATCGCTGCAGTTCTATGCAGTATACACTCCAATAATACACGCCTTCAAATTATAGTACCAAAATTTAAGATTTACGCGTTAGATCCATTGTTTTGGACAGCCAAAATTTTTTATTCCTCGAGCAGCCCCTCTGTTTACTTAGATCGTACGGCGTGAAGAAGCAAACGGACAGGGGAAATTGGCCGCGCGAAATCTGGTACCAAATCGCTGACAGTTTTCGACTTCGTCGTTATGCGGTCAGCGTCACCCTGATTCGCGCATGCATTCTTTCTTCCACATATCCAGAATGTCGTAATTTTACTCAGTCACGTTCCTAGAGCCCGCGTGGATTTGAACAGCGTTCTCTAAGAACGAGATTGAATCTTTACCTCTATTCGTGCTAGAATGTAAAGGTTATTAATATTTTTGTGGTCAACGCTAGTTTGCCAACAGAACGTCTTACATAATTATTATTAAAAAATTATTAATATTCCCTGGCTGTAAATGCTATCAACAGCAGCAGCATAAAGTTTTCCGTCGTAAATGTATTATTGGCTTTCAAAGTCTAAATGGTCCGTGAAGAGAAATCACAAAGCCATAGACAAAATTTGTTTCCAGCTCAATGTTTAGAATTAATTTTTGAATTTATTTTTAAAGTTACATTTTGCGTTGTTTATTATGTAAGTATAGTACAGCTCGGAGAATAGACGCCGTTTTTGCAACCTCATGAGAAACTAGAAAGGCCTTCCGAAAAGGATTGAACAAGAGTACTTATAACAACCACTACAGTCGTTACGTAATATGCCTCATCTGGTGGCAACTTTGAACGATCGTCGTAAACCGCCCTACTTATTTCCGGCAGCAAGAACTAAACTAGCTTCAAACCTTTCGTAACAGGAATAAACCGAAAATGCTGCCTTCATTATTCAAAACAAGTCACGTTGCAACGCAGATACCAGTTTACCTGACAGAACTAAACTGATTTCCTTCTCGGTGTTCTTGCACTTATCTAACAAAATGTATTCTTCCAAAAACAAGAAAGAATATTGTCCCCAAGTACTTGTACAGCCCTCTTTTCTTGTCCGTGACGTTTGAATTGCGGGCGCCATCTTGACCACAGTCCCCGCTCAATTCCCTCCCCCCCCACTCCTCTCCTAGGGAGCGTTTGTTCTCCAGATTGGCTCCCAAAATTGTAATGCATGGGATTGTAAACTTGCCGTGTTTTTTACGATACATAAAAACGTTCCCTAGAGGGTGGGGGAACACGACGCCGCTTTTGAACTTAGGTATTGCTTGACAAAAGTTGGTAGCAGACAAATTGTTACTTTTAGTAAGTAGTTAAGTAAGATACCACGCGTGGTACCTCAGAAAGTATAGCCCAGTGCGTCCCACGGTTCACACACCAAGTCGTTTCCCACTGAACTTTGTTTTAACCCTTAAAGCCCCAGTATAAATATTCATTTTCTCCTAACTGTTTTTTTATATTTGTTATGGTACTAGTGAGAAGTCGTTAAAACGAACCACACTGTATGGTTTGCTCCACATATGAAAATGTTAGCACCACACTGTATAGTGAAACCAACAGTACCACAGTACAGTAGGGTTCTGTAACTTTCCAAAGAATGGTCTCTGAAAAAGTAGTTAGAGCTTGGCTGATAGTCAAACAAACTGCATTATTTGCGGCTTAAAGGATGTCTTGTTACCATTCATGTTGGGAAGGTACTTGCACGCTGTTCTATTTCAGTAGTTTTGTTTACAGTGGTTCTTAATTATGCATAAACGGCGAGAAGACTTGAAAACGGGAACTAGGCCCAGTGTTTTAGTGTGTCTTTCTGGTAAACGCCCCGAGGTACATTACGTTTCACTATGTTACCTTAACAGGATGTGATTGTTCACTAGTACGCTGTATGCTATATGGAATTGCTTCATGTTTTATTCCACCGCTCTGCTGTACCCAAGTTTGTTTGCACCTTTGTCGCAGCTGTCACTCTGTTTAGCAGATTCAGTGTTAGTTTGGCTAACAGTACGCTTACAATTTACGTTAGAAGCTTTGTAGTAGTTCGGCTAGCAATTTCGTTGTTCCTCACTGCTCTAGAAGCTTTCTACAAATTAAAGCATAATTGTGCGGAGTTCAAAATATTGTTTGGGCGAAGTTTAGTTTTTGTTTAACCTCTGAGATCCCGTTTCCTTTGTTAACATAAGCCAAACACATCTGTCTTAATATGAAAGACACGTGAATTATTTAAGGCCCACTTTTCAAGTGCTCGGAGTAGGGAGTTTAAGTCACGTGATTTTCCCCTGCGAATCTAGCCAAAACATTACCACTTCCAAACTTTCCGTTTATTCTCGTTAATATATTGTGTTCTTCTACAATTAAAATTCACCCACCTTTAGAACATACCTTTGAGAATAAAACCTTTAAATTTCATCGTGATTGGTGGCTTATTTCTATTGCTAATAATCCGACTAAACCGTCACTCGGCGTCAGGGATCGCAAGTGAAACGTGGCCACCATGCTTGCGTAAACCTGACCTGACCCGGGGAAGGCAAAATTCGATTCCGCAGTGCTCATTGGCTACAAAACAATCGCTAATGTATGAAACAATAGGGCTAAAGGATCAGGGGACTCCTAGGCAGTGGTTTCTTTGGTCAAACGTCCGCAGTTCCCGAAATATCGTTGATTATCTAAATTAAAAGCTATTTTCGAAGAGATTTGTTATCGTTATTCGGTTTAAACTACACCTGAAGTGTTTTATAGCTTGTAAGGTTTTTGTTAAGCGAAACATCAGTCGAATTTGACGTGTTTTCATGCGCCGGAGAGCGAGTTATAATATGTGAGTTCTAACGCGCACCGAGAAGTCATGGGGCCATCAACTACAACAAGCCTTTCGGATTCGAACAAAACGGAGGGTAAGCAGATATTTCTTTGCTTTATTGAGCGTTTTTAGACAATTGATTTTAAGCTTCACTTTACGTGCAACCTATTAGAAAATAAAATAAAATGTGCTGTTTATGGCTTTAAGAATTTTCCTGCTGAACCTGATGCAGAAGCTTGGTGATTGTTCTTATTGTATTCAGTAAATTGAGTAAATTAGTAAAACATGTTCATGTCCCACTTGAATTCGCTACTACTATTGGAATATTGAATGTATGATATAGGTATCCTATTGTGTAATATTCTAATATTAGTGTTGTTTTGCTTGTATATTATTATTTCACCAAAGAGAAAATCTATGGCCTTTAGCTATTGACATATTGAGTATTGTTTTGGACTGAGCTTTACTTTGTGCTCAAATTTTGAATTGTTACAGATTAAAAGAAGAGAGATTTAATAATGTTTTTAATTCCATTGCCAGATAATGTTTTGTTGAACAAAAGCAGTTTTGGGGGACCTTACTCTCTGAGAAATGGTTTGGATGTGGCAGCAGAATGGTTCAATGCAACTGTCTTGCACCTTGCTGAAGGTGTTACTGCTGAAGCAGATCCTGAGTACATTATAAAATACGACATTGATGAAGATGATGATGAATGGACAATGGCATTACTTGAAGATTTAGACAAGGGGATTTGATTTTACTAAACTAATATTTACTTGAACATATTTTTTAGAATTGTGTAGTTCCATAAATATCGATACCTCCACCACAGAAGGGTTTTTTAACTCGAAGCAGCCCCATTTAGCTTGTAACCACAGAAACAGCCAACTTTTAATTTTATTGTTTCTGATCTGTGTTGTTTATACTGAATATCATAAGATTCCATTTACTTGATATGCTGACATATGATACCAAAGGAGGTGGTTGCCATGGAAACAGAACCCTTAATCCCTCAACCCTTGATTTCGGATAGGCTAGAAAATGCCAGGTTGTTTGTTTTTATTGAATACTTATTGTCTTTTGATCAAAATTTGGCCTATTTCTTAGTATTCTCTGTATTAATTAATAATTTGACGTCATCAGGGTTGTCATGGCAACTTGATTGATGCATAGGATGATAGCTCTGTCAAAGTTGTACATGATGGCCAAGTTTCATGGCCATAGCTTGCTTCATTCAAAAGTTATGGCTGAAAATGTAATTCATAGTGTTAATTATGGTGCCACTGGAAATTCATCAGATCCATACTTGCCCTTGTATTTAAATGTCCATAAAAATTGCTAATTAAATAATATTTAAAAATTTATAACTCTGCTTCTAAAAGGCAGATTTCCATCATTCAAAAAGCAAAATGTTCAGAAAAATTGGGAGAATTTTTTAGCAGTGATTTCAAGGGTGATGAAAATTAAGGAAAAATGGGCTAAAACTCCCTACTCGGAGTGGCTGAGTTTGATCATGTTCGCGGCGATTTACTCATTGATTGCTGTCGAGCTCTGCACCCCTTACCCCCACCCCGCAAACCAATCCCGTGTCCACTATTCCTTACCTCTCCTGAAGATATCGTAAAGATTCTCAAGATCGGCTTCAATTGTTTTTTCATCAAGCGGCGGCCGCCGCCCCTCGGGGTAAGGGTTAGTTGTCGCTTCATTGGGGTTGACCGCGTAATCGAACAGTTTTACCAGAAACAAGGATATCCTGCAGGATGGAAAAGTACATTGTCGCAGTTGTACATGAACCACAAAATCTTCCTGTTGTATCGCTTTCATGGTTTAAAAAATCTTGGCTCAGAACCTCGGCCGAGTTATAAAGGATGGCTTAATAAAGTGTGTTTGCTGTTATCATCGCGAGGTGAGGAAGCATGGTTTTTCTGGACCCTCTCCAGCCTAACTCATCTGTCGTTTGAAATTCCACATCACACTGCGAGTGAAGGTTCCTCTTCAACTACTTCATATATATATCATATAGCATCATATGATTGTAGCAGCCCGGCTAGCTCAGTCGGTAGAGCATGAGACTCTTAATCTCAGGGTCGTGGGTTCGAGCCCCACGTTGGGCGCTGGAAACTTTTTTTTCTTTTTTTCTTCCAAGATTCTTTTACTTTTGCTTTTTATAACCGTTCAAAGTACCTATAATTTTCCAATAAACGCCATATTCTACGGTGGGCGTCAAATCACAGTATCAGGCAACAAAACTGGCAACGAGTAACCTGTGAAACATGGGCTCGTGCGAGCGCTCGTTATCGAAACCGTCCTTCTGATGGTTTGAAATCATCTTCGGCCATCATTAAGTGCCACTGGTCAGCGAGATTTGCAGAATTATAGAGTTACGGCGTCTTCCTGAGTGGCTTTACAACAGAAGAAAGGTGATTGTATTATGCTACGTTATGCGGAGAGCCGCTGGTCAAAAATGCGAACACTCCGGCTTATCTGATATTGCATGCGCATTTATGAAATTTATGCGCATTTATTTATGAAAGGAGCATAAAACATAAAGCTCGTCATATCATATTGATATTGTATTAAATCATTAGAATCAATAGGATCAATGTGGATTAATTGCTTAATACTTCATACTTCTTTAATGTAAATTAAACGTAGATAATTAATTCACTATGACACAATAACGTTGTTTATTAATTAGAAAAGTAATTATCAACAGATTTTTAGATATTTTCCCTGATATTGTCATCTCAGGGGGATGTTCCATCCGTGAAGTGATGGTACGTTCTATATCGCGTGTTTCTTTTCTGTTCTAATGCTGTAAGCTAAAACGTGAAATTCACCAACGTGTATACACTTTTACGCTACTTTCGCCGCATGTCGGCATCGTCCAATGGAGAACAGGACAAACAAAACACAAACGCAGGCGGTAAAAGTGACAGCGAACCTCAAGCAAGCCAGAAAAAAGGGAAAAAAACCGCGCAAGGGAAATCATCAAAATGTGCTGAAACGTCAAACGACGATGCTCCGCCGGAGTCGCCGGATAACTCCGGAATGGTTCTCGCCGCATACGGCTATGTTCTCGGAGACCAGCTCGGAAAAGGTTCGTACGCGGTCGTAAAAGTTGCGTTTTCAAAAAAGCTGGAACGACAGGTGGCTATCAAGATTATTTTAAAGAAAAAAGCCCCGCCAGACTACATTCACAGGTTTCTTCCGCGCGAAATTGCCGTAATGAGACTGTTAAATCACCCAAATATTATCAGCATGTACGAAGCTATTGAAACCACCTCGCGTATTTACCTCATAATGGAAATGGCAGATGGAGGAGACTTACTGGAGTACATTAAAACCAACGGTCCTGTCGCTGAAGCCGAATCACGTAAATTTTTTCACCAGTTGATCGACGCTTGTGAGTATCTTCACCGGTTAGACGTGGTACATAGAGATTTAAAATGCGAAAATATCTTGCTTGATCACAACAAAAATGTTCTGCTGTCGGATTTTGGTTTCGCAAGGATGCAGCCCATGGATCGCGAGACAGGAAAACGCATGCTCAGTTCTACGTACTGCGGATCATACGCTTACGCCCCTCCTGAGATACTTCGTGGTGTCGCTTACGACGGTACACGCACCGATATCTGGAGCATAGGAGTTGTACTTTACACCATGCTGTATGCAAAACTGCCCTTTGACGACTCCAATCTCAAGCAATTGATGGAACAGATCACCAAACCAGTCACTTTTTCCAGAAAACGGAAAGTCTCCGACGAGGCGAAGCATCTGATTTTGAAAATGCTCTGCGAAGAGAAGGACAGAATCGATATTGCTGGCATCAAAAATCATCCCTGGTTTACGGGAATGAAAATGAACGATTGGATCAAAGCAAACAAGAGAAAAGAAAACCCAGGGAGAAGCGGGGACGGCGGAAAGAACAAGTCACAAGATTCAGGGCTCGGAAAAGAAACTCACAGCGGTGCTCAGGAAATAGAGATGTGAGAAACCGATGCGCATGCGCAAGGTCCTGTGAATCTGTAAATCACTCTTTACCAGTCCATATGCATCGTGTTGTAAGTTGATAGGACAAATTGTAAATTATAAAAAAAAACGTTAGCGCATTTTTGGATATTACAAGTATAGTAACACTGGATTATTATGCTAACGTCTTTTTCATCTGATAGAAATAAACAGCAAACTGACCTTTAACACGTGACTTTTGAACAGAGAATATATTTTCTTGGTCATTCAGTTAAGTTCTTTGCAAACTACACCGACACCACCTTGCGCGCTTGCTAAAATATTACCCGCGACCACCGTGCGCGACTAGTTTCATCAAATCGGGAACGCTTCGCATACTACAAACACATTTCTTACTTTTTTGAAATTCTATTTATGTTTACACGCGGGGAATACTAGGGTGCCACCTTGGGTTTTCCAAAACAATGCGGGAGCAATAACCAACTACTTGCTTACACTTAATCAGTTAATTAATTATTGGTTCTTTTTGAAGTGATCGTTCTTTTGTCACTTCATTTGGTTAAGTGGATTTTTCTATCTTTTTGGGGACTTAAAGATTCTTTATCGCAGAAAGGAGAAACCGTTACTCAAGCAGTAGCACGAAAAAGTTTCTTTAGTAGGAATTTTGTCGAGATAGCTTCTTAAATGCGTAGATTGGTTGATCCTTTATTACAAGGCTTACACAGAACATTCTACTCCTTTACATATAGAGTAACATTTTAACATATGGAGTAACCAATATGGCTGCTGGTCACGTGAGCGAACACTCTCATAGTCCTCTGTCTCCGTTGTACAGACGCGATGTGAAAGTCGCTACAATGCTGCCAATGGAGTCCATATTTTAAGAGTTTTCTCAGGCAGATTGTTTATCATTTATTTCCATGTTTTCATAAGGAAGTTTCTTGTTTTCTAAGAATTTCATATAAGTTATTAAAAGGACGCCGACGGTTATGCACAAAGCTGTGGTCGCTGTCATCGCCCTAGAGACATGGCAAATGAGAAATGTGTTATTTTAAGCTATTCCTTGTCAAAGAGTTGACCATTGCTCCTTGAGCCTTAGAACAGCAATGGCGGAGAGAGAACCTTGACTCAATATCACGTTTCCTTTGTTCTTAACAAACGATTTTGGATTGCTAGCTGCACCCTCAGTATCCATTCATGATGTTTTGTTTTTTTGTATTGATTTCTGCCAAACCAAATGGTTAACAAATACACGGAAGAGTTAGAATTCCTTTATTTATTTGTAATTTTAATTTAATTTAATCCATTTTTACTGCATACAATATACACAAGTAAGCAGCAGGGAAGGACTAGAAGGGAACCGGAGAACCATGCGTGCTAGTCCACCCAACTATTAAAGGTCAACCACACACCGGGGTCTACGTCCCCTACTCTTTTCGAACAGTATTGTGGGATCTTTAACGTCCCACAAGAACATTTCTGTGAGACGGGACCTACGGTTTTTCGTCCTTATCCGAGAAGACTAGAATGCCTAACCATTTGCAGATGTCATAACAAAGGCAGCACATTCTCCTCAGTTATTTTAAGACCTTGAGTGTTGGTCTGGCCGAGGTTTCAACTCACGACCTCCCGCTCGACAGGCCGACGCTCTACCAACTGAGCTACCGGGTGGCGTAAGATACGTAGCCCGACATCGACAGACGTAAATCGAAGCTGTTAGCTTTCTTGGTCGTTGCCGGTACGGCATTTTCCATTTGTCCTCGCATTTCTTCGGTAGAAAGAAAAGCTACTTTTCCTTCTCCAGTTTTGCCAAATTGTTTAGTTTAGTATCACTTGACGTGATCATTTTCCATATAAGGGCAAAACAAGGTATCTGAGCTGACAACCGAGATTTAGTGAGCTAATCAGAAGACTAGTAATGCTATATTCGAGGTTGAATTAATAATGGTAATTGAACCGAGTGGAGTGCAATTTGGTCTGAAATCATACGCGTGATTTCAAATACCGAATGAGCGCGCAGCGCGAGTTCGATTTGAAATCACAAGAATGATTTCAGACCAAAATTGCATGACACGAAGTTCAATTACCACTTTATTACATCCAGTTTTGAAATCACACAATTTAAAAGTCCTAATACATGATTTTTGTTATAATATTTAATATTTTATTGTAAATTTAATTGGTTGTTTTATTTTTGTGTTTATTCTAATTGGTTGAAAACAAAGATGCGATTTAGAGCCTAAGATAGTGCGATTCGTGAAGAAATCACACTGCTATAGGCCAATCAAATTCCAGGGACCACTTGTGATTTCAAAATGGATGTAATAAAGCAATAAACCACTGTTTCTATGGGTTTACCCGCATAATAAACCACGCTCAGTTGTTAAAAGGACGCCGACGGTTATGCACAAAGCCGTGGTCGCTGTCATCGTGATAGCTACAAACTTCCACACCCTACTGACATGGCAAATGAGAAATGTGTTATTTTAAGCTTCTGTGCGATTCGTGAAGAAATCACACTGCTATAGGCCAATCAAATTCAGGGTCCACTTGTGATTTCAAAATGGATGTAATAAAGCAATAAGCCACTGTTTCTATGGGTTTACCGGCGTAATAAACCACGCGGGACGTTGGGAGAACACGAGAAGAGCTTGTAAATCACGAGCAGCGGGCGAGCGATTTACGACTCCTTCGAGTGTTCTCCCAACATCCTAAGTGGTTTATTACACCGGTAAACCCATAGAAACTGCGGTTTATTGCTTTTATAAACTAACTTTAAATAAAAACAGAAAATGCTTTTCTTTTCTATGGGTTTGCCGCCAAAATAACCCATAGGCTTTCGACCAATCAGCGCGCGCGTAGTATCCGAGTTATTTTATAAAATTGAATAACTCATATTATTATATCTGCAACCCTTGTATATGAGCAAACGCGCGCTCTGATTGGTTCTCTACTCATTGTATATCAGCTCATATACCATTGGCACGGAAAACGGCCATCATGGTGGGATGATTTCTTGAATTATACAGGGAGAAATTCAAGTCTTGCTTAAAAATCATACACCAAAAAGATACTACCGAAGCAAATAAATATGGAATGAAATTATTCGACGGTAAGTGAGCAAATTATATTGCGAAATTGTTTACTACGAACGAAAGTGAAACTCTTACAAACAGCCGCCATTTTGAAAGATCTGTGAAGCCCGTAAACTGAGTTTTATTTCTGCCTACTTTTTCCACTTTAAAATTCTCAAACTAATTTGCTAACTCGAAAAAAAATTGACAAGTACATTAAAGAGATGTTTGAAAACGAGCCAGACTCGTGTTTGAAACATTTTTACACATCGGCTCTACAATATGTCGGCTCGACAACAACATGGTTCTGTTCAAAAACAATAACAAAGTCAATTCTTGTCGTACAAACTAAATCCAGTGTCTCATAAGCGAGGGTTTGGAGATATAATAATTAGCAATTATTCCACGAAATCGAGTCGTATATGAGCTATAGCCAACGAGGCGCTACGCGCCTCGTTGGCTAATAGGGAGCTTACGAATCGACGACGTTTTCACGACGACGACGTTGGTTCACGTTTTTTGCACCATGCCGCCGTCCTGTAAGTTTATTACTTACGATTCGTAGCAAAGACGACGAGATCGTTGGGGGCCGTGTAAAACTTTCCAGAAGTTTGTTTGTTTTTAATTTTCACTAGCGGAGTAATGTGAAGCAAAGTTGGCAAACGTCAGCCGGAGAAAAGAAACCTTTCATTTCTTTACTCTTATGGGAACAGATATATAAACGAATAAGGATTTTCCACTTTTACCGCGAAGTTGAAAAATCAGTAAATCCAGAGCGTTGCACTGAAACTACGAAAGGTTCGATTTGGACGAGGAAAACAAGCAAAGAAGAATGCGTGACCTATTTTCGTTTCCATAAGAGGATATTACCCCTTTAGCCCTTTGCTTAAACTGCCGGCGGCTAGTTGACGAGATGACTGCTTACAACGTTTTAGTTTTAGCTCCGCTATTTGATAAACGTTCCCAAGGTAGACCTGTAATACTCTAGTGAAACAACAATAACACTCCGAACGCTTGAAAAGGTCTAGAAATACACTATAATTCAAGATCAGCAAACGAGAACACAATCTACTGGTGCAAGCACTTTTTAGGATGTATAATAAATTGAAGAATAACAACAGCTGTGTTCAAATACTAAAATACACAAAATATATTTTGCTACAACAATAGCAGTAGTTCTCTTCTTAGTTCTTTTTCGAAATACTGACAGGACTTTTTAAAAATATAAAACATCTTTTCAGTCCTTTCGAATTCACGTTACACTAAAGAATCTGTTAGACCCCAATCAAGAATGATTAATATAAAACAGCTTTCATACAACAATTTGATTTAGACACTTTGCTTTCACTCGCCGTTTCGCTCTTCGAGCTATCCATCATGCGTTATCCTTGGTTGTTACTTGAATGAAACTAGCCAAAAAACAAAACCATATGTAAAGAACTTGTTACTAATGTGATAAGTGGATTATCTAGCCAAGCCACTGAATGTATCCAAAGAAAACTTCTTAGATAAGCCTTAAGTCCTGCTGAAATCCACGACGCCGGCAAATCTCTCTTATCAACGTCGTCGACTTTGATGTGACGGCGGCCAGTGCTCAGATAGGCATGCGCAATAGGTACGTGACTCAATCCAACGGCGTCGTCGTGAAAAAGTCGTCGTTTCGTAAGCTCCCTATTAGCTCATATACGACTCGATTTCGTGGAATAATTGCTAATTATCCGCTAGGTTGACTTGAAAGACGAAAATCTAACTTTGAATCGTTCGGGATTATTCGGGAGATTACTCGGTCCGTTGCTTGGAAAGTATTGGCCCTCGTGGGACCAGAAATGATGAAATCTGATAAGCTGATATTAGTTATTGGCCCTCGGATTGCTTTAGTCGTGTAATAAATAACGATACATGGCTTTCCAGAGCTTTATAACGTGATACCTGGCCAGCACACTTACCCAACAGAACCTACAGAGCAACCGGTTACTGTTGAATTCCCTGCTTTGGCAGCTGCTCCACCCAAAAACAAGCACATCCGGGAGTTTGGATGATCAATACATAAGAGATGGCGTACATCGCTGTGATGAAATAAACAGCGCTTTTTAATCACGTAGTAATATTTCACATGCGAACAACCATGCAGTGTGACCATTCTTCAGATTGCTAATGAACAGTACTGTGCTGTTATACTGTTTGTTTAAACATACGTTGAGGTTTTCAATTTTCATCTGTGGATAAAACCATGCAGAGTGACCATCGTTTTGGAAAGCTACTGAACTTACAATACTGTGTTTGTACTGTTTTACTATAAAATGTGGTCTTATTTTTTTCATTCGTGATAAATAATACAGCCCTTCTTTGAAGAGGATAACGTTTACTGTCTACTCTTCACCTTTTGATTCCTTAAAAGGAATTGTTCTGATATTTACATTGCACACTTGGTTTGCTCCAAGTCAAAAGAAAGACAAGAGTGTTGTTGACTCATTCTGCAAGTGCCAGTTACTTACTCCGGGTCGTCCAAACACCGTGTCTGAATCCCTCGTTGTTTGGCATCCTCTTGTAATAGTTTGATTGAACCATTTGCACAGGTTTCCCTAAAAAACAAGTTCCGCAAACTGATTGGACAGGTGCAGTTAGAAGTGGTTTTAATTTTACCGTCGATTAATTTTCGCTATTGGTTTGGCTTTGTATTGTAATGAAAGCTGATTGGCTAATAATCTCGTACCAAAAAAAGAAAAAAACTAAAACCAGGCGTGATTGGCTAGCACGCGTTTTCCCGCGCTTAATGCTGGCAGCATTTTATTTCTTTGATTCTGATTGGTTATTGTACTACGGAAAACGTTTTTGATTTATTGGTCGGAAGAATTGCTTGGTTTGGTTGTGGTTTAACAGCACCGATGTATACACTTTCCGTTCTATCTCGGCTTGTAAAAAATAAAGTTAGTACGGATGAAAAGGAACAAATACTTCACAAAAGTATGAAAATGCACTGCGAAAATCTACTTAAGCTACATAAAGTTGCAAAATTGAGAGACTACACCATTTGAGGTGTCAGTACCTAAACACTCGTCTCACACATTTGAGTTTCGTTTTCCCCATGTCAATGTTGCCACCGATGCAAAGCAACGCTGACAACTAAAACATTCAACTTTGAAAGGTGGAGAACCAGGGAGAGCTGAAAAATCACTGTACTTAGCCTTTGTGCCTGCAGTGACGGATTTAATTGGTGTTTTGTACTCAGTGTGTCTTACACATTTTGCAACTTGTTGTAGCAATAATTACGTCCTGGTATGAACATTATGACAAAAAAAAAGCATTAACGCTTTTACTTACAGTCGAGGACCGTTGATATTGTGAACAACAATAACAATGAGTTCGTTGATCTGGTCAACTTTCAGATTTGGCAGTTCTTTCTTCCCAAAAAAGCTGAAATTAATTTCATGATAACATAAACAAGCATTTCAATCGAAGGAAAGGGATAGGCTTGGAGATCTCTCTATTAACAGATTATAGTTAACACACTTTTCTCTTATAAACACAGAACTTCATAAACGATTTTAAAGAAATTTTGACCACATAGATTTCTTGGCGGGGCTAAACAAGTTCTATGAAATATTAATGGTACAGACCTACCGACTCCTAGCTGAATTCTGAAGGTTTATTAATTTGAGAGCTGTTTGATAAAGGAAATAAAACAAAATATTCTTACAAGTTCTTTTATTGAAGTTTTATTTTATATGATATTGTATTTACTAACCTTTCTCTTCTGTATGCATGATGACCTATACGACTGCCGTTCACCATCAGGCGAACAATTCCCCTGGAGCTCTCTGCAAACTAAGTAAACAGAGTGGATTGACTGTGGCAACCTCATTACCAGGGTCCTCTCTTTCTCGAGGTAGAGAGAGGACAAGTCAAGTCAAGTCAAGTCAATTTTATTTAACTTACACAGAATATTATGTACATAAAGTTACAATATTATTTAAAAAAAAAAAAGAGGAGAAGGGAAAGTAAGTTTGTCAATTTGCTGTTATGGTGTAGAGTCTGGGACACCTAAAAAGTTATTAAACTAATCGAGTAGGTGCCCCAAATTAATTACTTCATGAGCAAAAGGAATAGAGTTAACAACATTTTTTTGTTAAAAAAGTATTACTTCTTATACTAATTACTAACATTATACTTGAACATATAAACAATTCCTTAAGAATCAAAATTAACAAAAATATGAATATAGAAAAATATCCAGTCACTTTTAAACAGATTAAAATATATAAATGGTTTAAACGGATCTAAAAATATAAAAAGGGATACTCTAAATTTTCGATCGCCTTCTGTACAAAATAAAGCTAACTAATTACCATCGTCATACCCGTCAAACATAGAGTTCTTAACGTTTTGACGAAATCTAGAAAAAGGAGTAATCTGTTTTACAGCCAGAGGTAAAGAATTCCAAAGTTTAGCACCAGAAAAACAAAGAGAACGTGTTATGGTCTCCCTGTTTGGTCATTTGCATGTGCGCGCGCAGATCACGCACATGACATTCATAGTATGACAGATTTGAGTCACGCTTGTAAGTCCACCATCTTGGATGTTAACCCGTACCAAATACATGACAATTTTGGCGACGAGGATGGGATATATGGAGTTTTATTTGCGGTAGAACGGTAAAATCCTATCGCTACTACGTCTAACTGGAGTGACGATGTCAAACAACGGAGACGAAGCGCAAAGACTCGCTCGCAATATCGGCAAGGTTCAGAAGTTTGTCGCGGGAACCGACTTTGAAGCTTACGCTGAACAACTGGAGTTCTTTTTCGTCGCAAATGGTGTTACTGATGCAAAACAGAAAAAGGCAGTCCTACTGACGAATCTTCCGACCGATATCTACCAGTTGGCGAAAGATTTGGTTGCCCCAGCTCTATTGAGGGAAGATTCTGTTACGTACGAAGGGGTGGTCCAGCGACTACAAAAGCAGCTTAAACCGCAAAAATCCGCTTTGGTCGCAAGATACGAGTTTGACAATAGAGCACGAAACATCAGTGAAACGGTGAGTGAGTATGTTGCGGTCTTAAAACATTTAGCCATGGAGTGTAAGTTTAATGAGGCCATGCGATTGGAGCGACTGAGGGACCGGCTGGTCTCCGGAATTCGCGACAAAAGAATGATGTCTGAACTCCTAAAACTGAATCTCGAGGAACTTACATTTGATATTGCCGTTGCCAAATGTATTGCAATTGAGCAGTCTTATAAAGATGTTGAAGCTATGCAAGGGGGTAAAGAGCCAAACCCTGTGAATAAACTATACAAGGCAAAACCAAGTAAGCAAGGTAATCCCTTAGTTAAACCGAGAAGGGAACACAGAGAAGCCAAAACACTTGAGCTCAAGTGTTACCGCTGCCATGGAAACCATGATCAGAAGAGCTGTCCCTTCAAGAAACAAGTGTGTCATTATTGCAAGAAAACAGGACACATTCAGAGAGCTTGCAAGAAACGAGGTAAAGTAGCTGTAGATCACCTGGGTAGTGATAACAGTGAGTCTGGTGACGAATGCCCCAGTAGTGATGATGATGATTTCCTAGCCAGTTTGGAAGTAAATTCCATCGGGAATAAGGCTGATGTGATCTGGGTTACCCCTGTTGTTGATGGGAAACCTCTCAAAATGGAGCTAGACACGGGGTCTGCGGTGTCTGTCATCCCTTACAAACAGTTCAAGGAACTTTTTAGCCGTAAGAAATTGCAAAAAAGTGAGATAACACTTAAGACCTACACTGGGGAAAAGATTACTCCCAAAGGAAAAATCAACTGCAGTGTTGAGTACAAGGGCCAAACTAAGCAGCTTCATGTCCAAATTATTGAGACACCAGGACCAGCTTTATTTGGGCGTGATTGGCTATCTGAGATTAAGTTGGACTGGGGCGAGATTAAAGCTCTCAAGTTGGGCCGGGTTAAGGTTGGGGTGGCTCAAGATAAGGTAGACAAGCTCATTGCCAAGTATAAATCTGTGTTTGCTGATGCACTAGGCACCCTTAAAGGACAAAAGGCAGATCTTAAGGTGGAAGAGAATTGCCAACCACGGTTCTTTAAGCCTCGACCAGTACCATATGCATTGCGACCCAAGGTAGAGGCAGAGCTTTCACGTCTTGAAAAGGAGGGTATCATCAGCAAGGTAGGCTACAGTGAGTGGGCAAGTCCTATTGTGCCTGTTGTTAAGCGCAATGGCTCAGTACGTGTGTGTGGAGATTTTAAGGTCTCTGTCAACCCAGTTTTGATTGCAGAACAGTATCCCCTACCACGTATAGAGGATATCTTTGCCAATTTAGCTGGAGGGAAGCATTTCAGTAAGTTAGATCTGCGTCAAGCATACCATCAAATGGAGGTTACCCAGGAGTCAAAGAAATATTTGACCATCAACACGCACAAGGGTCTATTCCAATATAATCGGCTAGTTTTTGGGGTGACCTCAAGCCCTGCAATTTGGCAACGTTCAGTGGACCAGGTATTCCAAGGAATTCCTGGAATACAATGCATTTTGGATGACATGATCATTTCTGGGAAGACAGATGAAGAACACCTTGAAAATCTAGAAAAAGTATTGAAGCGCTTACAAGATACTGGCCTTAGAGCAAACCGAGAGAAGTGCGAGTTCTTCAAAGAGAGAGTTGAGTTTTGTGGGCATGTGATTACTAGTGAAGGCCTGCACAAGACCCAAGAGAAAGTTAATGCAGTAGTTGATGCACCAAGGCCCGAGAATGTGTCACAACTCCGCTCATTCCTTGGACTTGTCAATTACTACAACAAGTTTCTGCCGAATGCAGCCACAGTTCTCCACCCATTGCACCAGCTGCTTGAGCAGAATAACAGATGGCAGTGGACACCACAGTGTGAGCATGCTTTTAAGGAGGCTAAACGCTTAATAACATCCGAGCTGGTTTTAACTCACTACAACCCAGCTTTGCGGGTTAAGCTGGCATGTGATGCCTCGCCCACAGGAATAGGAGCAGTGCTTTCACATGTCATGCCAGATGGAACTGAAAGACCAATTGCCTTTGCATCCAGGTCCCTCACAAAGACCGAACGGAAGTATGCACAGATTGACAAGGAGGCATTATCGATCGTGTGGGGGGTCAAGAAATTTCATGTCTACCTCTATGGGCGGCGCTTCACGCTCATCACTGATTACAAGCCACTGGAATCCATTTTTCATCCTGAGAAGGGAGTACCTGCTATGACTGCAGCAAGGCTCCAGCGGTACGCACTGTTCCTGGCTGGATTTGAGTATGACATTGATTACAGGAACACTAAGAAACATTGCAATGCAGATGGGTTGTCAAGACTTCCACTACAGCAATGTGAAAAGGGGGAGTTGGATGTTGATTCAGTGGAGGTGTTTCATGCAATGCAGCTTAATGTGCTACCTGTATCCAGTGAAACTGTTGCCAAGGAGACCCAACGTGACCCCATTTTAGCCAGAGTTTATGATTCTGTGGTGAAGGGGTGGTCAGTACGTGTAGAGGGAGATGCGGGATACTATGAACGCCGTAATGAACTTACAGTCCACCGGGGCTGTATCCTTTGGGGAATGCGAGTAGTGATTCCCAGCAAGCTGCAAAAGAGGGTGCTAAATGAGTTGCACGACAGTCATTTAGGAATAGTTAAGATGAAGGCTTTAGCAAGAAGTTATGTATGGTGGCCGAACATCAACCATCAACTGGAGGAAGTCGCCAGGAAGTGCAGTGGATGTCAGCAGAACCAGAAGATGCCAAGCAAGGTACCCTTACACCCCTGGGAATGGGCCATTTCGCCTTGGCAACGCATTCATATTGATTATGCTGGCCCATTCCAGGATTCCATGTTCTTAGTGGTTGTTGATGCACATAGCAAGTGGCCAGAAGTCATCCCAATGAAGTCAACTAACTCCTCCAAGACCATTGAAGTTCTTAGAAACCTGTTTGCAAGATTTGGAATTCCTGAGCAGTTGGTTAGTGATAATGGCCCTCAATTTGTGTCTGAGGAATTCCAGGCATTTTCCAAATGCAATGGTATAAAGCACATTACTTCTGCACCATATCATCCAGCCACCAATGGTCTTGCTGAGAGAACAGTGCAGACCATTAAGCAAGCTTTGCGCTCCATGAAAGGGAGTTACAAGCCAGTAGAGGAGAAGTTAGCAAAGTTCCTTATTGCCTACAGGAACACTCCTCATTCGTCGACAGGAGAGAGTCCTGCACAGCTGATGCTAGGCAGACCATTACGTACTCGTTTGGACCTACTGAAGCCGAACCGGAACCAGAAGATGGTGAATAAGCAACATGAGCAGAGCATGCAATCTGCGAGTGCTAAAGGTCAACCGACCCGGCAACTGGAGGTGGGAGACAAAGTGATGACACGAGACTACCGGGGAGATCTGAAGTGGCGTGCTGGACGTGTTGTTGAGAAAACGGGACCATTGATGTACAAGGTTCAAGTGGCACCAGATTAAATCTGGCGCAGACACCTTGATCAGCTAATTTCTACTGGAGTACAACCAAATTGGGAAGGTGTCTGTGAGACACCCAGCAAAAGTCCAGATCCCATTCCAGACAGCATACAAGTATACCAACCAGATGTTCCTGCTACAACCGGCACAGCTCCGCCGGTACCAGTGACTAGCTCACAAGAACAAATTGCCACTCCCGAACCTGCAAGTGAGACTCCTACAAAGACACCACCACCCGGAGTAGATCTGCCAGTAATGAGTGACCGGCGATACCCCCAGAGAGAGCGGAGAGCCCCACAGAGACTAGATCTATGAACTGTTGTAACTGTTGTTAAAGTGCTACTGAAAACTTGTTAGCTTGTATACTGTTGTGTTGAAGTTAGGACACCGTACAGTTTCTTCTTCAATATTGTCATTTTATTACCTCATGTTTTTGTTGGGAGGAGATGTTATGGTCTCCCTGTTTGGTCATTTGCATGTGCGCGCGCAGATCACGCACATGACATTCATAGTATGACAGATTTGAGTCACGCTTGTAAGTCCACCATCTTGGATGTTAACCCGTACCAAATACATGACAGAACGAATACCATATTGTGTGGTCTGGACTTGGTTTACAAACAGGTCATTGTTATTTGATTGACGTGTATAATATGAATGAACAGAGGATATTGGCTTGAAGTAATCAGTAAAACAAGATGGAGTTAATTTATGAAACCACTGATAAACAAAAGAAAGAATTTCAACTTGGATTATATCACAAAATTTTAAAAGATTTAGAGATTTGAGCAAGGGTGCTGAGTGTGATGCAGGTTCAGAGAATGTCATAATCCTGACTAAACGCTTTTGTAAAGTGGTCAAAGGTTTTAAATAGGTTGGGTATGTTAGACCCCAAACATTGACACCATAAGTAAAAAAAGGATAAATTAGAGAATTATAAAGCATTTTTAATATATCAATGTTAACGTAATACCTCAATTTTGAAAAAATTCCTACAGTTTTTGACAGTTTCAGACAAAGCTCATCAATGTGACTTTTCCAGGTTAGATTAGCATCAAAAGTAATACCAAGATATTTAACTGTAGACACTTGCTGAATATTAACACCATTAATTTTTAGATTTAAAGTCTTATAAGGTTTCAGTTTTTTAGAATGAAAGAGAATGAAATTAGTTTTTACAATACTAAGTGCCAGTCGGTTAGATTTCATCCACTCAGCAACTGTAGTAAGCTCATGATTTAGCTTAAGTTCAAGATCAATCAGGTTCTTGCATGCATAGTATATATTAGTATCATCAGCAAACAGGTGAAACGTAAGTGATTCTGAGACATTAGGTAAGTCATTAATATATAATAAAAATAGCAGAGGTCCAAGAACAGACCTTTGAGGGACCCCACAAGTGATAGAAAGATGATTAGAGTCATGACCATTGGCACACACGAACTGTTGTCTGTCAGACAGATAAGATTGAAACCAGTCATAGGCCACACCTCTTATTCCATAATGGTGCAATTTTAACAAAAGAATAGAATGATTCACCGTATCAAAAGCCTTTTTTAAGTCAATAAAAATTCCACAGCCAAATTCGTTGTTATCAATGGAATAGCGAATAGATTCAGTGATGCTTAAAAGTGCATGATTAGTTGAGTACTTTCGCCGAAAACCGAACTGGAGTGGGTAGAGAATACTATGACATTGAAGATAACTGTAAAGGCGCTTATGCATAGCTTTTTCAAAAATTTTGCTAAATATAGATAGGACAGATATAGGTCTGTAATTATCTTTGTCTTGTCTAGAGCCTTCTTAAAGACTGGAGTAACCTTTGCTAGTTTAAGTTTATTGGGGAAAATGCCACTCGGAAAGGAATCATTTATCAAAGATGAAAGAATAGGAGCAATAGGAGTCTTAAGTATTTTTAACAAAGGGATTGGAATACTAAATGGCCCAATAGATTTGCTATTGTCTATTTGAGATATAAAATCCTCAACTTCATTTGATGTGACAGGGGAAAGGAACATCGACTCTGAATAGGTCCCCTTTAGAAAAGAGGAAGGAGAGCAGTTACCAGAATAAATGGCCTTCCCAGTATTTTTGCCCACATTAACAAAAAAATTGTTGAAAATGTTTGCAATAGCAGAGGGATTGTCAATAACCGTTCCATTTTCATTTAGGGTAGGTATATAGTCAGCTTTGAGTTTGCTTATATTAATTATTGACCTAATTCCAGACCATATTTTTTTAATATTATTTCTATTTCATAAAAAGTAATCTTTTAAGTAATTGGTCTTACTAGCCTTGATGTCCTTAACCACACTGTTCCTGAATTTTTTATGAAGGGCTATCAGATTTGGACTTGGCTCTTTACACTTGTTAATCCGAGAAAAGAGTTTATCCCTGTGTCTTATTTTAGCAAGTATGTCTTTAGTAATCCAAGGTTTTGTGCTTAACTTAATCTTATGCTTAGAGAGTTTTTTGCAGGGCACATGAACATTGACAAGATGGGAAATTTTATCATAGAAGAAATCAAATTTTGCTGATGTATCTAAATCATTGTCAGAAATACTAGTCCAGTCAATATGTAAAAAACTGTCGATAAATTTCTCCTCATTAAATTTAGAATAATCATTTTTAAAGTAATTAAGAATTTTATAATTAACTTTAATATTATCAACAATCAAAAATTGAGGAAGATGATCAGAAATTTTTAGGACTAAGTTACCACTGATAGCATGCATGGAATATGAATTTGCAAATATATTATCAATTAAGGTTGCAGATTTTTCAGTGATACGTGTTGGTTGTAAAATGTAAGGAAGAAAAAAATAAGAGTTAAGCATTTGTAGGAAATCATTTGATTCAGGATTGTTTTCACAATTTAGCAAGTTAATATTAAAATCACCCATAAGAAAAATATTCTTGTTTTCGTTAGTTAAATGAGATAGAGTAGATTCAAGATGTTCTTTAAACCTTACAGGGTTGGAGGAGGGGTGCCTGTAGGCACAGCAACATAGAATATTTTTATTTTTAGTGTTAACAATTTCAACCCAGATAGTTTCAAACTGGTCATCAGTAATGCTCAGGTCAGCTCGTTTGAAGGCATTTAGAGACTTGCTGGTATAAATTGCCACACCACCAGCAGCAGACTTTGTGGGTTGAGAGTGAAGTGTGAAACCATCTAAGTTGTTACTCATTTTAAAACCTGTAGAAATGTTTTCCCTAGTTTCACTAATACCTACAATATGAAAATGGAAAGTCAAGGATGCGAGTGTAGTCTGTAAATCACTTAGATGGGCGTCAAGACTATTCAGATTAATATGAAATAGGGAGAGAGAAGAACTGGAAGCTTGTGAGGTTAGTTTTTCAAAATCAGAAGGAAGATAGTACTTAGAATTGATTGGATTAGGTATGTTCGATTCTATATCAGACATATCTAAACTATTTAAGCCAGATATTTTAGACATTATATCAAGGGATGGTAGCAATTCGATATCAGAAGGTTTCCTTGTGTTCATGAGAGTACAGAATTCAAAATCATTTAAAAAACTAAAAGGAAAAATATTTGCAACACATAATTTACAAAACCATACCTTACTTAGTTGCAGCTGTTGATAATCGGAATAGGTTAAGCCATTGCATTTGTAGTGAATCAAACGTAGACAGTTACCACACTGAAGTGCTCGATTATGGCTGATGATTACATACTTTTGGCATATGCCACAAAGAGATTTAACGTTAGAGGATTTATGCGATACGTTGGTCATTCATTTGATTTGAGAGAGTATAATGTAAGACGCCAAGGAAAAACAGTTCATTAAGTAGACGGAGGAGAAGTCATTGAACCGGGATCACTTGGTCTATCTCTAATTATTAATTTATCCAAAGAGAAGTAGGCAATCTTTCCTTGCTGTTTGGCTTGCTTCAGTTGCGGCAATTGAGATCTTCTTTTTGCCATAGTATCTTCAGCCAGATCTTCAAATATACTAATTCCCTCAGGCTTAATCCTTCTTGCTTTCCTTATAATAGATTCTTTCGCTTTGAAGCTAGTGAATTTACATACAACAGTTCTCGGTTTCGGGGTTCCATCTTGCCTAGAAGGACGACCAGTACGATGGGCTCGTTTGATCTCAGGAGCGGGATCAAGGTCCAATTTCTCGACAAGCACGTTCTTAATTTTCTCTTCCGTATCTTCCCACCTTTCATTAGGATCTTCACTAATTCCTTCAAAGCGGAGATTGTTTCTTCTACTTTGATTTTCCAAATAAGTGGTCTTCTGGAAATATTTGTCGACAGTTTCTTGGAGACTAGAGACATTGGCGTCCATTGACATAATCTTCTCCTTTTGCTCGGATATATCATCTTGGCTGAACTGCAGACTTGCCTTAAGATCTGCAACATCTTTGACTATGCCATCAATCCGAGAAGTGATATTAGTAAATACAGAATCCATAAGAGTCTTAAACATTCGTTCCTGCACTTTGAGAAGATCTTGGATGCTGCTGGATGAAAGCTCCGGTAGTTCGAATTCTACGGCTTCTTCTGATGGGGAGCTTACTTTTTTCTGATTTTTCTTTTTGTCAGGCATAATAAATTAATTATATTGAAGTAACTGAAGCAATACTAAAAAGATTCAGAGAATAATTCAATCGTTTCACTTAGACCGGGCGGGAGTAGTAAAAACATACAACCGCCATCTTCGCTGACCGCTGTCAGAGCCGTCCCAATTGAGTCGTCCAAGTGCTCAAAATCTAGAACGCTAGAATGGGATTTGTTCTTAGTATTGTATTTATTTTCTCTGTTTTTTCTTTTTGTTGTTGTTGTTGTTTAATTTTTTTTTTTTTTTTTACAGCCTGACGTCCGATCTCACCAAATATAAATGTAAAGCGCCTTTGAACATGATATGAAAAAAGTGCGCTATATAAATTCATTATCATTCTCTTATTCTCTCTTGAAATCCAAGCAGCATAATTTTGATAGTATAAGCATAATTTTAAGAAAGTATTCCGTCATAATTTCCAAAATTCTAAGCACTGCGCATGTTAAAGTCATTCTAACGCGCACAATCGACAGAAGCCTATCTCCGAGAACTGTCACAATCGCGGTTAGGGCGATATAATATTTTCTTGGAAACTAAAAGACGTATTTAGGACCTCAATATTTTCTTCAAATTGGTCAATTTACCTTTTTTGAAGCGTGTCCCCAGAAGGCGGCGATATAATCACAGCTAGGACTTGGCTGTGGGCAGTAACTGTAATTGATTCCGTCTGATAGCCGTCCAAGTGCTGTGCTTCCGCACCACCACAAATTATTCAACATCCAACTAAAAACGAGAAAAGATGTAGTGTAACTACAGGAACCCCAGATTTGCTTTTGGCAAGAATACAATCAATGATGAACTTATCAAAATGATGTAGAAAGAGAGCTAACCAAAAACATGAGCAATTCTTGTTGTGTTTTATTTTTTCTCACCCTGCCATAGTGTCTTCAAGTGTAATGAATCTATTGCCGAAATCGGAGAAAACATGGGCTTCCTTAAATGTTCCTGACCAAAGCAAACTCTGCAAAATGAACCAATATTTACTCTTACTTCACTGGCACAAGAAGAGGAAAGAAAGTTCTTAAAAATGTTTAAAATCTTAACCCAGAGAGTTGGATAGTTTTGGGCATACAGATGAAATTATCATTTTTGTCATTTCATAATTATAATCATTCACTTACTCCGTACTTTTAGCAGTATATATATAATATATATACAGATATGCATGC
Source organism: Ricordea florida (assembly GCA_949710005.1). NCBI lineage: Eukaryota > Metazoa > Cnidaria > Anthozoa > Corallimorpharia > Ricordeidae > Ricordea > Ricordea florida. The sequence goes on from OX453274.1 coordinate 36,640,644, forward strand.
ACAGATTGATATGCACGTTGCATTCAACAAATGGCAAGGAAATAAAATAAAACCGTTTTTAAAAACAATGCGCGGCTCACTTCAGTTTAAATTTTAGAAAGGCATGGATGAAATCACTTGACTCGCGTAAGCAATGGCTTGAGGTTGATAGCTGAATTTTGATGGTCACAAACAGTCGAATCTTGATTGGTGTAGACCGTGGCAGCTTGGTGAATCTTGATTGACTAAAACACCTCAATCTTGGAGGATATAAGCAGCCGAATCTTGATTGAAATACAGTTTAATCTTGTATCCCGATTGATACAAACAGCCGCATCTCGATTGATACAAACAGCCGCTTCTCGAATGATACAGACAGCCGCATCTTTATTGATACAGACAGCCTCATCTCTACTGATACAAACAGCCGCATCTCGATTGATATAAACAGCCAAATCTCGATTGATACACATAGCTGCTTCTCCATTTATACAGGCTGGCGCTTCTCAATTGATACAGACAGATGCATCTTGATCGATGCAGACAGTCGCAACTCGATTGATGCAGATAGCCCAATCTCTATTGATACAGATAGATGCTTAACAAATTGACCTCAGTTTTTTATGCGTCTGTCCTCTTATTGATGATAAATTGCGTCATAACATTGTCAAAGTGTTGTAGATCCACGAGCCGATAGGCGAGTGGATCTACAACAAACTTTGACAATGTTATGACGCAATTTATCATCAATAAGAGGACAGACGCATAAAAAACTGACGTCAATTTGTTTTTTACAATAACAAAACGCGAAAAAGGTCAAATGAAGACTTAAATGAAAAGAAAACGCAAGTAAACAGCAAGTAAACTCGAAAAATGCTGAATTTTATTTAAATTGACGCAATCAGGGCGCAACTATTCTCGATAACTTTTCTCGCCTTCTCATTGGCTTGTGACAACACGTAATACAATTTGATTGGGTAAAAATCTGACTGTTTGACAGCTCACTTATCACGCGAAAAAACCTTGCATAAATTAAAATTTTATGTGTCTGTTCTCTTATTGATGATAAAAATTAGCCAATCAGCGCGCGAGAATTCGCTCAGTTATTGTAAAATTCGCGATTGATACAGACAGATGCTTCTCGATTGATACAGGCAGCCGAATTTAGTACAATTATTCTCAGGCTCTAAGTCGCCTCTAACTGAGAAAAATTAACTTCTTTATGGAATTAAACAACGTGACAGAACACTGACCAAAATAAATAAATAAATAAATAAATAAATAAATATACATTTATATAGCGCCATTTTCCACTAATTGTCCATGGCGCTTTACAATGCTTTAAATTAAAATCCTAATTCTTTAAAAACCTAAAATCCTAAATCCTAAAAGTTAAAATCCTAAGAATTAAATACGCTACATAATACAATTAGGCTACAAATAAAAAGTAAAAACTACAAATCAAATGCACGCTTAAAAAGATAAGTCTTAAGATTAGCCTTAAAAACTGCCTCTGATGATGAAAGTCTGATCTGGAGGGGTAGTTTATTCCAGAGCCTTGGTGCCGCCACGGAAAAAGCCCTTTCACCATACGTTTTAAGATTTGCTCTAGGCTCATCAAGCAACCTCTTGTTTGAAGATCGTAGTGTCCGACCAGAAATGTTAAATCGCAGTAGGTCTCTAATGTAATCAGGGGCCAGTCCATTCAGAGCTTTGTAAGTTAACAACAATATTTTGAAAATAATCCTAAAATGAACTGGCAACCAATGTAAGCTCCTTAGTATTGGTGTGATGTGTTCATGCCTTCTAGTCAAGGTAACAAGGCGAGCTGCTGAGTTCTGTACAAGCTGAAGTCTATTAATCAGATACTTTGGGAGACCGTACAGTAGGGCATTACAATAGTCCAAACGCGATGTTATGTAAGCGTGAACAATGGTCTCAGTAGTACTCTGGGATAGGTATCGCCTAATTTTAGCTATACTACGAATGCGGAAAAAGTATTGCATTACGCATTTTCAAAGTTCGTCGACTTTTCCTCTTTCGGTTTCTTCACGTGGGATTAGCGTGCCTGAAAGCGGATGTTAATTTTATCGATCAAGGAACATTTGTGGGATCCATTTTTGGTGAAATAATGAAGTCTAAGTTACATGCTTAGGTTGACAAGACGGTATAAGTTAGTAAGAACTGTGGAGCAGTGGAAACAATTAATTAAAACGCATCGCATCCTCTTCACCGCCTGATAATATTAAACGCTGCATAAATTTATGGCAATAAAGCAATGTCTAAAAAACTTTTGCAGTTTGAGTTGCAAGTAGGGGAACAGCAATTGCAGATAGATCATTATAGCATCTTGTCTATGTGTACTATAGCTACGTAAGTGCTGATTGTGTGGTGGAGATGTCGCTACCAGCTGTGACGAGTGTTTTAAAATGATCTCCTTACCTTGTTTCGTCTGACTTCATACATGCCAATTTCATCGAAAAACGGTTCATAGTCAGTTGACGAAGTACTGCATGGTTCCTTAAATGAAAACGCTGTGTGGAATAACTTCCAAAGATGGGAGCAGTTCCTCTCGATCGATGCGTTTTTAAGAAGTTGATATTCATAACATCTTGCGAGCACAATGTCCGGTAAGTGCGGCGTTGATTTGTAACCATGACTCGCCACGTGCAGCGATATCATGATAAAACACAGAGAAAAGGCTCTAGGCATTTTGATGCCCCCCAAAAAACTGTAAAATGCTGACACCTCTGTAATCTTTTTACAACCACACTCCTATCCTGCAGAAAGGAAAATGGATCTGAACTGAACTTGTTACTGGATTGTTGCTATGGCAATCCAGTATTAAAATGGGGTTGCTATATTTTTTTTTTTCTCCGTGAGAAATTGCAATTCTTGCGCAATATTGCCTATATAAGGGTTAGTAAAGACGCCGCCGCTGTGTGATTGGCTCGGCATGAACATCGCCATAACAACCTGATTGAAGTAAGCACGACGGTGAAGAGAACGTGAAAAGTTTCATGTGGACTCCATAGAGTCCTAAAGCGATTACGTCACGTTGCCATGGCGCTGAAAAACTCAGTTCTAAACAAAGTCACATTTCAATCAAAATGGCCACGCTATCTATCGCATCGCTGCTTTCTTTCTTCTCGGACGAAAAGAAATCGATAAAAAAAGGAGAAAACCACTTTAATTCTGATCATTGAGGTCTGTTGTGTTAGTGATTCCCTCGGTGACAGGATTCACATCTTTTCTGTTGGAAATGTAGAGCTTATTTTTAAGAATTGGTTCACGCTTAGTGTTGCAAGCGTGGCCATTTGTTCTTCGGTGGATTGAAGACTCCAAGATCAACTGTAACCAAACATTTATTGTTCTTCTTTCACTGACATTCGCACTAACTAGAAGTTACACGTGGCTATGAAATATATACATGGTGGCTGATGCAATACAGCCTCGATTTAATGTTAACTTGAATGACATTTCCTGTACGTAAATACTTCCGCTTTATGTAAGTTGGGTTTGCATCCAACACCCCCACTCAATCACAACTTTACAACATTTATGGAAGTAGTCTATTAAGTTTAACCCTAGTTACAGGCTTAGTAAAAATGTCTGCAACATTATTTTCTGTTGGTACATATGTCAGCTTGAGGTTTCCATTCTGGATCTCTAATCTTAAGAAGTGGTATTTAACATCAATATGCTTTGATCTCTTATGATGCACAGGATTATTAGCCAGTGCTATTGCCCCTTGATTATCTACATACATGCGAATAACCTCACAAGGGGGACCCACTAGATCAGCTAATAGTTGCCTAAGAAATTTAGCTTCCTGGGTAGCCATGGCTAATGCTACATACTCAGCTTCACAAGAAGACAGTGCTACCACTGACTGCTTTGCACTCTTCCACGATATCAGTGAGCTTGCACTACATAACTTAAAAGCATATCCACTGATGCTTCGTCTATCACTGGATGTTGCCCAGTCTGAATCACTGTACCCCTCTAGTTTCACTTCAGGCCCTTTTACAAACTTTAAGCATCTATCTTGAGTACCCTTTAGATACCTCAGCACTTGTTTTGATATGGCATAATGTGCCTTCATTGGCTTTGATAGATGCTGAGAAAGATATGTGACTACATAACACAAATCAGGTCTTGTGCATGTCATGAGGTAAATCAAACTTCCAACAATCTCACGATACAAACCTACATTTTCAAAATTGCTTTCATTAACTGTACTGCCCTTAGTTACACCCAGCTCACATGGGATTGCCTCTGGTAGGGAGGTGAGTTCAAATGTGTCATTATCCCATAGTGAATTTAACTCTTCATCCATAGCAACTTTCCACTTCCCAGACTCTGGGGATGTGATGGCACATTCATATGACTGTGGAACATTTCTAGCTGTGTAACAGTAGTCAACTGTAAAATTTGCAAAATCATCAATTGCATGATCAAGTTCCTCCCCTGTTGCATAGTCATCAAGGTATTTTGGTCTGACATGCTCCCTGGTAGGGTAACGCTTAACACTTTCTACCTTAATCTCAGGCTTTTGCATTTCAGGTTCTTTGTACTCAGCTGAATCAGATAACAATTCAACACTTTCCTCTTTATGGTCGAATCTCTCACTGAATTTGACACATCTGGCTTTCTTGATGGTGTTTTGATCAGGGTAATAAACAAGAAATGCAGGACTGGACCTATCATAACCTATAAAAATGCCTTCCTTAGCTCGAGCATCTAATTTGGTTTTGTTCTGTACATAAGCGTGACACAATGAACCAAATACATGCATGTTGGACAAATTTGGTTTGGTACCTGTCAAGCACTCATAAGGTGTTTTACCTGTTCTGGAATTATAACACCTGTTGCGGATATGTGCTGATGTCATGACAGCATAGGTCCATAACTGTTTAGGTAACTCTGCTTCGATTAACAGACACCTTGCCATATCAAAAAGCGATCGCCATGCTCTCTCAGCTGTCCCGTTTTGGTGGGGTGAATAGGGAGCTGTAAGCTCATGTTTGATGTGGTTATCTAACAATAAGGATTTGAATTGATCACTAACGTATTCACCCCCATTGTCAGATCGTAATCGTTTGACTGTACCAAAGGGTGCAGTATCAGCCAAGAACTGCTTCATTGCTGTGATGGCATCACTCTTGTTCTTTAGGAAATATACCCCAAAGGCACCAGAAAAATCGTCCACAAAAACCATTGCATAATTGTGACCATCCCTTGACCCTGGTGTGACAGGACCTGCTAAGTCAGTGTGTACTAACTCGAGAGGTGCAGTTGCACGACTATCTGGCTCTCTATTTCGAAACTGTGACATCTTTCCCTTTACACAAGTGTCACATTCAGGCTTACCCTTGGGCTTTGTTGTTATTTTCATCCCCTCAACAACATTTTCTAGTTTAAAAACATCATGCACGTTGCAATGCCCCAATATTTTGTGCCAAGTTTCCGCACTGTGCGCACCATTACTGGAATCGGCATAGTTGAGGTAATACAACTTCCCATATTTCTTCATAGCAAATTTGGTGTCACCTGGTGTACTTAGCTCAGCAGAATCTGGTGTCAAGTGTATGGAATTTCCCCTATAAACGGCAGATTGAACAGAAAATATGTTCTGTTTATAACTAGGTATATATAAAGCGTCTTCAAGAAAGACTTCATAGGGAACACCCCCTACATCATGCAGAGTAACTTGTGCCCTGCCCCTGGCAGACACAACACCACATGCCCTACTGCCATCAGCTAACTCTATGTAATGATTTTCGGGTTTGAAATCATCATCAAAATGTAAAAACTTGGACTTATCATTGAGAATATGAGCAGTAGCTCCTGTATCTACTAATAAGGAATTTTCTCTTGTTACGTTAAGAGAGTCTACAGTCACTTTGAACGCAAATGAAGCGCCCCTCTTATCGTCACTCACGGTTTTCGCTGTGTCCTTCTTGCGACAAACATCTGTGTTGTGTGTCTTGGACTTGCAGTGTCTGCACCATCGGTGATTAATCTTCTTCCTTTGTTCCTTTATGCGACATTCACTTGATTTGTGACCAGGTTGACCGCAGGAGTAACATGTTATATGTCCGTTCGATGCTGAATGTTTCTGTTTACAGTTCATAACATTGTCCTCTCCAATTTGTGGCGGCATATGAGATCTTTCGGTCTCTTCATAACTCCTAAGGGCTACTTTGAATTCTTGAAACTGAATCTTGTCGTCGCGCTGCGAAACAATGGCGGAAAAGGTTTTGTATTCCACAGGTAATCCTTTCAGTACCATGGCAATCAAAAGGCTGTCGCTCACTGTCTCCCCGGCGGATTTGAGCGATGCAGCTGCTGTTTCAGCACGTAGAACATAATCTGTTATGCATTCGTCTTGGGCTTTCTGCAGTGAAGTTAGTTCTGTATACAATGCAAGAACACGTGGTTTGCTTTTTCCCATGTAATGGTTCCTCAATATTTGGAGGGCTCTTCTGCCATCGTCCCTCGCATCCCTCATAATTAAGGACAGGCTTCGATCGTCCAGGTACTGGATCAGTTGAGCGAAGGCATCAATGTTCTTTTCCGTTTCTGTGTCATCTAGCTCACCTTCGGCTAGGAGAACATCGTACAACTTTTGAAGTCTCATAAGTCCTAGGAATTTTACTTCCCAAAGTTCGTATTTCGTAACATCACCGTCGAACATGAGCCTTCTGCTGGGCCCATAACCTGTTGCAAGCGTGGCCATTTGTTCTTCGGTGGATTGAAGACTCCAAGATCAACTGTAACCAAACATTTATTGTTCTTCTTTCACTGACATTCGCACTAACTAGAAGTTACACGTGGCTATGAAATATATACATGGTGGCTGATGCAATACAGCCTCGATTTAATGTTAACTTGAATGACATTTCCTGTACGTAAATACTTCCGCTTTATGTAAGTTGGGTTTGCATCCAACACTTAGCAGACCACGTCCATCGAGTTCATGAGTCGATACACGCGTGAAGTTTGGAAAGCAAGAGTGTGGCTCGCCGTGACATCACGGTATTATTTTGAATCCGAGATAACAAGCTGGTTACGCACGTCAAAATATGATACTTCGTCTTAACTTGACTTCTAAAAGCGATCAAATCGAAAACATCGGGGGAAGCATTCTCATTACGTGTTCATTTATATTTATAGCGTTGGATCCTCTATACTGTACAAAAACTACAAAACCCGATATATACTGGAGCAAAAACAGTCCGGTGGTATGCAGCTTCATTGAATTTCAAAATCATTATTTGCGACAACACCGAAACCGGCACATACCCACCAATTTAAGGAACTTATCTATTTCTGGTGAACTTCACGCTTTCAAATAAAATGTTGAACCTCCAAAACGGGTCAGAGGAAGGGAAGATGCCAAGTATTCACGGCTGGGTTTGTGCTGTCGTGTCACGTTTCAGGTTTCACTTTCCCCATAAAATAAAACACGTTCGTCAATGTTTACCACAAATTTGTCAATTCTACAACGGCATCTCCATTTTAAATATCGGTTTCCAGATAAAGCTTCGGGAATGACGGACTACCTTTCATGAACGTTGAAAGATGAGATATAATTTTTACAGCTTCACTCAGTAGAGTGTACGAGCGAAAGATCTATAACATATAAAATACAACATATACCCTTGAGTAGTATATTGGAGAAAAAATAATCCTATTTCTGATAATTTCTGATAATTTCTGTTAATTATACCTGGATTTTTTTAATCAAGATTTAACCAAGGATTTATCAGGGATTTTATCAAGATTAAAAAAATGAATTCAAAAAAATCGATTTTTAATATATCATGTTATATCTTTAAATATCAAAATCGATTTTTTTATCAAGATTTAACCAAGGATTTATCAGGGATTTTATCAAGATTTTAAAAAAATGAATTCCAAAAATGATTTAAAGATATAACATGAAAATTAAAATGGAACGGTTAACACTAAAAGAATTGAAGGTTATTGCTAAAGAATTGGGTGTTAAAAGATATTTTCAAATGCTTAAACCAGAACTCAGAGAAGCTATAAAACAAGCACAAGCACCAAGCATTAATATTGTTCCATAATCTACCCCTGAAAACCTCAAACAACCTATTAATAAAGTATTGGAAAATCTAAATGTAGAACACATGAGAGCTATAGCTAAAGAGAAGGGTATTAAAAAATATTATTGGATGACTAGACGAGAATTACTTGAAGAGTTGGGTGATAAAGATATAAACTCAAACAAATTATCGAATATTATTGATAAAATATCAACAAAAAATTATAAGTGTATTCATGGAAGGTTTAAATATTACTGTAAAGAGTGTCATGGATCACAAATATGCCCCCATAATCAAAGGAAATCACGTTGTAAAGAATGTAACGGTGGTAGTCTTTGTGAGCATAAACGGGAGAGGTATATGTGTAAAGACTGTAAAGGTAAAGGAATATGTATCCATGGAAAACAAAGAAGTTTTTGTAAGTTATGTGGAGGATCTCAAATATGCGAACACAACAAACAGAAGGCGCATTGTAAAGAATGTCACGCAACAAAAGAGCCACAACAAAAACATTAAGTTATATAACGCAAGTTAGTGTTACATAACAAAAATTTATCTAAATCTTAAACTTAAAGTTATGGGAGAACCCTTCAGATCAAGTTTTTTCCATTCAATGTCTAAGATGCTTAAATCGAAGTGGTTTATGAGGCTCTCATATTTTTGAACTGGAATTGTTGGATAATTCTGTGAGGGTATGTTAGCAAGTAGGTGTGATGGTGTGAGTTTCACAAGTTCTCCATATTTGGTGTTATTCATATATGACGACTTATTATCCACTATACTACACATAAGTCTCAGTGGTTCCTTAATCTGTATATTTATGGGGTATAATTTACCAGGATTTATGACTTCAGGCACTCCTAAACCAATTTGTAGTCCTCTCGTAAGTTTAATGTTGGAGATCTTATTGGAATATAGATAGTCAACAGTATCAGTCTCAATTATTGTTATCTTTGCCCTATCAATATCATTAAGAAAGATCGATTGGATATTACGTAGTGAATATGTACCAGGATGTATTAACATGAGGGGTTGATTCTTATCATTGAATAATATCTGTTCATCCTTGAAATTAATAAATCTTTTGGTTTTTATATTACAATCCAGGAGTTGTATCTCCCGAAGATTTTCCAGTGGAGGATGCAAATACACCCTAGTTTCAGACTCATACATGGTAATGCTCAACATTTTGTTTGATTACTCCATATTCACCTTTAAATTTCTATAATCGATCCTTAACAAAAACAAAATTTCCATTGACGTAATCACATTCCTGAGCGACGTTAGAAACCAGCCTTTTTAAAGTAAACATAAAATCTACTTTTCAACTTCAAATCCACTTTCCAACTTGCTTGTTGCTATGTCGTAAAAGTATGTAATCTATTGTTCTACACGTGAGCATTAATTTACAAACAATGATAATCACGTGAAATGGTCATGAACTACCGAAATAGATACCACGCTAATCCACCAGAGACAACTATAAATGCTAATATATTCTTTTCATGCTGCGTTGAGTCAATATTATTTTCCTATTTCGCCGAGTATGTTTGCGTTGAGTCTGTTTTCGTAGAGGGTTTTGGTTTCGTTTCAGTTCTATGTGGTAACTTTACCTTTGAAGATCCCATGTTATGACTTATTCCAACCTGTTTTGCTTCAGTGTTTAGGGAATTATTCACTCCAAAACTCATATCATTACTAGCTTTCATAAGTTTATTATTAAAACCAGTCACGCTTTCAGTGTTTATTATCATATTACTAGGCATTAGCCATACACCAGGAGCAATAGCTAAATCAAGCCGTAATTTCGCTTCCTGTACAGCTAATTGATATCTTTGGATAGAACTAGAAATATCATTCTCGATCACACTACTCTCAAATAAAGATAAGAATTCTTGTTGAGTCTCAATCGCCCCACCACCATTACCATAAATCGAGTTTCTAGTGTTGACTTGCGCTCCCAATATACAGTAAACAAAAGCTTCAGCAGACCGATTCAATCTACCAAGTCCAGCTTTAGTGAGTCCATGGCCACTTGTTGGGATAAACCAACCATATTTGAAATCAGCAAAGTCATCATTACGGATAAATGAGATGAGATTACCCTTTTCCTTCTTACCTCCTTCATCAGCAAATTTACCACCTTCACCAGGCCACTGATCTGCTTCAACATCGTAATTCCTTACCATATGTACATTTTGATTTCCTCCACCTCTTCCATGATATCCAGAACCATAATCAAGGAATATGTCTCCTAAACCTCCGTTTCGACCACCTTTCCATCTAAAATCCGAATTATTAGCAATTCCAAATTCAGCGCACAATCGTTGATATGCTACTTTACTATATGGATTATTATTTATTGTAAAAGGTTGCTCATCAGGTAGGGGAAGACTCAATTCATATAATATTCTCCTTATTGTGAAATACACATGAAACTTAATGAAGCTACTCACCACTTTAGGATAATTTAGACTCTCAAAAGGACTTATTCCACAACCTGAGGTCGCGCACCATACTGCAAAGTTAAGTTGTTGAGGCCAATAATTCATATCAGGAGCATTCAACCATTTTCTACTCTGTTTACCAAATTTGAAAGTCACAACTTGAGAGTTGAAAACATTACGCATCTTTGCTGTGAATTTCTTCTTATTTGTCACATATATATCCAGTGAGGTTAGCATTTTTGTTATGTCACTTGTAAAGTCATCAAAATCAATTGCAGGTATTGGATAAGATCGATTGGTTATGGTTAAACTCTTTGGGAATGAACTCAATTCATCATCACCCAATCCTAAATCTTTCCATAAAAGTTTTTTCAAACGGGGTGATAGGCCATCAGTCCATGTTTTTCCAGTAGGGTCATCATAAGACATGATTGTTATTCCATTGAATCTCCACTTAATGTAACCACCATACGGATCAGCTACAACTTCGAATTGATCTTGATCAGCCTTTGGATACTTTTTTCTGAAATCATTAAGTAAACCCATCTTATTATTTACGTTGATAATAGGATGCTTTTAAATCAAAACCGTTCTTTTCTAATACCAGCATAACATTTCCATCCTACAGGAGTTCTCTCGAATGACATTTTCAACGTACGGGAGCTGTTAACTCCTTTAATATTTCCGCTCGAGCCTCTGCTCTTATCTGATTCATATTTAAGTTTTTTTCTGTATCTTTACTGTTTTTTTGACGGATTTCGAGTTTTAGTTTTTCAAACTTATCCACCTCTGATAAAATTAACGAAAATTCTTGGTCAGATATGGCGTTATCTTTCAGTGCCTTTGAAACCAAGTCGTGAATGGTATTTACTTTTGCTTTTGCTAGAGAAACTGTCTGTTCATGTTTACTAACTTTATAGGAAAGTCGTTTAGAAGCTGCACCGAATCCAACCGATATTCCCCCACAAATACCTCCCACCGCTCCTAATGGGATACCAACAGCAGCACCAAAACCAGTAAGGGAGGTTCCAAGTCCACTTGCAGATAAAATAACTGAAAACACCCCACTACCAACACTTATTTTTGTAAATATTCCCCTCGCTCTATTGTATTTTTTCCTAACATCCTCGTAATGTTTAATTTCCTTTTGAAGATTATGTAATACTTCGCATGACTTTTGTAGTCTGAAATTATTTGGATCACCATTCATAGGTAATTGTGGATAAATTCTATTGTAGTCTTCCATATTTTACTGATCAACACGATATCTTTAAATAAATTCGAACAGGTTTGTTATTCAAGTCAACCTTTTTTCCATTTTCATCTAAAAGCAATAAAGTAAAGTAGTTGACTGGATTTTTGTTTTTTGGAACTCTTAAACAAGTATTATTTGGAGATGGAATAACAGATAGTAGTTGTGAGGGTTTAAGTTCTATATTTTCACCGCTTGGGGTTATATTGGAATATGAAGACTTTGGCTCTATAATATCACACATTAAGTAGAAAGGCTTGTCATACCGCGCTATATTCGTGTAGATAAATATCAATTGTATCTCTTTTACATTGGTTAAGGGTGGATCCAGATAAATTCTTATTTCAGGAGTTAGCATAGTGATATATAGAAAAATTGTATCATTCTTCATGTTTTGTTTACTTACCTTCTCTTCTTTTTAAACTGTTCCACAAAATATAGAACCACAGCCATTATCAAAAGCCAAGCGTTCTTACCTAAAAATCCAATAACCTCTCCTGCTGTTTTGAAAAGAAAGCTTACGATAGCTCCAACCATTCCAGGCAATATTTCACCGAGTTTCTTGCCAATAGTTTTCAACCCATTACCAACTCCTTTACCCAATTTGGTTAGACCTTTTGAAAGATTAGAAACGATAACACTAATAACCACACCTACAGCACTCACAACAGCAAATACTGTAAAACCGTACTTTTTGAAGATGGCCTTCACACGATCACGTAATGACATTCCTTCCTGCATTCTATCTCTCTCACGATCCCTGTTAGCAATATTTTGTTTGCGGTTGTCAATTTCATTAGCTATATCTTTTAATCTCATACTGTCACCCGGCCCCTCCATCGGTTTGTTCCTAATGAATTTTTCTTCATCTATAAGTTTGACAATCTCATCTTTATCCTTAGCATTCTCAATATCAATATCTTCAACAACTTTTTCTACTCTATCACCTAAAGCCTCTTCTAATTTTTTGGGAAGTTTTTCACTTTTACCTTTTAATGGTTGTAATTTACCATCTATAAGAACATAATCAGCTGCTTTTTTTCTTATTAAATTAAAAACTATTCTTTTTAATCCAACTCCAATATCTTTGTGACGTATTATTAATTTTGAAGTGTCTGCACGTGGATAGTTCTTTTTGAGTTCTTTTTCTGCCTCATCTATTTCTTTTTCATCCTTATATCGTTCATTTTGTATCTCATTCATCTCTATCTCTTCATTTGATAATTGCGAATATCCTGATTTAGTTTTAGGTCTTGCACCCTTAGTCGTGGATGTATTCAAGACATTCTTTGGTTTTGGAGGCCGTCTACCAAGCAGTAGGCTATTTTCATCAAAATCATCAGGATTTTCTTGTTTGTTTTCTTCCCCCAACCCGAATGGATCTTCTTCTTCAGGATAAGCAGTTGCCATATTTGATTTTTTACTCATCAGTAAGAAATCTTTAAACTAGTCACACACTTTACTAAAATAATTTACTAACCATATAACCCAATGCCAACATACCACCACCTACATATGCCATTTCACCCATCTTTTGATTGTCACTGGGTCTATAATAATCAGAGAATTTTGGTTCATGCATTTGACTATACAATTTCAAAGCTTCATCGGTATTAGAAATATTTTGTGAAGCCTGGTATTTATCATCTTTCTGTTGAGAGTACCAATCAATGAGATTGTCTTTTTTCCTGGTATGATTCATAATCTTTTTGATATTTTTCTAATGCCTTATCGTGTCGTATTCGCTCTGCATCTGTTTTATCACCTGAGAGATATTTTGCAAGATATGATCCACCAACGAAGGTAGTTGCATTCAATATAGCTCCACCAACCATCATTGCTATTGCTGCCATAAATCTTTAATTTGGTAAAATCTTTTGATCCTCTAAATATGTTTTTAGATACATACTACCGGATAGGACAGCTACCCATTTAGCATAGTTTGTAATACTTGAGGATGGATCGTTCATAAATGATTTTTTCAGAGCCTTTTTACCCACATATCCAACTCCAGCTGCTAATCCGATAAGGACTGCTGAATCAGTAACAGTTTTTACAAGTTTGTTTTCAGTTGACATAATTTTTATTGATGATATAGAAAACCTTTAAACTACTTTCCTCATATCATTGCTATTTTCGGAGTTGGTTGAGGTGGTGGTTGGTAGGGTTGGGTGTGAATATTTGAGGGTGAAACTTTAGTCGGTATTCTATTTTTGTAATACCTCATAAACATGTCAACTGCAGTAAACCCTATTCCAACGATAGATAACACAGTAGTAAAAGATAGCTCTGGAATCCATGCTTTAGGTTCACTATCTTCATTGGAATTTTCTTCCTTTTTGGTGTCCGCTTGTTCCTTTTCACGTTTCATTTCCCTTGCTAACGCTTCTCTAGCTATTCTGTTACGTTCTGCTAGTGCCTTACCAGCTGCAACCTTTTTAGGATCTTTCTCTTTAACAGCTTTCTTATTTTTAGTAGTAGGTGGATCCATTGTAATTTGTTCAACAACTTCTTCAGACATTATTATTTTATTTCACAAAGTAAAGAATCTTTAAATCAGTTGTGCTAAGTAGTATGTTCAGTTGTGTTAAGTAGTATGTTCAGTTGTGTTAAGTAGTATGTTCAGTTGTGTTAAGTAGTATGTTCAGTTGTGGTAGGTAGTATGTTCAGTTGTGCTCAGTTGTGTTAGAAATATCAGTATTTGTGTTTGAAACTTCTTGTATTTTGTTGATTTTAATGTGTTTAGCAACCTGAAATAGTCCGCTAGCAAGTGCTACCAATCTTCCGCCTTTTAATGCTAACAGACCTGCAATGTTTGTCAGTTCACGATTAACCAACTCATCATTCTTCAAATCTTTACAAAGCGCATCAATGTCATCTACAGGAACCATGTAAGAAATGGCATGAGAAACTAATTGAAGAGATGAATCTACTAATCCACCATTAATTTTCTTACCTAATACTGCTTGATATCTATTATAATATTTTTCAACATCTTTTTCTGTTAGTCTCTTTATATCACCTAGACTCATATTAACACCTAAATATTCCTTTGTGGATCCAAGAACTGCAATAATAGCTAGTGATTCTTGTTTTATTTCAATATCATCATTATATTTTACCACATCTTTTACCTCTGGTTGTTCTTCTATATAATCTTCAACTTCTGTCATATTTTAATTTTGTAATAAAACATAGATTCTTTTAAATCACCGCAGGAATCTCCAAATAACATTGGAATGGATAACGTAAACACAAACAGAGTCTAGAATATTTTTCAGTTTTCAGTAGTTCTACAAATTTTTTAATAGTTTCAGAGTCTAAATCACCTCCATAATCTTCGAAAAGAGTCTTCATACCTTTCTGTGATGGATTATGGAATGTAACAACACAAGCCACATTTTCACGGAATGGTTTTGCTATGGATGTTAATTGTTGAGTGAGAACCCATACTGATAATCCATGATGTCTTCCAGAGAATGCTAAATCTATAAACTTGTTCGATCGTTTCTTCAGATCATTTAAAACAGCACAATCGTCTAAAATTATTAGTGTATTAGTACCTGAGAATAAAGTTTGACAATCAGTTAACATTTCATTAATCTCATCAATGTTACTAGCATCTGGTGAAAATACATAGAAATGTTTATCTCCGCGAGCAAAATTATGATAGGTTTTATTTTTAGCATAAGTTGGACATATTAGAACAATGTATTCAAAAACTTTTCGGAATGGTCCTCGGAGCTGATCTATGATGTACTTTGTCTTTCCACAATTTGTTGGTCCAGTTATAATGCAATGAAAAGGAACTTTATCTCGTAATTCTTCCATCTTTTTAACTAATACATGATTGATCTTAAGTTTGAATTCATAACCTCCATCAACGCATCGGCTACCACAAACATGTAACAAGTCATAATACCAGATCCACTAAGATTTCTTTTAATTTCTATTTTTACACCATCTTGTGCATTGTTTAAGGCCAGACCCCCTCCATGAATACCATTATCTGGGTGAGTTCTCAAATCAATCCACAGAGCAAACTTATTAGCATAAAAATCCTTTTCCTTTACACCCTCTCTTCCGAAACGTTTCTTTACCGACTCCCAGAGGTCTGACGGCACCATTCCCTTAGAGTATAAACGATTTGGCACACCATTAACATCGATATTTATTGAGGTGATACCTGGATTGAAAAAATTCTCAGAGTCTCGTGCTCCTCCACCGTATGGTAATGTAAACAAACATAATATCCCTGTAATTGACCTTCTAGGTAGATTAATATGCTGGTTTATAACACTGTCAGAAGGTCTGGATATTGTGAAAGTTTTGTGTAGAGTGACATTCTCATAAAAGAATCCTTTACCAACCTGATAAGCTGCCTGCGCCTCACGAGCTAAGTATTCGCTTGATATGCAAGAATATTCCAACTCAAGGTTTGTGATTTTATAAGTTGGAGGCTTGGTCGTGTCAGAATAAACAACAATATCGTAAACTGGAGCCAGTGTAATCTCAAAGATTAGTTGATGATCTAATGCCTTTGGATAGAAAACCCCGTGATCGTTGAGAATAGGATGATTTAGTGGGATATGGTACTTGGTGTTGTGTACTACTGCAAGAGCTACTTCCTTAGCATCTGTGTCTACCTTATCACCTGCATTTGTCCTAAGCTTCCTCATGTTTTCAGAAGAAATACCTTGTTTTAATCTATCCTCTCGTTCTTCATCTTTTAAGAATAAGTCATGATATGTTTGAAATAGATCGTATCTTTGAGTATCCTGTAGTGTTTCACCACCAAAAAGAACCCTGAGTCTGGATACAAGGTTACTACCTACATTATTCACGAGGGTGTTATCAGCATGACCATCAACAGTCAAGTTAAATACTAGAGATAAACTTCCAGGTACAAGAACTAAATTCTCAGTAAGTTTTGGAATATTTATATATAGTGTTTCTCCATGATTGGCTGATGATGGATTTAGTGTAATTCTATTCAATGTTGATTCAGCTTTCAAACCTAGTGGCTCTCTTGGAATCCTGTTTGGGTTAATTTTTTCAGATATAGTTTGCGACATAATGTTTTATTTTAAAGATAGGTAGAGTATTCTTTTAAATTAGTAACGGAAACATGTTATCAAAAATATATTATTCAACTTATGGATATTGGAAAGGATATTCTGCAATTCCTAAATTAGCTGAGAAAGCAAAAGTTAGTGAAGATGAGGCTAAAAGATGGCTTGAGAAACAGGCTCTATGGCAAATCTATCTACCAGCTCCAAAATATATCCCTAGACCCCACTGGACTGTGGATAAGCCTAATCAAATTCACCAAGCAGATTTATTATTTTTACCAGTAGTAGTAAAAAGCGGGTTCTGGGACAAAATGAAAAAATAATAATAAAAAAAAGTTTCTGGGACAAAATGAAAAAATAATAATAAAAAAAAAGTTTCTGGGACAAAAAAAAAAAAGTTTCCGGAACAAAAAAAAAAGTTTCCGGAACAAAATGAAAAAAAAAATAATAAAGTTCTGGGACAAAATTAAAAAATAATAATAAAAAAAAAAATATGATTTAAAAGGAAGAATAATAGTATACAATACAAAATGGAACAATTGAAAGATGTTGAATTAAAACAAATTGTGAAAGAATTACGTATACGGGGTAGAACTGGTATGCGAAAAGAGGAAAAAATAGCAGCATTACGTGAAATGGGTATCAATACAATTGAGGATTTGGAAAATTACAGGCAAAGACAAAGACAAAGATTTAATGAAGAACCACCAATTCTTGGTACACCGCCTGGTTCTCCTCCACAAAGTCCAATGCCTGGAACACCGCCCGGTTCTCCTCCACCAAGAACGCAACCTGGTAAACCGCCTGGTTCTACTCCAAATTCAATAAAGCTAAAACCCACCCCTAGAAAAAATATTACAAAAAGGAAACTAACACCACAAAAGCCATTAAACAAAACTTTTAATTGGGGAAATTATTCATTTAAGGTTATGGATAAAGATGAGTTTTCTAAAAAGCTTACAGATTTAACCAATGAAAATATTATAAAACTTACTAATAACAAACAAACAAAACCCAAACCTAGAAAAAATGTAAATATATCTGATAGTGTTAGAGATGAATTGGATGAACAATTCAATATAGAAGAACAACAAACAGCATTAAGAGGTTATTTGAAAACTTATAGGATAAATGGAAAGAAAGGTTATGGGCCTAAAGCGTTTTTAAATAATATCAAACCAAAAGTTCTTGATCTAATTAACCAGAAAAAGAAACCGATCAAGGTGAAATTTATATTTACGTGTAAGTTTAAAAAAGAGAATCCCGCTACAAGACAGATTGATCAAAACTTTGGGTACTTTCATTCAAAAGTAGAAACTATTACTTTATCAACTGATTTATATGAATTATTCAATATTATGACAAATTACCAACTTGAATTGATTGAACAGTTTCAAAATAAAGATTCTGGTTGGAAATTCGATAAAGTTGAATACTTTGATATCAACATTGACCCCTTAGAGCCTTTTGTTGGAAGTTCATATATTGAATTACCACCAATATTAGCAAAAAAGAAGGCTATTATAAATGTTAAGAATGAAAATGATCATGAGTGTTTTAAGTGGGCTGTAACCTCTGCAGTTTATATACAAAACATTCATCCAGAAAGATTAAACAAACAAATGATAGAAAACTCAAAGAACTTCGACTGGTCGGGAATGGAGTTTCCTACCTCACTAAAACAAATTAACAAGTTTGAAAAACAAAACCCCTACTACACTATTAATGTCTACGGATATGAAGAAGGTGATTTATACCCCCTAAGAATAAGTAAAAAACAAAAAGGTTATCTAATCAACCTACTTCTAATATCAGAAGGTGAAAATAATCATTACTGTTGGATAAAGAATATTAGTAGATTGTTAGCTTCAAAAGTTAGCAAACATAAATCAAAGATGTACTTTTGTCCTAGATGTCTAAACGCATTCCAGTCAGAAACTTCATTGGAAAAACATATTGAATATTGCTCTGAAAATGAAGAAGTCAAGATTGATATGCCTAAAGATAAAGATGGAAATCCAAAGTATATTAAATTCAATAATTATAATAGAAAAATGCGAGTACCATTTGTTGTATACGCAGACTTTAAATGTATTACAGAGAAAATACATACCTGTTCACCAAATGAAATTAAAAGCTTTACTAAAAAATACCAAAAGCATAAACCATCAGGATTTTGCTATCTCATAAAGTCTTTTAATGATAAATTATTTCCGTCCAAATTTGTAAAATATACTGCCAAATCCTTAGATTATGATATCTCCCAGATATTTGTAGATAATTTAGAGAAAGATATTAAGAAAATTTATAATAAAACAAAATACCATAAAAAAGCGGAGAATATGTCAGAAATGGATAAAAAAGAATATGAAAATGCTACTCACTGCCACATTTGTGAATATGAATTGGGAGAAGATAAGGTAATAGATCACTGTCATCTAACAGGAAAGTATAGAGGAGCGGCTCATAATGAATGTAACTTAAATTATAAGATTCCAAAGTTCTTCCCAGTAATATTTCACAACCTATCTGGATATGATGCGCATATTTTTATCAAAAATCTTGGATCAACAAAAGGTAAAATAAACTGCATACCAAATAATGAAGAAAAGTATATTTCTTTCACAAAACAGATTGTGGTTGATATATTTACAAATAAAGAAGGTAAGCGGGTTGAGGTGAAGCGAGATATTAGATTCATTGATTCATTTAAATTTATGGCAACAAGTCTAGATAAATTAGTAACTAATCTACCAAAAGAATCTTTCAAAAACTTAAATAATTTCTATAAAGGTGAAGAATTAAAGTTATTGTTGAGAAAGGGTGTATATCCATATGATTGGTTCGATGGATTGGATAAACTCAATGCAACCCAACTTCCACCAAAGAATGAATTCTACTCAGAACTAAATGATGAAGATATATCAGAAGATAACTACCAACACGCTAAAAATGTATGGAAAACCTTCAATATGAAAACAATGAGAGAATATCATGATCTATATCTAAAGTCGGATGTACTACTTTTAGCGGATGTATTCGAGAACTTTAGAGATGTTTGCCAAAAGAATTATGGTTTAGATCCTGCTTGGTATTATACAGCACCAGGACTAGCTTGGGATGCTGCATTAAAGTTAACGAAAGTGAATTTGGAGTTGCTAACAGACGTTGACATGTTGCTTATGATTGAGAAAGGTATTAGGGGTGGTGTATCTATGATCTCTACTAGATATGGTAAAGCAAACAATCCATACATGGGCGAATATGATCCAAAACTACCAACAAAGTACATAGAATATCTTGACGCAAATAATTTATATGGCGGCGGAATGAGTAACCCACTACCTACTCATGATTTTAGATGGATGTCTGATAAAGATCTTTCAGACTGGAAAAATATACCATGTATACTAGAGGTTGATTTAGAATACCCAAATCACCTACATGATTTACATAATGATTATCCTCTAGCTCCAGAGAGGATTGTAGTTAATAAGGTGGAGAAATTAATCCCAAACCTAAAAAATAAGGTAAATTATGTTGTTCATCATGAAACACTAAAACTTTATGAAAGTTTGGGATTAAAAATAACAAAGATTCATAGAGGTATTACATTTAAAGAGTCTGCTTGGTTAAAACCATACATTGACTTGAATACAAATCTAAGATCAAAAGCTAATAACGACTTTGAAAAAGATTTCTTCAAGTTAATGAACAACTCTGTGTTTGGTAAAACCATGGAAAACATTAGAAATAGGGTTGACATTAAATTAGTTACAAATCAAAAAGATGCGAAAAAATTAATAACAAAACCTAACTATAATCATCGTACTATCTTTTGTGAAAATCTTGTAGCTATCCACATGAAGAAAACAAAGTTAGTATTCAATAAACCTGTTTATTTAGGCATGTGCATTCTAGATCTAAGTAAAACAATAATGTTTAAATTTCACTATAACTATATCAAACCTAAATATGGTGAAATGGCTAAATTGCTTTTTACAGATACGGATAGTCTGACATATTTGATAGAAACAGAAGACTTCTACAAGGATATAAGTCCAGATGTGAGAGAAATTTTTGATACCAGTAATTACCCAAAAGATCATCCATCTGGAATCGAGACTGGTGTGAATAAAAAAGTTATCAATATGTTTAAAGATGAGGCTGGCGGTAAGCAGATAGCCGAATTTGTAGGCCTGCGAGCTAAGCTTTACTCCTACAGGATGGATGAAGGTGAAGAAGAAAAGAAATGTAAGGGAATGAAGAAGGTAGTAGTAAAAAAGACCATAAGCTTTGATAATTATAAGGATTGTTTATTCAATAAACAGCCGCAAATGAGACAGATGAATGTATTCAGAAGTCATTTGCATGATATTTACACCGAAAATGTTAACAAAGTTGCACTGTCTTGTGATGATGACAAGAGAATAATTTGTGAGGATGGAATAAATACTTTTGCATACGGGCATTATCGTTGCAACACAGAATTAGGTGGTAACTCAGTATCATAAGGTATAACTTGTAATTCTTCCCTTACAAACCCCCTAATAGGACCATCTACTAAATAATATAAAATTGGTTGATTGTATGAAACAACACTTCTAGAAAGATCATAAACTTTTATACTCCAAATAGGATCTGTGGCTCTTCTTCGTTCTCCACCTTCAAGTTCACCAGGGGATAATAAATATCTAACTTTAACACTAGGAGGTAATCTAATCTCATCAAGCCCCACCTCGCGTTGGTAATTTTTAGGTTCAATATCAACCTCTTTCAGTTTTATAACCTCATTGGGTTCTTTTCCTGTTAATCTAGTTGGTGTATTATTCAAAGTTTTTATAATATCTGGTAATCTTTTTACCCATACCCGCGATCGGGAAGAGCCCTCCCCGCCTTCGGCGGACCTTTCATCACTAATCATTTCTTGTGAATATTGATGACTAAATATTCTTTCGCCTAATATTCTGTTTGCTCTTTCAACAAATGCTTGGGCTCTATGATTTCCAGCTTCACTTCTTTGTATTTTCACATTATGATAATTCATAAGTTTGGAAACTTCGCCCATAAATTCTTTTCCCGGATCAACCATTAATGTTTTAGGGTATTTTAACTTCCTGGAATATATTTTTTCAAAAGCTTTAGATATCTCGCGACTTTCTTTTGAGGTTAATGGTTCAGCATCTTTGTATCTAGAGGCAACATCGACCACAACTAATGCATATTTATATGTTTTTCTCCCAACTCTATCATGCGGTAAAAATAATAAATCTGCTTGGTGAATCTGATTAGGTTTATCCACAGTCCAGTGCGGTCTAGGAATATACTTTGGAGCTGGTAGATATATTTGCCAAATTGCTTGTTTCTCTAACCATTGTTTAGCCACATCTTCACTTACTTTTGACTTCTCAGCTAATTTAGTAATCGCAGAATATCCTTTCCAATATCCTTCAGTTGAATAATATATTTTCGATAAGTCTGAACTCATTTAAAGATTAACCAAAGTATCTTATAAATCAATATGACGTCTGAAAAAATTAATCCAAACAGGATTCCGAGAGTACCACTAGGTTTGAAAGCGGAATCAACATTGAATAGAATTACACTAAACCCATCATCAGCCAATCCTGGAGAAACTCTATACATAAATATTCCTAAACTTTCTGAAAATTTAGTGATTGTACCAGGAAGCGTATATCTGGTATTTAAATTGACTGTTGAGGGGCATGAAAATAACACCCTAGTGAATAATGTAGGTAGTAACCTTGTATCCAGACTTAAGGTTCTTTTTGGAGGTGAAACACTACAGGATACTCAAAGATACGATGTATTTAAAACATACCATGACTTATTCTTATCAGATGAAGAACGGGAGGATAGATTAAGGCAAGGTATTTCTTCTGTAAACATGAGGAAGCTAAGGTCAAATGCGGGTGATAAGGTAGACACAGACGCAAAAGAAGTAGCCCTTGCAGTAGTACATAACACCAAGTACCACATCGCACTAAATCATCCTATTCTCAATGATCATGGGGTCTTCTATCCAAAAGCGTTAGATCATCAACTAATATTTGAGATTACGCTAGCCCCAGTTCATGATATTGTTGTTTATTCTGATACAACAAAGACTCCAACTTACAAAATCACAAACCTTGAGTTGGAATATTCTTGTATATTAAGCGAATACTTAGCTCGCGAGGCACAAGCAGCTTATCAGGTTGGTAAAGGATTCTTTTATGAGAATGTTACTCTACACAAAACTTTCACCATATCCAGACCTACTGATAGTGTTATAAACCAGCATATTAATCTACCTAGAAGGTCAATTACAGGGATATTATGTTTGTTTATGATACCATACGTTGGAGGAGCCAGAGACTCTGAGAATTTTTTCAATCCAGGTATCACCTCAATAAATATCGATGTTAATGGTGTTCCAAATCGTTTCTACTCAAAGGGAATGGTGCCGTCAGATCTTTGGGAGTCAATAAAGAAACGTTTCAGTGATTCCTCCCGTTCCGACCTCGCCGGGGAGAGCTTTGCTCGATGGTCAGGCTCCTCCCGTTGGTCGGTAAAAGAAAAGGATTTTTATGGTAATAAGTTTGCTCTGTGGATTGATTTGAGAACACATCCAGATAATAACATTCATGGAGGAGGTCTGGCATTAAACAACGCACAAGATGGTATAAAAATAGAAATTAAAAGAATAGCTATTGGTTCTGGTATTATGACTTGTTACATGTTTGTTGTGGCTGATGCATTAATGGAGGTTATGAATTCAAACTTAAGATCAATCATGTATTAGTTAAAAAGATGGAAGAATTACTAGATAAAATTCCTTTTCATTGTATTATAACAGGCCCAACAAATTGTGGAAAAACAAAGTACATCATAGATCAACTCCGAGGGCCATTCCGAAAATTGTTTGAATTCATTGTTTTAATATGTCCAACTTATGCTAAAAATAAAACCTATCATAATTTTGCTAGAGGAGATAAACGTTTCTTTGTATTATCACCTGATGCTAGTAACATTGATGAGATTAATGAATTGTTAACTGATTGTCAAACTTTATTCTCAGGAACAAATACACTAATAATTTTAGACGATTGTGCTGTTTCGAATGATCTTAAGAAGCGATCAAATAAGTTTATAGATTTAGCATTTTCTGGAAGACATCATGGATTATCAATGTGGGTTCTCACTCAACAATTAACATCGATAGCAAAACCTTTCCGTGAAAATGTTGCCTGCGTTGTTTCATTCCATAATCCATCGCAGAAAGGTATGAAGATGCTTTTCGAAGATTATGGAGGTGATTTAGACTCTGAAACTAGTAAAAAATTTGTAGAACTCCTGAAAAAAGAAAAATATTCTAGACTTTGTTTATCTTTACGATTCCCGTTCAAATGTTATTTAGAGATCCCTGAAGTGGTCTAAAAGAATCAATGTTGTATTAAAAATGTCAAAAATTGAAGATTACATTGAAGAAAAAACTGAGTTAAAAAATGATATCGATCAAAGTGAGGATCTTGAAATCAAACAAGAATCACTAGCTATTCTCGCATCCCTTGGCACTACAAAAGAATATTTAGGGGTTGATATGAGTCTGGGTGATGTAAAAAAATTATCTGTAAAAGATGTAGAAAAATATTATAATCGGTATCAAGCAGTATTAGGTAAGAAAATTAGTGGTGGATTAGTAGATTCATCTCTTCAATTAGTTTCTAAAGTTATTTCTTACATGGTTCCAGTGGATGATATAGAAGCTCTTTGTGATGATTTGAAGAATGATGATTTGGTTAATCGTGAACTAACAAACATTGTAGGGCTCTTAGCATTGAAAGCAGGAAGGTTGGCAGCACTTGCTAGCGGTATATTTCAAGTAGCTAAACACATTAAATTCAACAAAAATCAACAATTTACAAGTAAAACTGAGCATAAAAATCAAGAGATTTCAAATACAACTGAGCAGTCTACTAAGCAAGATGCTAGCGGTACTGATACTGTTTACTGAACATGATTTAAAGACTTATTAATGATATTTAAAATAATGTCTGAAGAAGTTGTTGAACAAATTACTAGAGATCCTCCAAAAGAGACCCTACGGGCCGCGGAGCAAGAGGTTGTTTCTTCAAAAAAGAGGGAGACCGGCGGAGCCGGAGCCGCCCTACGGGCGAAAGATCCTAAAAAAGTAGCAGCAGGTAAGAAATTAGCTGAATATAATAAAAAAGCAAAAGAAGCATTAGCTAGGGAAATGAAACGTGAAAGGGAACAAGCGGAGATTAAAAATGAGAGTGTAGCTAAATCAGAAAATTACAATGAAGAAGAAAAAGGAAAAGCGTGGCTGCCGGAGCTATCTTTTACAACAGTATTATCAATTGTTGGAATAGGTCTTACAGCATTTGATATGTTTATGAGATACAGACAAAAGGAGGATAATAAAAACAGAATACCTGAGTTATCTCAAGCTCCCCCCATAAAGATTCATAATCCACAACCACAACCGATAGATCGGACAAAAATTGGAATGATATAATTAGAAAATTATTTTTTACTACAAACCCTAAAGACATCTAAAGGTTTCTTACTGATGTAGTAAAAAATTATGTCAAACGAAAACAAACTTGTGAAAACTGTTACTGATTCTGCAGTCCTTATCGGATTAGCAGCTGGAGTTGGTTATGTAGCTAAAAAGGTTATGAAAGAATCATTTATGAATGATCCATCCTCAAGTATTACAAATTATGCAAAATGGGTAGCTGTATTGTCGGGTAGTATGTACCTAAAAACATATTTAGAGGATCAAAAGATTTTACCGACCTAAAGGGAGGAACCTCAAATTAAAAATGGCAACAATAGCAATGATGTTGGGAGGAGCAGTATTAAATGCAACCGCCTTTGTTGGTGGATCATATCTTGCAAAATATCTATCAGGAGATAAAACCGATACAGAAAAAATACGACACGATAAGGCATTAGAAAAATATCAAAAAGATTACGCTGAATATCAGGAAAAAAGACAGAAACTAATTGATTGGAAATTACAAAAAAAGGATGAAAAATACCAGGCCTCAAAAAATATTTCGAATACCGATGAAGCTTTAGAATTATATGAACAAATGCATGAACCAAAATTCTCTGATTATTATAGACCAAGTAGTAATCAAAAGACGGGGGAAATGTTATATGTGGGAGGAGGAATGTTGGCGTTGGGGTATGCAGCAAGTAAATTATTATAAAGCATAAATATTATATTATTTTGTTATGTAACCAGTAATTGGGTTATATAACATAAGGCTTCCAGAATCTTAATCTAAGTCATCTTCCAAAACATCAGCGGCTGATTCACTATCAGAAATAATTAATTCAGGATTATATTTTGGGCGGTTTAACAATTTTTTCATTTCAATGTTTGGTTGTACATAAGCTTCATAGAGCTTTACCTGAAGCGAAATGCGAGCTCCAATAAATATTGATTCAATTTTGATTGCGCATTCTGCATGGCACCTTTTATTCATTAAATCTTCAGTTTCTATTAATTCATCATCTTTCATATTATAAAATTTGGTAAATTCGCCTTTTCTTTTGTTGCAAATTAATTTTGCATATAGTGTTGGGCCGCGGCCAGAAACTCTTCTCATATAAGTTTTGTTTTGTTCATCTGTAATTTTTTCCGTTTTCCAATATAGAGGATTTAAACCACCCTTGGTTTTAGTAAGATCATTTCTTTCCAATTCAAACTTGTCAATTTTTTCTCTATTATCTACCAAATGATCAATACAACAATCTACTATTTCGTTAAAAGTATTAATCCATTTTTCCTCTTCAGGTGTGGGTTTATCTCTACTCCATAAACACAAAGGAAAAGTATATCCCATACTTTTATTTGTTTCTGCGCTTCTATTTTCGGAAACTCCATATGAATATAAGCGACCAGTTGGAATAATAAGTTCTCCTTCGGTTCCATCTTCATTTTTTGTAAAAATAATAATTCGTTTAAATTCAATCTTTGGTTTGCTACCCGGAATTTCGCCTAAAATTGGTTTAGAAAAGATCATACGTTGTTTGGGAATATAATTGTTAACATTTATTAATTGTGTGTTTTCATTAGACATTTTATTTTATATTTTATTTATTTAACTCATAATTCATTTCTATAATTTAGAAACATAACTTTTAGGTCTAAAGATTTCTTACTGATGAGTAAAAAATCATGGCAGAAGGAGGAGATATACCCAAAGAAATACCAGACTTTGAACCAACTGATCTAGACGATGATGTTGATAGAGAAAATATGGAAATGGATCCAATATCATCAACAACCAGTCTAATTAACCCTGATGATGATTATGAGGAAGAAACTTCATTTGGTGGTAGGGATTATGATGAGGAAGGTGCTAGACCAAAATTACCTAGTGAGAAATATGATGAAAGGAGAGATGCACTACAACATATAAAACGTTTGTTTCCAAATTTCAACCCTTTGGATTCTCCATTTACAGCAGAATGGGATGAGGGTGGTAATTTGTGGGTTAAATTGAGTACTCAGAAAAATGCTGTAGGACATATATTGATTGATAAATATGAGGCAATAAAACTTGATAAGGTGGGTAAAATAATAATAAAAGCTCTAGGTGCTGATTATGAATCCATGCTTATAAAAAATAATAATCTTTTATCACAGCTGGAGGAAGCTAATGAACAAAATACGGAATTACTTAATGTAGTACAAGGATTGGAAGCAACCACAAAAGTATATCCTATGGAGATTAGTCGATATGAACAAAAAGAAAAAGAACTACGTGAATTAATTGAAAAACAACAAACCAGAATTGCGAAAAGTGAAAGCTATTTAGATGCTGCTGTTAAACAGAAGGTGGTAGCTAAAACAGAGGTTGAAAAACTTAAAGTTGAATTGAATCGATATAAAGATGAAATAGATAAGTATAAGAAGGGACAGTCAAATTTAACAATTTTAGAGCGTGGTAATGAAAGATTACAAGCTGAAGTTGATAAATTTAGAGAACTAACAAGAAAGAGTATTATTTACAACCAAGAACAAATAGCTGATATGGAGGGTAAAAATGAAGAAATACTTAAAAATCTCCCATTACGAGAGCGGATAAAGTATATCTTCAAAAAGTATGGTTTTACAGTATTTTCTGTTGTGAGTGCTGTTGGGGTAGTAATTGGTGTTATAATTTCTAATCTTTCTAATGGAATAAAAAAATTAGGTAAAGGTGTTGGTAATGGTTTTAAAGCTATTGGTAAGAAACTAGGCGAAATATTACCAGGGATGGTTGGAGCGATTGTAAGCTTTCTATTCAAAACAGCTGGTCAGGTTATTGGATTTTTAGGTGAAAATGCTTGGCTTTTGATAATGGCTGTGATTCTATATTTTGTGGAAAGTATAAAAAAGAAGAGAAAGTAACAAATTTAAAGATATCATGTTGATCAGTAAAATACAATATGGATGACTACAATAGAATTTACGGCGTAGCCGGTCCCGATCGGCACTTCGTGCCTCCCCCGGCTACACCGGAGCAAAGCTCGATTTATCCACAATTACCAACGAATGGTGATCCTAATAATTTCAGACTACAAAAATCATGTGAAGTACTACAAAATCTTGAGAAGGAAATTAAACATTATGAGGAAGTTAGGAAAAAATACAATAGAGCAAGAGGTATATTTACAAAAATAAGTGTTAGTAGTGGAGTGTTTTCAGTTATCCTATCTGCAAGTGGACTTGGAACCTCCCTTACTGGTTTTGGTGCTGTTGTTGGTATACCATTAGGAGCTGTGGGGGGTATTTGTGGGGTAATATCGGTTGGATTCGGTTCAGCTTCTAAACGACTTTCACATAAAGTTAGTAAACATGAACAAACAGTTTCTCTAGCAAAAGCAAAATTAAACACTATTAACGACTTGGTTTCAAAAGCTTTGAAAGATAATGTTATATCTGATCAAGAATTTTCTATAATTTTAGCAGAGTTGGAAAAGTTTCAAAAACTAAAACTAGAAGTTCGACAAAAATTTAGGAAAGATACAGAAAAAAACTTAAACATGTCTCAGATAAGGAGAGAAGTTCGGGTGGAAATATTAAAAGAATTAACCGATCCAGGTCATTAAAAATTTCATATGAAAGAACTGATGTGGGTTGCAATTGTTTTGCAGGAATTAGAAATGACAGCGAAGCTGGCCCGCACTACTAGTGATAAGAAATTAATTAACTTTACATCTTATTCTTAATCTAAAGACCAGATTCGCTGAAACACAAAGAATAAGATGTTATTAGATGATTTCAAAAATAGGTACCCAAACGCCAACCTTGATAAATTTACATTTGTGAATGATTCATATGGAGGATATATTAAATGGAAAGTTAATGGGACAGCAGTTATGTCAAATGATGATCCTACTGGAAAAACTTGGACTGATTATCTTCCTATTAATTTGAAAACATTATTATGGCAAGATTTAGGGTTAGAAAATAAAGTTAAGGTTGGTTCATTTCCAAAAAGTTTATCCATCACAAATCAAACATACTCAATACCAGCTATTAACTTTGATGACTTTACAACTGATATAACAAAAATGCTAACCTTTCTAGATATATACGTTTCAAATACGAAGAAATTCACAGCAAAAATGAGAAACATATTTACATCCCAAGTTGTAACATTCAATACTGCAAAACAAAGTAGAAGATGGTTGAATAATCCTGATATTAATTATTGGCCTCAACAGCTTAACTTTGCAGTATGGTGTGCTACATCTGGCTGTGGTATAAGTCCTTTTGAGAGTTTAAATTATCCTAAAGTAGTGAACAGCTTTATAAAGTTTCATGTGTATTTTACAATAAGACGAATATTGTATGAAATGAAACTACCTTTACCCGACGAACAACCTTTTGTGATAAATAATAATCCATATAGTAAAGTTGCATATCAACGATTGTGCGCTGAATTTGGAGTTAGTACTTCAGCTGACTTTAGATGGAAGGGTGGAAGAAATTCAGGATTGGGAGATATATTCCTTGATTACGGTGCAGGCTACCGTGGAAAAGGTGGTGGATATCAAAATGTGCATATTATAAGAAATTATGATGTTGAAGCAGATCAATGGCCTGGTGAAGGCGGTAAATTCGCTGATGAAGGAGGTAAGAAAGAAAAGGGTAATCTCATTTCATTTATCCGTAACGATGACTTTGCCGATTTCAAATATGCTTGGTTTATCCCAACAAGTGGACATGGTCTCACTAAAGCTGGACTTGGAAGATTAAATCGATCCGCTGAAGCTTTTGTATACTGTATATTGGGGGCACAAGTTAATACTAGAAACTCAATTTATGGTAATGGAGGTGGAGCAATAGAAACACAACAAGAATTCATAGACTTATTTGAAAGTTCTGTTATAGAAAATGATATTTCTAATTCTATTAAAAATTACCAACAATCTGTGTATGAAACTAAATTACGACTTGATTTAGCTATCGCGCCTGGTGTTTGGTTGATGCCGAGTAATATGATTATAAATACAGAAAGTGTGGTTGGATATAATAACAAACTCATGAAAGCCACTGAAGATATGAATTTTGGGGTAAATAATTCATTAAATACTGAAACAAAACCTGTTGGAATAAGTCATAATTTGGGGGCTTCAAAAGTTTCATTACCACATAAAACCGAAAACAAACCACCATCAGAAACAACACAAACAGATCCAATTAAACCAGAAAATAATATTAAATCAACTCAACATGAAGATAATCTGATAGTATTTATGGTTGTTGGTGGTGCAATAGCTTGGTTTTTATTTCGTTAATGTTTTGATTATAGAAATCTAAAGAGGAATATTATGTAATCAAAACAAAATGTTAAGTATTACCATGTATGAGTCAGAAAGTAGGATTTATTTAGATCCTCCTCTGAAAAATCTTCGGGAGATACAGCTTCTTGATTGCAATATAAAAACTAAAAGATTAATTAATTTCAAGGATAAACAGATATTATACAATGATAAGAATCAGGGCTTCATAATAATTCAACCCGGCACATATTCTCTTCGTAATATTCAATCAGTCTTTCTTAATGATCCTGATACGGAAAAGATAACAATAATTGAGACTGATACTTTTGACTATCTATATTCAAATAAGAACTTCAAAATTATACTTACTAGAGGATTGTCGATTGGTTTAGGGGTTCCTGAAGTTATAAATCCTGGTAAATTATACCCCATAAATATTCAGATTAGGGAACCGCTGAGGCTTATGTGTAGTATAGTTGATAATAAGTCTTCATATATTAATAAAACCAAATATTCAGAGCTTGTGAAACTCTCACCATCACACCTACTTGCAAACATACCCTCAAAGGATTATCCAACAATTCCAGTTCGAAAATATGAGAGTCTTATAAACCACTTTGATTTAACCATATTAGACAATGAATGGAAAAAACTTGATCTTAAGGGTTCTCCCATAACTTTTAGTTTAAGATTTAGATAAATTTTTGTTATATAACACATACAGGCGTTATATAACATAATACAGCTTAGTTGTGAATGCTAGAGTTTTAAAATTATACTTTTATATCCATTTTTACAAGAATTGAATTAAGAACAAAATCACCATACTTTTCTTCCAAACTATCATCAAAATCATCAATAGCTTTACTTAATAGCGCTGAAACAAATTCATCATCTGGTAAACTTTTATCAACATCAACTAAAAAACAAAGCTCACTATATTCATAAAAATTAGTAAAACCAAATTCAAACAAAATGAAGCCTTCATCCAATAAATCGCGATTTATTGCGATTTTTTTTGTTAAATTTTTCTTAATTAATTCAATAAAATCAGTATACCAATTTCTATTGTAGTTGATATATTTAAACTTAATTTCACACATTTTTATTTTATATTTTAAATATTTCAATAATAAGTCATTTTTAATTTTATTCTACATTTCTTACAAGAAGCTTTTTGTTTACCATGTTCGCATATTTGCGATCCGCCGCATTCTTTACATTGTTGTTTTTGTTTATTATGTTCACATATTTGCGATCCACCGCATTCTTTACACTGATACTTTTGTTTACTATGTTCGCATATTTGTGATCCACCACATTCTTTACAAACATACTTAATTCTATCATGCTCACATATTTGAGACCCTCCACATTCTTTACAAGCATACTTAATTTTATCGTGTTCACATATTTTAGACCCTCCACACTCTTTACAAAACACCTTATTTTTTTTATGTTTACATATCTGGTTACCACCACACTCTTTACAATAATCCTTAAATCTGTTGTGTTTGCATATTTTAGAACCATGACACTCTTTACATTGTTGTTTTTGTTTATTATGTTTGCATATTTGAGACCCCCCACACTTTTTGCAAACACATCTTTGCTTATTGTGTTCACATATTTGAGACCCTCCACATTTTTTACAGTTTGTTTTATATAGATCGTGTTCGCATATTTGAGACCCACCACATTTTTTACAGTAATATTTATACCTTCCATGAATACAGTAATAAAAATAATTTTTTCTTAGGCTTTGTGGAGGAGAACCAGGCGGTGTACCAAGAATTGGTGGTTCTTCATTAAATCTTTGTCTTTGTCTTTGCCTGTAATTTTCCAAATCCTCAATTGTATTGATACCCATTTCACGTAATGCTGCTATTTTTTCCTCTTTTCGCATACCAGTTCTACCCCGTATACGTAATTCTTTCACAATTTGTTTTAATTCAACATCTTTCAATTGTTCCATTTTGTATTGTATACTATTATTCTTCCTTTTAAATCATATTTTTTTTATTATTATTATTTTTTAATTTTGTCCCAGAACTTTATTATTTTTTTTTTTCATTTTGTTCCGGAAACTTTTTTTTTTGTTCCGGAAACTTTTTTTTTTTTGTCCCAGAAACTTTTTTTTTATTATTATTTTTTCATTTTGTCCCAGAAACTTTTTTTTATTATTATTTTTTCATTTTGTCCCAGAACCCGCTTTTTACTACTACTTTACCACATGATAGAGTTGGAAGAAAGACTTATCGATATGCTCTGGTTGTGATTGATGTAGCTAGTCGATACAAAGATGCTGAACCATTAATATCAAAAGAAAGTCATGAGATTTCAAAAGCTTTTACAAAAATATATTCCAGAAAGTTAAAATATCCTAAAACATTAATTGTTGATCCAGGAAGAGAATTTATGGGTGATGTGACAAAACTTATGAATAGATATAATGTAAACATCCAGAGAAGTGAAGCTGGAAACCATAGAGCACAAGCATTTGTTGAAAGAGCAAATAGAACATTAAGTGAACGATTATTTAGTCATCAATATGCACAAGAAATGATTAGTAATGATCGATCTAGAGTATGGGTGAAACGATTACCAGCTATTTTGAAAACTTTGAATAGTACACCAACAAGAATAACTGGTGAAGAGCCTGATAAAGCTATAAAAATGAAAGAGGTTGATATTGATCCTCCAAAGTATAAGCGAGTTGTTGGACATAATGAGGTTAGACTACCGTTCGGTGTTAAAGTTAGATACTTACTTGCTCCTGGCGAACTTGAGGGTGGTGAACGAAGACGAGCTACGGATCCCGTCTGGAGTATACAGGTTTATGATCTTTCTAGAAGTGTTGTTTCACCCAATCAACCAGTTTTGTATTATTTACTAGATGGACAAAGGCGTGGTTTTGTGAGGGAAGAACTTCAGGTTGTGCCAGACGATACCGAACTCCCACCTGATTCTGTGATGAAATAAGTTAATACAAAGGCTTTGTGTGGATTCCATCTTCTGCAACAATACGTTTATCGTAGTAGGCGTTCAATCCTAATTTATTTTGAATGTATGTTACAATTTGATTATTGTTAACTCTAAAGCCGATATTTTTTACTTTATCTATCGCCCCTTTCAAAGCTTCGTAGTATCGATTCCATGTCATATCATTTTGCTTATGGATGGTCCCTTTACAACTAAACTTTGTTTTTCCGTTCTCATCTTCGGCGTAATAGCATTTTGGTGAAAGAGCAATCATTCGAGTTCCTTCAAACTCCAGCTTGAACAGCCCGGGTGTCTTGTCGTGGTATTTTGAGGTTGATAGGAATTTTTCTTTTCCTCCACTAAAGTATTCTTTTTGTAGTTCAGGTTTGATAATATTATCCAATTTTTCATCCGACAGTGCAATGTAGAAACTATCAGTGTCCATCTGAATAAGTTCGAAATCCCTTCTATCAACATATTTATCAAGAAAATCATAGTAAAATTCCAACATGCGAAGTTTAGCTAATTGATATACCGCGATGCCACATTGATAAGGTCTATTTATGTTTACCTGACGTTTTCGTTCTTTTATTTCATGTTTCATTGATGACATCTAAATCTTCAAAGAAAGGACTTCTAAAAGCCTTATCAACCTCCTTCTCGTCTTTAGTATATCTTGTTTTTGTATGTTTTTCAACGTTTTCAATCATTTTCCCATAGAATGAATTTCCTTTTAGTTTGTAAGTATCTCCCAGTTCTTTGCAGCCTTCATACTTGGAATTCAGTTTTTCAATCAACACTTGAATGTCTTTGTTCTCTTCAATCAATGGGACTACATTAGGGAATTGCTTCAATTCATTAATAATGGTTTCGACATCATCTCTCTTGTTGTCATTAACAACTTCACGTAACATTGCGATCATAACCTCAATATCACCATCTCTTCGAGCGCTACTGACTTCATCTGGGAACCATCTAAAAGGTCTTCCTGCTTCATATTTTAAAATCTTGTGTATAGCTGTTACCTCTAAACCATGATTAATATACCATTTCAGTAGGGGTGTATATAGCAGGATCTTCTTTGCCTTAGTCACCCCAAGTAATTTTTTAGTACCTTTTAGAGTTTTTCTTCCCGTAGCTTTTTGGTATTCTTTCATATGTTCAGTAGGGGGAAAGTGCGGGTTCTGGCGCAAGGGCGTGGCCAAAAAACCCTGCACGCGTGCAGGATCGATTTTGAAACTAAATCGTCTTAAAGTAATGACCTTGCACATCCAAACACTCATCATGCCCAATCAACGTCAAACCGTCAAAGAGCTCCGCGCCATTGCCAAGGATCGCAAGATAGCCAAATATTATACGATGCGCCGGGGAGAGCTACTGGAGGCGCTGGGGATAGGAGAGGTACCTAGTGGTGGTGCTAGTGGTGCTGGTGGTGGTGGTGGAACAACGCATATTCTCGATGAGCCTGTCCCAGAAATAAGTGTTCCAGTTCTAAGACCCACCAAATATGTGAGACCTACTACCATTCCAAGTTCATTGAAAAGATTGGCTTCGAAGGCTGCTGGAAGAGTACGGGAACGTATTAACAAGTTTGCGAATTGGATTTTGAATCGTGTACCAAAGAGAATCAAAAAGCCTGTGAGCGAGAAACTCAGGAAGTTGAAGGAGGAAATAAGGAGCATCTGGGCTTCAAAGGAGCCGTTCAGTGTAAAAGAAAAGGAAACTGCAATGAAAGGGTTCTTCAAGACCTATCGGATCGATGGTAAGAGGGGGTACGGTCCTGGAGAGTTCATCAACAAAGTAAAACCAAAGGTTTTGGAGTTGCTTTATACCAGAAGGAAACCCATCAAGGTGAAGTTTATACTAACATGTAGATTCGTAAAAGAAGATCTTGTTACGGGTAATGTTGAATACACCGAGGGTTACTTTCATACCACACTTGAGATAGTAACGGAATCAACTGACACAAACAACTTATTCGATGCAATGACGGGATTACAACTTGAAAATGTCGCCAAGTTTGAAGGTGAACAGTCTGGGTGGCAATTTGATCGAGTTGAGTACTTCGATATACACATTAATCCATTTGAGCCTATCTCTGGGACTTCTTACATACCTCTACCAAAGGCTCTGGCTGACAAGAAGGCCGTAATCAATGTCAAGAATGAGAATGACCATGAGTGTTTCAAGTGGGCGGTGACATCTGCTGTATTTCCCAAAGAGAAAGATGCTCAAAGACTGAATGATGAGACGAGAAAGAACTCTGAGAAGTTCGACTGGACGGGAATGGAGTTCCCTGTTACACTAAGGGACATTACCAAGTTTGAAAAGCAAAATCCTTACGCCATTAACGTATATGGATATGAGTCTGATGTGAACGTTTTGAGAATCAGTAAGCGGCGAGAGGTGACAGTGATAAACTTACTTTTGTTACACAAAGATGAAACGAATCACTACTGTTGGATTAAGAACTTGAGTAGGCTTTTGTCATC
The DNA here is from genome assembly GCA_949710005.1 of Ricordea florida. Taxonomy (NCBI): domain Eukaryota; kingdom Metazoa; phylum Cnidaria; class Anthozoa; order Corallimorpharia; family Ricordeidae; genus Ricordea; species Ricordea florida. The sequence goes on from OX453274.1 coordinate 36,676,758, forward strand.
ACAAGTCAACAAACATAAATCTGTAGTACACTTCTGTCATAGATGTCTTAACCCATTCAATACACAATCCTCACTAGACAAGCATCTAGAGTTTTGCAGCAATCATCAAGCGGTCAAGACGACAGTCCCCATGAACGAAGATGGGAGCCCGCAGTTCTTACGTTTCAAGAATCACAACAGGAAGATGGAGGTACCGTTTGTTGTGTATGCAGATTTTGAGTGCTACACTGAAAAGATGTATACTTGTTACCAAGATGAGGGTAGGAGCTTCACCAATAGATATCAAAAGCATAAACCATCAGGTTTCTGTTACCTGATCAAGTGCTTTGATAACGCTATATTCGAACCCAAACTTGTGAGGCACACAGCTGAGTCACCAGACGAAGATGTACCCAAGATGTTTATGGAGAGCTTGGAGTCGGATGTCAAACAAGTCTATGATAGGTTCAAGCTACCCAAAAATCCTCGTGTCAGTCAGGATGAGAGAATAGCCTACGAAAATGCCACACATTGTCACATCTGCGGATCGACGCTTGGCCATGACAAGGTGTTGGACCATTGTCATCTTAGTGGAAAGTACAGAGGCGCCGCACATCAAGACTGCAACTTGAATTACAAGGTGCCTAATTTCATACCAGTTATATTCCATAACCTATCCGGATACGATGGCCATTTATTTGTGAGGAACATAGGGGAATCGAAAGGTAAGCTGAATTGCATACCAGTCAACGATGAAAAATACATTTCGTTCACGAAGGAGATTGTTGTCGACTCTTACCAGAACAAGGAAGGGAAAATGGTTGAGATTAAACGGGGAATCAGGTTCATTGACAGCTTTCGGTTTATGACAGCGGGCCTCAGAAGGTTGTCAGACAACCTACCACAATCTTCTATGGTGAATGTAAAGAGTTGGTTTGAAAGGGTGATGTCACAAAAGGAGAAACTCAAGCATGAAGAGAGAATCATTCGCAACATCGTAGGAAATGCTGATTCAGATGTTGTAACAATGCGTATGGTCATGGAAGAGTTTTATCATCGATTGGATCGTGAGGCTGTAATGAGTAGGAAGGAAATCAGAGCCTTTGTGGACGGAATCCTTCAAAAAGAAATACACGATTACCTTGAGGAAGAAGATGGCACAGACCTGCAGTTACTGACTAGGAAGGGGGTATTTCCGTACGATTGGTTTGATGGGTTTGATAAGCTCAGTGAAAGTCATCTCCCACCAAAGGATGAGTTCTACTCGAAACTCTACGATGCCGAAATATCGGATGAGGATTACCAGCATGCTCAGAACGTGTGGAAAGTCTTTGGGATTGAGAACTTCAGGGAATACCACGACCTTTACCTTGAACTGGATGTCTTGTTGTTAGCTGATGTCTTCGAGAATTTCAGGGAAGTTTGTAGGAAGAACTACGACTTGGATCCAGCTTGGTACTACACTGCACCTGGATTGGCGTGGGACGCGGCCCTGAAAATGACCAATGTGAGATTGGAACTTTTGAATGACCCTGACATGCTTCTCATGTTTGAGGAGGGCATCCGAGGGGGCATTTCCATGATCTCAACTAGATATGGCAAAGCCAACAATCCATACATGAAAGATTATGAACCATCATTACCCACAAAGTACATCACATACATGGATGCAAACGGTTTGTACGGATGTGCAATGAGTAAACCTTTACCAACACATGACTTTCGATGGTTGACTGAAGAAGAGCTTGTATTGAAGTGGAAAGATCTACCATGCATACTAGAGGTTAATCTAATGTACCCAAAGCACCTTCACAAACTGCACAATGACTATCCATTAGCACCAGAGAGAGTTACGGTAAATGGTGTGGATAAGCTAATTCCAAACCTAAGGGACAAACGAAAATACATCATTCACCACGAGACACTGAAACAGTATTTGAGTCTCGGGTTGAAACTCTACAAGATACACAGAGGCATCACATTCAAAGAGTCCGCGTGGCTGAAGCCCTATATTGACCTGAACACCGAACTAAGGACCAAAGCAACAAACGACTTCGAGAAGGACTTTTTCAAGTTGATGAACAACTCAGTCTTTGGGAAAACGATGGAGAACGTGAGGAACAGGGTGGACGTTCGTTTGGTCACTGAAGAGTCAAAAGCCAAGAAGTTGGTATCGAAGCCGAATTACCACCACAGCACGATCTTTTGCGAGAATCTGGTTGCAGTACAAATGAAAAAGACAACGTTGGTGCTGGACAAACCCATTTACCTAGGCTTTTCAGTCCTGGAAATAAGCAAGACGATAATGTACGACTTTCACTACAACTACATCAAGCCCAAGTACGGTGACAAGGCCAAGTTGTTGTTTACAGACACAGATTCATTGGCATACGAGGTGGAGACGGATGACTTCTACAAGGACATTAGCCCAGATGTGAGGGACAGGTTCGACACCAGCAACTATCCTGAAGACCATCCATCCAGCATTGAGGTGGGCGTCAACAAGAAAGTCGGGGGCATGTTCAAGGATGAAGCGGGTGGCCAACAGATCATAGAGTTCGTAGGTCTCCGGGCCAAGCTATATTCATATATGATGGATGAGGGAAAGGAGGAAAAGAAGTGCAAGGGTGTGAAGAAGGCTGTGGTGAAAAAGAGCATAAGCTTCAAAGACTACAAGGATTGCCTCTTCAATCAAAAATCACAGAGGAGGACGATGAATATAATCAGGAGTCACCTGCACGACGTGTACACAGAGACTGTGAACAAGGTGGCACTATCATGCGAAGATGACAAAAGGCTGGTAAGGGAGGATGGGATACACACATACGCATATGGTCACTTTAGGACTCTGATTTCGGTAAAAAACTAAAGATTTAACTATACATATTACCCAACCAGACAGAGTCGGTATGGATTACGATTTGGATGAAACTTACCACAGCCTTGTCGATCATTTTCAGTCTATGTTCAAGAAAGCTGATGAAGAGTACGAAGAGGTTTGTAAGCATGAAAGTGTGTATAGTGATGAGACAGGGATTGTTCTTTGTAGCTTCTGTAAGACTGAACTAGAACGGATGGACTATTCCAAACTACAATGGACGTACAACCCATCAGACATTTCGTATGATCTTCGTAGATCAAAACCAAAGGGAGTTCGTACTGTATTCGAGAGACATAACTTGAATGTGTCTTCTATGATGATCGATATCGTAGAAGCCAAGTATCAAGAGATCGTAAAGTCCAAGTGTAAAAATCGCGGCCAGATTCGTACGTCTTTGGTGGCTGCATGCTTGTTTTACACTTACCAAGAATTTGGTGAGTATCGTACGTTAGATTACATTATGAATTTGTTTGGCATCAAGAAAAGAGCCATGACACGTGGTTTAGAAATGTACTTGGAAGCATTCCCAGAGGCGAGAACCAACAACATTACACCAGAGAAACTTATTCCCTGGGTAATGAGAGTTACTGGGGTTGATGAATCTCATCAAAGACGTATTTTGTCCATTGCCAAGTACTTTCGAGGAACATCACAGATTCTTGAGCGCTGTACTAGCGGTGTAGTTGCAGCGGGTATTGTCTTCTTTTACTTGTGTATGAACCAGGAGTATAAAAATCAAATAGGCATGACGAAGAAGATCTTTGCCGGCAAACTTGAAATTTCGGACATTGCATTGATCAAGATAGTTCGCGAAATGGCTGACATCTCAACAACGTCACTTAAGTACCCTAGAGGGTGGTAATTCAGTATCATCAGGGACAACTTGGAGTTCCTCGCGCACAAACCCTCGCTTCGGTACTCCATCCAAATAGTACACCACTGGCTGATCTGGTGAAATTACCGTTCTCGCTATGTCGTAAACCTCAAGGCTCCACACAGGATCAGTGGCTCTTCGTTTCTCACCACCTTCATCTTCACCGGGCGAATACAAATACCTAACTTCGACTCCCGGGGGCAACCTCTTCTCATTCAAACCCACAGCTCTCTTGTATTCCATAGGTTTGGCATCAACCTCTTTCAATTCCAAAGCTTCATCAGGCTCTTTACCTGTGATGCGTGTGGGTTCAGAATTCAAAGTCTTCATGATGGCGGGCAGCCTTTTCACCCAAACCCTGGACCTAACATCACTCACCATCTCCTGCGCGTATTGATGGCTAAACAATTTCTCACCAAGCGTTCTGTTAGCCCTCTCCACAAAAGCCTGCGCTCGATGATTACCAGCTTTACTTCGCTGTACGTCTACTTGATGCTTATCCATCAAGTGAGTGACACTACCCATGAATTCTCTACCGGGATCCACCATTAATGTCTTTGGCCACTTTAGCCTCCGAGCATAAATCCTCTCAAACGCCCTGGCCACTTCACCACTATCTTTGGAGGTCAGAGCCTCAGCATCCTTGTACCTAGACGCGACATCAACCACAACCGGCGCATAGCGGTATGTTTTTCTTCTCACTGTATCGTGAGGAAGAAACAGCAAGTCCGCTTGATGAACTTGATTTGGTTTGCCAACGACCCAATGTGGTCTGGGTATGTACCTTGGTGGAGGAACATAAATCTGCCACAATGCTTGCTTCTCCAACCAATCTCTAGCAACACTTTCGGTCACTTTGGCCGCACTCGCCAACTTTGCTATGGCCGAGTACCCTTTCCAGTATCCATCGGTAGAGTAGTATAATCGACTTAAACCATCGTCACTAGACATTTACAACAAGATTCAGTGCACTTAAATGGCAGGAATATCATACATTCTTGAGACTGATCGTGTTCCCAGGATGCGTAAAGGTTTGAGGGCCGAGACCTCATTGAATCGGATCACGCTAAACCCCTCATCAGCCAATCCTGGCGAGACATTATACATTGAAATACCAAAACTGGCCGACAACCTGGTGATTGTGCCTGGCAGCGTGTACATCACCTTCGATATGAATGTGACAGGACACAAGAACAACACACTTGTCAACAACTTGGGAAGGAACCTCGTTTCACGATACAAGGTTCTATTCGGGGGTGAAATCATAGAGGACCTTGACAGGTTTGATTTGTTCAAGACTTACCACGATTTGTTTTTGTCAGAGACCGATCGCAATAACAGATTGAGACAGGGCATTTCATCCGAGAATGTAAGGAAAATCAGGACCAATGCCGGTGACAAAGTTACCTCAAATGCAGCAGAAAATACTCTAGGTGCAGTCCATAACACCAGGTACGAAATACCATTGGACCACACGATACTGAAAGATCATGGAATCTTCTATCCAAAAGCCTTACCACATCCACTCAAATTCGAAATAACTCTAGCTTCAGTCTCTGATGTCGTCGTTTACTCAAACGCTGAAACACCACCTGATTACAAACTAACAAACATGGAGCTGGAGTATCAATGCATATCCAGTGACCGATTAGCCAGTCAAGCCATTGCCTCGTACCAGAATGGAAGGGTTTTCTTGTATGAGAAGATACTTCTTCACAAAACGTTCCCAATCTCTGAGAACAATGATGGTGTGATCAATGAGCATATTAACGTGCCCAGGAAGTCCATGACTGGGATACTATGTATTTTCACAGCCCCATATGCAGCAGGTGCTAGGGACTCTGAGATTTTTGTGAACCCAAAGATCACATCGGTCAAGATTGACAAAGATGGGGTACCAAACAAACTTTATTCGAAAGGCATGCTACCAACTGATTTATGGCAGGCCATAATTAAACGAGTTGGCATCGATGATTCCATCAAGGAGTCTGAGTTCTATACGAACAAGTTTGCTTTGTGGATCGATCTGAGGAGTTACCCCGACAACGATGTTCATGGGAACGGTTTGGAGCTAACCAGTACTCGAGATGGCATAAGACTCGAGATTAACAGGGAGAAGAGTGGAGGCAGGGTCCTTACCTGCTACATGTTCGTGGTTGCTGACGCTGCTATGGAGATTATGAACTCAAGTTTAAAAAAGATAGTTTACTAGAACACAATTGAAAGATGAATGAGTTAGTGGACAAAATCCCATTCAACTGTATCATTACTGGACCTACGAATTGTGGAAAGACTCAATACATAGTGGACCAGCTTCGAGGACACTTTAGGGGCGTGTTCGACCACATTGTCTTGATCTGCCCCACTTACATCCATAACAAGACTTACAGAGGCTTTGCAAAGGGGGACAAGAGATTTTGGGTGTTCTCACCAGACTCCAGTAATGAGGACGAGATTGACTATTTGCTAGCGCTTTGTTCAACGTTATTCTCGGGTGAGAACACACTTATAATACTGGACGATTGCGCTGTTTCGAAAGACTTGAAGAACCGGACAAACAAATTCATCAATCTGGCCTTCTCCGGGAGGCACATTGGCATATCGGTGTGGGTTCTTACCCAACAGCTCACATCGATCTCGAAACCATTCAGAGAGAATGTCGCATGCGTGGTGTCGTTTTACAACCCGTCTGAAACTGCGATGAAAATGTTATTTGAGGAATATGGTGGTGCATTAGATGCTGAAAAACGCAAGAAGTACAAGAAGCTACTCGAGACTGAAAAGTACGCCAGACTTTGCTTTTCACTGCGCCATCCGTTTGAAAAATACTTAGAGATACCCTCGTCCGAGGCCAAACATGGCTAACCCTGAAGAGATACTGAACGGTGCAGCATCAGTTGGTACAACACCATCACCAATCGATGATTTGGAGTCAAAGAGGGAATCTCTTTCAATCCTGGCTTGTCTGGGTTCGACAAAAGAATACACGGGTGTGGTCATGGACCTCTCCGACGTAACCAGGCTATCGGACAATGATGTGGAAAAGTATTACAAAAGGTACCAAGTTAGGTCGGGCAAGAAGATTGCCGATGGCTTGGCGGACTCTTCTTTTCAATTTATGGCTAAGGCTGTGGATCACGGTTTGAGAAATTACGGAAGTATAGATGACAAAGAGGCTCTTGTGAAAGATTGTAAGAAAGATGAATTGATAATGAAGGAGATCTCAAATCTATCTGGTTCACTTGTACTCAAAGGTGGAAGACTCACAGCATTACTTTCGGCATTTGTTCATTTTGCAAATCACTTCAAGTTGAGAGAGGATGAATACCCAAGACAACTTGAGCAGGGCCTAAGCACCAATCCAACACAACTTGAGCAGGACCCAACACAACTTGAGCAGGACCTAAGCACCAATCCAACACAACTTGAGCAAGACCCAAGTACCACTCCAACAGAACTTGGATATGATACTGTGTTCTAGGAAAAGTGTCTTCAAGACTGTTTATGCCATGGGAAAAGCACCCAATCATGCAAACCACAGAAACACGTTTTGACATATTCACCGTATATGCCAACGAGAATGACTCTGACTTTGATGCATTCTTCAACAGAGTAGGACCAGAGGTTCTTGATTGCTTCGAGAAAATCAACCCTAGATATACAAGACTTGAGTTTCATTTTGAGCTACAAAACAAAAAGAAAGAGATGATAGTAGACCATTACGATGATGATGTTAATTCCATGGATTACACAATCAATCGTATTGTGAGAGTTTTGAGATCCAAGATTAGGAATGCTTTGATGGAGGGACTCCAAATGTTTCTTGATGAAAATTTTGATGACTGTGACACATTTGTACTCGATGATGATGATGATGATGATGATGAGATTTGGTGTTATTGGGATTGGGATTGGGATTGGGATCTAGAGGATGTTTTAGAAAACCCTAGTCTGTCTAGACCCATTGTTAATCATGTTGCAAAAGGAATGGAGTCTAACCTTTCACACATTAGAGTCAAAATATTGAACCTTGACAAGGAATTCCATAGACTAGAATTCAAACGTGTTTTCGATAAACTAATCCCTGCAGCAACGTTGAGCTTTGACAAGCAACACCATAAAGTAGAATTCAAAAGTGTTCTTGATGAATTAGTGGCTGTAGCATGGCATCCCGATCGAATGCTAGACTGGTGTCTTGACCACGAGGAATTGAGAGACATGAAAGAACGATGGAATATGTAAGAACCGATTTTGAGCCTCTTAGTAGATGACCTACTAAGAGACCCAAGCAGCAAAGCCCTAACACAACTTTTAGGACTAAATAACCACTTGTTAGCCACTTAATGGTGACATACAAAGTGACTTAAAGAGAGCCATGCACTATGGCATAACCGAAAGGTAAAGTGTTGAAACATGAGTGAACCAATCTTCATTGCACTTGACTCTGATTTTGACTGGAACACCATTGTTGTTTCTGAACCCAAGAGTAAATCCTTCAACAAAGGCCAAAGTAAAGCACAAAACCAATGGGTTAGTTCAGATGTTTACGTAAAAGGTCCCAACGGTCAGAAGCGACCAATCTTCATTGAATTGACCAAGCAATTCTTTTCGGGTATATCGGGGGTGTGGCCATTTGGAACAGACAAAGACAGTCGCAGACTTGAGACGCTGGAGGGCTTCCAAATTTCATACCCAATGACATCGATTGGTACCATGGATTGCCCAACAACCGAAGAGATCAAGACTCGAAAAGCACTTGACAATGTAGTGAAGATCACATTGAATGCACTCAAAAAGTTTTGCAACAAACCAAGATCAGAGAGGTCCGTTCCACCCGCAACTTTCAATGCATACATCACTGCCAAGAGTGAAAATGATTGGTCTTTTGCTGTGAAACCGATATACGATTACACAAACACCACAGACCAACAAACGGGTGAGAAGACAAAGGACACAAGCAGACCACAACGTGCCTACCTCAAGTTCATAACCTGGGGTAAGGGTGGCAACATCCTATCCACAACTTGTGTATACGGTCCAGATGATCAAGTGGTTAACCCACTTGAATACATGTGGCAACCCGACAAGTATGTAAGCGGTTTTGGCCATCCTGTTGTCCGTTGGGATGGTATATTCTGGGGATCCCACGGGCAGACCGGGTACGGTGCCTCAGCCCGTCTTCGTGTCACTGAGATGAATTTCACTCCAAGTGAGTTCAACAGCATGACTAGTTTTCGAATGTTACCCTCCAATAATGCCACACCACAAGAACCAGAATCTAGCCTGTTACCCACACCGCAAGAATCGGAACCTCGTATGTTGGCTCCCAATGGTGCTGAGCCACAAGAATCAGAAGATGAAGATGAGTATGTGCTGGATTATTGTTAATTAAGACGTACTTCTCCTAATAGACAACCTATTAGGAGAGTTAAAGGTAAGTGAAAACAAGGATACAAACATGGCAAACACAGAAGTTGTTCAAACAAACATGGTTGACACAAAAGTTGATGATGGATCGACTGTGAAAGAATATTGTGAAGAGTACTGTAGAGAAAATATCGAGAGAAAATGTTGGGGAATAATACGAGAATGTGAATATCAGGAAAGAAAAAAGATTGAGGAGGACGTCAATAATGTATGTTTATTTTTGGAAGGTGTGATGTTAGGATTTGCAGCATATTGGTTGTATAGTAAAAAGACATTGGGTTAGCTAGATGTTGGTTCAAAAAATCTCCTAATAGGCAACCTATTAGGAGAGTTAAAGGTTAGTGATAACAGAGATACAAACATGTCTGAGCAACCTGTTGAGCAAATCACAAGAGAACCCGATGTCAAGGATAGAGTAAAGGATCCCAAGAAGGTGGAGGCCGGGAAGAAACTGGCCGAGTACCACAAGAAGGCTAAGGATGCATTGAAGGAAAAAGAGCAACGGAATGCAGATAGTCAGAAAGAAAAGGAGCAGCCGCAGCAAGATGGTGCCTGGATACCCAGCCTATCCTTCGGGAATTTGTTAATCGGTGGTTCCATAATAGGAGTGATTGGTTATGGTTTATACGAGAGATACAAAGACAGAATACCCAACTTCGTACGTTCTGTAACCTTCGAACCACCTCCTGTCAAGGACATGAATGAGGTCAAAACACCCCCAAAGATAGAAACCGAAACCAGCTTAAATGACGAGCTGATGTAATACACAAAATGTCAAACAACAAGCTTGTGAAGACTGTTACAGATTCTGCAGTTCTCATAGGACTCGCCGCTGCTGTGGGCTATGTGGGTAAGAAGGCCCTGAAAGAATCGTTCATTGGCGATCCATCGTCCAATTTCATGAATTATGTCAAATGGATCGCTGTTTTGTCACTTAGTATGTACGGCAAAACTTATTTAGAAGATCAAAAGGTCTTACCAAAGAGCTTTGAGTAATGGCGACTATAGCGATCGTTACCGGAGGTGCAATCGTCAATGCAGCTGCCCTCGGTCTTAGTACCTACATAACACATCTCCTCACTGGATCATCACCCGAAGAACTCGAAAAGGAAAGGAAAAGGCATGACAAAGCAATGGAGGAGTACCAAAAAGATTACGCTGAGCCTGAAAAGAGGCGCTTGGCGTATATTGACTTTATGAACAAGAGGAAGAGTGATGCTGACCAGGCATCCGAGAACATATCGGAGACGGATGAAGCAATGAGGTTGTACAATCAAATAGGCGATCCTCCCAAGTTCTCCGACTACTACCGACCGAATGAAGACCAAAGAATGGCTCAGATGGTCTTTGTCGCGGTTGGGATGTTAATCCTGGTGTATATAGTTAGCAAGTGGGTGCGATAAACTAACTTAGAAGTTCCCATATTCGACATCAAATATGGCAACTGCTTATCCTGAAGAAGAAGAGAACGATCCTTTCGGGTTGGGGCAAGAAAACAAACAAGAAGATCCCGATGATTTCGAAGTTACCCCGCTACTTGGTAGGCAGCCTCCAACACCAGACAAAGTCTTGGAAACATCCACGACTAAGGGTGCAAGACGTAAATCAGGGTATGTTCGATTACCACTTGAAGAGATAGAGATGGAGGCTATGGAAGAAAACAAAGATGCAATCTGGGCCAAGATTGTAGACAAGTTCCCAGATGCCAAAGCCAACTTCCTTTTCAATTACGATGAATGGGGTAGAATCGTTGTCAAAATCAGTAGTAGAGATCCAGGCAAAAACGTATGGCATCCATTATTCGATGAGTATGGTGATGTGAACAAAGGATTACCCAAAACAATTACAAAAGAGCTAGGTCCAAGCGCGGAAGAAATTGTGGAAGCCAATGATGGTGAGATAACCAAGAGAAAAGGGTTAGTTAGTGAATTGAAGGAGAAGGTAAGATTCCATCGAGAAAAGCCATTGAAAACCCCGGAAGAAGTAAGTCAAATAGAGAACATCGAGGGACAAATTGCTGAACAAGAGCAAGAGATAGCTAACTTGGAAGTGGAGAATGAGCAAATCCAGGAGCGAATGTCATTGCGAGACCGGGTGAAAGCGATCTTCAAGAAATATGGGTTCACGGTATTTGCCGTTGTGAGCGCCGTTGGTGTGGTCATTGGCGTTATCGTGTCTAATCTTTCCAAGGGCCTATCCAGATTGGGCAAAGGTGTGGGGGACGGGCTGAAGAACATCAGTAAGAAACTTGGTGAGTTATTGCCCGGTATGGTGGGGGCGATCGTGAGTTTCCTGTTCAAGACCGCTGGGGAGGCCATTTCATTCCTGGGTAAGAACGCTTGGCTGTTGATCCTCGCTGTTGTAGTGTACTTTGTAGACGAATTAAAAAAGAGGCGTCGTTGATGTAAATGTTGAGCGTTACAATGTACGAGTCTGAAACCAGGGTGTACTTGGACCCTCCCCTGGACAAGGTTCGGGAGATACAACTTATGGGTTGTAGTATACCCAAACGATTGGTGAACTTCAAGGATCGCCAAGGCATACTCAATGAGGAAAATCGACCCCTCATAATAATCCAGCCCGGTACATACTCTCTGCGTGGTATACACGCGATATTCCTCAATGATACGGATAAGGCCAAGCTATCGATCATTGAGACTGACACTGTTGACTATTTGTACTCCAACAAGAACTCCAACATCAAACTTACGAGAGGACTGCAAGTTGCACTGGGTTTACCCGAAGTCATAACGCCTGGCAAGTTGTACCCCACCAATCTCCAGATCAAGGAGCCCCTGAGACTTATGTGCAGTCTAGTGAACAACCAGTCATCCTACATGAACAATGCTCGATTTACAGGCCCTGTGAAGATCTCACCCTCACAACTCCTTGCCAACATACCATCACAGGATTATCCAGTCATTCCCGTTCACAAATCCAAAACCCCCGTAAATCACTTCGATCTGAGCATCCTCGACATTGAATGGAACAAACTGAATCTGAATGGGTCTCCAATCACCTTCAGTTTGCGGTTCAGATAACATTTAAAAATACGTGAGAACTGTAACCAAAGATGGGTGAGTACAAAGGAATCTACCCCAACTTGCCTGCGACGGCGCCTCCTCCTGATGGCGATACTTTCAGATTGCAACAATGTTGCGATGCTTTGAACAAGCTAAAGTCTGAATTAAACCACTACGAGACAGTACTCAAAAAATACAACCGATCCAAGGGCACACTCATGAATGTGAGCTCGACCTGTGGTATAATGTCTTGCATTTTGGCGGCTGGTGGATTGGGCACATCGCTTAGTGGTGTCGGAATCGTCGCATCTGTGCCATTGGGTGTGGTAAGTGGCGTATTTGTGTGTGCATCCATAGCTTTGCAACAAATATCCAAGAGACTGTCCCAGAAAGCTGTGAAGCATCAAAACACCATCACACTGGCCAGATCCAAGATAAACACCATTGAAGACCTGGTGTCCAAAGCCCTTCGTGACAATACGATCTCTGACTCAGAATTCTCGTTGATCATGGAAGAACTCAAGAAATTCGAAAAGCTCAAGGCTGAGATACGGGCTAAGGCTCAAAAAAATGTGAGTGGGGAGGACCCATTGGTGTTGAGGCAGAGAGTTCGCGAAGAAATCCTCAAAGAACTAAAAGGAGGACTATAACTATAGCTTACGAGCAAAACATTTACTAATCCAAATATACTTAAAGATTGATATACCAGTAACATAACCATGACCACTCAATCCATTGAAGAGAAATTCAAATCGCTAGAACGTGCTGGTATAAATATGGAGAAAACAAAGAAATACAAATCCGTTGTAAATGCTTTCAACGATTTGATTGATGAGGGATTTAACATGCTCAGAAATAAGTTCGGTAGTAATGAAACCGTTGTATACGAACAAGTCAATGCTATTGATGAAGAAAAGATCATGGAATCGAACAAAAGATTGTATGTGGTTGTTGTATGTTCTGCAATACACTGGACCCTTGGTTTGGCTAGTGCTATATATTTTCTCACATATTGACTTAAAATCATGAACTCTTCTACCCAAAGTCTGGATAGAAGATGGGCTTACTCGATGACTTCAAAAATAAGTACCCAAAGGCTGACCTTGACCGATTCAAATTCATAGCTGATCAATTTGGAGGTTACATTATATGGAAACATAACGGAATGACAATCATGTCCTATGATGACCCCACTGGTAAGACATGGACTGATGGGATGCGACCAGGTTTGAAATTACTACTCTGGATCGATCTTGGATTGACTGATGTCGATACACTGAACTCGTTCCCAAAGAGCCTAACCATGACAAATCGCTCCTAACCAATTCCAGCCATTGATTTTGACGAACCCACAAGTAACACCACAAACAATGCTGACGTCATTGGACATATACGTGTCCAACACGAAAAAATTCACCGCTAAGATGCGTAACATATTTACCTCCCAAGTTGTAACTTTCAAGTTTGGTAAGCAAAGTCGAAAGTGGTTGAACGCGCCCGACATGAACTACTGGCCTCAACAGCTGAACTTTGCAGTGTGGTGTGCGACCTCTGGCTGTGGTGTTAGCCCCTTTGAAAGTTTGAACTACCCCAAAGTGGTGGCTGGCTTTGTAAAGTTTCACGTGTATTTCACCATAAGGCGAATACTGTACGAATTGAATGTGCCTTTGCCTGATGAACAACCATTTGCCATAGCTAACAACCCTTACAGTAAGGTTGCTTACCAAAGATTATGCGCTGAATTCGGGATCGCTAATGGTTCTGATTTCAGATGGAAAGGCGGGCGAAACCATGGTCTTGGTGACATATTCCTTGACTATGGTGCTGGTTACCAAGGAAGAGGTGGGGGATTTCAAAATGTACATTTGATTCGAAACTATGATGAAGACGCAAACCAGTGGCCTGGTGATGGTGGTGAATTCTCAGATGATGGTGGTAAGAAAGAAAAAGGTAACCTCATCTCATTCATTCGCAATGATGACTTTGCTGAGTACAAGTATGCTTGGTTCATTCCAACGAGTGGTTATGGGCTCACCAAGGCTGGGCTGGGTAGACTGAATCGATCTGCTGAGGCCTTCGTTTACTGTGTGCTGGGATCGCAAGTCAATACACGAAACTCGATTGTGGGCACGGGTGGTGGGGCAATTGAGACACAACAAGAGTTCTTGGCTCTGTTTGAAAGCAGTGTGATTGAGAACGACATATCAAGTTCAGTACAAAGGTACCAACTCGCAACTCAGGAAGCGAAGCTAAGATTGGATCTGGCAATCGCACCTGGAGTTTGGCTAATGCCCAGTAACATGATCATAAACACGGAGAGTATAGTCGGGTACAACAACAACCTAATGAAGGCCACGGGTGACATGAAGTTCGGAGTCAACTCAAATGTAAACCTCGAGACCAAGACTGTAGGGATAAGCCATAACTTGGGCTCTTCGAAAGTTAAGTTACCACATGCAGCCACCAGAACTGAAACTGTACAGGTGAAAACACCAATCATGGATGTTAAACCTGAAATCAAAGGGCCTGAAAACACACAACATGAATATAATTTGTTTGCATTGATAATCGTAGTTGGTGGATTGTCTTGGGCTTTGTTTCGTTGATGGACTAGATATGATTTTTGTAACTTGGTTCGCGTTACAAAAATGCACACCATATTACTGTGACTTCATAAGATCGAGGCAATCTTTACAACGATCTTTACGTTTGTGATGAACGCATATGCCCTTTCCCCCACAGTCTTTACATCTGTACCTAGTTCTACCATGAGAACATACTTGGGAACCACCACAATCTTTGCAAGAGTACTTTACTCTACCATGAGTACATATGCCCTTACCACCACATTCTTTGCAGCATGCTTTCTGTCTTAGGTGAGGACATATTTGTGATCCCATACAATCCTTACACTGAACCTCACGCCTGCCATGGTTACATTTTCCACCACTTGGTACCTCCTTCATCCCCAGCGCCTCCAGTAGCTCTCCCCGGCGCATCGTATAATATTTGGCTATCTTGCGATCCTTGGCAATGGCGCGGAGCTCTTTGACGGTTTGACGTTGATTGGGCATGCTGAGTGTTTGGATGTGCAAGGTCATTACTTTAAGACGAATTAGTTTCAAAATCGATCCTGCACGCGTGCAGGGTTTTTTGGCCACGCCCTTGCGCCAGAACCCGCACTTTCCCCCTACTTGTTCAGGTACTAGATCTTCTGGAATACTACCCACAACAAACAACGGTGAAAACTCTTCAAATTTTTCTTTGAGATTTTCAGGGACATGAATATCCACTTGACAAAAACCAAACACCTTGTCGGTAAGAATATCGTTACACATCTTCTTGATGTATTCGGGATCCGTTGGATTTTCAGCCTCAATGTATTCCTCTTTACCACATGGCATTTCTTGACCAGAGCAGTATAGATATAACCCGTTTGCATCATAACCAACGATACGCCAACAAGTTTTTGCGTCTTTATATTTATGAGGGCGAATCTTTGTCTTACCCATATCTGCATAGCGAATAAACACAATACTAGGCCCTCCAACCATGCCTGTTTTCAAGAGTTCATAAGCCTTGTTTTTTGCGCATTTGGTACATTCTTTCCTTATCTTGGAGCACTCTTTACAAGCCTTTTTTCTACAATTCTTAGCACATTTATGAAAGCATGGTTTACCAGGAGCATATAAGGCAGGCTCGTCTCTCTTCTTCATTTTTATGGCTTTATTAAGAACATACATCATTGAGATACCTGGGATAGATACAGCATCTTTTAAAATATCAATTTCATCTGGGTAATATTGCTCCCGTGTCTTTTCTAAAGCTTCTTTAAAAGGTTCAACGTCAGCTTTGTTATACTCACGCAACCAATCCATCATTGTAACACAACCCCGTTTTTGAAATTCCATCTTAAATTCTTCATATTCTTGAGGAGACACTGTTATTTTCTGGTGGAGGGATGAGTAAAAGTCTTCATATTTCACAGGACCCACGTGAGAAAGTTTTTCATAACTATCCAACCACTCGTATGGAAAGACAAGTTTTTGTGCTGCACAGTTGTTTGCTTTACACCACTTATCAAAAGATAGTCCGGGGGCTAAGTAGGATATTACATCTAAAAATTTAAAATGGGCAGTTGTCAGGAACATATACCTATTATCTTTCTTTGCAACAAAAATATCTCCTTCTTGCTCGGTAGTGGAATTTACAAAATATTCTTTAGTCATATTGATATCATACTTACCACTATTAAAACCTAAAACAGGGACTTGATTACACCACTTTTCATACTGTTCCAGTACGTTCTTGGGAATAGATTCTTCATCAGGCATAGGGTATTCTTTTCTAATTTTTTCAACAATGGCTTTTTGACGGTGTTCTAAATCTGAAATAAAGTCTTTGATAAGCTCTTCAGGGTTTGAATTTACAAAAAAGGAAGGTTCGTTTGAAAAATTATCAATGATAGCAACACTAACTGGAATATGTTTGTTACTGAAAGTCAGGTCGGCAGTCATCTGTTGAGAAAGTTTGTATAGCAATGCTTCAGAATCGAAAACAATAAAATATTCGTATGGGGTAAATTTCTTTTCAAGTCTCATATCACTTAATTCAAGTTTTTCATGCTCCCAAACTGAAACAACATTATATCCCAAGTCTTTGATCGTCTTTTCCATTTCGAGAGTTTCATTGTATTTCTTTTCATCACCACCACTTGAACAGGGGCAGCCGTGCCATTTACACCCATAGAATTGAAAAACAGTCTTAGTCTCCGGCTCGTATCCATCAACCAAAATCTCCTTTTTACCGTTCTTCACACACCGCTCACCCCCATGACCGCAGAGAGCATGATGAATGTGTTTACCTATAATCTTAGACTGAGCTTCTATCCATCGGCACCCCGCGTAACTAAAATTGGTATTACCTCCATAAAACACCTTTTCAGAGCTGGTCGTGATGTGTTTGAACTTTTCCCCTTTACATATCAATTGTGTCTTTCCTCCCGAACATCTTTTTTCTGTAACGTGTCTATTATAATTATCATGTCTGTTAAATCTTTGTTGGCATACAGAACATTCCCATAGTTTAGTTAACAGCTCTATATCCTTGATGTAAAAACAGTGACCTTCATAAAGTCCGATATCTACACATGGTAAATTCTTTTTGAACTGGTCTTTTCCAAAAACTAGTTTCCAAACATTTTGATCTTTTGGTTCGTACAGGCGGATGTTAACAGAAAACCTTTTAGCAATACCCTCAAAATCAACAAGTTTAGTTGCCCTAACGTCTTCAACTCCCATTTTTTGTTTGTCGTAAAAATCTCGGGCCAGTTTTAGCGCCTTTCTGGTAGTGTCCTTAGCCGGTCTAGGATTCTTATCACGATAGCCCATGTAAATAGCTAGACACCTCCAGACACATAGATTGTCTTTCTTATCATCGACGGCGTGAATGCATTTCTTATTACGTAGCCAATCTGGTAAGGGTCCACACCCCATCAAAGGCTCATTGCTGTGAATAACTTTTACCTGTATCCCAGTAAACTCAACTCTTCCTTGGTATACACCGGGGGTTTCAACGACCTCTGTTGCTGGTAGGTATGCTCTGTCCCACGCTTCAACATCCTCCAAATCTAACCTTTTGGTCTCACACCTTTCGATATAACCCTCTATTTCAGATAAACTTGTAAAAGTTCCCCTCCCACGAAGTGTTTTTGGTGGGTAATCAGATATTTCTCCTCTCCCACGATGAATTCTAGCCGTAAAACTGTAAACAATCCTTGAACGCATTTCTATGTACGGTTTTAGTTTGTTAAAAATCATGTTTGATAAGTCATTATTTAGATCAGCATTAACCACGTGGGTATTTTGGTTTGGTGGGTTTCCAGTTGGGGTTCCAGGTGGGTTTCCAGTTGGGGTTCCAGGTGGGGTTCCAGGTGGGGTTCCAGGTGGGGTTCCAGGTGGGGTTTGTTGGGTTTGTTCTTCATATTCTTCATCTTCTTCTGCTTCATTAAATGCAAGTTTTATAATATTTTTGATAGGTTCTGGTAGATAAGTTATAATCAAATCTGAAAATTTTTTAATACCTTTCCTAACTGGATTGCTAGCTCTTCCTAATAAATCTTTGAATGAACTAAATAACGATTTTCTGGGTTCTGAATTAGGTCTTTGCGGATGGTTGGGGATATTTTTTCTAGGAGCTGGAATAGGTCTTTGCGGCTGGTTGGGGATATTTTTTCTAGGAGCTGGGATAGGTCTTTGCGGCTGGTTGGGGATATTTTTTCTAGGAGCTGGGAT
This sequence comes from Ricordea florida, assembly GCA_949710005.1. Lineage (NCBI taxonomy): Eukaryota > Metazoa > Cnidaria > Anthozoa > Corallimorpharia > Ricordeidae > Ricordea > Ricordea florida. The sequence goes on from OX453274.1 coordinate 36,695,235, forward strand.
AGGTCTTTGCAGCTGGTTGGGGATATTTTTTCTAGGGGTAGTAACTGGTGGTTTTAGTGGTCTGACTATAAGGGTTGTTGGAGGTCGTCGTTTGTTTGGTGGTATTGTGATCCCGATTTCACCCAACGCTTCGATTATTTCTGCCTTACGCATTTTAGGTCTTACTTCAATATTATGCTCTCTAGCAATATCTTCCAATTCTTTTAGTGTTAACCGTTCCATTTTAATTTTCATGTTATATCTTTAAATCATTTTTGGAATTCATTTTTTAAAAATCTTGATAAAATCCCTGATAAATCCTTGGTTAAATCTTGATAAAAAAATCGATTTTGATATTTAAAGATATAACATGATATATTAAAAATCGATTTTTTTGAATTCATTTTTTTAATCTTGATAAAATCCCTGATAAATCCTTGGTTAAATCTTGATTAAAAAAATCCAGGTATAATTAACAGAAATTATCAGAAATTATCAGAAATAGGATTATTTTTTCTCCAATATACTACTCCTTGGTAACCAGGTGATTCTGGATGGTCTAATGGGTAGCATTCCGGACTGTGGAGCAGAGGGCCCGAGTTCAATTCCCGGTGGGGGTATTCGTGACTTTCTCTTTTCGTTCTTCTTTTAAACTGAATCGATTTTCTTTTCTTTTTTTCAAAGATACCCTTGTCTATATAGAATGTGAAGCTGTATGCAGGCTTTGGCTGCCTATTTTTTTAAATTGGTAAATGGAACACGAGATGGCAGAGCCCTACAGGCTTGATTAAATTATTTGAATGAGTTCTGAAATCTAAAATTCTCCTCATGTGTCACCGAATGCATTCATGAGTTTGTTCATAGGAGCCTTTGATTAACTCCTTGTACACTTCTCTTATTGAACACAACTGAACTGCAAACTAAAATGGATTGACAAAACAGTTTCGAAAAATTGAGCCGTTTGCGTAATAAGGGTTCACAAAGACAATCCAGTGAAGGCTTTTGAAGCCTCTTGTTTAACCAGTAAATTAGATCAAATGATTAAATTTGACAAAAGGTCATGCAATGCTGTTTGCTACTGTTAGTCACGCAATAATGTCATAAACGTTAGGAGATTTGTAAGATATATATATTTTTGATTCTACGATTGACGTCTTCTCCTTTAGGAAATACTATTACAATTTTGGCACTGTGCAATAATTATCAGGAGAGGGGCCGGAAAATGAGCATCGCAAGGAGAAATATTACACAACATCCCTTCCCTCGACAAAGGAAAATTAGCTCTGACCCCCCTCCAAATCTCCCAACAATTATGCCTCACCCCCTCACCCCCAACCACCACCAACAAATGCAGTAAATATACATGAATCCTTTACCTGCTTTGTACTGTAACGCATTCGAAATCAGTGTCTGGGAAATACCTATGGTATCTGAATCTTAACGAAGTCAGTTTATCAGTTGCCCCCCCCCCCCCCCCCACACACACACACACTTTCCCAGAGATTTACTTTCCCCCCCTCCCTAAGGCTGTGAGTTTACATTGTGCTCCCTCCTCTCGTTTTACTGTCCCACCCCTCCTGATAATTATTGTACAGTCCCTTAAACGAAGCGTAGTTGACTATAGAAAATCTCTATCATTACTGAAGAGACTAACAAATATGTAGCCTGACAACACGATGTTTTAGACTAAACAAACCTCCAAGTTGTATTTTGAAATGCTATAATTCAAACTACTTTGCAGCTGGTCAAACACGTGCTTCTAACACGGCCATATGCTGTCAAGCATGGACCTCATTGGGATAAAACCCCTCTTAAGATCTTCGTTCGCCATGTGCCCGTTGGTTTCATGCCGGGGTTTCATGTTCCTCAATGTCGTATAGTTACTACGTGACTGGTTAGTCAAAGCGATTCCATTCGTTATAGTTTTACATGCGATATGAGCAGTGACAGGGAATCTGAATTGTGTAGTTTCCCATTTACACCTGTTTTTGTTATATTTTTTACTTTTTTTTCTATTTTAACTTAAAATATCTGAGTCATCTACTATCAACCGTAAGACGTGAGTAGCCAGTCAAATTTGGGCGTTTACACAATAGCCGATAAAAGGACTGAGTTTGAGGACCAGTAAGCGCGCCCCACTCACTGACTATTGTGTAAACTCTCAAATCTAATCGGCCTCTCAGAGCCGGCTAGTTGACTATTATCAAGAGAGCATATTATACTGATTAGTAAAAGGAGAGAACGAGTAGTCTAATTGCGAGAGAGAAGAACGTGTCTACAGATTATTGATCTAGCATAACAGAGAACTCCTAGCTCAATTTCTAGCTATAGAAATATTGAAAAAAATGTACAAACACCAAAAGAACGACAAGGGGAAAAACATATCTTCATGGTATAACAGATCACTTTAACAAAATGTAATGTTAACCGTTGGTCTGCACTGCAGGCGTATGTCAACAACATAGCGCCATTCTGAATTAAAGAGTCGACTCAATTCTCACACACATATCTTAAGTTACATTTACAAATACAAGTTTAATAATATTTAAGAAATATTTAAGAAAACAGTTAAGAAAAAAATTTTATTTATCCTCTTCTTATTTATCATATTAAATGTACTTACACAAACCAATCAACTGCCCATAGCAGTCCCACGTCAGTAGTCGGCAAATTAACAGCCTGAAGTACAATCAGCAGGGTAACCAGGCCTCCTGAAGGAATAGCAGCCGTGCCTATTGCTGCAGCCATCGCCGTGAGGCTGTGTAATGAAAAAATGAAAAAAAGGAAGTCGTAAAATCCTAAGCTTTAACGCGACCAAGGTCTTCTTCTATACGGTAGGTCAACTGTTTTCGAGCACTTCTGTGATACAGATGAACATCAAATACTAAACATGGTCGCAAAACCACGACGCAAACAGCTCTAGCTGTATATGACTTTGAGATTAAGATTCCCCAGCCAGCATAGCACCAGTAGAACAGCTTCTAAAGACCGAGCGGTTTCTATTTTTATACCAAATTCGTTTCAGGAAGTTTCTCTAGCACCCCGTGACTCAACACAGAGTTTACTTACACAGTAGCAACAACCTGCCCTGGTCCGAGTGGTATGCCGTTGATTTGCGCAATCCAGATGGTACACACGCCCTGGTACAGCGCCGTTCCGTCCATGTTTACGGTGGCTCCAAGCGGCAGGACGAAGCGGCTGATACGTGAGTCAATGTGATTGTTTTCCTCAACACACTTGATTGTGGTCGGCAACGTAGCGGCACTAGATCAGAAATGTAAGAAAAATAATCTCACTTAGTAGGAAACTAGCAGGTTAATATTTACTGTACCTTGATACAATAAGCTTGAGACCTCCTACTGTGAGTTCGTAAGTAAACAAAAAGCGTCCCTAGAAAGGACAGGCCTAGTGCGTCACTTTAACAGGCCTGGTGCGTCACTTTGAAAGGCCCAGTGTGTCACTTTGACAGGCCTAGTGCGTCAATTTGACAGGCCTAGTGCGTCACTTTGACAGGCCTAGTTCGTCAATTTGACAGGCCTAGTGCGTCACTTTGACAGGCCTAGTGCGTCAATTTGACAGGCCTAGTGCGTCACTTTGACAGGCCTAGTACGTCACTTTGACAGGCCTGGTGCGACACTTTAACAGGCCTAGTGCGTCACTTTGACAGGCCTAGTGCGTCAATTTGACAGGCCTAGTGCGTCACTTTGACAGGCCTAGTGCGTCAATTTGACAGGCCTAGTGCGTTACTTTGCCAGGCCTAGTGCGTCACTTTGACAGGCCTGGTGCGTCACTTTGAAAGGCCTAGTGCGTCACTTTGGCAGGCCTAGTGCGTCACTTTGACAGGCCTGGTGAGTCACTTTGACAGGCCTAGTGCGTCACTTTGACAGGCCTAGTGCAACACTTTGACAGGCCTGGTGCGTCACTTTGACAGGCCTGGTGCGTCACGTTTGAGGGAGATGCCTTGGAGGGAGGGTTGATCATTTGTCTCATGACTTAGTCAGTTAGACTGCTGGGGTTGGCAAGTCTATACAACATTTTCATCATTCACAATGACTAACAATGTATTCCATTGCTACCTTGAATCAGTTCCGTAGACCGTAGCCAACGCCTTAGACACGCCCTTAATGTAAATATACGGGTTCTTTCTGGTTACGACGAAATAAACCAACGGCAGGATGACCGTTCCGTGAATGAAGAGGCCTGAAATAGCTGTACCCATGAGAAGGCCCAACATCTCAAACGCTTTACCAATATCTGCCATTTCAGCCAGTTCAACTGCTATCATACTGCCGATACCAAGAGGTGAGAACCTGGACACAAATCACAAAATGAATCACCTGAATTTATGTCAACCCTGTAGCACCATTACGAGCGTGCATGGTTACAAAGAGAGATCGATAAAGCTCGGATTGACATTACAACATTACACACGGTCTGGTGCGGGCGACAGCGCGTGCAAGCTATAACTTCATTATAAAGGCTACCTTCAATTCGACAATAGGTACAGTCTTATTATAAGGAACTCACACTGGCCAGTACTGTTTGGTTGCTTTTCAAAGAATGGTCTCATTACATGGTCCTAACCCTAACTTGAATGGAGTTCTGTCGTCCGGATGTAGGTAGTTTTAAGTAAAACTGTTCAATGACGTTGATTTAGTAAGTCTTGCGTTAGAACCATTTACAATAGATAGTACTGTTAACTAGCTTCTCTTGGCAAAAAAGCGGTTATTGGTAAAAACTGTTTTCCCAAAGATATAAAATGATAAAATGAAATACCACATGCACATATATAGAGTGTCAAGTTTCCAGTTTGCCAATTCTTTCTATTAAGTTCACTCACCACATAACAATGGCGACCATTCCCATGATGACTTCATTCAAAGAGTTAAAGAATGACTTCACAGCTGCTCCCTTTTCTGCTTTCCTTCCAAGAACAATACCAAATATGATCGAGAAAGCGACCAAGCCAAGCACATTCGTGGACCAACCCGAGATTTCCACCCCACCCGGGACAGTGTTTGATCCTTTGTACACGAGCTCTCTTACCATGGTTATATTGTACGTGCCGTTACTAAAAGTGACAATGGATGTCTTCGGACTGAGCTCGATTTCGGTAAAGTTCGTCGTGTTGTGTTCGTTGTACTTCGGTGGAGCCGAGACGTACTTGGTCCTTTTCTGCATGGGATGTAGGGGGAAAAACAGTTTACTAAGGTTAAACATTTAACCATTGCTTTTAGTTCTTTCTTTTTCTATATTTCGTTTTTCCACTTTGAACTGAAAGTATAATTGTTGTCCGCCCTGCGCTCAGAATGATCTACCTCTATCGTTATCAGTTCAGCGGCGTGTCTATAAAATTGCGACTGAGACAACATTTGCATTTGAGTGAGAAAGACAATGACCGTGTGCTGGCTCTCCAGTCACTTGTTTTGCAGCAGATCTGCAGCTCATTAATGGAACTCTGAGAAAATAGCTTACTCTGATTTTGTAAATCAGAGATTTATTTGCGTCCCTGGAAACAAGAGGATTGAAGCAGTATTTTTATCCTTGAGTCAAGTCTTCAGGTGCAAAGAAACATTTATATGCTTTGTAGTTGAGGCTCTAACGTTCGCAATGTTGGACCAACCCTTAGTGGAAATTTCTGGCCGAATCTCAAAATTTACAACTCAAACCGGGAAACTTCTCTGTTTCCTCTGTTCACGTATTCATCAAGATCGCTGGAACTGCCCGGTTATGATCTGGTGAAGCTTCGTCACCTAGATGAGAACTGCCACTGCTTGGCAAACTTACCTGCAGAAAGGTTGCTTCAACGATGTTACTTGGAAAACAGTTTCTGAAAAAGAAACGAGGCAAATGGCCTCTCATCAGGAAAATGTTTGAGTTGTATCTGTAATTCATTCATTTTGCACTTAATGCATATTTTATTGCTACAATGGGCTCAAGCCACAATACCGTAACGTGATTGTGATTTGAACCAGGCCATATGACCGCTCATTAGAAATTCATATTAATTCGTTGCAGACAAATTAAGTTGAACTTTGTCAGGCCCAATTTTGATCATCATTTCTGGAATTCTTTTAGTTCAGTTGGCATACAGAACGGATCATTGAAGGTCACTGAGAAGTCCGATAAAAAGGAACGTTGGTTTAGTGTACGGTACTGGGGAAATTGTTTATTCAATATTTTTCCAGGCACGCGTCTCCAGAAACCTTAGCTTTGGATAGTGAACGGTACAATGTAAAATTTGACACTAAACACGATGAACGCTTATCGCCTTACGGAGCCAAGCTGCCTTTTCTACAGGTCCACACCTCGTTAGCTAGATCTAAAGATTCGGCGCTGCCTACGCCCGGCTTAGAACGTTTGATCCATTACAGTTCTATAATTAGATGTCACCAAGAGAAAATGAAGTAAGAGAACGTATCTTTCATACTGGCTTCTCTTACTATGATAAGGGGACAGAATCTATTTTTAGACCCGGAAATTATTTTAACTGACCAATGGCTGATGTCCTTGTAATCACGTGGGTTTAATTTCAATGCGCCATGTGGAAACAGCGTAGCCCTGGAACGAGAAATAAATCAATTCTGCGCTAAAAATAGATTCTGTCCCCTTGTCTTATCAGACGGGGTTGTTCTCTTTCCTCATTTTCTCTTGATATCACAGTCATAATGTGTCATTTAGTTTGTCTTTTTCTGATTATTCAGTCCCTGAGATAGGTGATTTATTTTCTGCATCACGTTTGAATCAATGTTATGACATTTTCTTAATCAAACAATTTCTGAATCTCTTTGGCTGCGCAACGGCTGGGCCAAGTCGGTGAGACAACAGCCAACCACCTGAGTACATACAAAAAGTTTTCAGCAGAGATTTTTGTTTGCAACACAGAATCCCCAGCAACGACGTTGGTCTATCGAGAACAATGGGCGCTTACCATTCGACCAAACATCCGGAAATTTCGGATGGAAGTCAAATAGAAAGTTACATTTCGGAGTGACCGGTGACCGGTCGGACTGGCTTGCCCGTCAATGTGGCGTGTTACATTTAGTCTGTTTTGTTTTTGTTTTTTTTGTTTTGTTTTGTTTTGTTTTTTTTTTTTTTTTTTTCTTGGGGGGGGGGGGGCTTTCTCTTTGTTGGAAAATGACGCAGAACGTAGGGGAACGCGTGGGAATGTTTAACTTGGAGCAGGTTTGTCCATCTGAAAGTACCGTTCCATCGCCAAACGAAAATTCCGAAATCTGAACCCAGAATCTTTGTTGCATGGTAAGCACTCAGTAACAATTAATATTGACATGTTTGCCTTGTTTGTAGTTACTATCTCGTCTGGTCTGTGAGACCTCTACGATTTCGTAACATATCTTGTTGCGTGCATTAAGGCAATCCATACAGAAAGTAACTTCGAATTCGCGTGCATTTCTGCATTGAGAAACATCTGAAATAAGACAACTGATCCTGATATGGTAGTCACTGATTGAGATTTGGGAGAAATCACCGCAGCTCATCAGGCAGGTGACAATGAATCCTATCCACCTTGCGCAACACACATTAAACCACTCCGGCGCACCTCACCGACTAGCTCGGTACTCACCTTAACAAGTCAAGAAAGGAATCCAAGTTACGCCTTGGTTTTAGCTCTTTTTCGTCGCCTGTTCGCTCGGGTCTACTCCGCTCACCTGGTCGTATAGTCATCACAAGAGTTACTCCAATAACAACAGCTATCAGCATCGTTCCCAAGTAAAACAGCACGGTACGCCGACCTATTTTGCCTGTAGCTTTCGAGTCCAGCGTGGAGAGAGCTGTGATGAGGCTGGCCACAATTAGAGGCAGCACCAACATCTTGAGCATGTTCAAGAAAAGCTCACCGGGAAATCCTACCAGAACTATGGCTGATGCTTTTACCTCGGGATCTGTAATCGCATTAATAGGGCCGTTCACGGACGCGCCGACTATAAACCCGATTAAAACACCGCAGATAATAAAGACGAGCAGAAGCTCTTTGCGAAGCTTGCGGCAGACGACGCCCAAGAAAAACAGAAACGCGCCTCCACGTTCTCTACCTCCACAACCGCAAGCCATTGATGAAGCTCTGCTAAAATCACCCGAAATAGAACCTGTGCTGGATGCCCCGTCTGTAGTTACACCGCCGGGGTCATCAGACTTGTTCAGGTTTTGAATTACCATCATTCTGATATAAATTTTAAATCCAGAGTCACCAATTAGTGTCTAACTCTTCACTAAAGTAATCTTAACATAGTAAAATCTAAAAATTAAAGTAATCTTAGTAGCAATTCTCAAGGAGTCACGACCCTAAACCCTTCATCCACGTGATCTTAGTAATTCTCCTTAGTAACTGCCAGGTGTTTCCTTACTCAATAGTATGGAGAATTTAGCGCCAGATCTATTCATTCATGATCCTTGAGTGTCGTTATTGTTCCTTATTTTCGTTACAATTTATAAGCGACTTTGCTGATGTGGAATGTCAACAACAACAACAACAACAACAACAACAAAACTTTATTTACTTAATAATATTATTTACAATATTTTCACCTCCCGCAATTAGCCAAGCTATTCGAGGCGGGAGGTGAAGAAGAAAATGAAGAAGAAAAATAAATAAATAAATAAATAAATAGATAAATAAATAAATTTACAAAAAGTTAAAACCTAATCTACATTAAAGGAAGAAATAGTAATAAGAAAGATAACAAGGAATAACATAGCAATAAATAACAATAACAATGAGTTTAGAACTAAATTAAGCTAAAGATTTTAGAAAGTCAACGATTTTATTGATTTCAACATAGTCATCCTCAGCTGAAAGTAGATTGAACATTAAGTCCCGAATTGTTTTTCGGTAAACTGTCTTAGGTTTGTCTCGTAATGCCGGTGCAATATTATTCCAGACTAAAGTTCCGAAACGAGAAAAGGAACGCTTTTGAATTTCCAGCTTAGCATCTTTTTGAAAGAAGTTACCTTTAGCTGCAGATCTTGTCCACAATTACGTACAGGTTTTCAAAAATTTACGAATCTAATTACAAGTTGACGACTTCCGTTTGTTGAGAGGATTTAAAACTACGGAAATAGCGCAATATTACGTTTTATATTAATGGAGATATTAGGTTTGAAAATCTGCGAAGTCATTTTGAGTGGTAAAAACACATTGGTCACTAGAAGAGAAAGGGTTTAGCTTTGGCTCGGCGGGAAATCCGAAATGGCTATACCAACCACAGCCATATATGTTATAAACATCTCTAAAAACCCCTCACACTACACCCTATCGATCTCAGGTTTTTTCAAATTGCCAGAAATACCGCAATATTTTATTTAAACCGATCGTAATCAAGACTTCTGCGTTGTACTGAGTTTGAACTTTCCCTCTTGAAATGAAATAAATTGTTAATTAAGGGAGTAGAGAAAGACTTTGAATTGTTGAAGCTTGATCAAACAAGTGTATTGCTCCAAACAGTATTCAGAAAACTCTAAACTGAGTAATCCCAGCAAAGGAAGTTGCATGTCACGAATTCTGATTCCATCTGAATATTAATTAGTATTCCCACCGGCCAAGCGTGATTGTTGATGTAGTGGCGTCGCTCTGTGCCCGATTCATTCGCCCGTTTACCCTTCATTCCGTGCAGATTAAGGTAAACTTGAAGTAACTTCCATGCATTTGTATTTTGTAATTCAGAGACTGGAGAATTGTTTTTCTCTCGCAATGCTTTTATTTCCTTTCAGTCGTTTCAAGTAAGGCAAGTGTGCAATCATGGGCTCACGTCGAGAAGCTGTGTCGTCTTGCTGCAGCGTTGTCTTGCGCCGTATCAGGAAAGAGCTGCTTTTGGTACTGATCATTTTTGGAGTCATTGTGGGCTTTATCATCGGAGCCACAGTTAATGAGCACGTAAACGCCATAAAGAACCCCGAGCACAAGGCAACCGCCATTATGTTGATTGGCTTCCCGGGCGAGCTTTTCATGAACATGCTTAAGTTGTTGATTCTGCCGCTGATTGTAGCAAGCCTTGTCACTGCTCTCGCTACACTTGACTCAAAGGCTACGGGAAAAATCGGCCGTCGAACCGTGCTTTACTACCTTGGGACAATGCTAATTGCCGTCCTCATAGGGATTGTTTTGGTAGTGACGATTCGGCCGGGAGAACGGAGCAAGACTGACCGGACAGGGGACGAGAAAGTTGGGAGACCGTACCGCGGATTGGATTCACTTCTCGACTTGCTGAGGTAAGGCCGTGTTCACACCAATACGCCATTCGTTCTATCCCAAACAAAAGCGGCATCAGCTTTTTGGCTACAACGACTACTCGCTGCAGCTGGTCGCAGGAGGCTAGTAAGTGAAAGAGCGAGTTATGGAACGTACGCATCAAATCATTATTTGCTATTCGCTGGTGAGTGTTACGAATTATATCCTTACTACACTATCTCGATCTGGACCATCGACCTGCTAATGCCAATGGCGAGAATACTCCAACTTAACACAACGTGGGAAAATTTGTTTTGGTCTGACCTAGAATGACCTAGAATGACCTAGAATCAAACTTGCAAAAGTTTTATTTTGAGAAAACCAGGCTACTAGAACATATATTTATTTTTCAAAGTCTTCAAACCATGCATAACTTGTAGCAAAGCGCCACTGTATGGTGAATATTGGTTAGATAGAATATCTACGATGTGTCGATACATAAAGCGCCATAACCGGGCGTGTTCAGTATCTTGTGAAATATCTAGATCAAATATTGATCGCAGTGGGACAGAGAAATTTGTCACGCAATTGGGCAAACCGAGTAATACCAAGATGCAAATTTCAGCGCTTTCAAGGCGAAATCAAATGAAAGCTATCAGACGGCGCAAATAATGTAAATAATAAGTAACGGTTGAAGTACCACAAAAGGGCCGCTAGACCGCCCTCTGTTTACTTGAGCAGTTTGAATTTAATGAAGTGGATACAATAGATGGTACTGCAAGTGACTGTTGACCTTGGTTAAATCGCCTTTTTAACTCGTGGATACGCGAAGCGTATTTGCGAGTTTTTGTGGGGACTCCGATATGCAAATTGTCACTCACTCACTCACTCACTCACTCACTCGCTCACTCACTCACTCACTCACTCACTCACTCCAGTGTAGACACATTTCGTAATTAGTCGGATAGAACTCGGGGGCACCGATATGAAGACGACAATTGTCGTGACCGAAGTCACGGAAGTCTGTTGATGAAAGTTCACGCTGAAAGTGTATCGTACCGTTGCCAGAGTTTGTAATGATTTTGTAGCTTAAGAGGACGATTAGCGAGGCCCTGGTAGGGGGAAATTTCGACAAGCAACATGGCCTTGAAACGGCGACATAAAGGACCTGAAATGGCGACGAACGACGAGCCGCTCACGGGAAATTACGACAGCGACCTTCGACCTTCCGAAATTGCGACGTGAAAAGGTTTGAAACTCAGACGCGCGACATAAACAACCTCACTAACAGGGCCTCATTAGCGGTCTTACTAAAATCAAAAGGAGTTTAAATGTTTTTAGTTTGGACAATGACCAACTTGGAGACTGAATTTCATGAGCCTTTTACTCGGCCAGGCGCTAAACGTGAACAGATGATAACTATTCGCTTTTCCGACATCGACCGCCATCGACCGCCCCCAAGATTACAAGCAGTATATGAATTTCAGTTGGCTCGAAAGTGATCTGAAGATGAGAAAATCTCTTGCTAATGTAGTAAGCTTTGGTGAGAACTCATAGAGCGAAATTAGCACTTGAATGAGAACTTATATGAGCGAAATGAGTACTCGTTATTGAACGAAACTACTATAAATTGACGAATCCATGATGTGAAACCGAAGAACTTCTGTGGCCAACCTGGATAAGAAACATCGCATGTAGGACTTTTCTACTGATTTAAGTGTTAGTACTAACAGGAATGGAGTTGTAGAAGTATTGGGACGGCCAAGAAGTATGTCAACATTTACTTGTAAATATGGAGGCGGCTGCCGTGACGGAGAACCACGAAGGTTACAATGTAAGAAAGTCATTAAAGGGTTCGAAAACAGTAAGTCATGTAGAAAATGTATTAAGCGTTATATTATATACAATACACCACAAGCCGTTACAATGAAAAGTTTTCTGTCTATTGATTTCCGAATTTACCTTGAAGTGAACTAGATTGTGTTGAAGTAGACATGTTGGAAAAATAGGCTTACCTGTCTTGCTTACTGTTGTGTGACTCATATTTACATTATAAAAACAAGAAGTTATAAGGATAAAAACAAATATGTATTGCTGTATTAATGATGGCAAGTGTGATTTTTTTTAAGTGCAACGCTGAATATATATACCACTGATAACCTAAAATGAGATGGTAATGTAAATAAACTAATTCAACTTGATAAAGGATTGAGAGTCTTAAGGATTTTAAGATCATCACTAACATACTTTGCAAAAATGCAAGAAAGACTGGTTTGGTATGATTCGTCAGCTGGGCTATCCTACATGGTTTTGTTCATTATCAGCTGCAGAATCAAGGTGGATATTTCTGTTAAATACATTGAATAGACTTGTAGACAACAAAAACTATAATGATGATAAAATTGACAATGTCATGGCAACAAAATTCAGACCTTATTCAGAAGGACCCTGTTACATGTGTTAGAAACTTTGAACTCACAGACAGTGAGCAGCAGGATACCAGAACTACATTTGGTTTCGGTGCCATTTAATCCTGTACCCTTATGTTAAGTTATCAAATGTTTTAACAACTGTATGCTTGCCACCTGCCTTATAACTGATGCCTAGTGTAGTCAAATGATTGGCGTCATGTACTCACTGTATGTTTATTTCAAAAAGCTACTCAGCTCCCTGGTCACTTTTATGTTGTGATTATAGATTATTAAAATTATCTTCAAGTTCATTCAATCACAACTCTGAAAAAACACCTCGGTAATTTTTAAATTATTTCTTTTTTCTCTGTTTTGTAAACATATCCACGAGTTCACCATAGTCCTACTTTGATTAAGCGTCTGTAATCATCGTGTTATACACGTAGAGGTTAGCCCGTTATTTAGAAAGTCCCGTGGTTATTGCACCCAAAAAGCAACCCCCATGACGGTTCTTTGTGCAATCAGGTTAAACTGAAATGGAGAAAATGAGCAAGAACGAATGATCTTTTTTTTTTTCGAAAGCAAAACAATTGTGATGTAAGCTTTTTTGGGCCGGACTTTGCTGGTGACCTCAGTAGTTTTTTGGGAAATCGCGACTCTTGGATGGGGAAGGGTTTGAGGAAATAAGTCTAGGATAAGGTAGCAAAATTCAGCTGAACTAGGTATAGTATAGGCTAAGGGTTCCAACCAAAAACGCCTTAAGTGCCCTCCCTCCTGGGATTTGGGCAGCAACTAGAGAGTGTTATAGAATTATAAATCCGAAGAATTTGAAGTCTGCCAGACCACTGTGAAAAGTCCGAAATCAATCATTTCAGACCTCCAACTATGAAGAGATTTTTTGAGACACCGCGTGTGAGTTTAAAAAGTGCTATGAGCTGACTTGTCTGAATTGCATGAGTTAAATGAACAAAAGTAAGACCAAACTATTCGACTTTTTGGTCAATTTGATACAAAAGGTCGTGTAACACAAAAGAGTGACACACAATTCGTGTTTCGTCGTTTTGCGTATTGATAAACTCGGATCTGTTTGAATAAATGAGTTAGTCAGTTCTAGAGAAACTAGTGCTGCTTCGGTGAGAAATTGAAACACAAAAAGTGGTTTATCAAACCAATTTGTATAAAGTAAGTTTTACCAGAATTGATCAAAATGGAACTTCTCCTATCCATAACACTACATAGTAAGGAAAACTGACTATGAGAATTAAACAAAACCATCAACTCTAAGATAACGAATTGACCTAAGAGGCCCTGTTAGGGGTAAATTCCGACAAGCGACATGGCCTTGAAACGGCGACATGAAAGAGCTGAAATGACGACGAACGACGAGCCGCTCACGCGAAATTACGACAGCGACCTGCGTCCTTCCGAAATTGCGACGTGAAAAGGTTTGAAACTCAGACGGGCGACATAAAGAACCTCACTAACAGGGCCTACCTAATACAAAATTCGTCTGTAACAAAATGTATGGTACTCACTTAGGAGAATTGCTACTCTGATCATGGGAGTGAAAGGGTTAAGGGAAGTCGAGTCCATATTTCGGCAGTGTTGTAATATTAACTTGTGGGTACCCCTCTGTGGAGTCCTTTACGTTTTCGTGGGCCGCCCCACATCTCGAGAACACGTGAGTTGGCTTATCTCGGACGATGTCGGACATTGTGTTGACAGTGTTTAACGTTGCGTTGAGTTTTTGAGCCTTATCTAAAGCTATCTTACAACATGGTGTCAGGAGTGAAAACCTTTTAGAGATTGCAAGGAGTTTATCAGGGCTTGGCTGAGTTACAAACCGCGATGGCTGAGCGAGATTTGAGAACTCCAGGTCCTTTCGTGCTCGATGCAAACGCAGCGGACAACTGGAGAAAGTTTTTAATGCAGTTGGAAATTTATCTTGTGGCGAAAAGCAAAGATGACAAACCGGACAAATTGAAGGTAAACATGTTACTTCACTGTGCTGGACCCGAAGCGATTGAAGAATACAGTCATTTTGTTTACAATGCTGGAGAAGACAAAGAATGTTATGCGTATGTTTGCAGCAAATTTAAGGCACTCTGTGAGGTAGCAAGGAATGTCACATTCCATAAATGAGTCATTTATGAGAGGTTAGTGTTTAATAAGCGTAACCAGAAAGAGGGAGAGCGAGTTGATAACTTTGTCAGCGAACTGAAACGGTTATCGCTAACATGTGAATTCGGCGAACTGCGAGATTCGCTAATAAGAGATCGAATTGTGGGAGGTGTATTATCTGATGAGCTGAGAGGGAGAAACCTGATCTAACCCTACAGAAGGCTCATGATTATTGTCGTACCTTTGGAGCCTCAGAATGACAAAAGTTCAAGTTCAACATTCAAGCGAGTGCTGGAACTAAGCATTCATTAGGAATTCAGCCTATTAGAAAGTCAAAGAAAGCAGACAAGACAGCTGCTCGTTCTTGTACGTTTTGTGGTTACAAGCACCCATTTACTCGGCCATCTCGTTGTCCCGCTTTAAGAAAACAGTGCTAAATGTAGATGCAAGTAGTAAAGGCCTTGGTGCAGTGATCATACAGGACGGCAAGCCGGTTGCATTCGGATCCAAAACACTAACTAGCTGTGAGAAAAGGTATGCAAACATCGAGAGAGAGCTGCTTGCAAACGACTGGGGCGCACAGAAATTTCACACCTATGTATATGGGCGCAGAGTAATTTTAGAGACAGATCACAAACCCTTAGAATCTATCTTCCGCAAGTCTCTGAATGATGCTCCTCCCAGGCTACAAAGGATGCTATTGAAACTTACCAAGTATGATCTTGATGTGCGATATGTCCCTGGAAAACAGCAAGTCATCTCAGACTGTCTTAGCAGAGCACCTCTCAGTGATACGGAGCCAGTCAGTGAACCAGAAGATGTAATTGGAGTCAATCTTATTGAGGAGCTCGGATTTGAAAGCAGCACACTGACGAGATTTAAGGAGACCTCCAGCATTGACGAAACCTCGAGAGTAGTGATGGAGTATGTCTTGAAAGGGTGGCCGTCTGAGAAAGAACAGGTTGATGAGCTTGCTAGAGAGTACTGGAGTTTTCAGGAAGAGCTGAGTGTGGAGGATGGATTGCTGTTTAAATCAGACCGAATAGTCGTCCCAAGACCAGTGAGGGCTGAGGTGCTGGATGAAATCCATGGAGCTCACATGGGAGAAAGTAAGAGCCTTAGCTTTGCCAGAGATTACGTCTTCTGGCCCTCAATGACAGCCCAGATCAAAGACAAAGTCAGCTCCTGTTCAATTTGTAATGCCTTCCGCAACCGACAACAAAGAGAGTCATTGCATCCACATGACATCCCTGGATTACCTTGGCAGGTAGTCGGGACTGACTTGTTTGAATATGGAGGCCAAACATACTTGTTGGTCACTGACTTCTATTCAAAATACTTTGAAATTGAATTACTGCGTCAGAACACTGCCACCTGTGTCATTAACAACCTGAAGAAAATATTTGCAAGGTTTGGAGTCCCGGATAAGGTTGTGAGCGATAATGGTTCCCAATACAGCAATACCAGGAATTTATTCGACAGCACTCATGAGTTCAAGCAATTTGCTGAAGATTGGGGTTTTTGCCACACAACGAGCTCTCCAGAGTACCCCCAATCAAATGGTGCAGCGGAGAGAGCAGTGCAGACAGCAAAGCGCATTTTGAAGAAGGTTGCAGCTGACCAAAAAGACCCTTTTGAAGGGCTGTTGAAGTACCGCAACACTCCATTTGAAGATATCGGCGTGTCACCTGCACAGCTGCTGATGAGTCTCAACCTATCTCTGCGCTCCTTCTTTGGTAAATGCAGATCATGATACGTCTGGAATAGATTGAATCTCTCGGTCTCTTGTAAAATTTCTCCACCGAAACTAACTATAAGTTTGGAGACGAGATTTCTCCCCACATTATTGACTAGAGTATTGTCTTTATGTCCTCAGACATTCAGATCGAAGGTGAGATATACGCTGCCTGGAACGATCACAAGATTCTCTGATAATTTCGGAATGTGAATGTACAGTGTTTCACCGGGATTGGCGGATGAGGGTGTGAATGTGATTCGATTCAATGATCTTTCCGCTTTTAAACCTTTCACCATCTGAGGAGTCCGATTTGGTTCGAGAATTTCAGATACAGTAGACATTTAAATGGAAGTAGCATCTTCTTTAAATGTCTGAAAACAAGTTTGTGAAAACCATTACTTATTCTGCGACTCTCATTGGCCTTTCCTCTGTTGTGGGGTGGGTTGCTAGAAAAGCTCTCAGAGAAAACTTTCTTGCGGATCCATCATCGAAATTTGAGAATTATGTGAAATGGGTAGCCGTTATGGCAGGTAGCATGTATCTCAATGACTATTTGGAGAATCAGAAAATATTACCTAAAATTGAGGAGGAGGTCGAAAGTTTCTGGTAATTCCCTCCCCCTCCTAGAATTTGTTGTGGGGTTGTTGGGGAGAATATCAATAATTATCCCGTGACCGCTCAGCGCACGGGCCCATTAATATACTAAAATAATTTGAGGCCCCTTAAAACCCCTTTAACTAGTTTCAGATAAATTAACGGGGAATATCAGCGGTGAAAACCCGTCAATGTTAGCGTGTGCTGGAATCGGCGTTTAGCAACTACTCAACCAGATCCGGGCGACAGGTTAAAAAGCCCCAGAGACTCATTGAATCCTGTTAGAGGGGAGATGTTGTCATATTAACTTGTGGGTACCCCTCTGTGGAGTCCTTTACGTTTTCGTGGGCCGCCCCACATCTCGCGAACACGTGAGTTGGCTTATGTCGGACATTGTATTGACAGTGTTTAACGTTGCGTTGAGTTTTTGAGCCTTATCTAAAGCTATTTTACAACAGGCAGTGCGTTCCTTCGTCAAAGCGAATTAGTATTAACTCATGTGATAAACCTTCCTTTGTTTCTATTTCTTTCTCTATTTTCCAAGTTATTTTGCCTAAGGACTTTATTGAAGCCTCCGATTTAAAATGCTTCCTGATTTTAACAATGTGCACAGCTGGCTTTATTACATTGCGCTCTAATTACACGAAATCACTTTCGTAGACCGTTCGCGATCGATTTTCCGTTTGATCAACCTTTCCTATCTTGAAACGTGAAATAGTTGCAGTTTTTATTGATAAGTTTGTAATAATTCGGGACAGATGGAATGATCCTAACTGTGATGATGTTTGATGATGTTTACCTCCATCAGTCCCCGTCGGTCAAGAACTCCAGTTTCCTGCTGTTCGAACTATTTGTTTCCCTTTGCATTTTCTCTTTTTTCACAAGCCAGAATGTGTTTGTTTTTTGTTTTGTTTTTTTCTTCGTCCGAACCTGTTTTATTTTGTTTCTGAAACAAAGTGCCATGGTTAAATTTAAATCCATTAAGTACCTTTTTTGGCGCGTGGCTATTAGATACAGTTTTGTATCGAGACTGAGATAACAAGAATTTCACTTACAGAGTTTTACTTACAGCTGTAACACTGGGCAGAAGCAGTAGCAGCAGTGGCAACAGCCGCCGCAATAGTAGTAGCAGTAGGTAGTAGCATTAGCGCGGTAACAGTGACAGCAGCAGAAGCAGCAGCAGTAGCCTCAGCAGCAACAGTATCTATGACAGGAGTAATATAGTAGTAGCAGCAGCGGTAACAGCAGTAGCAGTAGTTGTGGATTCAGTGGCAAGATGCAGCAACGATAGGTTTAGTTGTAACCTTAGCGTAAGCAGCAGTAGTATCACTGAGGAGCTGTAGCAGTAGCAGCATCAGTACTGGTAGTAGTGGGGTATTAGTGGGGTATTAGTGGGGTAGAAGTGGTGACCAGTGGTAGTACCATGCCAATGGAACCTCAGTGAAACTTCCTTGAAAGTGTAGTCTAGGAATTTAGATTTTAGATTAGAATTCCTGAATTTCTTGCTATGTCTCGCTCGTACTTATGGTCAAGTACATTGACGACCTTGGCGGCAAGGACCGTTTCTCGTGAATATGTAAGCTATGATATTTTTGCTGAATAAAAGCATCATTTGTGCCCCTTCTCACCCATAATAGGAGCTGTTTTCCCGTGAACATCGTCGAGGCGACC
Organism: Ricordea florida; assembly: GCA_949710005.1. Taxonomy (NCBI): domain Eukaryota; kingdom Metazoa; phylum Cnidaria; class Anthozoa; order Corallimorpharia; family Ricordeidae; genus Ricordea; species Ricordea florida. The sequence goes on from OX453274.1 coordinate 36,713,935, forward strand.
TTTATACAGGTAAGGCCATTAAGACGAAAGTCCGCAACCAAAAGAAGTGCAAATATGGTAAATGATGCGCAAAGCATTCACTGGCTAAATATTGGTAATTGAACGACACAAGAGCCTGGAAAAGAATTGTTTGCGGCTTTTCCAAGAATGCTCACACATCGAATGTATTTTCGCTCACAATCAAAAGTTACTTGGCAGCAAGTGTAGCAAAGAAATCTGTTTCTCAATAGTGCAATGACTTCACAGTAAATGGTTTCATCCACAAAAAATAAGTTAGAATTGACACTGTAAAGCGTATCAAAAAAATATCATAAACATGATGGAAAAACCTTTAAGAAGTAGCTGACTCTTTGAAGGTTTAACGGGTTCAATCCATTCTGGTGATAAGAACCCGTACATAGCAGGTGCCACAGGAGGCCCAGCTTATTCCTATTTTAGTAGCTTTTTAGAAGCACCTCAGAATATTGTTACTCCCCCCTCCCCTGGATGGGATGCTTGTCAAACCCAGGGTTACCGCCAACATTTTATCGCCTGTACCCAGTTGTACACCCAGGTGGAAAGAGACTGTGGAGTCAAATTTCATGTCTAAGGAAACAAGGTAGTTGTCACTGGGCTTCGAACCCAGACCGAATCTCATAAGAATCGAAAGTCCGTTACGCTAGTCCTTGTAATACTGTACCTGAAATTTAGAGCATATATTGTGCACGATGGGTCTATTTAGATTTCTAGTGTTTTAAGCACAAATATAAAGCCCACTTTTAAAATATCAAGCGGTTGTCAGCGATGGCCTGAAAGGAAATCAGTGAACCTTGCATAGCGATTCTGAGGTACAAAGTCTTTTTTTTCCATTTCTATTTTCAACAAGTTTTTCTTTTTTTTTTCTTTTACAGAAAAGGACTCACTACAAAACTGTAGAGCCAGTTTATAGTGAATACAATGAGACAGTAGTTGACAACACGACATCCATAGACTTTACCAATGGAACTCATAATTTCACCCTGAAGAAGGTTTTGGACACCCCTGGTTCTGAGATGGTCCCCTCCGGAATGGAGATTGCAGCTCGTTCTATGAATGTCCTGGGTCTTGTCATGTTCTCGATCGTATTCGGTATCATGTTAGGGCGGGCTGGAGACCGTGGAATGCCTGTAAAGCTGTTTTTTGAATCTCTAAACGAGATCATTATGGATATGATCGGACTGGTCATGTGGTAAGATTTGTAAATCACTCAACTGGTACGGCCCAATTTATTATATGTCTGGTTTCACCAGCGGGAAAGATAAGGTAAATACTGAGTTTTGATTGGCTACCCGAGCGGGTTAGATAGGCCAATCGTGCAAGCTCAGGATTGCCCGCTTTGCCCTCCGAAACAACCAAAACAAAATGGCCATATGATAAATTCTGTATTGACCAACTTTGTTCAGTCAAGTTGGCTGGATATTGGCATCCTTCTTTTTTGCGTTTTATTGCGCTCGACTACGGGGTCTCAATCAATGAAAACGCAGAAAAAACAACTTGGCCAATATACAGTCATTTTAGCCTCGCGCTCGGTCAATAACGCACAATTTTGTATAACCCAATTTAGTATTAATCAACTTACTTATATCAATTTCCGTTGCCTTCCAATGAACGATTGATTAGTGCAATATTGACCGCTAACAATTAAGCGAAAAGAGTTTGTTGTGTGGTCCGTCAGTTCATTATGCTTTTTTAAGCCATAATTAAACAGCATTTTTGCTACGTGTTCTCTTGAAACCGAAATATTTCATAATTTGCCGATTTGGATGTCGCTGAGGTGGCAAGACAATGCTGCGTTAGAAAATGTTGCGTTAGACAATGTTGCGTTAGACAATGGTGCATTGGACAATGGTGCGTTGGACAATGTTGCGTTAGACAACGTTAGACAATGGTGCGTCAGACAATGTTGCGTTAGACAATGTTGCGTTAGACAATGTTGCGTTAGACAATGTTGCGTTAGACAATGTTGCGTTAGAAAATGTTGCGTTAGAAAATGTTGCGTTAGACAATGTTGCGTTAGACAATGTTGCGTTAGAAAATGTTGTGTTAGACAATGTTGCGTTAGACAATGTTGCGTTAGACAATGTTGCGTTAGACAATGTTGCGTTAGACAATGTTGCGTTAGACAATGTTGCGTTAGACAATGTTGCGTTAGACAATGGTGCGTTAGACAATGGTGCGTTAGACAATGGTGCGTTAGACAATGGTGCGTTAGACAATGTTGCGTTAGACAGCGTTGAATACGTGTTTGCTGCTCAATTTGTATCGGTACTCAAATGATTTCCAGTGCAATTTGGAATAAACTACCATACGCTGTATCTGCAAAAAATGTTAATTTCAAATTTCTGCATTCAATTTCGACATTCTGCATTTGGTTGGGATTAACTGACATGCTCTCAGCCAATTATTGTCACGTTTATTGTTCGTGTTTTGTAATTTCTTGTAATAACCTTGTCTTTGTTATATTTTCCAGGCTATCCCCAATCGGCATTTGTAGCTTGATAGCCGCTAAAGTGACGGGAATGGATCACATTGGTCAGGCGTTTGAAATGCTTGGTTACGTCATGGGGACAGCTATAGCTGGTCTTTTCATTCACGGAGTCATAATTCTACCTCTTGTGTATTTCATTTTTACGCGAAAGAACCCGTATAAGTTTATAAAAAACATGTCGGATGCTATCGTCACTGCATATGGTACCGATTCCAGGTAGGGTATCGAAAATAAACTGAACTGTTTCAGTCATGCCAAGATGTAATTATGGCAATCAAAAGTGTATGGGAGAGTTGAGTACTGAGTAACGAAATGATCCTACAGTTTGCCAATGTTTATCTTTTTAGTCCTATAGCCAGAGTTCCAGTTTCCTCCTATAACTTGTAGCTTAGGTTTTATTACCTTTTTCCAGTTATCTTAAGTTAATTATAAAATGGTAAAGAAATTTTAAAAGAGATAACCTTTGTCTCATGTGTGTTGTGAATTTTAGGTTTTGCGTCCAAGAAACGTTTCTGAGTTTTCTGCATGCCGAAGTCTCTTTTGTTTGTAGGGAAGATCTCCCCATCTAAGATGTAAAGACTAGATAGATAGATAGATAGATAAATAGATAAGTAGAAAGCACCTCCCTTTTACCTTACGGTGGTATAACTTACTTAATCAACCCGTTTGATTTACCCAATTTCTTGTGTTTCAATTTCCCACCGACGCAGCACCAGTTTCTTTAGAAACTATCCCCACAATGATTGATTGATTGACTCATAACTGGATGGAATGAATGGATGGAATCTCTTATTTAAACACGGAGCTTTATCAAATTAAAATGTACAATCCGTGCAATTGCTAATGACATTTACCACTAGTTAATTACAACAAAGTAGATTAAAATATAAGTAAACTTATGAAAGCAATTACAACGAGTTGAAGGTAACTATCGTCAGTTGTCTAACTGATGCCAGAAGAAATCCTTTTCAACTCAAAAACTTATTCAAAGATGTTCCTCTTTGAGATGGCGAGGGAGAGCACATGAGTGCCACTAAATGCGAAGCTATTCTTGTAATAATTGGTTCTACACCTAGGCAGTTCAAGATCGGAATTGGAAGATCTCAGACCGTAATTATTTCAGTAGGGTGTTATTAAAAGTGAACACTTGTGTAAGGTATGGAGGTGCCAGGCCATTAACAATTTTAAACATCATAATAGTCCTGTGAAATTGCCTCATGGAATTTGATTGGGTCCAGCCTAATTCGTCAAAAAATTCCCTACAGGGTTTAGAATAAGAAGCACTGGTGATAATACGAGCCGCTCTGTTTTTAAACGTTTGGAGACTGGTGCTTTAAGTGTCACCAATTGAATCCCACAATATACAAAAGTAACTAAAATAAAGTTCAATGACTGACCTATGTAAAACAACAATGTTCTCCTTTTTTTGGAAAAGGTTTAACCTTTTCCAGAATTCTTAAGTTGGAGGTCACTTTATGCCTTGTGTTTTACAGGTGGCCGTCCCACTTCAGGTTCTTATCAATACTTACACCTAAGCATTTAGTGGACTCTACTTGCTTCACATCCGTATTGCACAGGGAAAGTTCTATATCACCGTCAAGAGCGGTAATTCTCTGTCTAGACCCGATAAACATGAAATCTGTCTTTAACAAATTAAGATTAAGATAGATGAATAGATAGTTAGATATTTGATACACAGATAGATAGGTAGATAATAGATTGATATATATAGATAGATAGATAAAGTGTAAAAGTTGATTAACGTTAAACAGTGCTCAATACATGGAAGTAGAGCGAAGTGGATGTTGCGGGAGAAAAAAAACACACAAACAAACTACACGTTTATCCCTACAAGCCTGTTTCGAGGTTGCCCATTGTGGGAAACCACGAAATAGGCTTGTAGGGATGAACGTGTAGTTAGTTTGTGTGTTTTTTTTTCTCCCGCAACATCTAGATAAATAGATAGATAGATAAATTGATAGGTAGATAGATCATCATTCATGTTCAGCTTCCTTTGGATAATCATTCATCTATGAAGCGAGGTAAAATACTTTTAACTGATGTCTAGTAGTCATGTCTTGGCTCTTACTCTATATTTTTCTAGCGCCGCCACTTTACCAACGACGATGAAATGCGTGGAGGTGTACAACGGTGTTGATAGACGTATCAGTCGGTTCGTGCTTCCGCTGGGTGCGACGGTGAACATGGACGGAACGGCGTTGTACGAGGGCGTGTGCGCGCTATGGATTGCGCAACTTCATGGAATTTCTCTTGGACCCGGTCAGATTATTACAACCATGTAAGTTGCAGAACGTGAAGAGCAGGACGCAAAATACAGTAAAAACCTCACAACATTTACTTAGAACTCTTAAGGGAAACAAAATATTGTTCAAAATGGCATGGACCTCGTGGTAGCCAATGGTAAATGCCCGAAACGCCTGGGAAAGGGAAAAAGATTTGAGTTTAATACAGCCCGCAGGTTTGACTGTAACCCATGAAAAAATTGATGGTGTTAATGCAGAGATATAATTTTACTTGAAGCGAATTTAACGGCCACTTGGGGAGCCCAAAAGAGCGCTCCCGTCCTCTGATAATTATGACCGTATGTTATTCCAAGCAATCTTCGTAAAACAAATCACTGTTAAGCTGGTCATTATGTTAGAGGTAGTGCTGCATTTAACGATGTAGGGTCCAAGTAACGGTAAACAAAATGACAATTCTGTAACCCTTAAACGTTTGCTAGTATTGTTCTCTTGTAGAGCGAAGCTCCAGTCATTTTTTAGCCTCGCCCTACGAAATCTAAAGACAGTTATGGCACAGGGTAAAACACATAAGTAAATCAAAACAAATAATATGGAACAGTTAGTCCAAAACCAAGAAATCGCAAACATTCTATCTTAGAATATTACCCTAATTGATTTATGAAAATTATTGTGGTACTTCTTGAACCAGCATACCGTTTCTTGTTGCAGCATGACTGCCATAGCTGCAGCTGTAGGCGCGGCTGCTATTCCATCTGCAGGCCTGGTTACTATGCTGATTGTTCTTCAAGCTGTCAATCTCCCGCTTGGTGATGTTGGACTCCTCTGGGCGGTGGACTGGTTCATGTAAGAATCCAATGATTGGTACCGATAATGAAGAAAGGAATTCACTCTCTGTGTTGTTTCCAAAAGTGATCAAAGGATAACTTCTCTCTGCAATATCACTGCAATGTTAAGCAAGAAGACAATGAGAATTGACATAATCATCAATCCAAAAATATCAAAATTGATCTATCTCCAAATTCTTCTATCTTGCATATAAGAACGTGTCGAGTACTTACTTGGGGTAATAACTACTCAAAAGGTACCCTTATATCACGTGATTCTTCGGGGTGGATCTTCAAGGTGAAGGGATTTTGCGAGTTGAACTTTAAACCTTTTTCGCATCTTCCTGACCTTTTCGAGTACCACCCTCCGCTTACTTTTGGTTTTCTTTTCCTGACCCACTGGCCAGCCATGAATTAGGAATCTTGAATTTGCCTCTTGATTTTAACACAGATAGCCAGTATCTGAGTGTCCAAGTTAGCTTTTCATCATAATATTGGATTGATTCCTTTATGTCTTGGTGTTTGATCATCGATTATGTCCAAAACTTATTTTTTTACTTATGTATCGTTGGTAAAACTCGTGGAAAAAGAGTTTTCTTTTCTTTTTATCAACAGGGACCGTTTCAGAACAGTGATAAATGTTCTTGGGGACGCGTTCGGATCTGGAATAGTGGACCATCTGTCCGCTGATGAGCTTAGAGAGGCTGATGACGATTTGGAAAGAGATGAAGGCTCCATCGAACTGATGAATACCAACCCAGAACGCTATACGTTGAAGGACCCGGATGCTCTACCTCCCGTCTAATTAACTTTTAGTTTAACTTGCAAGGTTTGATAACCTACATGATATCATAACTTTGGGAAAGCGGGCGCTATGATTGGCTAATACGCGCGATCCATTTACCCATGGGTTGCATACTGACATCAGATTTTTAACCAGTATGAAAGTTGTGAAGTCTTGTGTTATAAAAGAAATGATAAGCGCAGCAGCTGTGCAACCATCGACTTATGGACGCTTCACGTTTACCATTTCTTCTGTCTTCCTTTTTTATACCTTGGGTAATAAATCTTCCCCTTCCCTTATTGCGATCTGTTCGATTAGACCTGGCCTTTAATTTGTTGAAATGTTGAACACAACCGTAGACTTTCTTCACAACCTTCTCAGTAGACGAATTTGCTGTAAATATGGCTTTCAAGGGATATACACGTTAATTAAAACATAGCTCCTAACAGAGAAGTCATTTTTAGGTTGTGTTCCATTGTTTGGACAAGGCCTTATGTTTAAATTTTAGGCCGTTAACTTGGAACACTCTTCAAACGCTTTGCAGATGAGTTACAAGGGATTTGCACATCGACAGCACAGCCATTTTTACGATCTGTTCCATTATCTAGACTAGGCCTTGTGTTTAACTTTAAGCCACAATGTAGAACGGTCTTCATGATGATAATGATAATGAATTTGTATAGCGCACTTTTTTCCTATGGATATGTTCAAAGGCGCTTTACATAAATTCTTCTGTTAATTAATTACAATCAAACTTTACAAAGGTTGACCACAACACCGAGGTCTACGTCTCCTATTCTTTTCGAACAGTATTGTGGGATCTTTAACATCCCGCAACAACAGAGCTGTGAGACGGAGCCTACGGTTTTTCGTCTATATCCGAGAAGATACAACAACCTTTCCAGACGAGATTGCTGTAAATATGGCTTTCAGGGACACGCTCATGCTGGCTCCTTGTCCAGGTACCGGCACAGATGCCTTTGCGCATTGTTTCATCATTGTGTGCAAAATTATTCAGAAACGTCTTTTTTATTCTCTGGCCTTGTTTTACGCCATCTGTGCCGGTACCTGGAGAAGGACCCCTTTTAATAGAGCTCCGTGGCTACGGCAAGAGTGGCATTCGTGACCGGTAGTCAACTCGGCAATGACGTCGTTATGCCCTTTCTGCCTTAGAAGCGTTTTGCTACTCTGTTGGAGGCTCTAAGGTTTTCTATAAGTGTGAGCAAATTTTCATCTTTTGTCGCATAATGTATTTGTACTTTTGGCGGGAAAAACTTGTGAGCTGTTGTCACCATAGAATGATATTTGTGTAACTTTTGTAGCTGCGAAAGGTTCGCATTCCCGTAAAAATTTTAAGTGAAAGGTCATGTTAAGGACATTTTGTCACATTAAAGAAGTTCTTTTTTTCAAATTTCGACCATTTTCCACTCTTCTTATGACAACATAACATAAAACAGAAACGTGACGAAGACATATTTGAGAAAGGACTTTGACTAGCCCCACAAGATTTCGTCAGCCATTCCTCCTAACCTCTCCCTTTCAATGCCCATGCAAATTTTTTTCCATATCTTTATTAGCATACGTAATGAGTGTCTTTTGAAGGAATAAGATAATACAGTTGCGCTAAAATATAAATATAGAATCAAAATATAGAAATTAAAGATGGATTCCATCAGGAAGTTGAGTTTTCAGTGGACAAAGACCTTCAAGTTGTGCCAGAATAATTTAAACAATCTCGCACTCTTGTTTACATTTTTCAAGGGCTACAGATATAATTGGTTATCAGCAACAACTATGCTTGTCAAATAGGCTCAAAATGTCCAAATATCAATATATATGTCCAAAATTTTGATATATATGTCGAAGTGTCCATATATATGTCCAAATCTCAACATATATGTCTAAAATGCCAATATATATGTCCAACTGCAATATATTTGTCAGCAGTTTACAAAATATTTGTCGAAATCGATGTATGGAATCTCGTTTTATATTGCCTCGTTTTAATGTAGTTTTCGACATATATATTGCGGCTGCAGTTTCGACATATATATTTCGGTACCATGTTATGCAAATGAGTTGACCCGTATCCCGCGAAGAATGAAAACGAGGCTGTAACAACACTCAACAACATGGCGGCCCAGTGGATTCCTGATGTTGACGTCTTCGAGTTTCTTGTCCGTGTGATACGAGGAGCCAGAAGTCATTTGTCCACTGATCAAGTTGACAGTGCGGAGTTTTGATATCGTCGACTAGACGAGTACGAACGGACATTAACGCTTTGGCCGTCCAGAGCAAGGGAATCAAGGCCCGATCAAGAAACCATCCTTTGAGATTTGCAGCAGTTGACTGTATTCTTAAGAAATCTCAGAGACATGCTCGATTCTAGGACCTTTGGAAGAGAATTTATGATTGAAGGGCAAGACTTTCCTCAGACTCTCCGTACAACCGACCAAACAGGTACTTCTGGAAGGCCAAGATATGTTACTATAGAGGTTCAAATACGAATGTTAAGAGAGGAAGGGTTTCGATGGGCAGATGTTGGAATCATCACGCTGTCACAACAGAATGTAACTACAGTCCCCGACGGCTATGAATTGACGGCATGTTAAGGATGAGGAATCACGTTCATTCCGCTGTACAGGATGTATTGCAAGACAATGACCAACCTGATCTACTCAATTATGGCATTGATGTAGAAGGGCCTGTGCCATGCTTACAAACAAACAACAATGTGGTGGTTCCAGGAGTAGGATTTCAGCCAAGTGAATACTCCTTGCTACAAATTCAGAAAGTTTTGTCTACTTTGGATGAGGTGCAAGATATGGATGATATTCCAGCATATCAGCTCATTCTTCAAATTGTGCTATTAAATGATTTTCCACAGTAAAGGCTTGTCAAATAGGCTCAAACCGTTCAAATCTTGATATAATAATTGTCCAGGTTTCAAAAAGAGTCATCAAATTTTGTCTTTTTTTGGTAAGTGTATGGAAGTTCAAAGTTTGGTACATATACATAACAATGAATGATAAGCAATCAATTTCAATATACTGGTACTTGGCTCGCAGCCACATGTAAGGAGCTTAATTTAAAAGAAATTTTTCACTTTGATAAATTATTTTCTCGTTTTTTTCTCCAAGCACCAGAATTAAGATTAAGTTTAATAAATAGTAACCGTCCTTCTGTCCTTTGTATCCTTAAAAAAGTCACATTTATTTCTTGACTCAATGTGCATAATTAAAGTTGTCAGTCAAATTAACACCGAACGTGGTAACTTTTATTATTGACTTTTATTTTTATTATTTTTCTCTATATCATTTGAAGTATTATGTTAACATACACTGTTGATATTCTGCCACTTATGTTCTTAAGGCCACAGTGAATAGAAGCCATGCATTAATTATTGTATACTGCTCATATTCACTGCCAAAGTCACTGAAACCTGCCAAACATGGTTAGTGCATCATCAATCACAAAAACAGGAATCAAAACAATTTTTTAAGAAATGTAAATATCAAGTGTCATTTTTGGTCCAAAACAAGGACCATATTGAGACCTGCTTTAGGTGTAGCGTGAAGTACACCGGCAACGATGGCATCCAGTTCATCATCAGAAATAAGATCAAAATTTGCACCAACAGACATGTCACATTCCTTTCTTCTTCTCCGTAATGTTATAGGCGAAACTCCGAAATAACGTGCAATATCTGCCCATCGAAACCCTTCCTCTCTTAGCATTCGTATTTAAACTTCTGTAATAACATATCTTGGCCTTCCAGCAATACCTGTTTGGTCGGTTGTACGGAGAGTCTGAGGAAAGTCTTGCCCTTCAATCATAAATTCTCTTCCAAAGGTCCTAGAATCGAGCATGTCTCTGAGATTTCTTAAGAATACAGTCAACTGCTGCAAATCTCGAAGGATGGTTTCTTGATCGGGCTTTGATTTCCTTGCTCTGGACAGCCAAAGCGTTAATGTCCGTTCGTACTCGTCTAGTCGACGATATCAAAACTCCGCACTGTCAACTTGATCAGTGGACAAATGACTTCTGGCTCCTCGTATCACACGGACAAGAAACTCGAAGACGTCAACATCAGGAATCCACTGGGCCGCCATGTTGTTGAGTGTTGTTACAGCCTCGTTTTCATTCTTCGCGGGATACGGGTCAACTCATTTGCATAACATGGTACCGAAATATATATGTCGAAACTGCATCCGCAATAGATATGTCGAAAACTACATTAAAACGAGGCAATATAAAACGAGATCCCATACATCGATTTCGACAAATATTTTGTAAACTGCTGACAAATATATTGCAGTTGGACATATATATTGGCATTTTAGACATATATATTGAGATTTGGACATATATATGGACACTTCGACATATATATCAAAATTTTGGACATATATATTGATATTTGGACATTTTGAACCTATTTGACAAGCATAAACAACACCAAAGAAAATTTATTATGGGCTGAGTTCAAGACTATAAATGTCAAATTTCACCAAATGGCATCTTCCACATGAGATTTTCAGAATTTTACCTGTGTTTTCATAGTTTTAGTGAAATTTGACATTTATTTTCTTGTACTCCCATGAGAAATTGTCTTTGGTGTTATTACAGATAAGTCATCATATCTATAGCCCTTGAAAAGTCTAAAAAAGAAGTCGATATTGTTCAAATTAGTCAGGTACAAGGTTTGCGTCCACAGAATATTCAAATTACTCAATTTCCTGATGGATTCCCTTTAAAGGGTTTCCGAGAAGTACGGTCAAGAAAACAACTCAATGAAATAGTTATTAACATTCACTCCAGGAATTACAGATCAGTACAGTCAATTTACGCGTGCTCATGCCAAAGTTATTGTTATATAAAATCTGCTGTGGTGCTGAAATAAATTTCAGGCATTAATAATTCACGCGGCTTATGCCTTGAAGCAGTTTTTCTGTGTGTTTACTTCATAAGCTCAGGTCGAAAGCGGCTGACAGATCGTTGCAGCTCCGGTAAGATCACTTGATGAATTTCAAGGCCACGTTGTTAAATGTATGTTGTGACTTAAAGATCAACAGAATTTACATAAGCATGTTACCATATTTTATTATATATCAAAGTCAATTTTATTACATTTAAAGAAATAACTCCGAACCTTGTTCCATAACCAGATTTGGGATTGTTTTCTTTTCTTCCTAAAAGTTCAAATTACGTTGAAATTGCACTATTTTCTAAATTCCATTTACACAGACTTTTTCAGTTTTAAAGTAAGAAGTAAGTGAATTATGAGGATAAAAGACCGTATCTTCGGTACGCATCTTTTCCAAAGAAACTCTGTTTCCATTTCGTGACTGCAAGTAAAACAATTGTTCAGTGCAGATAAGAAGAACATGTTGATTAATTTGATATATGGAGGAAAAAAAACAATCAAGGGCTGTACAAAAACAACTTTAAAAATTAAAAGAAAGTGAAAGTTAGAGAACTTGAATATGTTTCATTTTCACTACTTAGCTGGTACCAAGTTTCAAATTGAGAAAAGGTTGAAAATTTGGGATTTATCTCGGTGTAACTGAAACCTGTGAGGGTTTCCTTTGTTGTCTCACTGCAGAATTATTTTGCTAGTCTCTATGATCGTTTTGTCTCCTTTGTTTTCTTTGTTCTACGTCGCTCGTGAACGTAACAGGTTTTTACACCGAGGATGAGCCTCAATTTGGGTCTGAAGGCGAAGTATTCTCAACCAAAAAAATGATGAATAAGTAAAAATAAAACCTGTGTTTCTAGGCAAAGATCCATGGAATCGTTTAATTTTCATGTTTTCGCTCAATCTTGGATACACTGCTTAATGTCATAGAAGATGCACAGGAAAAAGAAATTATGTGTAAATGGAGCCAAAGGATATGACGAACACTTATTTGCTGCCTCTTTGATTTTTCCGATTCTCTACAGCAATGAAGACCTTGGCCTTGCCATTCTCAGTACCCATCACCGTCATGTTCCTTGCCACAGTTCACCTTACATGTTCAAATGCAAAGGCAAACCTCTTTTCTTCACGCGTCCCAGATGCCAGTGAGGATGAATACGTATGCGTTCCCTTAACATACGCTTGGGTTTTAAAGCCTCCATATACCACTCAGAATGACATGCAGTGATTCTCTGGAACGCGGTCTTTTGCACGAAGTCATTGAGAATGATCTAACAGTCACTTGCGGATTGCTGCACAATGTGATTTACAACGTGACAGCTATAGAAGTCGGAAGTGAGGCCGCCATGATAGAGCTTCTTCACCAAGGAAAGGTGGCTGAAGCCTTGCCCGTATTCGAGAAATCAGTTGATCGGAAATACAGCGAGTTTCACTTCTTTACAGTCACCAACTATCCTGGCAGTGAATACATAACAGTGGAAGGAAGAGAAATCAAGATCGCTACTCTCTTCACGTTGAGGACGACATGGCCTCTCCTGGTACTCGCCCTGATCATAGCCGGCATCGCTGGTGTTATAGTATGGGCGCTGGTAAGATTTTGTTCTCAGTCAGGAGCCTATCACCAGGAGCGTCCGTATATGCAGAGTGCTGTCCCCGCCCGCAGTAGCAAATGCCACCACATTTGAAACTAATTTGTTTCCGCGAAACTCTCTTCGTAGGAAATAACCCAAAAATGTTTGCATGATTAACTAGAATGTTCTGTGTCGTAATTTAATTAACTGCTTTAATAATTCGGCATTTGTTTTATTGCTTCAAAACTGGAGCTAAAAATTGCACCATCTGCTACTGAGCTGGAGTAAAGGTCCTGGGGGAGAGGAACATTCTTGGAAAATTAATGTGCTCCTGACTCAGTCTGTTTTTTGTCTGCGTTCTGGTGCGTGTACATACACTATACCTACCTACATCTGGGAAAACAAACCTGCGGATACTGCTTGACCGTGAGTCCTCCCAACTGTACCTGAGTCCCTCCCAGAAATGGGGTCCAGGCTAGTACTTCCTTGCCACGAGTTACCGAATAAAATTGACCAAAACAGGCAGCATTGCACCACAAAGCCTGCCAAAGAAAATTACAAGATTTCTTGACATATACATACTGAAAGGAACGTAAGTAGATGAAAAATCGAATCGTTCTGAGTTCAAAATTTCACGTAAAGACGTTTACCAAGAGGGTCTCAATGGGGTTAACCGTTAGCCGTAAAGCGGGCAAAAACATTAGCCGTTAGGCGTAAATATTGAAAAATTTTAGCCGTTAGCCGTAAAAGTCATCACCCCATTAAGACCTTCTACCAAGGTAGCCAACGTAGCACTGAATATTAAAACAAGACTAAAAAATATCAATTCCTGCCAATTTAGGACACCTGCTGGAATCCAGATTAATTCCGCCGTCCATTTTTGAAAGGAGTTTGGGATGGTTACTGGTGGGCATTTATTTCAATGACTACGGTGGGGTAAGTACACCATGAGTCGAGGTAGGAACACTATAAGTACAATGTGAGTTGGAATGAGTACACTGTGAGTGAGGGTAGGTACACTGTGAGTGGGGGATAAGTACATTGTGAGTGGGAGTAGGTACACTGTGAGTAATGGTTTATACGCTAAATTACAAAATTTATAGAAAGATTTCAATTCCATGTCTGGTTACTTTTTTTCTTTAATAATAGACATTTTGTTAGCTTTCCCTCTATAAGGGTGAGATTTCCGTCTCACCACTTTAACAAAGCTATGGTATTTTGCACCAAAATTACAATCACGTGATGCAAGGCTAAAGTGGATATTTCTAGAGGAAGGGTAGATAACCTTCGACTATTTAATCTCCTTGGGTGTAATTAGCCTTTCGATGTTACCTTTAGGTACTCTTTGACGAAGAAAATGAAACTCGTTGCATCACATATATACTATATATATTATCTTGTTCGATTCTCCTCTGAATGCATATAAACCCTCTCTGTATTTAATACGCAGGTTCTCTTAACATTATCAATGCAATGTCAAGAGCACAGGTGGGAGAATTTAGAAAATGAACAACTCTATAACGAAGGTCTTGGCAGTGAAAGGATTAATATTTACAGTCTTAGTAGGGTAGCTTTTGCTATGCATCTAACGCTGTTAGGTGGAATAACAAACTGTGTACTTTGAACCTAGCTATGGTGACAAGGTGCCAAGATCTACAGTTGCTCGTATTTTCTCCCTGGTTTGGATCAAGATAGGTATTCTCACTATGGCTATATTCACCGCCACCGCTACTTCACAAATGACTGCCATCTCCATCGACGACACCCCGGAAGACATTGGCGGTAAACAGGTCAGTAGCGTCTGATGTACGTGCACGTGTTTTGTGAACTTACGCCCACCGCACACAAGAGGAAAGAGCTGCGCAAAATGCCTCGAGCGTGATTTTGCTCAGCTCTTTCCTCATGTGCGCAGCGAACTTAAATAAAAATTGCGCGCGATACTTAAACAAGAAGGAAAGGTAAAAAAAAAATGCTGAGAGACTTTCTTATCACTTTTTCTGAGGTGGCTGTCTTAGACAACGGAACAGAATACCAGCATGCATTGAAGGAAGGTGCCAAACCTACAGGTAATATCAAATACAGAATTTGATTTTACCCTGTCCTATAGATATAGCTTTTCAAGCACACTGTAGTGAACAGCCACAGTACAGTAATGTTTAAAAAGAGTCAGTGTGACCATCCTATGGTTACACTGTATGGTTTGATCCACAGATGAAAAAGTAAGAACCACACTGTGTAGTAAAACAAACAGTACCACAGTACAGTACCGTTCAATAGCTTTCCAAAGAATGGTCACACTGCATGGTTTGATCCACAGATGAAAAAGTTAGAACCACACTGTATAGTAACACAATCAGTACCACAGTACAGTACTGTTCAGTAGCTTTACAAAGAATGGTCACACTGCATGGTTTGATCCACAGATGAAAAAGTTAGAACCACACTGTACAGTAAAACAAACAGTACCACAGTACAGTACTGTTCAGTAGCTTTACAAAGAACGGTTCTACTGAATAGTTTGATCCACAGATGAAAACGTCAAACCCGCAGTTAAACAAACATTGCAACAGTAAGGTACTGTTCACTTAGCTTTCGAACTAATGATTACATATAACATGTCTTTAGTAAATCCAAAAAAGAAATAGTTAGAACCTCGTTTTGTAAAATGAGTAACAATAGTGTATAGTTTTACATGAAGAATTAATAAGATTAACTAGTTAGCTTGACTAATTTTGATTCAAATTGTCTGATGGTAGTGTACCATAACATCGATGACGTCATTATGGCTGTAGAAAGCGGCGAAACGGATGGGATGCTATTGGATAGCTTTAGAGCCTCTTACTATCAGAAAAGAGAAAAAATTGATTCCCTTGTTACTATCAAAAGATTGGATTTAGCAAGAAATGTTGGGGTGCTTTACAGTCCAAAATATCGGGATTTGGCAAGGTGTTTGGATCTGCACCGAGCTAACGTTTGGAAGTCTGTTCAAGTTGTCACAGAAAGTTACAAGGCAAGGTTTTTTAAGTTGTGTTCAGTAAAAACTACTCTCTATTTAGATAAAAATGTTTCCTGAATATAACTACTGATAACATATGACCGGTACAGTCCTCTTCTATTGAAAAAGATTGTGAAAAAAATGAAGAAATCCCCGTATGAGAGAGACTCGCGCCAATTACCGCAAGTAACTATAAAAAAATGCACGGCCCTGCGCATGTGCACGGTCCCGTGAGATGCTGCCGTTGCAAAATGGGAAACTACAGCTTTGTCCGCACTTCATGACCTCGAGCCAAATATTTTCCCGTTTGGCCTCCCACTCAGTCAGCATGTTACAAACCATGTTTAAAGTTACAAGAAATTTAATGCCTCACTAACGAATTAACCCCCTACCTCGTTTCTTGATTTTGAATATTTCTTTTGTTCTTCCTCATGAATAGCTAAAACGTGTACACAAAATGACGCTGATAGTTTGAGTTAATCCTAGCAAGGTAAATTTAAGACACTGAAAGGGCTTTAAAAAACTTCCTTTTTCAATTGTATCTTTTCACGCACAGAACAAACGGTCATAGTCAAAACTTCCACTGGTATATGTGAATGGATAAGAAATAAAAAGATAGTAGATCGGACTTTCTTGTTTCTTGCGATGACCGCCGAGCAATTCACCAAATGATTGAAAATCTTTTTTTCGTTAACTAGCTTATGCAGCAGAAACCCCGTAAAAGAGTAATAGCATTTGACAATCTGCGGCCCTTCGTCTGCACGGCAATGTACTCTTCTCTTGGCACACTTGCTGGCTTGATATTTCTTGGAATACTTTGGGATTCCCTCTTTAACCGGAAAACTGGTTAGTATAAATAAAGTCAATATACACCTAATAAAGCAAGAGTTATATCTTCTTGTCTCAAAATATAACTGTACTAGAAATACGACTCCCGCAAAAACCTCGCGAAGCTAGTTTTTGAAGAAGTCACAAAGCTTTTATATTTTATTTTTTATATCAGCGTAGTCCCCATTATTTTATTTGTTATGCTGTGTTTGGTACATAATTAGTGACACCTGGTGCAAATTACATGATCAGTATACCGGTCAACACAGTGGTTAAAAATTGACCTTCATTCACTGCCAATGAGATTGCACCAGAGAGAATAGAAGTAAAATTATTTATTATCTTGACAGGGAATACAGAGTCAATGAAGTACGTACCACAATATTCACTTAACAAATTGAAAATGATTGTAAATCTTTTGCAGGTGAAGTCTTGAAGAGTTGATATGAATGCTTGTGTTTACCATGGTGTAAAAACCTGTTTTTTTTTATTTTTAATCTCTACTGCTTTGTCTTCTTTGTTGTACATCCCTTTTAAACACAATATGTTCTTACACTGAGGATGAGTTGAATGCTCCAATTATTTTTGGTTTATGTTTTTTGGTTATAATTGCATGAGATTCATTGTAAGAAGAATCTTCTGATTAGATATTTTATTGTCTACTGCAGTCATTATTTCATTGCTTAGGTATCCACAATTGAGAGCATTATGAATAGTGCATGTTTCAATTTGTGTACTCTCTTCAGTTGCAATGGTACCCCCAGTGGTTGATAGAAAAATTCCTCTTCCCTCAAAAGAGATGCCATATCAACAGAAGGGTGAGATACAATCTCATTACATCAAACAAAAAAAAATTGGGGGTAAAACAATTGGATTCTACAAAAGCTTTGAATAAAGGTTTGGTAATAGTGAGTGCCGACTGTATAGTATGTGGTTGCGCTATTTTTAGGTCATATCATAAAAACAATACATGTAAGAAAGAGTTATTGAAATCTAAATATGTTGAAAAAGATTGCTGCACTATGTACTCCTGTAAAAAAATAATGTGAAATCAACATCAATCAGTCAAAAGTATATACCACATGAAAGTTTAATTGTGCTGTTACAGAAACAGGCAAAATATCCATACCCAACAAGAGAAGATTATATTATTTTGAATATATGCAAATTTCTATTATAAAAACTGCAGAAGAAAGATTTAATATAAGGATGGCATTTCATCGAAAAAGTCATGGCAGCCAGAGGAATTGAACTGTTACCAATGATATATAGTAATGAGAAGCACTATCATTATATTATTATCATTATTATTATCATTACTATTATTATTACTGGTATTTATATTATTATTATTACTATTGTTATATTTTTTACGTTAAACATAATATATTTTTATGGGGTGGAATGCATGTCCTAACCTTTGTAAAGGTATTGTTACTCTACTACTACAAGCAATACAAAAATCGTCTTAATAGGCTTTCCATCAGAGGTGGTAGTAATCAAAACAGCTCCAAACAATACCATTTCTTCTTAAAGGCTTAGAATCTAGTGCGGTTATTTGTCTATAAAGTTTGTGTGGAAAATCATTATTGAAAGCATAGGGCATTTAAAAAACTTGAAACACTTGTTACTACATACAGCACACTTGCAATGAATATGTGAGAAAGATCATAAACATTTTGGCATTACAAAATTTATTTTATTCTTTATAAAGTTTTTCCAACGTAAAATGTTAACTGTATGTTGTAGTTGTTATTAAATATTGATATTTGACATCATAAAAATGAAGTAAACAGCAGAAAGTGACAAGGTTAATATCTTCATTACGGCTTGAATTAACATTTCATTTGTGGGAAATGGGCCAGGTTTTTTAGATTGCAATATTATCAGGGGGGGGGGGGGGGTCCTTGAACTCTAAGGTAAAACTGACCCATTGTGAAAAGGCTATGAAATTTGCTGTCTATGCGTAATATTATTGAAACCTTCCAATCAGAGAATACATACATACATATATATATATATATATATAGCAAAGAGAAATACTACTCAGAAGTAAGTTATAACATTTGCTTTATTTTCAAATGATCGCATTGTTCACTGATGATATTGCAGAACCAGTACTTTATAGTGAAACTGGGTATATGTTCTGTTGAAAATGCTAAACATAACTGCTAGATCAAGAAAATTGACAATATTTTCACTGTTGCAATGATATCAGATCACATCGTTGTAAATGATTGTTATAACAACTGTAACTCTCTGTGTTGGGAATTTCTTCAAAATGGAAACGCTATCGTTTTAATATGAAAAATACCGACTTACATTCTCTTGTAATCTGTTGGTCATCTTCCGATTCCGTTTTTAGACTAATAGAATTATTTTCCAGAGACATCTCCAATCGTTGAAGTTGTTTCTACTCGGTTTCCCTTCTAAGCCGTTTTGCTAAATTTAGTACGCTAATATATTTCGTTATGTAACCGTTCACTCATGTTCTGTATTTCTATCAATAACACATTCAAATTCCAAACTAACTTGGTTGAATTCCTGGTCCTTTTCCCTGCTGTTTCGTTTGCCTTTTTCTAGGGCGAGCAGTTTTTGTCTTTGCTGCGATGACGGATGTCTGTCGTTATTCTCCCCGCTGTCGTTTCTCTATCCCTGCTTTGAGTCGTGCTTTCCTTGTGTTGATTTTCACGGTATTCGAACTTACTCGGCGACGATCTCGAGCTAATCTTTCTTGAATATCTCGGAGATCATCTTGCTGGGATGTACTTCCAGGACGAGTGAAATCGGTTTCCACAAAATTTACATTTCTTTCAGAAGGGCATCACGGAATTCGAAATGGCGGTTCAGCAGTTCTCAAGTGCGCTACTATTGCCAGGTAACCTGGCCTGCGAACGGACACCTTTAAAATATAGATATATATATATATACATATATAAAAACTCTCGGCTCGATTTACTCGGGCTTGCGAGCCACGTGGTCTGACCGGAAGCGACACGATTAGTAACCTCGCTACGCTCGGCCTTCGGCCTCGCTTCGCGAGCAATCATTTCCAATTTATAGAGTACAATTTATGCTCTAAACACGGGGTGGGGGAATATCAATTTTAAGCGCATTTAATCTATGGCGGCCAGGTGCAAATGTCTAGAAGATCAAGCAAATTAGTTCACCAGGCTCTAATTATCACTGCTTTGAACAATTAGAGTACTTCCATCCACTGAACAGTGAACATTATCGCCTAATTAGACTAATTACCAGTGGATTTATACCACGTGACCATGTTTGACCAATAACGAGACGGTAAAAATCATGGAGTGGATTCTAACAAGCGAAATTCAAAGAATCTGTAGTGTTTTGCCAGTGCTCGCTAGAGCGCTTTAATACCATGAGCTGCTCTAACGCAATCTCTAACACGAACCTTCACTTGCTTAATTTTTGATTTAATGTTTTATTCTGTTATTATCAAAAAGAGACTAGTGACCAAGGAACAGTCCTGGCCGAAATGAGGTCACCATGGGAAGATTTAGCAGAAGGAAGGAGAATTCTGAAAGAGTTGCAGGAACACTTTAACAGAGTGGAAGCAAAGGCATCACGCCTTCAGCCTTCCATTTAGTGATTTCCACTTTTTGCGTCGTCTGGCATCATCATGCACTTGCTCTTCTGTAAACCGGGTTCTCCAGGAAAATGAATGTAAGGTTACATGCACAGCCTAGAGCGGCAACTTCCAAAATAACCTGCTGCTCAGTAGCTTTCCAAAGAATTAATTAAGATTAAGACTCTGCATGGTTTGATTCACAGATGAAAAAGTTAGGTCCACAAGGTATAGTAAAACAAACAGTATTACAGTACAGTACTGTTCAGTAGCTTTACAAAGAATGTCACACTGTATGGTTTGATGCACAGAAAATGGTCAATATAGATGAAAAACTTTGTATGTAAACCACGCTATAGAGTTAAACAAGTATCACAAGAAAATACAACACTATTTAGCACCCCTGTCTATATTATGGGAAAACCGGTTTCTTTGTTATTTATTTTGATGGATAACAGCAGAAGAAACCGGGTTTGGGGGGCCTATTGTTCTACCTGAAGTACTTTGGCATCGACAGGTGGTGGTAGATCTGTTCCCGCATGTTGCGTATTAAATAATGTGCTGCCATGTTAGATATTGGATGATTGGGCACCAGTTTGCACATTAAGTGTCCTTCAAGCAGAGAAGTGTGTTGTTGCGTGTGGATAAATCTACCGCCGAACGACCAGGTGGTATCGCAAATATCGGATAGCTTCAGAAAATGATGGGAAAGTCAGGGACCAATGGGAAGACGTACGATGACATCATCATAAACCAATGAAAAGCCCAGTGTCAATGGGTGCGTTATTTGCAACGTTCTCAAAACAAAACGAAACCCATAATTATGATTGTTTTGTTTTGCAGCAAAGCCAGGATTTCGATTCCGTAAGTATAAAATGATATCAAGTGAACATATATGAAAGACCATACATTTGAACTGCGGAGTAACATGTAATGACATTGATCGATCATCGCAGTTAAGTTTTTTTTATTAATAGGTTACAAGTTTCTCTGACTTCTTTGCAACCGAAACTATTTTTTACATACATACATCCTTTATTATCTTTCCCAATGGGGGCTTTTCAAAGACAATATCATGTTTGCAACCAATTTGTTTTGTGTTTATAGGCCCTGCAAACAATTTTTTTCAGTATTTTTCGTATCTCCCCTCCAAAAAAATAATGGTCCTGCTCCTAACGAACTTACAAACCGTGTCGTTCCTTGTCTACGACGGACGAAACAATACGGTGACAACATGCATAATGAAGTACTTGCGGAGCCCATCTTGGGCTACTCAGTTTGCCTTGTCAAATTTCCCTTTCACGGTTGGTGTTTTTATTCATGAAAGACTTCTAAATTCAACTAAATTGCCTGGCACCACTTTTATTTTTCTTGGCACGACTTCAACTTTTCTGGCACCACGTCAACTGATTTCCGAGATTCCGAGACTTTGGGTATTCATGCATTGGTCATAAAATTTACCATGTTAGTGAACACTGTGGTTTTAATTACACGTATGTTTTGATTGATCCACCGCAACAAGCCTCAGTCAGTGGGAACTTATGTGAATGCACAAATCGTCCAATTGCCAAAGCATCCTTTTCTAAAAGGAAAATGGTCTTTATAGTATCTTTCTGTTAGACGTGGAGAGAGGCCACAGGGGCTTTAAGTAAATCCTCGAGTGTTGGCCGCTCGAGCGCCGCCATACTTTTCACAATGTAGTATAAATTTTAAGACCAATACCTGAAGTCCAGAAATCTTAGAATCTAGGGTAAAAAGTTGAAGTCGTGCCAAAAAAAATTAAAGTGGTGGCAGGCAATTTAGCTGAATGTTGAAGTCGTTTCATGAAAACATCGGTCATGAAATTAGAGAGAAAGTATGGGTTCATATGGAAATCTATCCAACTCTATGAGTGTTGCTTGTTCTTTCTGGGTATGCTTGTATTTTCTAATATGTCTAGTTCACATGGGCTCGTTATTCGCAAAAATCGATTCTTGGTTTAACCAATCGGGGAAGGAAGTAGGTTCCTGCGTGGTAATTCGATCGGTCTGCAGCTCAATCTCTGTAGGTTTTCTCGTGAAGTTTATGAAAAACGAGGTTTCGTCTTGCAACAGATTTTAAGATTTCCTAGCGTTAAAGATATACAACATCGGAGATTTTAAAACAGTAGAGATGTGGAAAGGGTATAAGTAGATTAGGTTACGAGCGACGAAGATACGATCGCAACATTCATCAGTCACATACTTAGCAGACCTACCGCATTGCAGCCTAAAGATCCCTGAACATATCTCTCTCCAAGGAGGTCTTGACGGAAAGGATTATAGCTGAAAAAAAACTCACATATTTATTTTTCATATCGCCGCTAATGACTCCGGTGTCTGTGGAATTTATTAATTATTAATCACTCTTAATCTTCTGGCGATTTAAGTGCTTTCACTTTCTTTCTTTCATTGCAGAGATGTTATTTTGTATTAACATAAAAAATTAACTGGAGGAAACGTAGCTTCGAAGAAAAAAAATCTCCCGCAATCAAGCTAGTGAAATTATAGTTACCAAGTACATTTTGCGGGAGGCAAGTTCGATTCCTCTCTTCGGCACTGATGACTTTAGAAAGGAAATCGTTCCTGCGAAATCGAGCAGAATCTCATTTAAACACTGGGCCTGGTGATACAACTCGGCCAATCACAAATCAGAAAAGAACTCATTTTCCATTTACCTGCCAACTCCATGCAAATGTTTCCAATAATGACAGGTGCTAGTTTCACACGCTTTCTTTGCTAACCAGAAATCTAGAAGTAAGTGAAAACACATTTTTAAGTCGTTGATTATTTTGACCATTATTCTACTTGGTAATGCGTGAAATGATACCTCCAGGAGGGAGAGTGGGTTCGTGTGATCTATCTTAATTTGTCTATTGATCAGCTGTCTGTCAGGAGAGGCACGGGAAAACAGGAACGAGCGAGAAAGCGGCTGCATTAATTGCAAATGAGTTTTTCTGGTTGTTTGGATTCTTATCATACGTCCATAAATTCATCTGGTTTCAAGTCTTTTTAAAATGCAGAATTAGCTACCTAAAAATACTTAGATATACTACGAACAGGAGTACGAACAATACTAAACTCATTACGAAAATTCATGGGCATGGATCTCTGCTTGGGGTATTTTCTATACTGACAACAAAGGACGTTTTTAAAAACCCCAGAAAAAAAATGGAAAAGCTAGGGCGCGTGTGTCATGGAAGGGTACACTTTGCAATTGTCAATTCTTCTTTTAACTGGTGTTGTAATTCTTGTTCAGTGATCTATACTAGTTGTGTAATTTTTTACCTTAGCTAATTTTCTGCATTTGTTTGTTCTAGCCATGAAGACAACAATCATGTCACAATTGTTTTCAACGTCCCTTGTTTGCCTTTTTACGGTCTTAATACAGCCTTCAAGAGCGGAAAACGACACCCATTTTGTTCCTTTAAGAATCGCTTGGGTTGATAAGCCTCCGTATTTGACCGCCCCAACCAATGAATCATTGGACCACGGACCGCTGGGGCTGATCCGCGATGCATTGATGCGGCATATCACTATTGAGTGCGGCTATTACGCCCACGTTACCTACAACATCACAAATGTAAAAGTTACCAGTGAATCAGCTATGATTGAGCCCCTTAGGAATGGCGAAGCTCAAGCTGCATCTCCAATCTTCGTCAATCCAAATAATCGACGATACACAGAATTTCCTTTTTTCAAACTCGTTGTTTACCCGGGCACGGAATTCATCACCGCTGACGAGAACGCAGATCAAGCAAAAGTCGTTCTTGATGCTGTGGTCAAAGCGTGGCCGTTGCTTGCTGTTACCATAGTATTGACGGCAATTGCTGGTGTGATCATATGGGCCCTGGTAAGAACACACTTCAACGGCTCAACATCTGGGGCCTGTTTCTCGAAAGACCCGCTAACTCACCGCACCAGGAAAGTTATTATAGAATCGCAACGTTTACAACGGGAATTTAAAATTTCGTTGATTTTCACGGATAAACAGCACAATTCAATCTTTGCATGTTTTAAAAGCTGGTTAGTTCGTTGTAATATTCCCTTGACAGAAAATAGAGCTTAGGGACCATTAACGTTGCGGCCGGGGTCTCTCGAGAAACAGGCTGTTTTCCTAATATTGTTTATTCCTATTATTTGCTCGGATTGTTCGAATCGGTTTGACTTTATTCCTACCTTCAGCAACGAGGGCAGACGGGTGATCAGTTTGCCAGTCTTGACCTTCTACCAGTCAATTAGATCGGAAAAGTTCACAAATCCTCTTTTGTTGGAGTGAAGGTCAAAAAGATAAAACTTACACCAAGCGAAAAATGAAATTTTAATTAAACGTTCTAAACTTAAGAACATTATTTAAAAGGTTCCGTGAATAAATTTTTTTTAGGAGCAGACTAAAAAGATTTTGCTGGCCAGTCCACTATGAAATGTAGACAATTGAAAGTGTAAGTGTGAGATGATAAGAAAACAATCGAAGTAGATTCGAATTTGTTCGAGTGTTCTAAAAAGCGCAGGTGCAGAGGGAAAGCACGAAACGCATAATTTGTGTTTTGTTATTAGATATTTCAAGTTAGTTTCCGAGCATTTATATTAGTGGTATTGTTTTGACAGTGATGAAATTTGCCCGTCTGATTTTGCTGGCCCGACAATTTTTCAGATCATAAAAACTACTACAATTGCAAGCCTGCAGCCAATATTTGCAAGTTTCTTTTTACGCCCTTTATTTTCAATTGTTTTTGTTGTTTTTTTTTTCTTTTTTTCATCTGTTTTCCCTGTGACTCCTATCTCGACAAGCTAATAAGCCACGTGAGACTCTATCAATAGACAACTGAGTCGTGAAACAGATCAGGTGCAACCGCAATAACTTGACACTCACAAGGGACTATACAAGACATAGCTTATCAAACACGAAATTAAGAGAGTTAAAGATACGACGCGTAGCGAAGAGGTTTGATGAAATTCGAGGTGATTTGATGTAATGAAACACATCTGTCTGATATGGCTTCGCGAAAAAAATATTTTGGAAGGAGAAATTTAAGAAGCAAAAACACAGCCCGTGGTCGGCCTCATCCCGTGTTTTCTTTGTTTCTTCGAGAAAAGAACCTTCAACCATCCACCATATTTGCATGATGCTCATCTTCAATCGCGCATATAATCAGGGGCGCAGCGTGATATTTTGAAGGTGTACTCGTCAGAAGAAAAGAAAATCGTTTCTTGGCGTGCGTTTATGCACAAATAACTAACACAAAGACACCAATATAATGCAAAAAAAGTTCATCCGAGTCATCCCGATTTAATTATAAAAAGGCTTTCGGGGAATGAAAAAATATTCTTTTTCCAGTTCAGGTGTACGCACATGTAATGGAACCGTATTTTTGAAAGCTATTCTTAACTTTAGCTTTGCTCGCACTTTTAGGTAGTGACTTCCTTTAGAACGGAAGAGCGTATCCTAGCTGCAATTTTTGTGTCATTGAAAGCGTAAATCCCATTTCGTGATTGTTCGTTGTTTCAGGACACATACTGGAATGTTGAAGAATTTCCTCGCTCATTTCTCAGAGGATCATGGGATGGATTCTGGTGGTCGTACATTTCCATGACAACTGTGGGGTAAGTACAACGATTTTTCATTAACGGCATTCTCGGGTCCAATATAAAAGTGATTCTTCGCGAGTAAAAACCTTCCTAAACTACAATACCTGCAACCTTGCACGACGTTTCTTGTAATCATTTAGATTTCAATGAATCAGTTAATCTATTTTTCCTTAATAAAATTATTGAAAAGATTTTATGGCTATAAATTAGTGACAGAGCGTTGCAGGTTTCTCGGCCGAAGATAAACTTTGGTCAAAATTTGATGACTTGTTTGCCCTGTGTGAATAGGATTTTTGTTTTTCAAATTTATCCTAAATGTAGGTCTCAATGATGGCATTTTTTGACCTCACTTCAGTCATCGATCCTCATTGCAGAAATCACTTTTATCGTTTCTCCACCAAAGGAAATTAACATCTCTCTTAACTATCCTTGTATATATAGCCCAAAAACGATAAGAAGCTACTGAAGTTTTTGGCTGTGGACAAATCTTAGAAAATATTATCACGTCATAAAATTGAAAACATGGCGACATGCACAAAATGTACATCCAAGAAGCAAAATAATATCAAACAAAGTAAGGAAGGTACTAACAAGGAAACGATCAAGAAAATTATCTTCTTTTGTCTTGACACCCAGTTTTTCCAACCAAAATGACAATGACATGTTTAATAGTCATAGTGAAGGTGATGATTAAAACGCTGTCTCTCAGCTTTCGGTTTTCCGATCGTTTTAAAACTACCACTCGTATGCTAATTTTAGTTTCAAAAGGTCCTTTTTAACTCGTGGATACGCGAAGCGTATTTGCGAGTTTTTGTGGGGACTCCGATATGCAAATTGTCACTCACTCACTCACTCACTCACTCACTCGCTCGCTCGCTCACTCACTCACTCACTCACTCCAGTGTAGACACACTTCGTAATTAGTCGGATAGAACTCGGGGGCACCGATATGAAGACGACAATTGTCGTGACCGAAGTCACAGAAGTCTGTTGAAGAAAGTTCACGCTGAAAGTGTATCGTACCGTTGCCAGAGTTTGTAATGATTTTGTAGCTTAAGAGGACGATTAGCGAGGCCCTGTTAGGGGTAAATTTCGACAAGCAACATGGCCTTGAAACGGCGACATAAAGGACCTGAAATGGCGACGAACGACGAGCCGCTCACGGGAAATTACGACAGCGACCTTCGACCTTCCGAAATTGCGACGTGAAAAGGTTTGAAACTCAGACGCGCGACATAAAGAACCTCACTAACAGGGCCTCATTAGCGGTCTTACTAAAATCCAAAGGAGTTTAAATGTTTCCAGTTACGACAATGACCAAATTGGAGACTTAATTTCATGAGCCTTTTACTCGGCCAGGCGCTAAACGTGAACAGATGATAACTATTCGCTTTTCCGACATCGACCGCCATCGACCGCCCCCAAGATTACAAGCAGTATATGAATTTCAGTTGGCTCGAAAGTGATCTGAAGATGAGAAAATCTCTTGCTAATGTAGTAAGCTTTGGTGAGAACTCATAGAGCGAAATTAGCACTTGAATGAGAACTTATATGAGCGAAATGAGTACTCGTTATTGAACGAAACTACTACTGAAAACAGAATAAATTGACGAATCCATGATGTGAAACCGAAGAACTTCTGTGGCCAACCTGGATAAGAAACATCGCATGTAGGACTTTTCTACTGATTTAAGTGTTAGTACTAACAGGAATGGAGTTGTAGAAGTATTGGGACGGCCAAGAAGTATGTCAACATTTACTTGTAAATATGGAGGCGGCTGCCGTGACGGAGAACCACGAAGGTTACAATGTAAGAAAGTCATTGAAGGGTTCGAAAACAGTAAGTCATGTAGAAAATGTATTAAGTGTTATATTATATACAATACACCACAAGCCGTTACAATGAAAAGTTTTCTGTGTATTGATTTCCGAATTTACCTTGAAGTGAACTAGATTGTGTTGAAGTAGACATGTTGGAAAAATAGGCTTACCTGTTTTGCTTACTGTTGTGTGACTCATATTTACATTGTAAAAACAAGAAGTTATAAGGATAAAAACAAATATGTATTGCTGTATTAATGATGGCAAGTGTGATTTTTTTTAAGTGCAACGCTGAATATATATACCACTAATAACCTAAAATGAGATGGTAATGTAAATAAACTAATTCAACTTGATAAAGGATTGAGAGTCTTAAGGATTTTAAGATCATCACTAACATACTTTGCAAAAATGCAAGAAAGACTTGTTTGGTATGATTCGTCAGCTGGGCTATCCTACATGGTTTTGTTCATTATCAGCTGCAGAATCAAGGTGGATATTTCTGTTGAATACATTGAATAGACTTGTAGACAACAAAAACTATAATGATGATAAAATTGGCAATGTCATGGCAACAAAATTCAGACCTTATTCAGAAGGACCCTGTTACATGTGTTAGAAACTTTGAACTCACAGACAGTGAGTAGCAGGATACCAGAACTACATTTGGTTTCGGTGCCATTTAATCCTGTACCCTTATGTTAAGTTATCAAATTTTTTAACAACTGTATGCTTGCCACCTGCCTTATAACTGATGCCTAGTGTAGTCAAATGATTGGCGTCATGTACTCACTGTATGTTTATTTCAAAAAGCTACTCAGCTCTCTGGTCACTTTTATGTTGTGATTATAGATTATTAAAATTATCTTCAAGTTCATTCAATCTCTGAAAAAACACCTCGGTAATTTTTAAATTATTTCTTTTTTCTCTGTTTTGTAAACATATCCACGAGTTCACCATAGTCCTACTTTGATTATATTTTGAAACGATCACTACCATTATTCAAAATGACCATACACGGTAATATTTTGCTCAAACAACAAAACCTATTGTTCTCTTTGTTAAAATTATTTTCTTAAGTCGCCAATTTTGCTTGGAAAGAAACTTACTAAAACAAGATCATTAACCGTAAAACCCATGATTTCCGTTAACAGGTATGGCGACAAGGCACCGAAGTCAATCATAGCACGTGTCTTCGCTATGGTTTGGATTCAGTTGGGGCTGATTGTCATGGCAATTTTCACAGCAAGTGTCACTTCAGCACTGACAGCGGTCTCCTTAGAACTGGAACCAAATGACTTGGTAGGAAAGGAGGTTTGTAAAAATAAATTTGCTTGACAAACATTTGATTTACTAGAAAATATACATACCAAATCAAGGGAGTGATTTACGAGTCATTTACAATATGAGGTGGCAGAAACAAAAAAAGGAAAACAAGTGTACTACTTGACTTGCTTCGGGAAATCCTATGTGCATGAATAGCTTCTAGCTAATAGCATTAAAAAAGGAAAAACAAATTTTTATGTGCGTTTTCTTCTTGAAGGTTGCTGTATTCAGAAATGAGACTGAGTACCAGCATGCATTGGAGGAACAAGCTCTTCCAAAGGGTGAGTAAGCTATAGCTTTTATCATGATTTTTGCAAGGTGAGAGAAATCAGTCAAAATGGAATTCAATTTTAGGCAGAATTTTGTGTGTTCAAGTGACATTTTAGTAATAAGTACACCTCGCGCTGCCTAACATGAAGACTGCTTTATCCAGGAGCCCATGACCAGGAGCGTTCCTCTCCCATATTAGCCCTTTGCCCCAGCACAGTAGTAGATGGTGCGATTTTTAACTTCTGTTTCGCGGCAAAGAAAACATATATGTTATTACAACGACCAATCAAATTGCGCTACGTACATGTTAATTTCTGATGTGAATTTCCACTGTCTCTTTTATAATGGCGAATGAGTTCTAAAAATAACCAGATCTGCTACTGCGCTGGGGACGCCTCCCAACACATAGGAACGCTCCTGGTGATGGGCTTCTGAAGAATCCTATTACGATCAGTTTTGCGCGCACACACCATTTGCTTGATTTCCTGACCATGGGCAATTGAGGTTGTAAACGCGTCCGTTGAGGTTAAAGCACGTGCAGTTGAGGTTACAATCAGGTCAGTTGTGGTTATAAGCATGCCGCAGTTGAGGTTAAAAGCTCGTGTAGTTAGGGTTACAAACACGCCAGTTGAGGATAAAAGCACGTGCAGTTGAGGTTACAATCACGCCAGTTGAGATTAAAAGCACGTGTAGTTAGGATTATATACACACCAGTTGAGGTTAAAAGCACGTGCAGTTGAGGTTATAAACACGCCAGTTAAGGTTATAAGCATGCACAGTTAAGATTAAAAGCACGTGTAGTTAGGGTTAGGTACACGTCAGTTAAGGTTATAAGCACGTGCAGTTAAGGTTGCAGTAATATTTAATTCTTTGGCTTTTCTATAGTCTACAATAGAATTGATGACATCATTGGAGCTGTGAAAGCAGGAGCAGTGGACGGAATGCCATTGGATCGTTATACGGCCTCCCATTATCAGAAGATGGGCAAACTTAAGTCTCTTATCACTGTAAAAATGCTGGAATTATCACGTGATGCTGGGATGAGTTTCGCACCGGAGTACCATAGTTTAGTTGAATGCCTGAATTTTCACCGATCTGCCATTTGGAAATCTGCTCAAGCTTTAACGGAAAATTTAAAGGTAAGTTTGATGAAAACCAATCAAAGAATACCAACTATAATTTAGAAAACAGTCCTAAGAAAGTACGCGCGCTGATTGGTTAGAAATCGTGTTTCTATAACTCGATAGAAACACAGAACTAGCACGAGCTGTTGACGTAATGATGACGCGAGCAAAGAGAATTTACATTTCGATAATCAAAGCTAACAAGTTGCTTTTCTTTTTTTCGTCGCGGTGTTTTCTAAAAGAAATAGAAAACATGTTCTTCGTGTTTCTATTGAGTTATAGAAACACTCGTGAAAGTTTGGGAGAACTCGAAAAAGCTGTGGAAACACTCGCCTGCGGCTCGTATTCCCACAGCATTTCTCGTTCTCCCAAACTTTCACTCGTGTTTCTATAACTCGATAGAAACACGGTACATGTTTTCTATTTCTTAAATTTAAAGGTAAGTTTGATGAAAACCAATCAAAGAATACCAACTATAATTTATTGTCACCTTGTTTGCCAGTCTGTGGAGGTGCTTTGAGCTCTCATCCCTGACAACGTTAATTTACACTGCAAAAAGCAATGGGGTTGAATAATTGACCTTTGTAGTCTGTAAACAATTTTGAGAAATTGCTAATAATCCTAGAAAAAGAACATGATGGAACACAAATGTCACCCGGCGAGAACCTCGCGAATATCGGTGCCATCTGAGCCTGCCCTTTATTTCCGGTCCGTCATTTCCTATGATAATAATATACATGAAAAAATTACTCGATTCTGATTGGCTGAGAGCAGTGCAGTTCAAGCCGGTAACACCAGTGCAAAAAATGTAACACCAGTGCAAATTACACATCGATATTCTGGATTATGATATTCTTTATTTTTGGCTCGTGCAGTTTCAGCTTTTTGAAAAACTAATTCGTGCAAATTAATTCCAAATTGAACTCGAAACCGTATGATTACCTTTACTAAGTCCCGATTTGCTTAAATGCAATTAGATAATATTTTAATCCATTTTTTCGAGCTGGAGATAAATTAAAGAAATGTTATTTTTTTAGCTCACCCAGCAGAAGCCAGCCAAACAGTTCAGTATGTTCGACGAGTCAGGATCTGCCGTTGAAAGTTTTCTTTACATATCTCTCGGAGGACTTGCGGTACTGTTGGTAATTGGAGTGTTGTGGGAAGTTTTTTGCAGGAAAAAGTCCAAGAGTATGATTGTACGAGGTACTACCATTAAGCTAAGGCAGGAGCGATTCACTCCTGGCTAACGCAAAATTTTTATTCCTACTGATTACTTCAAAGAAGGCTCTATTAGCTGAAGAAAGCAAAGAACTAACTATTTTGTTCTGATCTCTTTATTGAGGCAATCAATTCAAACTAAATTGTTTTATTGGCGTTAAATAAAATTTTTCATTTATTGCAATCACATAATGCCGCTGACCTCCATGTTTGCACTGCAGCTGGGCGGGGTTGCGTATGAAAATTCAGCTTCACAAGTGCATTATTTGAGCGAGCTCGAAATCTATGAAAATAAACTCTTTTCTATTTCGTAACCAACTAGATGATATAGAGAATAACACATAGGCGCACAGAGGTATGAAATTTTTCTTCGAGTGTTCAGATTAATATGCGACGAGTGAGCGCGGAGGACAATGGGATTTCTGACGAATGAGGGAAGAAGGAACGAACTGGTCAGAAATTGCTATTCTGACGTCACTACCGATGTAGAGGCTCAGGTTTTGTCAAAGGACTCTACAGTACTATTTTAGAGTTAAGCAGCACATATTAATCATTCTACGTCAATCAGTCCTTGGTTCACCGTTCTTTTTACCTCATGGTATGTATGTCATACCATGAGGTATAGTAATGGTTGGATTTGTCACTCCATTCCCGTTAGACAATTAATTTATGCATGAAATCCGCATTAAATGTGAATTAAACAGGTTTACTCCTGTCTCCCCTACTAGGTTTGATTTTGTCCACAAAGGCGTACAATTGTTCTATGTTCACATATGTGGGGGGAGGGGGTAAGTCAAAGCGCAAGCACATGTTTACAAAATGGCGTCTGTTGTGTCGAGCCCGACGCAAAGATTGTCAAGGCGGGTTTTCGTTCCTTTCGCTCCATCTTTGATCAAAATACACTTTTGAAGATCTCGCAAACGAACAGGAAATGTGTTCAAGAATGCTCGAGTGGAAAGAAATGGGTTTTAAAGTCGTAAAAGTGACGCATGTCTCCAATTTGGACGACGAGTAATCGATCAGCCTTAGCAAGAGTGCACAAAACGAACTATTCGGAATGAACGTTTTATGGTCTGGGGAAAGGACAGCACTTCATGGAATAATTACCACATACCATGAGGTAGCTCGAAGGAGCCTTTGATTTGAATCTATAGTCTACTCTGTCTACTTCTTCCGCGAGGTATGATGCCGCAGCAAGAGTGTTTTTTTTAGAGAATTACGTATCTGGCGTGGCACATCAATTAGCTTTTCATGCTTACTTCATCTTAGATCTAGACTAACTAGTAAATTCACCTATATAGCTACATTTTTATTTGCTCTAGATGACCGACTGGCGCAACCTACCTCATTGTGGTGTAGGCAGAAGAGTAAACTATCGATTTGAACACAAGAGGGGAAATTCCCCATGTGTTATTTTGTTCATTATATAGACAAAAACCCGGTATTTATATAAAACAATTTTATAGCAACATAAACAAAGAGCTCTTGAACACTGTGATCAACTGAATGACGCTAATGAGAAATTTAAAAAAAAGTTGTTTTACAAAGCCAACGAAATTATCAATGATACAACTTAAATGGTTAAATGCTACTCTTAGCTGTTATCACGTTGACTATTGTCACTGGCCACAACACGAAGCCTGCGAAACTGCTTAAAAATTTATATTCACACAAGTGAAATTATCATTGAAATTTAGGTATGAGAGGTATAATGTTTGCATACAATATTTCTCAGTAGCAGAAATTCCTGTAAAACATGTAGTTTATATCATCGATAGTTTTTCTAACTCTTATTTTAGGCGCAACAATAAACGAAGGAATGACCATGAAAGAAAAAACTTCAGTTTATGAAGATCTAGAAGAAGGAAAGAGACTTGTAAAGCAGCTCCAAGATCACTTCGACATGCTACAGACAAAAGTACCAAGACTGTAGGACCGTACAAATTACCGCAAGACAAGGTCAACCTGCAATGTGGGCCTATTGAGTGGACGATTAAATGTCGCGGTTTTTACAGCAATATCGCGTAAAGGATTTTACGCTATATTCAACTGAATAATCACTGCTAGAGGCGAAATGCGCGCCAGTGGGTAGGGTGGCAGAGTGGTCAGTGCGCCGGACGTGAAATCTGGTTTTCCGGCTTCAACTCCCCTCCTGACCACTAGCTGTATTCAGTTGTAACACGGGTGTCCCATAATTCCTACTGAGGTTTAAGTTCTATTTGAAATGTTTATTTCGCCATCTGCAATACCTCCAATTAGTACAATACTAAATACAAGTGATTATTATTATTATTATTATTATTATTATTATTATTATTATGATTGTTATTTTTATGCTGTTGCTATTGCTATTGCTTGTTATTGTTATTGTTTTTTATTGTCATATTATTGTCATTGTCATTGTCATTGTCATTGCCATTGCCATTGTCATTGTCAATGCCATTGTCATTGTCATTGTCATTGTCATTGCAATTGCTATTGCTATTATTGTTGTTGTATCGATTGACTATGGTTCATCTTTGCTTTCTTGATGTTAGAAATGCCGATTAACCAAGAAATATCTTCAGTGCCGTCGTTGATAACTCGTTACTAGGTCTTTATCGACCAGACTATTTGCACGCTGCAATGCTTCAGTTTTTTCTGTACCATTCAGCACTCAAAACTTGTTCACTTCTTGTTAAAAGCGCTCGGAAAATAAGTTTTACTTTCAGGGCCATTTTGTACAAAATATCGTTCCAAAAGCTAATTCAACTTTGTTCGCGAAGTATATTTTTAGTCTCAAAAATACTTCATTTGGTAGAAAACTGGTTGTACATGTTACAATATGACGTGTCATTTTCTCTTGGTCTTTATGTAGTCTAAGAATAACAACGTAAATAGAATTGTAAATAAAACTAAGTATATCTAGTTTGTTTGCTTTGTTTCTTTCCTCGCACAATAAACATTTTACCAACCTGGTCAAGTTTGTTCAAGCATTTTTTTATAACCTGCTGTTACTGCCGTCCCTCTGCATTTGCCGGCATTTACTCGTGGATTGTTACTGAGAAGCAACTTGTGAAATGGAGACCTAAGTTCTAATATTTTACACATATCGACTAAACGTTTTCTGGGATTGTACAATTAAATACTGAATACTTTCTCCCTGAATGCAAAATTGTGCACAAACAAAAACCTGCAGTATTTGGACACGGCTGGTTTCTCAGATACAATCAGTTGCACACGGCAGTAACCGCGGAGACCATTTTAAAGTGGTAGGGCTAAAACGTCTGGCCACATATGCAAGCAAACGTTAATGTCATTGTTTCACCACTTATTTTGCCATAAAAAAGATCCAAGCGATAAAGTGGTGGTGCTATAGCCCTACCAGCCCCTCCCCCTCCGCGGTCCCTGCACGGGTAAACTAGTGGGCATAAATGACTCAGTAGCATCTGTCAACCCATCTGTAGTACTGAAAGCAGCGATTCTCGTCAGACATCTTTCTCAATCTCAAGCAGCTCTCGAATAATTTTGCTTATGGATCACTTTGTTTCTGTGGGTAGAGGATGAGATTATTTTAAGATCTGTGAGGTTATTATACCCAAACGGCAACCAGATGAAAAGAGCACGAAAATCACTAGAAAGGGAAAGAAGGCTCGGTGTCGAGCAAACATAACAACTTTTTTCAATTTGACCTTGATGAACAAGATTGCATATAAAATTAAAATAAGGGGCTGCAAATATACCTCTGGATGATTTGAAGTCGAATTAATGGCGTGAGTAACTGGGCTAGCATCAAACTCAGTATGCTAACATTCTTTCAGTAAACAGAAGAGGCCTTGTATCTTGCTTCATGCATAATAATTAATTAAGCGACAATGTTGATCTTCTAATTTTTTTCTAACTAACCATTTCTTAAGCAAAAGGTCGATAAAGAAAGATGAAAGTTTGTTAAAGAAAAAGAATTAGCCCTCAATGCGTTTTGTGACATTTTTTTAATAAGGAGAATAATCATGTATCTTTTGCTTAGAATTTTTTATCAGACTTTACTTAATGCAAAGTACATTGAAATTCAAAGAAATTAAGCGTATTTTACAGTCGACTGATTTCACGCCGTAACGCCATATTCGTTGTTTGATGCCGTTGTGACACTGCTGTAACGGCTTTATTTAACGAGGGTAGTACATAATAGTACAAAAGTACTAACAAACTTGTAGCCCTCACGAAATACAGATTAAAATTTATAAACACCTAAAAATCGACTAAATACGTAATAATACAGACCTAAAAAGTATATAAAAGCTAATGCATTGCAAATCACGGACAAAAATGTACTAAAAAATTTTGTTCATCTAATAACAACTTTTCAAATTTCTTTCTAAACAAGCTAGCCGATGCCTGCCTTCTTAAATTTAATGATAAACTATTCCAAAGTTGAGCCACTGTAACAGAGAACATTTTGCCACCCTCAGTTTTCCTGTTAACCTTAGGACAAATCAAGTTTAAATTTGCATGTCTGGTATTTCTAGCATGCATTTGGCTATTCAATTTTAACGCTTCAAAAATATATGATGGAACTTCACCATTTACACGTTTATAAGTCAAACTACATTTATTCACTTTAATTTCTTCATAGAAAGGAAGCCATCCCAACTTATTAAAAAGTTCAACTGACGGTGATAGTCTTGAGGAATCTAAAATCACCCTTGCAGCCCTTTTTTGCAGTTGTAATACCCTAGTTTGATTTGCTTTACTACAAATAGACCATGTAATAGATCCATACATCATAACAGGCTTAATAATAGCGTTATAGTACAATTGCCTTTGATTAACTGACAAACAGTTTCTGATCCTCTTTAGTATTCCAATACGTTTCGCAAGCTTTCCACAAATGTAATCAATATGTTCATTAAAACTAAGTTTATCATCGACAACTAA
Organism: Ricordea florida; assembly: GCA_949710005.1. Taxonomy (NCBI): domain Eukaryota; kingdom Metazoa; phylum Cnidaria; class Anthozoa; order Corallimorpharia; family Ricordeidae; genus Ricordea; species Ricordea florida. The sequence continues at coordinate 36,750,496 of OX453274.1, forward strand.
ACCAAGTAACTTTGTACTTGAAACTCGCTTAATGTCTTGCGGTACTGGTGGACTCAGTTCACCAATCATAGAAGCCAGACGTTTCCCAGTAATTAGTAGAAACTTTGTCTTTTTTTCATTCAGTGGCATCTTATTACCAGCAGCCCAATCTTGAACATTGACAACAGATTCCTCCAAGGATTTTATTAGCTGATGTAGTTCTTTATAATCAGCTGACTTCGATATAGTAGTATCGTCTGCATACAAATCCAGCTCAGCATTACCAATGTGCAAGGGAAGGTCATTTATGAAGATTATAAAAAATAGAGGCCCCAATATGGACCCTTGTGGAATCCCATGGCAGATTTCTCTCATAGTTGATCGTGCTCCAGACAACTGAACACACTGTTTCCTTTGATGCAGATATGACTTTGTCCAAGCAATAGCATTTTCATCAAAGCCATAGATCTTCAGCTTTAATAAAAGCAGAGAATGATCAAGCATGTCAAAAGCTTTTTGATAGTCTACCGTTACCATGCCAGTTACACGATTGTTATCCAGTTCAAACAGCAACTGATCAATGATCTTTATAAGTGCTGTTTCAGTGCTGTGATGACATCGAAAACCAGATTGTTTACTATACAACAAGCTATTCCGACTCATGTATGTGTAGACGTGTTTATGTACGTGCTTCTCAATAATTTTGGACATAACAGGTAACACAGAAATTGGACGAAAATTTTTTACATCGTCACGTTCACCATCTTTAAAGATTGGAGTGACTTTGGCTATCTTCCATCTGCTTGGGAAAATACCAGATGACAGGGACAAATTTATAATTTTTGTGATAGAAGGAGCTAAAGCTGGAGCAGCTATCTTTAGTATTTTAGCGCCAATGTTATCGATGCCAGTAGATTTATTAGCTTGAATATCTTTTAGGATACCTAAGACATGTTTTGTTGTCATGGGTGGAATCGTAAACTTCACATCTTTGTCTATTCTTGAAGCAACAAAGGTTCTTAGTTTCGAGAGATCGTAGCAAACATCAGGAAGTAGTGATCTCAAACGATCTGCAACGGTTGTAAAATGTTCATTTAGAAATTCTGCAATTTCTTGTTTATCCTCAATAAAACCATTATCTGTTTTAAGACGCATGATTGATTCTTGTCTTTTTCCAGTTCCCTCTAGGCGTTTTATTGTTCTCCAAATCCCCTTGGTGTTGCCTTTATCTTTTTCAAATGCAGTCTTGTAAAACTTTCGTTTAGCATATTTAAGTTTGTTAACAGCTTTATTTCTTGCAGCCTTGTAATCTAACCATGAATTATCGTTCCCCGTTCGCTTAGCAATCTTTAACAGATTGTCTCTTTGTATCAAAAGTTCAAGAATTTCATTTGTCATCCATGACGGCTGACATCTGCGAGCAACACGTTTAAAACGCCAAGGAGCATGTTTATCTACAGCTTCATTGTACAGGAGTTCCCATGCAGCAACAACGTCGTCGATATCGTCAAAAACAAAAGGTGTATCCCAGGGGACGTCATTAAGAGTTGATAGAAAGTCATTTTCATTAAACCGTTTCATGTTACGGTATGTAATTCTTTTCCTCGCAATAGCTTCTTTTGAACGATGATATTTCCTGGTCACAAATACAGGCAAATGATCAGCCAATCCAATGTCACGAAAACAGACATTCACAATATGATGGGAGTGGTTTGTGTAAACATGATCAAGAATAGTTCCACTAATTGGTCGGGTGACAAAATCAACCAACTGATGAAAATGCATGCTTCTTAGTCCCACAGTAAGCCGATGTTTGTTGAATGTACTTTTCTTGTTGCTGTCAATATTAAAATCACCCAAAACGATGGTTTCCTTGTTTAGTAAATAAGCAGATTCGATGTTTTTTTCTAGGTTTATGTCATCCTCCTTAGAAAACGAGGGTGGGCGATAAACTCCAGCAATAAGTAACGATCTATTAGACTTGAAAGGACATACCTCCAACCAAATAATCTCCAAATCAGATCGTTCCAAATCAGTCCTTCTTTTTACTTTCAACTCAGCATTCACATATCCCATAACACCTCCACCACCTTTTTGGGGCCTGTCCTTTCGGAAGATATCAAAACCATTGACATTAAATAAGGAGTCAGAAACATTTGGCTTGAGAAACGTTTCATTCAAAAACATGATATCAACTTGTGGTTTACCATCCTTCCTGGATAAGTAAAGCTTAAACTGGTCCAGCTTTGCAGATGTCAGACGATTCACGTTCCAATGACCAATCTTGAGTCCAGAAGACGGCAATGCAAGATCAAAGTGAAGGTGTGTCGAATCAACATAATCACTACCATCAATGCTCGAACATGGCGAAGGACAAGAACGTGGTGAAGAGGAAATCGTTGAGAATGAACTGTCGCTAGAACTTACCAACAATTCAATTGGAGTAGGACCAGGCTGAATTTCTACATCATTAGATAACAGCACCAAATGTGCAGCCAAGGCGTATTTGAGCAAGTTAAGAGCCACCAAGAACTTGTAGTTAAAATTAGCCACCAAGGTACAACGTTTCGTGTCTTGAGGCACATTTGCACGAAAAGCAACCGAGGCATCTCCAGCAACAACCAATGACTCGACATTTATCCAGATATCCTTGCGTACTTTCCTGATAGGTTTACCGGTTAGATTTCTGGTGAGGAGAAGAAATATAACAAAAAGTACGATGGAGCGAGCGAAACGCCGCATGTCAGCCATTTTTCTTCTCCTGTACGTAAAATGTCTGGTGGAAGGTTTCTGAATTTCTGCTGCATCAGGAGAAAAACTTGCGGTCGTTGCTGCAAAGCTGTCGGCCGCTCGCTGAGGAGAAATATTTTACTTTTCTCTTTAATGGTGGCAGCTCTCATTGGTTTTGTCATCGGAGTGCTCATTAACGATCCAGTGAACAGCATAACCAACCCAGAGAAGAAGGCTACAGTCTTGATGCTTATCAACTTCCCAGGCGAACTGTTTATGAATATGTTAAAGATGATCCTTATACCACTTGTTGTTTCCACGTTGATAAATGCAGTGGCTACCTTGAATCCTGACGTGGCTGGAAGACTTGGACGTCGAACGCTCATTTATTACCTCACAACAATGATCCTTGCAGCCATCTTAGGTTTATCTCTAGTTCTTTCTATTCGCCCCGGAACTAGCGACAAACCAGGCGGACAAAGAGAAGTGGATTCAGTAAAAGTACGCAATTTAGACTCGCTGCTGGATGTGTTAAGGTGGGATACTGTTTTGACGGTTTTATTTCAGTTGGGGCTGCAGTTCCATATCGCCCTGTGCTTCGTTACGCATGCTGTCGCCGTAATGTTTCGTTCTTCCAAAACAGGAAACGTTTGCTCGTACAGTACCCTAGAAAATTCAGCTACAGCATGTATAATGAAGTGTAGGGTGACAATGAAATCTGGCTCAGTTGAGTGGTAGAAAGAGGAAAGCTAACAGAATTCCTTTCTTGTTTCATAGGAATTGTTTCCCCAGCAACCTTGTGGAGGCGGCAGTCTCAGGGGTAGGTGAATCCCATTCTTTTATTATGAGAAAAGTCGTTGTTCCCATATATTCGCGTGTACAGTGACATTGCGTTTTACTTATTTTGTCTCGACTAATAACTTGAGTCCCTGAGGGATGATGGCCGCTTAATCTCCATTCAAATCAAACATCATATTCCGGGTTAAACATATTTAAATACTCTTATTTAAGTCAGTCATGTTTATAATTTCCGTTCCTGGTTAAAATTTATGTAATGATTTCCGCACAGGTCCCTACTGCATTATGCAGGCTGTAGTTGAATTATCTCGGGAAGTGCGCAAACATTCCTTGTTTTCTGAGAACGAAACCGTACGGCTACAGCATGCATAATGAAGTAGGGACCTGTGCAGAAATCATTCCAGATCATCTAAGGCCCAAAGAGTCATAACATTAGCGGAAAACATTGATGCAAAATCTTGGTAGTTGAGAAGAGCGTTCCCCACACATATGATATAAATGTACCGTGACTAAATATTACAGTTATTAATGTTTGTAGCTGTGCAGTGACTGTTGCGTGTGTTGTTAAGAACATTTAGGTCAAATTTGAGATGATTTTTGTCGCATGCGTTGTTACACAAACTAATGACTCATCTTCCATTACCATTTTCTCGCAGCTAACAGAGTAGAGTAGAAATAATAATACGACAAAATGGGCTGGTATTCTTTCAGTAAACAAAGCAGGTCATTTATCTCTTTTTATAATAAGGGTTCAAGGTTAATCTTATCTGACGGGCAGGTGATACTGTAACGTTTTTGAAAAAAGTTCGAAGATACAAGGCCTATTGGGCAACTTTAACTTATAACATAGCTTTGGGAAGGCGCGCGCTATGACTGGCTAATACGCCGACCATTTGCCCATCGGTTGCATGCTGACTTCAGACTAAATTTGTGAAGCCTCATGTTATAAAAGAAATGGTAAACGCAGCAGCTGTGCAACCATCGAGTTATAGACGCAATTGGGAGGTCTGCTAAGCATTTAAGAAGCTAGAAATGCTCTTGGCTGCACCTCGAACATCTCTTACGCTTCTTTCCTGCTTAGCAGCTTCCCGCGTGCGTCCATAACTCGATGGTTGCACAGCTGCTGCGTTTACCATTTCTTCATTTGAAAATTTAAGGTGGCGCTGTATCATACCTACAAATTATTTGACATCGTGCGTGGTACATAATTATATTTTTTTTTATAAGGATTGAGGCTCATTGTGTTGTTTTCGCGTGTTTGTTGTTGTTTCACTCATGATAACCATGAGTGTTATACCCTTTTAATTTAAGGAACTCGTGTGTTCAATACTGATAAAGCATAATTGATACAGTACTGATAAAGCAATCGATTAGTGGCTTTATTCCAGTCAGTAATATTTGGCTAGTAGGAGAGGAATTTACATGTATATCCCAGAATCGTTTTATTAATGCACTACGTCAAACAGCAATAAGGTAAGTTTTACGCGCTCCTTAAGATTTATGTTATCTTTGCTTGCTGCAGAAAATGACGTCATACAAGTCTGAGCCTGCAAAGACCGACATTTACAACGTGACAGGAAACAACGTTGATCTTAAAGGCAACGAGAAAATCGTCCAAGTATATGACAATGGCACTGAGAATATCACAACGATTTCCAAGCAAATTTCGCCTGGTTCAGACACCATTCCTGCTGGCGTGGTGAAATCTGGCGGGATGAATGTTATTGGGTTGACGGTATTTTCAATCGTGTTGGGAATTGTTCTTGGGAGGATGCGCGAGAAGGCGAAGCCGCTGGTCGAGTTCTTTTCTGCTCTGAATGAAGCTATTATGAGAATTGTGTATATTATTATGTGGTAAGTAACAACTTGAGAACATGAACTTCAAGTCAAGAATTTGGGTAAATTATAAGTTATTTTTTTGTACCTTAATTTTTTTAAGTAAGGTTTACAGTCGACAATACGAAGATAGATAACTGACCGAGAATTTTGTAAACCTGCAACAGGTTCAAATAGAGCAATCCATTCCTAGTTAGCCTATATATATATAAAAGTAGATACCTGTGAAAGAACATGGGTACACTGATTTGATGCAGTGGTGTGACAACTCAGTTAGCGTGTCACGCGATATTCATGGACCAGTCATATCGGGACGATCTTGTCTTGAAACCCAGAACCAGGGCTTTCACTAAAAGCGCCCGGCTAAAAAAGTAGCACGTGCTGTGTTCTTAAGTCCGTTTTGAACTTCCTTGCAGGATCGCTCCATTAGGTGTTTGCAGTTTAGTGGCAGCTCGAGTAGCTGGAATGGATGACATTCTGGGAGCCATGGAAAGGATGGGTTTCTATATCCTCACCGTGATCGCTGGTCTATTGGCTCACTCACTAGTCGTGCTCCCGCTTGTCTCTTCTTTGCTGTGACGCGCCAAAATCCTTTTATCTTCATGAAAGGTTTAAGAGATGCGCTGATGACAGCGTTTGGTATATCGTCCAGGTCAGTTGGTAAAAAAGGGAGGAACTACACTCCAGTTGCAAGATCTTTCATGATGATAAACAATAGCAAACCAGATAGAGATAAGTTCATCACAGGAGTTGATGAAGTAGAAGCTGACATTAAAAGCTTTAGGCCTTTAGACCTCTAAACTTTAGCGTCTTTTTAATCGCACCGTGGTACAATGTACCTTTTCAACTCTTTTGTTAAACTGAATTTGAAATTGAAATTAAAACGCCCAACAACGAGATTCAACCCGGAGTTGAACCCCGTTGTTAGGCGTTTCAATTTCAACCGACGCAACATCAATTTTCTTTTTTAAGAAACTCCCGATCCCTGCTTTATATTGGCGAGCCAGAGATTTTTTGCCTCGTGTGCCAGTGTAAAAGTTGAATGACGGTTCAACACCGTTTCAGGCTCAACCGAATGACCCGAGTGTTTTATCTGATACCCAATGCCTCCTACATTTAAAGAAAAAAGCAAATATAAACTGACCAATAACAACTGAGTCATGGTCTTCACAACCAATAACAACATGGCCTTACTGACAAACGGCCAATAACATCACGGCTTAAACGACAAATCATAACGTTCGTTGCGTAGTTTGATAAACCAGCAGGAGTGCTTCAGTTTATGATGTATCAAACACGTGACTGCGCCTCGTGTTTTATTCATCATAAAGCACGAAATGCGAGTTTATTGAACGGTTTCAAACACCTTTTTATGTGGACCAATTCATTATTACACTAAACGTTGTAATTTGGTGTATTTTGACCAAGAAAATTGAACGCAAATGTTAGCCGTGTCTATATCAGATTTAAAGACACTCATAAGACATTATTAATTTCCTTTGTAATCCTTATGAATTATCAATGATTTTTTAATGAGACATAAGTACCACCACCCGACGACAAGAAACTCGTGATCACTTAAGTCTGGCGATGGCTTTCTCTCAAGTTGTAGAAACGCGAGTCAACATAAATAACAGTTTTTTTTTCTAAAAATTTCCATTCGAACGATCAAAGTCTAAAAACATTCATCTACATATCAATACAGTGCATAGGTTTACTTCAGTGCATTTTTTTATCATTTGTTTAGTGCTGCCACGTTACCAACAACTATCCGTTGTGTAGAGGAGAACAATGGCATTGATCCCCGTATCAGTCGTTTCATGTTGCCTCTGGGTGCCACTGTTAATATGGATGGGTCTGCTCTCTATCGTGTGGTAAGCGTGATCTTCATCGCTCAGCTCAATAGTGTTTCACTTTCCTCTGGAGAAATTGCTGTTGTTTGGTGAGTATAACGGGACCACATTCGGTTTATACTGTATCAAACTTTTCTTATGCGCAGCCATGCAGTATGATCGTGAGTTGCAAACTTTGACTGCTTTATTTTGAGGTGCTGCCTTGTTCTTTCCAGTGGGGTTTAAAATGTTTTTTACTTTGATGATCAAACCATCCAGTTTAGTGTATGAAATTAAAGAGTTTGATCTTTTGGGAAAGCCATTTATTAGTACTGTTTCACAGTAGTTCTTCTATACTTCGCCAGAGAAGACTTTTTTGCAATTGCCTTTCAAACAAGTTAAAACTACTGGTTTGTAGAGTGCGTGCTTCATATTTTAAGATTGGCTGTTTGGTCCCGAAACGTTTTCGGAACTTCAAGTGAGAAATGCTCTCCTTGTGGATTTGAGACTCACATAATCAGATTTGTGACTTGTGGATTTGAGACTCACATAATCAGCCCATGTATAAAGTCCCCGTCTCTGTGGGTAGAGTGTGCTAATGCTATTTATTGTTGCCTTCTCTCCAGCCTGCTGTCCATCGCTTTTGCTATTGGTTCAGCGGGCATTCCTGCAGCAGGAGTAGAGACCATTATTGTACTGCAAGCCGTCAATCTTCCGCTGCACGACTTTGGTCTCATTCTGGCCGTCGATTGGTTTCTGTAAGTATAAAGAAATGTGAAAACGCTAGTCATGTATTTTAGGGACAATGGAGACGTAATAAGAAGTTTGTTTATCTGATTTCGTGCTAAAAAAGCATCTAAAAACGGACCATGGCGAAGAATTCGAGACATAAGTGGGCGGTCCTATTTTCAAGGGTTCATAATCCGTCAATCAATGGTTTTCCAGCTTTGACTTCCCATTGGCTCACCGTTGCCTTGGAAGGATGGAATTTTTATTATCGTTGGTCATTAATGGCTGCTGCGGCGAGTGGAAGGTTCAGGCACTCACACAGCAAGAACTTTTACAGAGATCTCGACAATTTTTCAACGGCTGCCGTACATAAAACAAGAATTAGAAGAAAAAATCTGTTTAGTCGTGCTTATTTTGACGTCGAAAGACTAATTTCAACAAGGAAATCGGAGGACGAAGTAAGTTACATTGATGCGGGATTCACTTGCCTAACATGTGTCGAGGTTACCTTCTAACGAACCGATTATCCCGTGATCTTGAAAGGAACTAGAATATTTGGTTCATTGGCGTGGATTCTCTCCTTACGAATCTTCTTGGGAACCACAGAGGAATATAACAAAGGAATGCATTAAGTGAGTGCATCAAAGTATTCACATCGGTGTAGTAGTGTTGCAGTTATTTTAACAAGCCCCAACCAAGAGATGCGACTATTTTAAATGAAGTTTCCCGACTAAGAGTTAATGTCGAAAGTTACTTAAAGAATAAACAGCGTGGTGCAGTAACAATAGACTTTAGAAAAAGGGGAGGCTACTTAGCCTGCTTGAGCAAGATGGCGTCAAGGAAAACACAAACAAACGAGGAACGTTCTTTTCATGGTTCGCCGTTATTACCTGTTTATTCCTCTTACAAAGAAAGCAAAAAAATGGTAAATTTTCCTTGTGAAAACCGCAGTGGATACCAATCGCCATAATTTGGAGGCATTTCCACCGTAAAGTACGCGAATTTAAGTTATCGAAAAGGATGGAAACTCCAGTCTACGGTAAACTCTGTGGCGAGGAGTACCGATTCACGGGGACAACATATGGCCTTCTTGGCAAGACCGCCATACTAGATTCTTGTGTGAATATATGCTCGCCGTTTACTCGAAAACCGCAGCGGAAACAACTTCCAAGGTAGGCATTGTACGGAATTTATTTGAAGCAACATCAGTACTAATCGAGTGAGTTGGAAACCAAGGCACCCGGACAGTTTCATCCGAGATATTTCGATTTTTCTTCTTATTCTCACTTAAACTCTCTTACAGAAAATACGCCGAAATTTTCTAAGTATCGCTCGTCAATGCGCATGCCTGTCTCGAATTCTTCGCCATGCGAATAATTAACATTTCTAAAGATGGCAGTCTGCAGTTTTGTATCTGGCTTGTTTTGGACAGGACCTTGTATAGGAACAAAGATAAGACTCTGTGGTGTGGTTTGTGATACCATGTTGGTTCAAATATGGGACTTTGCAGTTTAGCACTGGTACAGACATAGCAGGAACATAGCAGAGTAATTTACCAGTGTAATGGCCCTGTTATGGGCCAGAAATGCACACTGTATTGTTTTACACACGCATTATAGCTATAGGAGTGATTAAATATTAGACTTCATGTATGGCAGATATTTTTGTTTCTTGGCCAACTTGAAATAGTCAGAACAACTTCACAACAATTATTTTTAATGATGAAATTCAATCTTATTTGCCGCATCTTAAGATGTTTACCACTCCAGCTCATAATACCCCTAACCGATCTCCCTCTCACGACGAAACCATTTGGTTTCAAATATTCTACTTATTGTATTGTTTATCAGGGACCGTGCTCGCACTGTTGTGAATGTTCTGGGCGATGCCATGGGGACTGGTATTGTTTATCATCTGTCACGTGACGACCTGCAGACCAAACCTTTGGACTTGAATTCAGAGAAGTCGCCAGTCTCCCCCGAAAACGATGATACAGCTCTGCAATTGTTAAATGTGTGAGAACCAAGGGACTGGTCCTAATTTTGAAGGAGTTCTCTTCGAGTAGCTTTCAAATTCTCCTCACTAGTACCATAAGAAATATATGAGAACAGTTAGGAGAAAATGAATATTGATATTTGGGCTTAAAGGAGAACTGAACACTAGAAGTCGTAATTTTTATAACCACTTTTAATCATAGAAATTGTACCAAACAATAAAAAAACGTGAATCGTACCTTCCAAAGTTGACAAAAACGGTGAAAACCCGCAGCCTTTTACCGACATTAAACGTCCTCCATTTTGGCCGCCATATTGAAGGCTTGGCTCCCTTGCGTGACGTCACTGCGTACTCCGGCAAAAGTGCGAAATTTCAAAGAACCAAAGAGTAGAGGGATAGCCAAGTTAACTTTCTTTGCGGGTCCGGTGAGTAAAGAAGTTGTTCTATTTAACGCCCAACAAGAGATATGTTTACATACGTGTTGTTTAGTTGTCGTGGTGCTCTCTTCCTGGGAACTTAGCACAAACCCACGATGGCGGTCATTTTCCTTTGCACACACACTACATTAATACTCGGATGTTGTATAATGAATCGAATTTGTTGACCTTCGTGCAAATTTGTTTATTTATTTTATTTATTTACTCAAATTCAATTACACAGATGATCAAAATGAAATAAAGTAAAGAATTAAATATATAAATAAATATAAAAGGAGATATCTGAGTAACCAGGCCAGTTTATACAGAATTTGTATTGTAGGGATAGTTTCTAAAGAAACTGGTGCTGCGTCGGTGGGGAATTGAAACACAAGAAATCGGGTAAATCAAACGAATTGTTAAAGTAAGTTATACCAACGTAAGGTAAAAGGGAGGTGCTGACGTTTTGAGCGTTAGCCCTTCGTCGGAGCGAATGACGAAGGGCTCCGACGAAGGGTTAACGCTCGAAACGTCAGCACCTCCCTTTAACCTGACGGAGATATAATTTACTTATCAATTCGTTTGATTTACCCAATTTCTTACAATGCGATTTAAAAATGAGAATTTAAAAACGCCTCTTAGCATATATGGCTTCAGCATTCTCATATCGTACTTACATGATTTGAAGCTAACATACGGTAGAATGTCAAAGTCAATGTACCCTTTAGAAATTTATGAAAGAAACATGAATCTAACCGCGTGCCCTCCCTTCTAAACTCAAGGGGCAAAAGACCTAATTTAACTAAACGTTCTGGACAAGTTAATTCACATTTCAGGAAACATTTGATGGCTTAAATATGCTCCAGGGACATGATTTTTGATTTTGTGTAGGGAGGCCAAACTTGAGATGCGTACTCGAACTGCGGTCGAACCAACAATTTATATAATCAAGAAAGAATCAAGAAAGTTTTTTGATCACATTCTGTAGATAATGCCCAACATCTTATTTGCTTTACTTATAATTAAGTCAATATGATCGTTCAATGATAAATTTGAAGAAACAAGAATTTTATATCTGAGCCAAAACAATATGTTTCAAGGACATAAACACAAATCCGTTTAAAACTACGAGCGTGCTTTTAAGACGCCACGATGTAGTGTTTCTTCGTGGAACATAACATCCAGGAGTATCCTCTTCGGATTCCGAGTTCTCTCTCATAGGTTAAAAAAATACTACTCCAACTTTGCCATTTTTATGTTTATTCGAAAAACCAAGAGAGAAATTAAGTCAAAGTTGCTTTATCCTTGCGCAGTGACGTCACAACATGGCAGCATGCATTCTTTTTTTGGAAGTAACCGGAAGAAAACATGTCCAAAATGGCGGACGTTCTAATTCATAAAATGAGCTCGGTTTTTTCCCATTAGTTTTCATTATTGGGGGGCAAAATCCAAGTTTTTGTGTTTTTTGGTACAAGTTTTCCTTATTTCTATGATTTAAAGTGTTTATAAAATTACGACTTCTAGTGTTCGATCCTCTTTAAGCGTTCAACAGTACTTAACTATGGTACGGTTTGTTTTACTCTATATGTACCGTGTATACAGTGAGGTTCTCACTTTTTCGTATGCAGATAAAATCATATGTTTCAACCATTTTGCACACAATGTGGTCCTAATTTTCATACATGAACGAATCCTTGCAGAGTGACCATTTTAGTCACCGAACCAATCTTTGAAAAGCCTCTGCCATACTGTAGTGCTTTCTGTTTTACTGAGACTTTTTCATCCCAAGCAAAATACAGGCAATATTTAGAAACTTAAGTTAACTGTTGCATAGTCTCATGCTCGAAATTTTATATCCCTTGTTAAAGAGTTTTCTGTTTATCACTAGTATCAAATATGGTTACGGTGAAGCATATTTCCTTAGAATTATCTGATTGCGCAGTGTCATTCAATTGATTCAAAACCACTGAGGTTTGTTCACTCCTTAGTACTGCTGGAAGTCCATAATTTGTTGCAAAGGTTGTTTGTTCCAAGTTTTCACATGCAATTCACGGTTCAAAGTCGCGTTTCCTAAGCTGTTAGATACGTTAATGAAACATGTTCATTTGTGTTTTTATAATTTTAATAAAGGTGAAAAAAGCTGCCCGTATAATGAATTTATAAATATTCATTTTTTGAGAGTTATGGAGGACTGTCAGTAGCAGAGACCAAGAAACCCTGGGTTCGATCTTGGGTCGCCGCCAATCATGTGCTTTTATTTAAACGAAACGATGCTGTTGACCAAGGCTAAAGTGATTTTAAGTCTAGATATAAATCAAGCTTGATAAGGTGTAATGGTTAACTTTTGTTTGCGATTTTCCAAATTTGACTGTCTTTTTTTCCAAAACGCGAACCACTTGTTTCACTGTAACATAAATTAATTATACTTTTTTGGAACCCAAATTGCTGAACAAAAATGATTGTAAGCCGTCTTTTCGTACTAGTACGTAGAATTTCATCGATGAGTTTGTGTTTTTTTTTTTCAGTTAAATCTATTGAACTCTTATAAAAGCACATGAAGGACAATTTTTGGCATCAGATTTGTTGAAGGCGAACGACCTGTATTCATCATTCGCTCCGACGAAGGGCTAACGCTCGAAACGTCAGCACCTCCCTTTTACCTTATGATGGTATAACTTACTTAATCAATTCGTTTGATTTACCCAATTTCTTGTGTTTCAATTCCCCACCGACGCAGCACCAGTTTCTTTAGAAACTATCCCCACAATACTGTATCCATCACAGCTCGAAAAACTTCATTTTCTGTGCTTCACAGAGAAAATACATAATCCGACCATCATGATCCTGGTACAGTCATTTCACTTGAAAGAGCTTTCATTAGTTAGCTAAAAACATGAAAAAAAGGTTTATCAAACGAGCGTATAACTAAATTGTATTTTAAGGTAAAGGTGAACACACGAGTCTTAAAGCCCACATGCCCACAGCTTATCCAGGTTTCAGTAGCATCGATGAAGCACCTGGGAGCCTTGTTACTCCCCCTCTCTCTCCCCTGGATGGGATGCTAGTCCATCACAGGGGTACCCTTAGAATTATATCACCGGTTCCCATTTATACACCTGCATAGAAAGAGATGTCTTAGGAAACAACACGGTGCCATCACCCGGGCTCATACTCTGGACCTCGTACCGGGAAGTCCGACACGCTAACCACTACACTACTGTGTCTTAACGTAAATTGTGCCTCCTTACAAGTATGGCAGAGGAGAAATTTCGCGCGTTAGCCTTTTGTCAGAACGAAGCCCTTCGACAGCGCTCTGAACGTCTCCTCCTCTGTAATCTTACGGTGGAACATCTCACATTATAAAGAAATTGCAATCAATCAAGTAGATAAAAGGTAAAAAAGGGAGATGCTGAGGTCACGAGCGTTAGCCCTTCGTCATTCGCTCTGACAAAGGGATAACGTTCGAGATGTCAGCACCCCTTTTTTTACCTTTTATCTACTTGATTGATTATCCCTGCAATTTCTTGTGTTTCAATTCCTCAACAACGCAACACCAGGTGTTTCAGAAACTACCTCCACAACTTGCATTATAAACTCATTTCGTTAACAATTTTTTCGTGCGTTTCAATTTCCCACCAGCGCAGAGCCAGTTAGAAACTGACTCCTTTATAATCGACTAAGGTTGGTGATTTTCCTTCTGTTCATGACCAGACTCTGCTGGCGTTGAACCACAACAACCAATAGCCTTAACTTTGTTTCGATCAGTCACTTGTCAAAGCTTCAAAAATGACATAAATGAACTGTTTTTCAATTATTTTGATTTGAGTGTTCAATAATTAACGAAGACCTGTTTACCAGAGATCAAAAAAAGGACAAAAACTTTAGTGGTAAGTAAATTCTAAGTATAATACTTCAGTTCCTACTTTAAATTCCGTATATACTGGGACTGAATAGTCGTCATGACTCGCTGGTTAGAAAGTCCAGTCAGACAAAATACGTCATTTTTAATGTGAAAGAAGCTCGAACTTTATTGCTGAATCTGCAGTTGCGCACAATTTGTTTTGAGAAAAGCATAACTTTCGTTTTTCTTAATAACACATTTAACACATTTTTTCGTGATAGGATGAGTATTTAAGAATACGAAGCGAAATAAACACTGTATAAATGTTCCCAAATTTCTTTCTTACACAACATGTTTCCTTGTTGAGCGTCAAAAAGCGTTTGTTATTCAATTTGATCAACTTCGTAGTTATAATCAGCAGTCGACTCCAAGAGTACGTGAAGGCGTACGCTGGTAACTTTGTCGGGTTTGAGGTAAAGTTGAAGGTTTGAGTCTAATTTATTTCTGTTTCTTCATCAATAGGTCATTAAAAATTTATGAAAGCAGTACAACAAAGATCAAGATAGGTCAAGATGGTTTTTAACTTAAATTTATTGATTCAAGGTTCTTTTCCCTTACATATGCCCACATTTCCTATTTATTTTCATCTTACAAATTTATAAATAACGTTATACTGACATGTATAATACTCTACATGTATAATGCTATACAGAATACATGTATTTCCAGTGACCACGATCCATGCAGGTTCCCTTTACGAACAGGTGATGATAATATACAGGGAGCTATTAACTCAAAGATAATGGATCAATCTAAAACAAATTTTCTGAGACTAGTCAATCAAAAAATATGCGCTGTCAACTACCACGAATCATGACTTGGATCTTGGCTTAATTTGACCCTTGTTCGCGGTGAAATCTTATTATTGGGGTTTTTTATAACAACTTCGTTAAAATGAAAACCTTTTATTTTCCCACTTTTCAAATACCTTTTGAACGAGCGGCAATAAATAATGAGATAACCAATTTCGGAACCTTTGCTGACTCAGGATGTAATCTTTTTGGAAGTTCGGAGCAAATGACTCAATGAGCGAGGTATTTACCATGATGCATCACGGTCTAGATTGAAGCTGTAGAGATCTTAGATATTCCTGCAGTTTATTGAATCGTCTTAGGGTATATTTGTTATAATTAGAGCTTTAGTAAGCTACGCAAAAGGCTTTGCCGTTTTTAGAAGTGTCACATGACCACTATGGACTTAAAATGTGGATACAACAATTCTGAAGCAATTTTTGCGATTTCTTTTTTCTCAGGAAACTGATGAACTGGAAGGCAAAGACAGTAGCCGTGTTTGTTTTTGTTTTGTATCACTTGACTGAAGCCAAGAATCCTTTCCGAACTATGAACCTTACAATTGCATGGGTCGATACTCCGCCGTATATATTTCAATCAAATAGATCCATCGAGCCCACTGGCTTTTTGAGAACAAGTCTTAAGAGTTTTTTGGAAATTGGTTGCGGGAACGTAATAGTGAAAATCAATCATGTCCAGGCAAACAGCACTGCAGCCATGATAGAAATGTTGCAAAAAGGATTGGTGCATGCCGGGATACCCTTCTTCAAACTTAGGCCTTCCTCTGAGATTGAAGATAGCTTTCTCTTCATGAAGATTTCTGACCATCCAGGAAGTCTTTACATCAGCAAAGCTGGGAAAACCAAATTCATGTCCATTGTGCTCATTGCCCTGTTAGGGTCTTGGCCTTTGCTTGCGTTTGCTTTGATCTGTACGGCGATGTCTGGAATAGTGATCTGGGCCCTTGTAAGTCCTCTTTTTTCTTGCATGCTATTCATGTTTTGTCCTTTTGCACGCTAAGCCTGTGGCATGCCATTAAAAAAATATACCTCGTCCGCCCCTTGAAACGATACGTTATATGCCATTCCACAAGCAATTTGTGTCGCGTCATTATACACGCTGTTGTACACTATCTTTTAATGCAATGTGGCCTAATTAAATCAAAATTGCTAAGTATACGTGCGAAGTTTCAATCTTCTATTACGTTTCCAACCGCAGTCCAAATATGTGATTTATAACATATGTACCCAAATCATCTATACATTATTCCTTACTTGGCATATATGGACACAATACTGACTTGTTCCCAGCGCGGACGGCTGGTTAAGCTCAGCTAGTAATTGAAAGGATCGCACCTATATTCGCGTTCCCTTTCCAGCCTCTCATTTCTTTTCAAGTCTAAATCGCAGTTGTTAAAATGCGTCATTACTTCGAGGGTCAAATATTCAATTATCCTTCGAGTGTCATGGTTGGCGAATTACTCCTTAATTTTGGCGCGAAATTTCAGCGTTGATTTATATTTTCACTGTGAGATTACAATGTTGTTATGGCAACTTCTCCTTCGGTGCCAAAATAGCGTCTAGGTTAGGAAAAAATTTTACTTGGGTTTTGTCCAAAATTTAATAATTATTAAAGTTAGGACAAAACGCGCGTGAAATTATTCCCTAATTTCACTGGTTACCATTTGATTACACATACAAATTCCAACTGCAGTGCAAATATATGATTTGTCTCATATCACAACTATCTTTGTTGCAGACGAGAACGTGTTCACGCTTCTTACGATAATAACGATAATATTGATCAGAATGATTTTAAATATCACACTTTTTCTGTGGATAAGTTCGAAGGTGCTGTTTTTGAGCGCTGTTACTACAACGCAACAGGACCGTTTTTCTGTTTGGTCATCCCAGTCACCCGAAGGACAACCAGTTGCGGATGTATCGTAGAAACGAAAGCACCTTTTCCATGGTCGTTAAACTCTTAACATGTTAACATGTTACATTTTCATGCAGGATTCGCGAAGCAATAGCGAAGAGTTTCCCCACTCTTTTATCAAGGGTTCATGGGAAGGCTTCTGGTGGGCTTTCGTTTCCATGACGACGGTTGGGTAAGTCAATCAGCTTGTCTTGTGTCTTAAATTATGGTCATGGCTATGTAAGGTTGCTGTATCGTAGAAAGCTATCTTAAATCAATCGGTGGGAGTATTTTAGTTATAACGGATGTTTTATAGTCCAATTTATGTCTTATTTAAACTCGTCTCCGTGAGACGCTTTTGATAAATATCCTTTAGTGCAGCATACATAATGTAGTAAAAGCTAGAACGGAAATTCCAGTTCAAAACGAAATCAAAATAACGATCTGTAATAATGTCCATCTTTGTTCAGTCAGTCGTAATCCAAGGTCCCTGCTATTCTTCCCAATATACTTTGACAGGAGCCCCACGATGAGCTCCTGACTTTGATCTTATCTACTGCTCCCTGTTCGTTGTTTGGATGTTGTTTGTCTTTGAATTTGGTCAGTGGTTGTCGTTAGACTCTCAATTAAACTCCTGTTTAAGTGATGACCAACAACAATAAACATTTTAAGTATTCTAACAAACTCTTCTTACTGATGCTATACGAAATGTATAGGCACTGATAAGGAGAATTCGCATCTTGATATCGCGGCCTGAAGATCATGCTTCATAGCAGGGTACAATTCTTGCTCTTTATATCAGAGCTGATATGGAGGAATAAGTTTCTCGAGGATTCTTATTTTTTCGGTGGGCAGGGAGATAGAAAAGAAAAGGTGCAGAATCCTGGCCAGAATATATATCTCTAGAGAGGGAGAAAACTACGGTTTTAGGACACAGGAATTTTGACAAGGATTTTCTAGCTTATAAGCTAAATGCGTTTTAAAATTTAATCAGGAATTTAATCAGGGATTTATAGGGTAATATTTTGCTGATTAATTTTGTGAACTCAGTCAAGCCTAAGTCAACCCTAAGTCAAGCCCAGGTCAAGCCTAAGTCAAGTCTTCCGTCAAAACCCGCACCGGTTTTAGGACACAGGAATTTTGACAAGGATTTTCTAGCTTATAAGCTAAATTGGTTTTGAAAATTAACCAGGAATTTAATCAGGGATTTAATCAGCAAAATATTTTATCGATTAATTTTTGTGGGTCTGATAATGCTAGCACAGATCAGTAGAATGCCAAGTCTCTGCAAAGTTTCAGCCAAGCCCTTTCGCTAAGAGGGGCCGACAGGCGGAGCGAGCTGCGCGAGCGGAGGGCGATTCCGACCCCGTCTGGCTAAGTCTCAGCAAAGTTTCGGCAAAGCTCTATGTCAAGCCTGGGACGGTTTTGGGACACAGGGATTTATTGGGTAATATTTCTAGGACAGGCAGATTAAAAATTTGAAAAGTGGTTTAAAGATTTGATATTTTCTACAAAAGTAATTATGGATCAGTTAAGAGAATTATATATTTTTGAACTAAAAATAATAGCGAAAGATCTTGAAATTAAAGGAAGAGCAAAAATGAGTAAGCAAGAACTAATTGATGAAATTAAAAATTTTAAAGATGAGGAAATTACTGATTTAATTGAAAAAGTTTTCCCCATTAGCAGAATTATTTGTGATCATGAGAAAATAAAAAAATTTTGTATTGAATGTAATGGGTATAATTGTGTGCATAATAAATATAAATATCGTTGCAAGGAATGTGCGGGATCACAAATATGCGTACACAATAAACAAAAACAACATTGCAAGGAATGTGTGGGATCACAGATATGCGAACATAATAAACAAAAACAACAATGTAAAGAATGCGGAGGATCGCAAATTTGTGAGCACGACAAGCAAAAAGCTTCTTGCAAAGCTTGCAGAATGAAATTATTAAATGATTTAAAATAAAAGCGAAGAATAAGTGACTGTGCTATGAAACCTTTATTTTTGGGTTAATAAAAAAATTGATATTTAAAAAGATAAAATATATAATAAAAATAAAATGGATAGAAAAGATGCAGAAGAAGAAAATATTACTATTGAATATATTAATGAAGAAAGATTAGATATATATACTTTTATTACTGTATTAAAGGAATATTTAATGGAAGACATCCCAAAATATAGGTTTTTTATGAGTGAAAAAAGAACAATATCTGTAATAAATCGAGGTTTTGAAGAAAATGAAGATTTTGGGTGTACTATTTGTTATGGATTACAGGATATTTTTTTTGTTTTTAGTTTTTGTAAAAACTTTACTGATGAAGAGCTTGTTTCAGAATTAATAAAAGCAATGGATAATACTTTTACATATTGGCACGGGAGTGAGATGAAAAAAAAAATTATTCATGATTCTTTTTCTTTAAAAATAGAAGTTGACCCATATAAGATATTTTATAAAGAGAATATTTATGAATCTTTATATGATGAACTAATGGTTGTTGCTTGGCACCCATCTAGATATTTAGATTGGTGCATCGATTTTGAAGAGTTAAAGTTTTTGAAAGAAGAGGTATGGGGAGAGAAATAATTATGTTATATAACCCAATTACTGGTTACATAACAAAAGAACAGAAGGCCCGGCTAAACCGAAATTTATCTAAATCTTAAACTAAAAGTTATGGGAGAACCCTTCAGATCAAGTTTTTTCCAATCAGGGCCTAAGATAGTTAAATCGAAGTGGTTTATGGGACTCTCATATTTTTGAACCGGAATTGTCGGATAATCCTTTGAGGGAATGTTTGCTAGTAAATTAGATGGTTGTATTTTTGTAAGATCTCCATTTTTGCCTTTGTTCACGTATGACATTCTATTATCAACTATACTGCATAAAAGTCTCAAAGGTTCTTTTATAGTTATATCTATTTGACTTATTTTAAATAAAACCTCCGGCACGCCTAAAGAATTTTGCAAACCCTGAGTAAATTTAATGTTAATTGATTTATTGTTGATTATGTAAGCAAAATTATCTCCAATAATAATTGTTATATCTTTAGTTTTTTCGCCGAGCTCAATTAATATTTTTATATCATTTATGGAGTATATTCCTGGATTAAATATTACTAAAGGCCCGCCCTTTTCATCAGTTATTTTTTCTTGGTTCCTTAAAGTTATTAGTCTTTTGGTTTGTATATTACAATCCAGGAGCTGTATCTCCCGAAGATTTTTCAGCGGAGGATCTAAATAAATCCTGGTTTCTGAATCGTACATTGTAATACTGAACATTTTTGTTTTGATTACATTAAATTCATCTTTAAATTGCGCTATCTTGGATAATCAAAACATTAACGAAATAAAAACCAGGATAATAATCCTCCGGCAAGAATTAAAACAATAAGATTATTTTGATGAGAAGATTTTTCTATATTACTAACTTCTTCCGCATTGCCTGATTTACCGTTATTCCTTAATTTAGGTTTCATTGGTTGGGGATTGGTATTTAATAAAACTTTTGATGTTCCTAAACTATTAGGTATTCCAACATTTTTTGTTTCGGCATTTATTGAATTATTTTTCCCAAATTTCATATCTTCTGTTGCTATTTTCAGATTATTATTGTACCCAACCACACTTTCTGTATTTATAATTAAATTACTTGGCATCAACCAAACACCCGGAGCAACAGCCAAATCAAGCCGCAATTTAGTTTCCTGTACAGATTGTTGGTAATTTTGAACGGATTTAGAAATATCATTTACTTTAATAGAACTTTCAAATAAGTCTTTGAATTCATTTTGTGTTTCTATTTCTCCGCCGCCATTACCCACAATAGAATTTCTAGTATTAACTTGCGCCCCTAATATGCAATAAACAAAAGCCTCAACTGATCTATTTATTCTCCCCAATCCCGCCTTTGTTAATCCGTGACCCGATTCTGCTATAAACCAAGCATATTGAAAATCAACAAAATGATCATTTCGAAGCATTGATACTAAATCGCCTTTATTTTTTCTTCCGCCATCATCGTAAAATTTATTTTCGCTGCTAGGCCAAATATTAGCTTCTGTATCATAACCTCTTATAATCCTGACATTTTGGTATCCCCCGCCCGTTGCTTGCGCGGCTTCGCTCCCAGGCACGCTTCCAGGGTCCGCGTATCCTTTTCCATAATCAATAAATACATCTCCAACTCCATGGTTTGCGCCGCCCTTAAATCTAAAATCAGCTAAAGGCTTATTCCATCCTTTAAAATCTTGATTATTACTTAACCCAAATTCTGCGCACAATCTATTATAAACATTTTTGTCGTATGGATTATTTTTTAAGGAAAAAGTTTGTTCGCCGGGCAATGGAACATTTAATTCTTTTATTATTCTTCTTATTGTAAAGTAAATGTGAAATACAAAAAAACTTTTAATAACTTTCGGGTAACTAAAAATATCACTTAAACTTACGCCGCATCCAGACGTTGCACACCAAACCGCCATGTTTAATTGTTGCGGCCACTGATTAATATTTGGTTTACTTAACCAAGCTCTAGCTTCTTTTCCACTGGTAAACCCCACAGTCTGATTTTTAAAAACATTTATCATTTCTGCGGTGAAATGATCTTTTTCTGAAACATATATATTTTGATTGATTAATAATTTTGTTACATTAAGAGCAAATTCATTGAATTTAATCCCAGGTATTGGGTATGTTTGTTTTGTAAATGTTAAACTTTTTGGAAATGAACTTACCTTAACTTTATTTTCTAAACCTAAATCTTTCCATAATAATGTTTTCAAATCATTAGAAAGATTTTCAGTCCAGGTTTTTCCAGAAGGATCATCATCGGACATAATTGTTGTTCCATTAACTTTCCATTTAATATATCCTCCAAATGAGTCATTCACAAATGTAAATTTTTCAAGGTTTGCCCTAGGGTATCGAGTTTTGAAATCATCCAATAACATCTTATTCTTTGTTTTCCAATTTTTCTGATCTTTAGATTAAGAATAAGATGTAAAATTCAATTAACCTCTCTTCTAATTCCCGCGAAACAATTACAACCCACATCAGTTCTTTCAAAAGAAATTTTTAATGAGCGGGATTGGTTAATTCTTTTAATAGATCTTCTCGAACTTTCTTTCTTATCATACTCATGTCGAAGTTTTTTTCTGAATCTTTTCTGAATTTTTGTCGTATTTCTTGTTTCAGTTTTTGAAACTTTTCCAATTCTGCTAAAATTATGGAAAATTCTTGATCGGATATAGCATTATCTTTCAAAGCTTTTGAGACTAAATCACTAATTGTGTTTAATTTTGATTTTGCAATTGCAACGGTTTGTTCGTGTTTACTTACTTTACCGGAAAGACTTTTAGAGGCAAAACCAAATCCAATTGATAAACCACCAAAAACACCCCCAGCCGCACCCAAAGGAATACCGACAACAGCACCCAAACCCGTGAGAGAAGTTCCTAATCCGCTTGCGGATAGAAGAACTGAAATAAATCCGACAGAAACACTAATTTTTGTACATATTCCTCTTGCTCTATTATATTTTTTCCTTACTTCTTCGTAATGTTTAATTTCCTTCTCGAGATTTTGTAATACCTCGCTTGATTTTTGTAGCCTGAAATTAATCAAATTATCTCCGCTTTGTGTTTGGAAATTATTATTAGGTATTTGTGGATAAATTCCATTGTATTCGCCCATATTGTATTTTACTGGACGTTATGATGTCTTTAAATTTGTTACTTTCTCTTCTTTTTTATACTTTCCACAAAATATAGAACTACAGCCATTATCAAAAGCCAAGCATTCTTACCCAAAAATCCAATAACCTCTCCTGCTGTTTTGAAAAGAAAGCTAACTATTGCTCTGACCATTCCTGGCAATATTTCACCCAGTTTTTTACCAAGAGTTTTCAACCCATTTCCTAAACCCCTTCCCAAGGTTGATAGCCCTTTGGAAAGATTAGAAATTATAACCCCAATTACTAAACCAACAGCGCTTAAAACTGCAAATACTGTAAACCCATGCTTTTTGAAAATGTCTTTTATACGATCGCGCAATGACATTCTATTTTGTATTTTTTCTTCCTCATCTTCTAAACTAACCAAATCTTCTTCGTTATTAACAATTTCTCTCTCTTCAGCTTCAATTTGGTTACTTTCCTCTGGCGTAATATTAGGTTTATCTCTTTTAATTTTTATATTTTCTTTTAGTTTAGCGATTAAACCCTTTTTCTTTGTTTTTTCATTACTAATTCTTTCCAAAATCTCTTCAGCTGAAGGACCAAGTGCAACTCTTAATGTTTTTATTTTCATTATTTCTTTGTTTACATTACCATATTTATCATAAAAATCATACCACTTAACTTTTTCAGGATCATCGCGCATTATTGATATTTGTAATTTACCAAATTCATTATACCTAAAACTAAAAATTGGTTCCGCTTTTGGTCGTTTACTTTTAATTTCTGCCCAGGCTTCATCTTTTTTTCTTTCCATCTCATCAATATCTTCAGATGGCAATCCTATATATCCCTTTTTAGTTTTTGGTTTTGCTCCGCCAAATGAAGTGTCTTTTTCTTTTCCACTATAATCAGGATTTTGCAAATCGGTAGATGTGGATGTAAATGTTTTTAAACCAATTTGCTCATTATAATCATCATCATCATCATCATCTTTCATCTCATTTAGTTCAGTTGGATCAATTGGATCTATTTCTCCTCCCTCTGCCATGATTTTTTACTCATCAGTAAGAAATCTTTAGATTACCTAGAGTCGGAAATAAAAGTAAAATTGATTTAAAAAGAAAAACATAAAATACAGAAATTAAAATGAGTAAGGAAGGCCAAAAATATAAAACTGTCACAATTAGTGATAATGATTTTTTAAATTATGCTAAAAAACAGGGAATAATTATTTCACGCCGAGATGCTAATAAGATTTTAAGTGAAATTAAAAAAGAACATGATCAAGGCAGAAACATTAAAGAATATAAAAGAGAAATTAGGGATAAATTAACTAAAAGATATGAAATAGAAAATGATAATAGTATTAGTGATGAAGAAATGACGAAAAAAATAGCTTCGAAAATAACTAAAAAATAAATCATTTATGTTATATAACTTATTGTAATTTCTGTATTTCAAGTTATATAATAATTTATAATAATTTACTTACTGCGTACCCCAAACCTAACATTCCGGCTCCGACATATACCATTTCTCCAGTCTTTTGATCATCGCTTGGTTTGTAATAATCTGAAAATTTGGGTTCTTTCATTTGCCCGTACAATTCAAAAGCCTGATTTGTAGTCGAAATATTTTTTGCCGCTTGATATTTTTCATCTTTTTTCTTCATTTTCCAATCAAGCATTTTTTGCCTTTTTTCCTGATATTCTGCGTAATCTCTTTGATATTTTTCCATTGCTTTATCGTGTCTTATTTTTTCTGTATCAACTCTCCTTCCAGATAAATATTTTGCAAGATAATTTCCTCCGGTAAATGCCGTTGCATTCAATACTGCCCCTATCGCCATCATTGCTAATGTCGCCATAATTTTATTTTGGTAAAATCTTTTGTTCCTCTAAATATGTTTTAAGATACATGCTTCCGGATAATACTGCAACCCATTTTGCATAATTTGTAATACTTGAGGATGGATCGCTCAAAAATGATTCTTTCATTACCTTTTTAGCCACATAACCAACTCCAGCTCCTAATCCGATAAGTACCGCTGAATCAGTTACAGTTTTCACAAGTTTGTTTTCGGTTGACATGATTTTTTACTGTACCATTGAGAAACTTTTAAATAACTTTATAATTATTCCATTCCCAAAGATTTTGGAGCAACAGAAAATGGTATCTTTTTTGGTTGCGGTAATTGCGGAACTTGTGATAAATCAGGTATCCTATTAGAATATTCAACCCTAGCTTTTTCCTGGTATCTCATAAAAAGATCAAATGCTGTAAACCCCAATCCGACAACAGATAAAACAGTAGTAAAAGATAACTCTGGTAGCCACGATTTCGCTTCACTAAATGTATTTTCATTTGCTCCGCGGCTCGTAGGATCTTGCTCTTCTCGTTTCATCTCCCTAGCCAATGCTTCTTTTGCTTTTTTATTATATTCAGCTAATTTCTTTCCAGCTGCGACTTTTTTAGGATCTTTATCCCTCTTTTTGGTATCTTTATTTTCAGGTGTTGGATCAGCCGTAATTTGCTCCACATCTCCTCCTGCACTTTGTTCAGTTTGTTCAGACATTGTTATTTAGATGCTATAAATAAGTTTTTAGATCTGTTTAATATACTGTATCAACACCTTCAGCAGATTGCTTAGTTTCCTGATCAGTTTTGTTAGAATTTACTGATTCTTCTCTTGGAAATTGTTGATTTTTGTTGAATTTAACGTGTTTAGCTACTTGAAATAGCCCGCTAGCAAGTGCTGCCAATCTTCCTGCTTTCAATGCTAAGAGCCCAACAATGTTTGTTAATTCGCGATTTACCAAATCATCATTCTTCAGATCTTTGCAAAGAGATTCTATATCATCAACCGGAACTAAATATGAAATAAGTTTTGAAACTAATTGAAGGGATGAATCTACTAATCCCCCATTAATTTTCTTGCCCATTACCGCTTGATAACGATTAAAATACTTTTCAACATCTTTTGCAGATAATTTCTTTATATCACCCAGACTCATTTCAGCCCCTAAATATTCCTTTGTCGTTCCCAAGGCTGCGAGAATGGCAAGTGATTCTTGTTTTATTTCAAGTTCATCATTATCTTTTACCGTTTCTCCATTAGGTTGGTCGGTATTTTCTTTAATATAATCTTCTACGTTTGTCATATTTGTTAAATCACTTCGGGAATCTCTAAATAGCAATTAAATGGATATCGCAAACTCAAACACAACCTAGAATATTTTTCGGTTTTTAGTAGTTGTACAAACTTTTTTCCTAATTCATAATCCAAATCACCGCCATAATCTTCAAAAAACATTTTCATACCTTTCTGCGATGGATTATGGAAAGTAACGACGCAGGCAACATTTTCTCGGAATGGTTTTGCAATAGATGTTAATTGCTGAGTTAGAACCCAAACCGATAAACCATGATGCCTTCCGGAGAATGCTAAATCTATAAACTTATTGGATCTTTTCTTCAGATCGGCGGAAACGGCGCAATCATCCAAAATTATTAAAGTATTTGTTCCGGAGAATAAAGTTTGGCAAACAGTTAGTAACTCATTAATCTCCTCTACGTTACTTGCATCCGGAGATAATACATAGAAATGTTTATCTCCTCGAGCAAAATTATGATATGTTTTATTCTTAGAATAAGTCGGGC
Organism: Ricordea florida; assembly: GCA_949710005.1. NCBI lineage: Eukaryota > Metazoa > Cnidaria > Anthozoa > Corallimorpharia > Ricordeidae > Ricordea > Ricordea florida. The sequence continues at coordinate 36,776,770 of OX453274.1, forward strand.
AAATTAACACAATATATTCAAAAACTTTCCGGAAAGGACCACGGAGCTGTTCAATTAAGTACTTTGTTTTTCCGCAATTTGTAGGTCCTGTTATAATACAATGGAATGGGATTTTATCTCGTAAATCATCCATGATTTTTGTATCATAACATTATGTTTTTAGACGGTCAGTACTTAATTGATCTCAAACTTGAATTCATAATCTCCAGCATTGCATCGGCTACGACAAACATATGACAAGTTATGGTTCCAGTTCCGCCTTGTTTCCTTTTAATTTCTATTTTCACACCATCGTGAGTATTATTTAGGGCAAGTCCGCCGCCGTGAATATCATTATCTGGATGAGTTCTAGTATCAACCCAAAGAGCAAACTTATCCGCGTAAAATTCTTTTTCTTTCAATGAAATTTGTTCCCCCGGTGGTTTGAATCGTTTCTTCACGGATTCCCAAAGATCGGACGGAATCATTCCTCTAGAGTATATTCTATTTGGTACGCCATCAACATCAATTTCAACGGAAGATATGCCTGGATTATAAAAATTTTCAGAATCCCTTGCTCCTGCGGCTTGAGGTAATAAAAACAAAAACAATATTCCTGTCATTGATCTTCTCGGTAAATTAATATGCTGATTAATAACCCCGTCACCGCTAATGGAAAATGTGAAAGTTTTGTGCAGGGTAATATTTTCATAAAAGAATCCTTTACCAACTTGATAAGCTGCCTGGGCCTCGCGCGCCAAGTATTCGCTTGAAATTGAGGAATATTCTAACTCTAAGTTTTTGATTGAATATGCTGGCGCTTTAGTTGTATCAGAAAAAATAAGAATATTATTAATTGGGGCAAGCGTAATCTCAAATATAAGATGATTTTCCAACGCTTTTGGATAAAAAACTCCGTGATCGTTTAGAATAGGATGATTTATTGGTATTCTGTACTTTGAACCATGAACATTAGCTAAGGCGACTTCTTTTACATCTTGTGTTTTTGCATCTCCAGATTTTGTTCTAAGTTTTCTAATATTTAACGAAGAAATACCTTGTTTTAATCTATCTTCGCGCTCTTCTTCGGTTAAGAATAAATCATGATATGTTTGAAATAAATCATATCTTTGAGTATCTTGCAATGTTTCTCCTCCAAAAAGAACTTTCAGCCTGGTTACAAGATTACGGCCCACATTATTCACAACTGTGTTATTAGCATGGCCCTCAACATCTAAATCAAATAGAAGAGATACGCTTCCGGGCACAATCACTAAATTCTCAGAAAGCTTTGGAATATTTATATATAGTGTTTCTCCTGGACTGGCTGAGGATGGATTTAGAGTAATTCGATTCAGTGTTGATTCTGCTTTCAAGCCAAATGGTTCTTTTGGAATTCTGTTTGGGTTAATTTTTTCAGACGTCATTGTAATTTATAAGATACTTTGGTTAACCTTTAAACCTGTGTTGTTCTATTTTCTAACTTGGAAATATGTTTTAATAAACCTTCTCTCGCCTCAGGAATTAAAATTAAAACATTAAAAATTTGATCGCCGTCTTCCATATATAGAATTTTTTTCCTAATAATTTTTTTCATAATGTTGATTTGGTATTCGGTAAATTTTATTTTTTCTTCCTCCGACACCATTTAATTTATAAGATACTTGTTTATTTTTAAATGAACAACGAAAATATACTCTCAAAAATATATTATTCAACTGAAGGATATTGGAAAGGATATTCTGCAATTCCTAAATTAGCCGAGAAGGCTAAAGTAAGTGAAAATGACGCAAAACAATGGTTGCAAAAACAGGCAATATGGCAAATCTATCTACCTTCGCCTAAATATATACCTAGGCCGCACTGGGCTGTGGATAAACCTAATCAGATTCACCAAGCAGATTTATTATTTTTACCGCACGATAAAGTCGGAAGAAAAACATATAAATATGCGTTAGTTGTGGTTGATATCGCCTCGAGATATAAAGATGCTGAAGCATTAACCTCAAAAGAAAGTCGAGAGATATCAGAAGCTTTTAAGAAAATATATTCGAGAAGATTGAAATACCCTAAAACATTAATGGTTGATCCTGGGAAAGAATTTATGGGAGAAGTTAGTAAACTCATGAATTACCATAATGTGAAAATACAAAGAAGTGAAGCTGGTAATCATAGAGCACAAGCATTTGTGGAAAATGCAAATAGAATATTGGGCGAAAAATTATTTAGTCATCAATACGCGCAAGAAATGATTAGTGATGATCGTTCAAGAGTATGGGTGAAAAGATTGCCGGCTATTCTAAAAACTTTGAATAATACACTGATGAGAATAACCGGTAAAGAGCCTGATAAGGCTATAAAAATGAAAGAGGTTGATATTGAGCCAAAAAATTACCAACGCGCGGTGGGGCTTGATGAGGTTAGATTGCCGCCTATTGTTAAAGTTAGATATTTATTATCTTCGGGCGAACTTGAAGGCGGAGAAAGAAGGCGAGCTACTGATCCTATTTGGAGCATCAAAGTTTATGATATCTCCAGAAGTGTTATTTCAACCAATCAACCGGTTTTATATTATTTAATTGATGGTCCGCGGCGAGGATTTGTAAGGGAAGAGTTACAAGTTATTCCTTATGATACTGTTTTGCCGCCTAATTCTGTTTTGGCAAGATCTGCCCGATAATGGCCATATGGAAGAGTATGTATTCCGTCTTTTTGAATGATTCTCTTATCATCATAAGCAGATAGCGCTTTTTTATTAACGGTTTTTGTGTAAATATCGTGTAGTTTTGAGCCGATTAAATTTTGCGATCTCATTTGTGGTTCTTTAGTATTCAAACAATTTTTGAAATCATTAAAACTTATTGTTTTCTTAACAACTAATTTCTTTGTTCCTTTATTCTTCTTTATCTCTTTGCCATTGTCCATTAATAATGCATATTGTTTAGCCCCCAAACCCACAAATTCCGTAGGTATACTTCCGCCAAACTCATCTTTGAACTTGCCAATTACTTTTTTGTTTGTTTCATCCCAAATACCAGATTTGTGGTCTTTTGGGTAGTTGCTAGTGTCAAACTTTTCCCTAACATCTAGCCTTATATCTTCATAGAAATCCTCTGTTTCTATATTATATACAAGACTGTCAGTATCGGTCATAAGTAATTCAGCTTTTTCTCCATATTTCTCTTTAATATAATTATAATGAAAGTCATACATTATTTGTTTACTTAGATCCAAAATGGAAAACCCCACATAAACCGGCTTATTAAATCTTATTTCTGTTTTCTTCATATTTATGGCGGTAAGATCCTCAGAAAAGATAGTAAAATGATTAAAGTTCGGTTTTCTTATTAATTTTTTAGCTGATTCTATATTATTAACTAATCTGACGTCTATCCTTTTTCTCATATTTTCCATTGTTTTACCAAATACGGAGTTATTCATAAGTTTGAAAAAATCTTTTTCAAAGTCGTTTTTCGCGTGTTTTCTCAATTCAGTATTCCGATCGATGTAAGTTTGTAACCACTTTGACTCTTGAAATTTAATTCCCTTATGAATCTTTGTTATTTTTAATCCTTGTTTTTCATAAAATTTTAGAGTTTCATGATGAACTACATATCTTTTCTTATCAAATAGGTTTGGTATTAATTTCTTAACTTTATTAACAGTAAGTTTTTCTGGCGCTAAAGGTAGATCTTTATGGCTATCATGAAGATTTTTTGGGTATTCCAAATCAACCTCTACTATACAAGGTATATTCCTCCAATTTTCGAGCTCTTCATTTGGAATCCATTTAAATCCCCTTTTTGGTAATTTCTTGCTCATTGCGGCTCCATATAAGTTATTTGCGTCAAGATAAATAATATAACTTATAAGTTTATTTATTTCAAAATCTGTCATATAGGGGTTATTAGCTTTAGCATATCTTTTTGATACTTGGGATGTTCCACCTCTAATCCCTTTCTCAATAAAAAGCAGCATATTAACGTCTGTAAACAATTCCAAACTAACTTTAGTTAATTTCAGCATTGCGTCCCAAGATAATCCCGGTGATGTAAAATAGTGAGCGGGATCTAAACTATAATTTCCAATACACACATCCCTAAAGTTCTCAAACACGTCAGCAAGCTGTAATACATCCGTTTTTAGGTATAAATCATGATAATCTCTCATTGTTTTCATGCCAAATGTTTTCCACACCTTTTTAGCGTGTTCATAATCTTCATCCGAAATATCTTGATTATTAAGAATTGACTTAAATGCTTCCTTTGGTGGAATTTCTGTTTCATTAAGTTTAACAATTCGGTCAAAATAATCATAAGGAAACACGCCCTTTCTCAACAATAGTTTTAACTTTTCGCCTGTGAAATGTTTTTTAGTTACCGCCATATTTTTATCTATTGGAGAAAAACACATACTTCCTAATAACTTACAATTCTTACATTGCTCGCAATTACCAACACCATTAAAAGTTATAATCTTTCCATCTTTTATGTATCTTTTCAAACATTTTCCTGGTTTGCATGACTCGCATTTTCCGCATTTTGTAAGATTGTCAACCAAAGCACTAAGAGAGAATTGCATAAATTTATAAGAATCAATGAATCTTATTGTTCTAGTAATGGGCTTTTCGTTGCCATCTTCATCCGCATCGCAATCATGATCACAATCGTGATCGCAATCATAGTTAATTAAAATTTTCTTTGAGAAACTAATATACTTTTCATCGGTGTTAGCCAAACAGCTCATTTCACCCTTTGTTTTACCAAGATTCTTAATGAACAGATGGGAATCATACCCCGACAGATTATGAATTATTACCGGAATGAATTTGGGAATCACATATTTTAAGTTGCAAATATTATGCGCCGCTCCTCTATATTTTCCAGTAAGATGGCAATGATCTATTACTTTTTTAAAATCTTCTTCTTCGCTTTCAGAAAATTTGCGCTCACATATATGGCACTGAGTTGCATTTTCATAATCTTTTTTATCCATTTCTGGCATATTCTTTTTATCATAAACTTTAAAAGTTTCCTTTTTTTCTTCTATTAGCTCAAAAATTTTCCTAACATCTCTTTCTAAATATTCTGTAAATATCTGCGCGACATCCTCATCATCAGATTTTGCGGTATAATTCACGCAGATTTTAAAATCATTTGGCAATATACTTTCATCGAAACATTTAATATAATAGCAGAATCCTGACGCTTTGTGCATTTGGTAATTTTTTGTAAAGCTTTTAATTTCGTTTGGCGAACAAGTATGTATTGGTATTAGGCGGCCTTCAAAATCTACATAAACAACAAAAGGCGATCGCATTTTATTTTTAAAATTTTTAAAGTAAATAAATTTTGGGCTGCCGTCATCATTCTTCGGCATTTTTATTTTAACCTCACCGTGCGAATCGCAGTATTCTTTGTGTTCTTGCAAAATCCTTTCATCATAAAATGAGTTGAAACATCTAAGGCAGAAATGTTTTTTGTTCTTATTTTTTTCAATTTCGGATGATAAAAGTCTGCTAACATTATTTACTAAAATGTAGTGGGATTTTTCGGCATTATTTATTAAAAGTAATGTTATAAATTTGCAATCGCATAACTTGCATTCATAATTATTGCAATCGCATTTCTTACACCCGCATTCTTCGCATTCATGTTTTGCGCAGTCTTTTTTCTCACATTTCTGTTTTTTCTTACACTCTTTTTTCATACAGCCGCAATTCTTACATTTTTCTTCTTTCTTGCAATAACATTTATCGCTTAATCTTGCAGTATATATTTCATCGGCTTCTTCGTCATATTTCAATACATTAACCGGATATGGGTTTTGTTTTTCAAACTTGACAAAATCTTTTAATTTCATTGCGCCCTCTATACCAGAAAAGTTTAATTTTTTACAATTTTCCAACAATTCATTATTTACCCTCTCTCTATGATGTTTTCTTGGAAACACCGCCTCTGTTAATGAAAGTTGGCCGCAATCTTCACACTTATTTTGTATGTTAATAGTAGCTTTTTTCACCGCTAATCTTTCTGGCGTTGGTATATATGAACTCCCAGAAATAACTGTGTAAGGTGCGATTCCGATGTCAAATCGTACTACTGAATCAAATTCAAAAACACCAGAATCTGTATTTTCGTGAAATCTTTCAACCTCACCAAGTATATTTTTAATTATATCATCATATTCTTTTGGCAAATCGCTTGCCTCTGTAATTATTTTTGGTTTGGCGTGAAAGTATTTTTCAACCTGTTCTGCAATTTGGTTATTTGCTGATTTTACAAACTTTGATGATAGTATAACCTTAACCTTTTTTGGATTCTTATCCTTATTAATAATATCTATAACCCTTAGTTTTATTTTTTTCATGAATTCTTCAATAGTATATCCTTTTTTCCCATCAATAGTGTGCTGCTTCAAATAGCCATTTTTGAATTTTCTCACATTTTCTTTGATAATTAATTCTTCTTCTTTCAGCCTTTTTGTTTTTGGTCTTGCGCCCTCCTTTTCATAATCTCTTTTTGATTTTGTTTGGTTTGGCTGATTTTTAGGTTGGCTTATTCCATTCGCTTTTTTATATCTATCTATAAAATTTTTAGCTAGTTCCTCTGTTTTATTTTTTACTTTTTCTGGAATATATGGTTTTACAAAATCCCAAAACTTGTTTAATACATTTCCCAAAAAGGGGGTTTGTTCGGTATTTTTAACCGATTCATTTTTTATTACTTGTTTTTTAGGTTTTGTCGGAATGGGAGGTGGTGGGCGCGTTGGTTTGGGTGGAGATGGCCTTTTTGGTTTTGTTTTTGGTTTATTTGATGGGGGTGTGCCCGGCGGTGTTCCAGGTCTATATCTATCTGGCGAGCCTGGCGGTGTTTCTGGTATATAACCATCTGGCGAACCCGGCGGCGTTCTTGGAATTTGAGTTGGTTGTTGAATATTTAATGGCGGCAAATTTGGTCTGTTTCTTGTTCTTATTTGTGGTATTGGAAGAGGCAATTGTGGTTGGTTTGCCCTTCTCCTCGTCATATTATCTATCTCTCTAAAAATTTCTCTTCTATTATCTGCTATTTGTTGAGCATTATTAATTACCTCGGGTATATTATTCAATGCTTGTATTTTTGCTTCTCTAGTAGTCATTCTTGATCTACCTCGAATTCTATACCACGAAAGCAATGAAGTTAATTGTTTTACATTCAATTCTCTTAACTGATCCATAATTACTTTTGTAGAAAATATCAAATCTTTAAACCACTTTTCAAATTTTTAATCTGCCTGTCCTAGAAATATTACCCAATAAATCCCTGTGTCCCAAAACCGTCCCAGGCTTGACATAGAGCTTTGCCGAAACTTTGCTGAGACTTAGCCAGACGGGGTCGGAATCGCCCTCCGCTCGCGCAGCTCGCTCCGCCTGTCGGCCCCTCTTAGCGAAAGGGCTTGGCTGAAACTTTGCAGAGACTTGGCATTCTACTGATCTGTGCTAGCATTATCAGACCCACAAAAATTAATCGATAAAATATTTTGCTGATTAAATCCCTGATTAAATTCCTGGTTAATTTTCAAAACCAATTTAGCTTATAAGCTAGAAAATCCTTGTCAAAATTCCTGTGTCCTAAAACCGGTGCGGGTTTTGACGGAAGACTTGACTTAGGCTTGACCTGGGCTTGACTTAGGGTTGACTTAGGCTTGACTGAGTTCACAAAATTAATCAGCAAAATATTACCCTATAAATCCCTGATTAAATTCCTGATTAAATTTTAAAACGCATTTAGCTTATAAGCTAGAAAATCCTTGTCAAAATTCCTGTGTCCTAAAACCGTAGTTTTCTCCCTCTCTTCTCTGCAGAGTTAATAGATTACAGATCTGATCTCTGTTATGGGAATATTAGTTCTGAGCCATAATGTAATGACTATGGTCATCTTTCACATATTATTCTCCAGGCCCCAAACATAGCTACAATCTTCATTAATTCACAACACTTTCATTTTGACATTCAAATTCTAGCAGTATGCAGTATGTTTGTCCCATGAACCTAGTTTAATGGCTTTGCTCCCACGAGTCTCCTATAGCTCAGTGGTAGAGCGTCTGAACTAGTTATCTTTACTTTCAAGTCCTAACAGAATGCAGGATGTTTGTTCCATGAACCTAGTCGTTTAATGGCCTTGCCCCCATGAGTCTCCTATAGCTCAGTGGTAGAGCGTCTGAACTAGTTATCTTTACTTTCAAGTCCTAACAGAATGCAGGATGTTTGTACCATGAACCTAGTTTAATGACCTTGCTCCCACGAGTCTTCTATAGCTCAGTGGTAGAGCGTCTGAACTAGTTATCTTTACTTTCAAGTCCTAACAGTATGCAGGATGTTTGTACCATGAACCTAGTTTAATGACCTTGCCCCCATGAGTCTCCTATAGCTCAGTGGTAGAGCGTCTGAACTAGTTATCTTTACTTTCAAGTCCTAACAGTATGCAGGATGCTTGTTCCATGAACCTAGTCGTTTAATGGCCTTGCCCCCATGAGTCTCCTATAGCTCAGTGGTAGAGCGTCTGAACTAGTTATCTTTACTTTCAAGTCCTAACAGTATGCAGGATGTTTGTACCATGAACCTAGTTTAATGACCTTGCTCCCACGAGTCTTCTATAGCTCAGTGGTAGAGCGTCTGAACTAGTTATCTTTACTTTCAAGTCCTAACAGTATGCAGGATGCTTGTTCCATGAACCTAGTCGTTTAATGACCTTGCTCCCACGAGTCTCCTATAGCTCAGTGGTAGAGCGTCTGAACTAGTTATCTTTACTTTCAAGTCCTAACAGTATGCAGGATGTTTGTCCCATGAACCTAGTTTCATGACCTTGCTCCCACGAGTCTCCTATAGCTCAGTGGTAGAAAGTCCAAACCGTCATTCGGAAGGTCGTAGGTTAGACTCCTATTCAGTGGATTTGTTGTTTTTTTTAGTTTGCCTGTGACGGTACTGAAAAATAAAGCTTTCATTATGGTCATGATAAGGATTGCCATCTTGCTTGATTCCTCGTCGAACTTGTTACATTTTTTAAAACTATTTGATAAATTTGAGCTCAGTCCTTGATTTTCGTCTTCTCAGATACGGTGATAAAACTCCAAAGTCCTTCCTTGCCCGTGTGTTTTCCATCTGGTGGATAATATTTGGAGTCATCGTAATGGCCATCTTAGTTGCAAATATCTCGTCAGTTCTGACGTCACTGTCTCTTAACACAGAGAAGACGAGTATTGAGGGCGTAGAGGTGGGTCATTTGCAAGTGTGTTAACGGTGGGGGAAACGCCATTATGGTCTTGATTCAAGCAGAAAGTGTGTTGAAGGTTGCCCAATACATCCGAACTGGTTCCTACCAACTTTACGGACCCGAAGTAAACTTTTTAGGTTTAAGCCTACCTAATGTTTTAGTAGTTGTAAGCGTACAAACCGCCAGCCTAAAGTGCAATGTTAACATGGAACTGATGAATTGCTTAATCTTGAAAACTAAGAGTGTTGTGCATCCCGTTGTAAATATTGTGATCATAAAAAAGCTTTCGGGCCCGATAAGTTAGTTACCTGGGTGGTTCACCATTCACAAAAAGTTCCCGGAAATTCCGGTTGGAAAGTAAATGGAACACAAGTTTTTTCCCAACGTTCCGGTAGAAATTTTCCGAGAGCTACGGAACGTCTGAAAAGGTAGTCCTGAGTTTTTCCGACCGGAACGTCTCAAAAAGAATTCCGTGTTCCATTTCTTTTAAAGTCATGTATTATACCTGTTGGTGTCAGTTCTAGATTATTCGTGCAAACAGGAGTGAATTTTGCAAATGGTATACGACCATCGACCATTTTTGTTTACCATTTGCCAAAACCGTGCACTGACCGGTTTTCCCACGTAACTGGCTATCAACCCGGGCTTTAAGTCAAGAAAAGGGCCCATGGAGAATTACCTGCACTGATGGGGATGACGCAATTTGTGCTCCCCATATTGCATCTCTGATTCGTTTAACTATTGCAGTTAGCAGTCCTTGGAAACGAGTCACAATTCTCCATAGCTGAAGATTTTCGTGCCGTGCCAATAGGTAAAGTGTTTTTTTCAGTTCGGTGTTGTCTTTAAACTGTAAATTTGTTTGCAAGCCTCAATGCTGTTATATACTTACTATGGCTAAGTAAAGATGTCTGATCAAATGATCACGTTGTAAATATTTACTGTTATTTATTGTTATTATTATTATCACCATCACCATTACCATGCATTATCATCATCATCATTGTCATTGTCATTGCCATAGTTATTATTATTATTACTGAAAAAAAAAAACAAGAAATTAGCATTCATACGTAAGTTAAATGAATTACGTCTAATTATTGCCCCTATGAATGTCAATCTTGAGTGGGGTGGGAGCCGGGGAAATCTCGGAGAATTGACAAAGAGAGTCGGCTTATAGTGTGGGCTTTTGATTGTCTCCATGCCTCGCAGGTGGGGACTTTTGAATTTCCTACCGTCCACGGACGCCATCTTGGGTTGGAACCTGAGAAAGATCTGGTTAACAAGACAATTATTAACATAAACAAATAAATTATTAACATGAACAGATAATTAACATAAGCAAATTAATTATTGACATATACAGATGCGAGTTTCTTTAATTGTTGATAAACTATTTCTTCCAATGAAATATATTTGGTCTTAGTTTTGTGTGTATGTGGGGGAAGGAATTAGTTCTCTTTTAACCAATAAGGGACGGACCATTAGAAAAGTGATGGGGGGGGGGGGGGGGTGGGGAAAAAACAAAAAAAAATTCATGCAAGGCAAAATGCCAAAAAAAAAATTCATGCAAAGAAGAAGGTAAAAAAAAAAAAAAATTCATGCAGAAGGAAGGTCCAATTGTGACTTTTTCACACGTAGTAAAAAAAATTCGTGCAGAGAGGTTCACCTGAAAAAAAAGATTCCTGCAAAAGCAGTGAGCGAAAAAAAAATTCGTGCAAGCTGAAAATTTCGCCCCCCCCCCATCACTTTTCTAATGGTCCGTCCCTAATGATGCCCCTGGGGTAAGGCATTTGACCGAGAAAAGGGTCCGAGTTCACATCCCGGGTCTTTGCTCGACCGCCCTCCGCCCTCCTCAACTAACATTGATTATGCATAACGTTCACAGCATATGACACAATTGACGACATGGTGCAGGCGGTGTTATCACGGGATGTTCCTGGAATGTTGCTGGATCGATTCACCACCATATACTACAAGCGAGTAAAAAAATTCCCATCGGAATTTGTATACAAGCAAAAATTGAAGATTACCAGACAAGTCGGGATGTACTTTGTCAAAACCTTTAAACATTTCGTCGAATGCCTGCAGGTTCTTCAACCAAATATCGAGAGTTCTGTAAAGGACAGCACAGCATCGTTTAGGGTAAGGACGAACTGAAAAATTAATTGTCATAAGCCTTTTGATTGTACCTATAATTGTACCATTGTACCTATTAAGAAACTAAGCTGTTACAATTTGTAACAAATTGCTGGATTTATCCTGTCAGTTCATGAGGTTACCCATGTTAACATGAACTTCTGTCACAAAAACTACTGACACTTCGACACCAAAGATGATGATGTCATCAGTCAGGTGACTTTCGAAATTATGTTATATATACTCCGTTGTTACATATAATATGATAGCGTACTTAAAACAAGTTATTTTAAGAAACAATTGCTCAGGGAAAATTTTTCTTTTTTTCTTTATTTATTTACTCATATAGTTTCAATATGTCTCTCTTTTGCTTTTTTTCATTAGCTTAAAATGAAGTCAGACCAACAAGAAATTCAGTTATTCAGTGGTGGCACTGATGGGTTGAGACGGACAGTACTTTGGTCACTTGTTCCATTGGTCATGCTATTCGTATTGGGAGTGCTGTGGGATGTAAACGTAAGACAGAGGAGGAAAAGAAGGAAGAGCAAAGACTTAGGTGTGCTCTTATTGCCCAGCAGAGAATACATTTGCGTTATTGACCAAGCGGGAGGTCAAGTTGGCTGCATATTAGACAAGCAAAATAGAACGAGGCCAACTTGCAGCCATCTTGACCAAACAAGCTAGGTCAATAAATGATTTATTAATGATCTGGCCATTTTCTGTTGTTTTGTTGAAGATGGGATAATCACTTCATTTTATATGGTTCCCTCACTTCTTCGTTTACAAACAACTTCAGTCATAAAAATACATCTTACATAAATAACCCAGGGTTAAGCCTGGCTATTTATAAAACTTGCTGTGGTAGGTTGGACTAAAAAACAACCAATAATTATGAGTTCATCTGATTGCCTCTAAACAACTGACAATTTTAGCGTTAGCCCTTACTCACGTTTATATATATATAAATATATTTTTTCGTTGCCAGTCGGGACTGATGGTTTATTACCTTGTTGTACTTGCTATTGTACCAGTTCGCTAGTTTTGGCGGTCTGCCGTCCTCTCTGTTAGTTGTGACGGCTAGATGAATGTTGTTTAATTGGCTGCTTGGCTATTTGTGTGTTTTTTAGTTTGATTGATTGAGTAATTGATTTGCTGCTTCGTTGGCTTGCCGATTCGTTGGCTGATACTTGGTTGCCATGTTGGCATGTTGACTGGTTGCCTTGTAATCTGGTTGTTTGACTGATCATGATTTGATAAGTTGATTGGTGGGCTTTTTGTTTCATTGGTTGTTTGGTGATTTGATGATTAGTCGGTTGATAAACTGGTTGGTTTTTTATTTGTTTGTTTTCTTTGTTTCTTGATGAACTGGTTAGTTGGCTGGTGGGTTGCTTTTTTGGTTGGTTAATTTGTAGGTTTGGTCGTGGGTTGGTTGATAGGTTGGTTAGTTATTTTGCTGGTTATCTGGCTGGTTTATTAATTTGTTGATTAGTTGGTTCATTATGCATTAGCTGGTTAGCTTGTTGGTTGGTTGGAGTTTGGTTGGTGTGTTGTAAGGTGAATTTAATAGTTGGCTTTTAGGTGGTTGGTTTTTTTTTGTTTGGTTGGGAATAAACAACGCGTTGTATATGTAGGAAGCCTAGGGGTCTATGTTGATTAATCATATAAATGTTTTTCCATTACAGAATCGGCTGATAACCATGGTCTAGAAAGACACGCTCATGAATCTGGAGCAGACATAGAAGAGGAGGGAGAGCAGCTTCTTAAGCAACTCCAGGATTACATCGCCAAGTTACAGAAAGAATCAAAAAACAAACCGACCCCCGATTTTTACAAGTGGCGAAGTTTCAATGCCTTTCTTCATGTCAAGGAAATGAATCAAGCTTGGAATACTGCCCCGAGAGGAAAAAGCACAGAAACCACAAAGAATTGATTAATCTTCTAACTTAAAACACATGCACAATATTTACCATCTACCGCCTGAGCGTAACTATCTTGGCACACTTCGTAACGCATTCCCTCTCTCGAGGTGTTTTTCATTTTATCCCATAACGAGAGTTCCCACATGAAATTAAAGGGATTCCTTCTTCAGGTTTCAAGGATAAGGAGCGTTCCCTGTAAAACGTAAGGATTTCTCCGGCTGAATTATTATTCTTACCCTTGAAGAAGGGTAGACAAACCTATCATTTGGATATTAATTAAAAATATTTCTAACAGAAGAACTGACTTGGCTGTTTATTATATTAATCAATCATCATGGACTGAGAGTGAGGCCTCCTCTTTTGACTATTCATGAAACATAAACCTTGAAGCATTAAACAAACAGCACTATATTTCAAACTATATTTGGAAAACAGTCCTAGGAAAATACGCGTGTCGATTGGTTAGAATTCATGTTTCTATTAAACAATTAGTTGACGAGGGCGCGGACCGAGTCAACTATCACGCATAGAAATCGAAAGAGAATAATATAATTGTTTTAGTATAACTCTACTAGTCGTTCAAAACTTTGTCTTTTCTGGAACAGCCTCAACCAGTAAACTGTCTAAATCTTCTTCACGGACACTTCGAAGATGTGAAGAAGCTGCCGTCATTTTGTTAGCAAGGGCACACTGCTTCGCTCCTCACTATCTATCACAGAATAGATAGTGGGTAGCGTAGCCAATCAGAGCGCAGCATTTGTGATAGAACGCTAGTAGATTTATACTAAAACTCGATAGAAACAAGGTACATGTTTTCTATTTCTTAAACGTAACATGTTGTTAAAACCGAGGTACATGCATGTGAAAGGGACAATTCATGTTGCTTTCATTCAATGGCTTTTTTGTATTCACTGCGTAAAAAGCATTTACAAGAAAATTATCTGATAGGTTAAGGAGAAATTGATTTTGGGGCGTTTAGCATGGAGGATCATGGGAAACCACGAAAGGAAGGATAATTATAATATTTTAAAAAATAACTCAGACACTACGCACACGCTGATTGGTCGAAAACATATGGGTTATCTTGCCGGTAAACGCATAGAAACTACGGAAAACCCTTTGTTTAAAGTTAGCTAATAAAATCAATAAACCGCGATTTCTATGAGTTAACTGGCATAATAAACCACCTGGGATGTTGGGAGAACACGAAATATAAGGAGACTTCAAGAAAGTTTCCGTTCATTACAATTTGTTAATATTTTAGCAATAAACTGCAGTTTCTATCAGTTTAGTGGCGTAATAAACCACTTGGGATGTTGAGAGAGCACGAGAATAGCTAACAAATTGTAATGAACGGAAACTTTCATGAAGTCTCCTTATATTCTGATTTTTGTTATTATTTCATCTTCAACGCGTTTCATGTTTAATTCTCTTCGCTGTTTGTAGCGGGGCTCCCGCGCGCAAAGCGCGCGTGGAGCAGAGCCCCATACTCATGGAATATGGTCAACCTCTTTTCTTTTGGTTGTCACGTGACTGACCGAGCGTACGTACGTCCGTACGTCCGTACGTACGCGTCTACAGATTGTACGGGTAGGGTAGGGGAGACTATCAAAAGGAAGGGAGGGGTATCTCAGGCTTGTCTTGGCAAATCCACATCTTTTATATTGGACATTCACAATATGGTCAATTGACAGCTGTCAAAACGGGATAGCCACTGACCAGCATCACATGACCATATTGTGGGCTCATGTGTCAACTCATCGAGGTGACGTGATTTATTTGGAAGCTGTTCTGGTAGCCCGCGTATTTTTGGCGGGAAATTGCGTTGACGACTGAAAAAGAAATTTTCAGTTCATTGTCTTTTGAGACACAATATTACTACTCTACACTGTTAAAGTTTTACTAAAGGATAAACGAAACAATTTCTATTG
Source organism: Ricordea florida (assembly GCA_949710005.1). Classification (NCBI taxonomy): domain Eukaryota; kingdom Metazoa; phylum Cnidaria; class Anthozoa; order Corallimorpharia; family Ricordeidae; genus Ricordea; species Ricordea florida. The sequence continues at coordinate 36,791,986 of OX453274.1, forward strand.
CTATGTCAACAAACAATAGCAGAGAAAATATAATTTGCAGAACACAGGGTTCATGTGAAGAGCAACGGGAAAGAGAGCAAGAATTAACTGAGGAAGAATGAGCGAAGTAGATCGCCAAAGAAGGCGCGCTCGGGAAAGAGAAAGGAGACGAAATTATAGCGAAGAACGCCGACAAGCAGAAAGAGTCCGGGCTCGAGAAAATAGACAAAATGTTAACGAAGAACGCCGAGAAGCGGAAAGATTCCGTGCTGTGGAAAACAGACAAAATTGTAGCGAAGAATGCCGAGAAGCGGAAAGACTTCGTGCTGTGGAAAACAGACAAAATTTTAGCGAAGAAAGCCGAGAAGCGGAAAGACTCCGTGCTGTGGAAAACAGACAAAATTGTAGCGAAGAAAGCCGAGAAGCGGAAAGACTCCGTGCTGTGGAAAACAGACAAAATTGTAGCGAAGAAAGCCGAGAAGTGGAAAGACTCCTGCTATGGACCACAAATTTGCATAAGTTTTGTCTGCATAGTATTTGCTCACTGATGCGTGACTCAGCACTCGCACTTTCCACTTTCCCTTAAACTTGACACTTGACTTGGAAAACCGACTTCTAAACAAACCTTCTTCAGAAAAATGATCTTCTGAATGCACTACTTTTGAATGAGAAGCAAACTGATGAAAGATTTCAAATTTTTATGTCCTTTAATCATATAAACATCTCCCCTGTCGACGGCTAAGAAATACTCCCGCGGGAATTTTCTCTTGGCGGCAAATTGCAGAATGTAGCGCTTTCACTGGCAGCTTTTCGCGTTGTCGACGTTGTCATTTAGTGTGTCGATTGAGAACTTTGGTTTCAACGCCGTTGTTTTCGTAAAAAATGTTCTTCTAAATTGTAAAATGTCTCAAATGTATGTTAGTCATTCACGTGTTGCGTTGGACCAGGTCTACTTATAGTTCACACTTTTACGGTTATTTATTTCTTTTGTTAAGTAATTACAGCTGATTGTAGTGAATAAATGAAGGCAGTAATTTTTTAAACTTACAATGTAATTAAGAAAAGAATAATTAATAATTATTTTTTCATTCTCGTGAAAAATGTTTTTCGGGCTGGTAGATGTTTTGTAGATGTAGCTGTAGATAATGTAGATGTAGCTGTAGATAATTTGTGTTTTTTGTAGAGTATACTCCATGACTTTGTAGGTAGAAAGACCGTACTTATGGCAGACGAAAGTTTAGACAAAAATCATAGCAAGTTAACCGACCTCGACACTTAACTATAGTTAAAAACGTTTGTGAATTCCTTCGCAATATTTTAGAATGCTTTTACAGTTTAAAGTGAAATGAAAGTACTAACGGGAGCCCCGCTTTTAGGCTTGGCTAAATCTATATATTATTGTTTTTTTACACTTCGCACTTTTTGTTTTCCACCCCATAAAGACGCGCTTGGTTAATTAATACGCATAAAGAATCGATAATTGTGTTTGCTTTTGCAATTAAAAAGTTTTTATATTTGCAAAGTAAGTTTTCCTAATAAAATTCTCGACAAAGCTAGGGTATTGAGGTCACATTGAGGATCTTCGATGCAAAGACGATTTCCCTTGAGCTAATAAAGAAAAACGCTTGACATTAATAAAATTTCCTGCTCACATTATATGAATATTTTTTTGGTAAGCACTTATGAGTCCAGTCTACTGTGTGACTATAAAAGAGCACTGAGCCAGCCAATTCAGCTTGAAGTAGGTATTGCTTCGTGGTAAAGGCGTTAAACCAATTATTGTTGTGGAAATATGTCAACAGATGAACATGGGAGTTGGCGTTTCGAGCGCTAGCCCTTCGTTAGAGCGACGACGAAGGGTTGGCGCTTGAAAGTTACTACGCATTTCCTGTACTTCCCATTTCGAGCATAATTCAGCTTGAAGTCGTACGCAATTAATTGTTTAGCGTAACAATTGACCAACGGAGTGAAACAAAAGCAGTTGATGGCTGCGTGAATTTCAATGCCTCCACACACTGCTAAATGAAGCAAAACAACTTGAGAAGCCAAAGTGAGTTGCTCAAACATGGCTACTAGACTGTACGTCGATAGACAAGGAACATTCATTAGAAAATTCAGTTGGATCAGCAGTCAGGCGCCGTTGAGTACCAAACAGAAGACGCAGTCCCCCTGGTCTTGGATTTGCACAATACCGTGTTTTATGCTAGGATTACTGGTTATAGTGAGCTATGATAACTCTTCGATGGCTTATAAGTTTGTTTCTGTGCCAGGAGCGGTATGGATGCATATACTACAACTGATAACCTTCCCTCTGACTGCTACAAGTTTGATAACAGCAGTGGTAACTTTCCATCCTAAAACTCGTAACACGGTTGCTTTCCAAACATTATCATATATTTTTGTTATGAACTTCTCGGCGGTTACTCTTGGAGTTATCTTAAGCCTGGGACTTTTCTTCAAGTCTGGGCGACTTGAACATGCAGGAAAAGGGAACGGATTTTGGTCAGCTGATCAAAAAAACTCCTTAAGGTTGGTAACTTAATGTTCTTACTGATTTCAAACTGAAAGTTTCAGATTTGATCTGGAAACTTGGAAGTCCATAAAAATACTTGTCACACCTCAATAAGTCCGCCGACAGACTGGAATGCAGTGACTGAATGAGTTGAAATTCTCTGTCTTTATTTTTCTTCTTGCCCATCACACAAACCCCTAGCTACAGCATCACTTCATAAAACTTGAACTTCAAATAAATATAAGATCAATCGAATATATAATCCCTCAGTCTCGCGGGATTACGAATTTGAATAAGGTTGCTCCGTTTAACGTTTTTCCGGCAAATTAGAACGCCAGAGAAATCACATGGTCTAGCCTTACTTTTCAATGAATTTGCATTACCACGTAGAATAACCTTTCGTTGCAAAACAGCAGAAACCACTTTTCGCGAATTTTAAGCACGGCTAAAAGGTAGAAGGCTTTTTGACAATAATGTATACTTATAAGAATGTAAGGACCGGCATCGAATGCAAATTTAAGGATTCGAATTTGGCTAATGACAGTTATGGGCCAATTAACTTTCGAGTGGTTCAGCTATTTCCAAATATTAGATTCATATTTCTAAAAACTATACTCCGCATTTATTTACAATAAGGAGATTGTAATTGAAACAAATAGTATTTCAATATATTTTCAAATATATTGAAGTATATTTTATGAATATATATGAAGAAATATATTTTCAGTATTTCAAATAGTATTTCAATTTCAAATTTCAAAATCGACACGATTTCAATGCGTGATAGTTGACTCGGGCTGCGCCCTCGTCAACTATCACGCGATAGAAATCTCGAGCTCATAATCTAATTTTTTAATAGAAACACGAGTGGAAGTTTGGGAGAACGAGAAATGCTGTGGGAACACGAGCTGATAGGTGAGTCATTTGTATCTCCACAGCTTTTTCGAGTTCTCGCAAACTTTCACGAGTGTTTCTATTAAACAATTAGATTATGAGCTCGAGATTTCTATAGTGTGATACTTGACTAGGGCGCAGCCCGAGTCAACTATCACGCGATAGAAATCGAGAGCGAATAATCTAATTGTTTTAGTATAAATCTACTAGTCGTTCAAAACTTTGTCTTTTCTGGAACAGCCTGGACCAATAAACTGTCTAGATCTTCTTCATGCACACTTCGAAAACGTGAAGAAGCGGCCGCCATTACGCTACTCACTATCTATCACAGAATAGATAGTGGGTAGCGTAGCCAATCAGAGCGCGGCATTTGTGATAGAACGCCAGTAGATTTATACTAAAAATCGATAGAAACACGAAGAAAATGTTTTCTATTTCTTTTAGAAAATAGCCTACGACAACCTTTTTAAGAAATCTCGAGCTCATAATGTAATTGTTTAATAGAAATCTCGAGCCCATAATGTTATTGTTTTATCAGTAGAAACACAATCATTTAACCAATCAGGGCTCGTATGGTATATTTTCTAATAGCAGTTGGAAAGAGATTGACTGTGCCTTGGTAGACAGTCAGCGGCCCGTTTTTCGAAGCCCGGGGCTTCATTTCTAAGTCAGATTCTGGTCAAATTGAATGTTTTTATAGTAGTTATTGACGTACAAACTAGCCTAACGCGCAAGTAATTTAAAATTCAAGAAATTGGGTAAACCAAACGAATTGATAAAGTAAGTAATTCGCTCCGACGAAAGGCTAACGCTCGAAACGTCAGCACCTCCCTTTTACCTTATGCCGGGTGGTATAACTTACTTTATTAATTCGTTTGATTTTCCCAATTTCTTGTGTTTCAATTCCCCACCGGCGCAGCACCAGTTTCTTTAGAAACTATTAATATTAATTTAAAATTGCCTGGTTAACCTTGAAAACCAACAGAATCATAATTCCCGTTTCATTGTAAACTTTGCGATCATAAAATACCTTTCCGAGTCCGGTAAGCTATCCGGCCTTTCGAGAACTGACGAGCCCCTTGATAGCCAATATTTGCAGCAGGAATAACAATTTTGTTGGTTTTCAAGGTTAAGCACTACCATTTTAAGTTAACTTGCTCGCTAGATTGGTCTTTTACGCTAAGAACTACAACAAAAATTCTGTAGCATCCAACTTCAAATTGTTGGGGGTTAGTCAACGAGTCGAGTCGATAATTACTACTTATTAGGGAGCTTAAGCAAGAACGACGACAACGCCGAGGACGGTACGTTCGAAAATAGTGGATTTGTTTTTCTCATGTACCAATGTACCAATGGCGGCAGGCTTGTTTGATTTTCTTTCCATAACTTTTCAAACCACCGAGTTTTTCAACCTAACCTGTTCACAGTTCATTACAAATTTTTTTGGGCAATTTTGTCGTTGTGCCCTCGCGTCTTCCAGAAAACCTGAAAAGGTCATTTTACGTTGTTGTTTTGCAGAGGACGGCAAAGAAATCTACCAGACTGTATTTTGCAAGTGCAGTTTCATTGCGGTTTCGTTCATCATCGTTATTGTTTGGTGCCGTTGTAGTCGACGTCGTCGTCGTCTTTTGCTTAAGGTCCCTAGTAATCGAGAGAGGGGTCATTACAAGGAAATCTCGGACCAAGGTCTTGACTTTCCTTTGCGGTAATTTTAACAATTCAAAGCACTGACTCAACGGGAAATTTCTTGAGGCTAACGTTTCTAGCATCCTTGTCATTCATAAAAGAAAGACAACAACAAACAGTTTGATGATTATTTGCGCAAATTCTTCTATTATTTTTTTTTTCAACCGATTTAACTTCGTAATTGAGCCCGCCTCAAGTTTAATGCAACCTGTAGTCTACGGCATTATCCAAACACTGAAATGTTTTTTTGCTTTTATAACATTTTCAGAAATTTGTTTTTCAAGAGCTTTGCTTTGCTTAAACAGGTGAGCTTGGGCAGTCGTTATGTTTTAGATGGTAATAGTTCAAGTCTGTATCACGCGCGGAGAGGTAGCTTCATCGCAGGATTATTTGATTTATACGTTTTACCATTTGATTAACCCTTTAGCCTATTAAGTTTCTATTTTTGCACAAAACAGTAGAAAAAAGGTTTAGCTTGTGTATTGGCTAGAAGTAATCGGCAAAGCAAGTCACTATTCTTAGTGACCGTATGTGGCTTAAGCTATTTTATTCACACACTTAGCCCTCAGGCTATTCTCGTTTTATTTTCTAGGTGGCGCGTGAAATTTTTTAATAACTCTTTGGCAATCTTTTTAAATTTGTTTGTTACTACAGGAACAAATGCACAGCCCATTTTCTGCCAGGGAGAGGTTGTACCATGCGGCATCATTTAACTTAACTGGGCGGGAAAATATGGAAATTTATAGCATGGAAACACTGACTTATTGCCCAGAGCACTTCAGCTCGTTGCTAGTACTAAACTTTACGTCCATAGCAACTGGCTGTTTACTTAGAATCATGGGAAATAATGGCCGACCAATCACGAAGTCCTTACGGATTATCAACGATTCCTTAATTCAAGCAAGTATAGCTCTAACTTGGTAAGTAAATAACATTACTTGTATTCATTCACGTTTACTTTTAGTAACTTCATATTCTTACATTTCTGTTGATCCTTCAAATAAAAGACCCTCAAAATATTAATAATAATGAACTTTTTTCTATTAACTATGATTTGAGTGTCCAATGGATCTAGCACTGACGTACTAATGGGCACACAGTTAAGCACAAATGAAATCAGGTCAAATCATATTCTATTAACTGAATCAAGTCAAATCAAATGTTGGTTTTTGTGGAGAGGGGAAAATCGGGGTACAAGGATATAAGCCTCTCGGAGCAGAGGTTTATATCCTGGTACGAAGTAAATCCTAAGGTCACATTGGTGGAGGGCAAGCGCTCTCACCACTGCGTCAACCTGCTCCCTACTGACATGCGTGTTTTCTTTCTCTGCTAAACAGGTTTGCACCAATCGGTGTTGCTAGTCTCATCGTAGCAGGAGTCTCAGATATGGAAGATATTTCTCCGTTGTTAGTCAGACTGAGTCCGTTTGCTGTCACTCTGTTGGTTGCTGTAACTGTCTACGTATTAGGAGCCAATCTACTTCCTTTACTTCTACTTACGAGAAGAAATCCATTTGTTTATCTTAAAGGCGCCTTGAACGTCGCTATAATCGGATTTGGAACGGGTTCTAGGTTAGTCTGATCCATTGGTTATTGTTTTATTCCTTTCTATTCGCTTGGTCAGTTTCCTCTGTCAATCTTTTTGACTAGAGTAGGCAGCGCTTAGTGCGGTCCACCGTTAAGGCGGAGGAAATGAAAGTCGCATAACCCGAGTTCAAGTCCCGCCCCCGACCACGTTTTATTTGTAAATAGTGAACTTCAACACTATTAAGTTTGTAAGTCGGGTTTTCTAGATATTTTTGCTAAATGAGAAGCAGTCAGAAGGTCTGCAGTTATGTTAACCTCCGAAGAAACTGTATTTGTCTGAAAACATTTTGTTTTACACTTAAGTTTTATCGCTTTGTGTCATGATTTGGAAATAACCACCATTGATATCTACTTTCACTTAACAAAACGAGCGCTGTGATTAGTTGATTCTTGGTCACGTGCCCCCGCTCAAAATTAGAAGTATTGCGCAGTTTTTGCCCGCGTGCCAGTTGTGCCGTCTTTGTTTGTTTTTGCTATATTTTTTAAGGGAAAGTCTAAATATATAACAAAGCACTAAACGTATGGTCGCTCGGGAAACGAGCTAGTTTTGGTTTCCCTCGAGTTCTGATGTTTCCCTCGACTTCGTCTCGGGAAACATTAGTACTCTCGCAAAAACAAAACTAACAGTTTCCCTCGGGACCATGCATTAAGTGTATATTGTTTGCAACCTCTGAGTTTTACTTTTCAGTGTTTCAACGCTTCCTGCCATGATTTCAAGCCTCCAACTTCCCAGTCCAGGTGTTCACAAGCATGTCAGTTTTATCATTCTGCCACTAGCCACCGCGTTAAAGAAGGATGGCGCATTACTCTATCAAACTATTCTGGTGATTTTCTTCTCACATTTAAACAATGTGGAAATGAGGCTCGGTACAGTTCTTTTACTTTGGTACGTATCAACCAATTCACCCTTAATGTTTTTTCTTTAAAATATAAGTAACTTGAATATCTACGACTCCAGGTCTGTTGACTTCTATTTTTTGTTCAGAAAAAATGGTTCATTAATTACCAAACGATTTGATAAATGTAAGCTGTAGCACCGAAATTCAAAATATTTCCAGAGCTTTAGTCGATTTTGCGTGTTAAAACTGTCCTTTTCTCTTAGCAACTTACTGATATCTTTCACCCGCTGCGCATCGAGCATCTCTTACGCTTCTTTCGCGCTTCACAACCTCCAGCTTGCGTCCATAGCTCAATGGTTGCACGCTGCACGTTTACAATTTCTTCATGATTTTTGAGTGTTTTTCTAATATCCCACTTACGCAGCAGCAGTTAAGTAACCAACTCCTTTTTCTTTATCCGCAGTTTACTATTGATCACGTCACCTGTTGTTTCAAGTGGATCACCATCTTCTGTTACCGTATCAGCGGCGTTACTACAAACAGCTAATGTACCGCTCTATAACCTTGGAATCATATTTAGCTTATCATGGATCATGTAAGTTTTACGAGTATAAAACGTGAAACGAAACCGAATAGTGCACTTCCGGGCCCAAAACACCTTACTATTTTAAAAACAGAAAAAAAACATACTGCATATTATTGGATGTACTATGTCCAGGAAAGGTCGAGGCAATTTTTTCACCTTTCACGGCAATTAGGAATATGTGCGTGATTTCACCTTGCAAAGCATTTGTTATTTTTCCTTTTTTTGTTTTTCCAGCGATCGCCTGTGCGCTGCTGTTACTGTTATCAGCACAATAACAGGAGTGACAATTATAGACATTCTATCACGTGACGGTTTAACCATCAAGAAAACAAAGAAAGCAAGAACACTTCACCAAATGGATGTTTGACAATGTGATGACACACACACACGAAGTTCTCACGTAAATACATTGTCCATGAGATTTAAAAAGTGTGCCAACTGGCGCTCTACTTTAAAAACATGGTAACTAGAAATACGACTCCCGCAAAAACCTCGCGAAGCTAGTTTTTGAAGAAGTCACAATGCTTTTATATTTTATTTTTTATATCAGCGTAGTCCCCATTATTTTATTTGTTATGCTGTGTTTGGTACATAATTAGTGACACCTGGTGCAAATTACATGATCAGTATACCGGTCAACACAGTGCTTAAAAATTGACCTTAATTTAGCTCTTTCACTGCCAATGAGATTGCACCAGAGAGAATAGAAGTAAAATTATTTATTGTCTTGACAGGGAATACAGAGTCAATGAAGTACCACAATATTCACTTAACACAAATTGAAAATGATTGTAAATCTTTTGCAGGTGAAGTCTTGAAGAGTTGATATGAATGCTTGTGTTTACCATGGTGTAAAAACCTGTTTTTTTTTTATTTTTAATCTCTACTGCTTTGTCTTCTTTGTTGTACATCCCTTTTAAACACAATATGTTCTTACACTGAGGATGAGTTGAATGCTCCAATTATTTTTGGTTTATGTTTTTTGGTTATAATTGCATGAGATTCATTGTAAGAAGAATCTTCTGATTAGATATTTTATTGTCTACTGCAGTCATTATTTCATTGCTAGGTATCCACAATTGAGAGCATTATGAATAGTGCATGTTTCAATTTGTGTACTCTCTTCAGTTGCAATGGTACCCCCAGTGGTAGATAGAAAAATTCCTCTTCCCTCAAAAGAGATGCCATATCAACAGAAGTGTGAGATACAATCTCATTACATCCAAAAAATAAAAATTGGGGGTAAAACAATTGGATTCTACAAAAGCTTTGAATAAAGGTTTGGTAATAGTGAGTGCCGACTGTATAGTATGTGGTTGCGCTATTTTTAGGTCATATCATAAAAACAATACATGTAAGAAAGAGTTATTGAAATCTAAATATGTTGAAAAAGATTGCTGCACTATGTACTCCTGTAAAAAAATAATGTGAAATCAACATCAATCAGTCAAAAGTATATACCACATGAAAGTTTAATTGTGCTGTTACAGAAACAGGCAAAATATCCATACCCAACAAGAGAAGATTATATTATTTTGAATATATGCAAATTTCTATTATAAAAACTGCAGAAGAAAGATTTAATATAAGGATGGCATTTCATCGAAAAAGTCATGGCAGCCAGAGGAATTGAACTGTTACCAATGATATATAGTAATGAGAAGCACTATCATTATATTATTATCATTATTATTATCATTACTATTATTATTACTGGTATTTATATTATTATTATTACTATTGTTATATTTTTTACGTTAAACATAATATATTTTTATGGGGTGGGATGCATGTCCTAACCTTTGTAAAGGTATTGTTACTCTACTACTACAAGCAATACAAAAATCGTCTTAATAGGCTTTCCATCAGAGGTGGTAGTAATCAAAACAGCTCCAAACAATACCATTTCTTCTTAAAGGCTTAGAATCTAGTGCGGTTATTTGTCTATAAAGTTTGTGTGGAAAATCATTATTGAAAGCATAGGGCATTTAAAAAACTTGAAACACTTGTTACTACATACAGCACACTTGCAATGAATATGTGAGAAAGATCATAAACATTTTGGCATTACAAAATTTATTTTATTCTTTATAAAGTTTTTCCAACGTAAAATGTTAACTGTATGTTGTAGTTGTTATTAAATATTGATATTTGACATCATAAAAATGAAGTAAACAGCAGAAAGTGACAAGGTTAATATCTTCATTACGGCTTGAATTAACATTTCATTTGTGGGAAATGGGCCAGGTTTTTTAGATTGCAATATTATCAGGGGGGGGGGGGGGGGTCCTTGAACTCTAAGGTAAAACTGACCCATTGTGAAAAGGCTATGAAATTTGCTGTCTATGCGTAATATTATTGAAACCTTCCAATCAGAGAATACATACATACATATATATATATATATATATATATATAGCAAAGAGAAATACTACTCAGAAGTAAGTTATAACATTTGCTTTATTTTCAAATGATCGCATTGTTCACTGATGATATTGCAGAACCAGTACTTTATAGTGAAACTGGGTATATGTTCTGTTGAAAATGCTAAACATAACTGCTAGATCAAGAAAATTGACAATATTTTCACTGTTGCAATGATATCAGATCACATCGTTGTAAATGATTGTTATAACAACTGTAACTCTCTGTGTTGGGAATTTCTTCAAAATGGAAACGCTATCGTTTTAATATGAAAAATACCGACTTACATTCTCTTGTAATCTGTTGGTCATCTTCCGATTCCGTTTTTAGACTAATAGAATTATTTTCCAGAGACATCTCCAATCGTTGAAGTTGTTTCTACTCGGTTTCCCTTCTAAGCCGTTTTGCTAAATTTAGTACGCTAATATATTTCGTTATGTAACCGTTCACTCATGTTCTGTATTTCCTCGCGAAGCGAGGCCGAAGGCCGAGCGTAGCGAGGTTACTAATCGTGTCGGTTCCGGTCAGACCACGTGGCTCGCAAGCCCAAGTAAATCGAGCCGAGAGTTTTTATATATGTATATATATATATATCTATATTTTAAAGGTGTCCGTTCGCAGGCCAGGTTACCTGGCAATAGTAACGCACTTGAGAACTGCTGAATTTCCGCCATTATTCGGTGATGCCTTTTTGAAAGTAATGTAAATTTTGTGGAAATCGATTTCACTCGTCCTGGAAGTACATCCCAGCAAGGTGATCTCCGAGATATTCAAGAAATATGAGCACAAGATCGTCGCCGAGTAAGTTCGAATACCGTGAAAATCAACACGGGGAAAGCACGACTCAAAGCCGGGATAGAGAAACGACAGCAGGGAGAATAACAACAGCCAAGACAACAACTGCTGGGCCCGGTTGTTCGAAGCATGGTTAAGGTAACCCAGGGTTAGTGGGAAATTTAAATGCATATATGAGAGCTTAAAAAGCGCATTCAGTATAATTCTCTTTGAATACAATTTGATGATTGTATGCTCTGAATAAAATAGATAAAGTTATCGGAGAAAATGCTTTTTGACAGGAGGAAAAGAAACCCTGATTAAAATTTAACCTTGGATTAGCGCTAATCGGCCTTCGAACAACCGAAGAACCGATATATTAGCGTACTAAATTTAGCAAAATGGCTTAGAAGGGACACCGAGTAAGAACGACTTCAACGATTGGAGATATCTCTGGAAAATAATTCTATTAGTCTAAAAACGGAATCGGAAGATGACCAACAGATTACAAGAGAATGTAAATAGGTATTTTTCATAATAAAACGATAGCGTTTCCAGTTTGAAGTAATTCCCAACACAGAGAGTTGCAGTTGTTATAGCAATCATTTATAACGATGTGATCTGATATCATTGCAACAGTGAAAATATTGTAAATTTTCTTGATCTGGCAGTTCTGTTAAACATTTTCAACAGAATATATACCCTGTGTCACTATAAAGTACTGGTTCTGCAATATTATCAGTGATCAATGCGATCATTTCAAAATAAAGCAAATGTGATTACTGAATTCTGAGTAGTATTTCTCTTTGCTCTATATATATGTATGTATTCTCTGATTGAAAGGTTTCAATAATATTGCGTAGAGACAACAAGTTTCATAGCCTTTTCACAATGGGTCAGTTTTACCTTAGAGTGCAATGAACCCCCCTCCCCTGATAATATTGCTATCTAGAACCCCTGCCCTTTTTTCACAAATGAAATGTTAATTCAAGCCTTAATTTGAAAAGTTAGACATAACATATTAACTTTGTTACTTTCTGCTGTTTACTTTATTTTTATGATGTCAAATATCAATATTTCATAACAACCACAACATGCAATTAACCTTTTACATTGGAAAAACTTTATAAAGAAGAAAATAAATTTTGTAATGCCAAAATGTTTATGATCTTTCTCATATATTCATTGCAAGTGTGCTGTATGTAGTAACAAGTGTTTCAAGTTTCCTAAATGCCCTATGCTTTCAATGATTTTCCACACAAACTGTATAGACAAATGACTGCACTAGATTCTAAGCCTTAAAGAAGAAATGGTATTCTTTGGTGCTGTTTTGATTACTACCACCTCTGATGGAAAGTCTATTAAGAAGATTTTTGTATTGCTTGTAGTAGTAGAGTAACAATATCTTTACCAAGATTAGGACATGCATCCCACCCCATAAAAATATATTATGTTTAACGTAAAAAAATATAACAATAATAATATCAATACCAGTAATAATAACAGTAATGATAATAATAATGATAATAATATAATGATAGTGCTTCTCGTTACCATATGTCATTGGTTACAAGTTCAATACCTTTGCCTGCCATGACTTTTTCGATGAAATACCATGCGTATATTAAATCTTTCTTCTGTAGTTTTTATAATAGAAATTTTCATATATTCAAAATAATGTACTATTCTCTGTTTGGTTATGGATATTTTGCCTGTTTCTGTAACAGCACAATTAAACTTTCATGTGGTATACAGTTTTGACTGATTGATGTTGATTTCACATTATTTTTTTACAGGACTATGTAGTGCAGCAATAATTATCAACATATTGAGATTTCAGTAACTCTTTCTTACATGTATTGATTTTATGAGATGACCTAAAAATAGCACGACCACATACTATACAGTCGGCACACACTATTACTAAACCTTTATTTAAACTTTTTGTAGAATCCAATTGTTTTACCCCCAATTTTTATTTTATGTAATGACATTGTATCTCACACTTCTGTTGATATGGCATCACTGGGGGTACTACTGCAACTGAAGAGAGTACATAAATTGAAACATGCACTATTCATAATGCTCTCAATTGTGGTTACCTAGGAATGAAATAATGACTGCAGTAGACAATAATATATCTAATCAGAAGATTCTTCTTACAATGAATCTCATGCAATTATAAGCAAAAAACATAAACAAAAAATAATTGGAGCATTCAACTCATCCTCGGTGTAAGAACATATTGTGTTTAAAAGGGATGTACAACAAAGAAGACAAAGCAGTAGACTCAGACTAAGAAAATAAAACTAAAAAAAACACAGGTTTTTACACCGTGGTAAACACAAGCATTCATATCAACTATTCAAGATTTCCCCTGCAAAAGATTTACAATCATTTTCAATTTGTGGTAAGTGAATATTATTGTGATACCTCATCGACTCTGTATTCCCTGTCAAGATAATAAATAATTTTACTTCTATTCCCTCTGGTGCAATCTCAGTGGCAGTGAAAGAGCTAAATGAAGGTCAATTTTTAAACACTGTGTTGACCGGTATACTGATCATGTAATTTGCACCAATAAAATAAAATATAAAAGCATTGTGACTTCTTCAAAAACTAGCTTCGCGAGGTTTTTGCGGGAGTCGTATTTCTAGTTCTATCAATAACACATTCAAATTCCAAACTAACTTGGTTGAATTCCTGGTCCTTTTCCCTGCTGTTTCGTTTGCCTTTTTCTAGGGCGAGCAGTTTTTGTCTTTGCTGCGATGACGGATGTCTGTCGTTATTCTCCCCGCTGTCGTTTCTCTATCCCTGCTTTGAGTCGTGCTTTCCTTGTGTTGATTTTCACGGTATTCGAACTTACTCGGCGACGATCTCGAGCTAATCTTTCTTGAATATCTCGGAGATCATCTTGCTGGGATGTACTTCCAGGACGAGTGAAATCGGTTTCCACAAAATTTACATTTCTTTCAGAAGGGCATCACGGAATTCGAAATGGCGGTTCAGCAGTTCTCAAGTGCGCTACTATTGCCAGGTAACCTGGCCTGCGAACGGACACCTTTAAAATATAGATATATATATATATACATTTAGTATAAATCTACTAGCGTTCTATCACAAATGCCGCGCTCTGATTGGCTACGCTACTCACTATCTATTCTGTGATAGATAGTGAGTAGCGTAATGGCGGCCGCTTCTTCACGTTTTCGAAGTGTCCGTGAAGAAGATTTAGACAGTTTACTGGTCGAAGCTGTTCCAGAAAAGACAAAGTTTTGAACAACTAGTAGACTTATACTAAAACAATTAGATTATTCGCTCTCGATTTCTATCGCGTGATAGTTGACTCGGGCTGCGCCCTCGTCAACTATCACGCGATAGAAATCTCGAGCTCATAATCTAATTGTTTAATATAAAAACTCTCGGCTCGATTTACTCGGGCTTGCGAGCCACGTGGTCTGACCGGAACCGACACGATTAGTAACCTCGCTACGCTCGGCCTTCGGCCTCGCTTCGCGAGGAAAAATCATACACCGAAGAAATACTACCGACGCAAATAATTATGGGATGAAATTATTCGACGGTAAGTGAGCAAATTATATTGCGAAATTGTTTATTACGAACGAAAGTGAAACTCTTACAAACAGCCGCCATTTTGAAAGATCTGTGAAGCCCGTAAACTGAGTTTTATTTTATTTCTGCCTACTTTTTCCACTTTAAAATTCTTAAACTAATTTGCTAACTCGAAAAAAAATTGACAAGTACATTAAAGAGATGTTTAAAAACGAGCCGGACTCGTGTTTCAAACTTTTTTACACATCGGCTCTACAATATGTCGGCTCGACAACTGACATGGTTCTGTTCAAAAACAATAACAAAGTCAATTCTTGTCGTACAAACTAATTCCAGTGTCTCATAAGCGAGGGTTTAGAGATATAATAAAACAATTATTCCACTCAATCTCGTCGTATATGAGCTATAGCCAACTCGGCGCTACGCGCCTCGTTGGCTATTAGCTCATATACGACTCGATTTCGTGGAATAATTGCTAAATATAAATATACATATATAAAAACTCTCGGCTCGATTTACTCGGGCTTGCGAGCCACGTGGTCTGACCGGAAGCGACACGATTAGTGGCCTCGCTTCGCGAGGAAATAAATATACATATATAACTAGAAATACGACTCTCGCAAAAACCTCGCGAAGCTAGTTTTTGAATAGGTCACAATACTTTTATATTTTATTTGATATTTCATTTTTTATATCAGCGTAATCCCCATTATTTAATTTGTTATGCTGTGTTTGGTACACAATTAGTGACACCTGGTGCAAATTACATGATCAGTATACTGCTCAGCACAGGGCTTAAAAATTGACCTTCATTTAGCTCTTTCACTGCCACTGAGATTGCACGAGAGGGAATAGAAGTAAAATTATTTGTTTTCTTGACAGGGAATACAGAGTCAATGAAGTATCACAATAATATTCAGTTAACACAAATTGAAAATTATTGTAAATCTTTTGAAGGTGAAATCTTGAATGCTTGTGTTTACCGCGGTCTAAAAATCTGGTTTTTTTTTAGTTGTATTTTCTTAGTCTTTATTGTGTTGTCTTCTTTGTTGTACATCACTTTTAAACACAATATGTTCTTCCACCAAGGATGAGTTGAATGCTCCAATTATTTTTTGTTTATGTTTTTTTCTAATAATTGCATGAGATTCATTGTAAGAAGAATCTTCTGATTAGATATTTTATTGTCTACTGCAGTCACTATTTCATTCCTAGGTAACCAAAATTGAGAGCATTATGAATAGTGCATGTTACAATTTGTGTACTCTCTTCAGTTGCAATGGTACCCCTAGAGTGGTAGATAGAAAAATTCCTCTTCCCTCAAAAGAGATGCCATGTCAACAGAAGTGTGAGATACAATGTCATTACATAAAAATGGGGATAAAACAGTTGGATTCTACAAAAGCTTTGAATAAAGGTTTCGTAATAGTGAGTGCCAACTGTATAGTACGTGGTTGTGCTATTTTTACGTCATATCATAAAAACAATACATGTAAGAAAGAGTTATTGAAATCTTAGTTATGTTGAAAAAGATTGCTGCACTACGTACTCCTGTAAGAAAATAATGTGAAATCAACATCAATCAGTCACAAGTATATACCACATGAAAGTTTAATTGTGGTTTTACAGAAACATGCAAAATATCCATACCCAACCAGAGAATAGTATGTTATTTTGAATATATGAAAACTTTTGTTATAAAAACTGCAGAAGAAAGATTTATTATAAGGATGGTATTTCATCGAAAAAGTCATGGCAGCCAGAGTTATTGAACTTGCAACCAATGACATATAGTAACGAGACGAACTATCATTATATTATTATCATTATTATTATCATTACTATTATTATTATTTTTGGTATTGATATTATTATTATTATTGTTATATTTTTTACGTTAAACATAATATATTTTTATGGGGTGAGATGCATGTCCTAATCTTGGTAAAGGTATTGTTACTCTACTACTACAAGCAATACAAAACTCTTCTTAATAGGCTTTCCATCAGAGGTGGTAGTAATCAAAACAGCTCCAAACAATACCATTTCTTCTTTAATGCTTAGAATCTAGTGCAGTCACTTGTCTATAAAGTTTGTGTGGAAAATCATTATTGAAAGCATACTTTAGGGCATTTAGGAAACTTGAAACACTTGTTACTACATACAGCACACTTGCAATGAATATATGAGAAAGATTATAAACATTTTGGCATTACAAAATGTATTTTCTTCTTTATAAAGTTTTTCCAATGTAAAAGGTTAACTGTATGTTGTGGTTATTATTAAAGATTGTTATTTGACAGCAGAAAGTAACAAGGTTAACATGTTATGTCTAACTTTGCAAATTAAGGCTTGAATTAGCATTTCATTTGTGGGAAAAGGGCAAGGGTTCTATATAGCAATATTATCAGGGGGGTCATTGAACTCTAAGGTAAAACTTACCCATTGTGAAAAGGCTATGAAACTTGTTGTCTCTATGCAATATTATTGAAACCTTTCAATCAGAGAATACATACATATATATCTATAGCAAAGAGAAATACTCCTCAGAAGTAAGTAATCACATTTGCTTTATTTTAAAATGATCACATTGATCACTGATAATATTGCAGAACCAGTACTTTATAGTGACACAGGGTATATATTCTGTTGAAAATGTTTAACATAACTGCTAGATCAAGAAAATTTACAATATTTTCACTGTTGCAATGATATCAGATCACATCGTTATAAATGATTGCTATAACTGCAACTCTCTGTGTTGGGAATTACTTCAAACTGGAAACGCTATCGTTTTATTATGAAAAATACCTATTTACATTCTCTTGTAATCTGTTGGTCATCTTTCGATTCCGGTTTTAGACTAATAGAATTATTTTCCAGAGACATCTCCAATCGTTGAAGTCGTTCTTACTCGGTGTCCCTTCTAAGTCGTTTTGCTAAATGTAGTACACCAATATATTTCGTTATGTAATCGTTCACTCATGTCCTGTATTTCTATCAATAACACATTCAAATTCAAAACTAACTTGATTGAATTCCTGGTCCTTTTCCCTGCTGTTTCGTTTGCCTTTTTCTGGAGCGAGCAGTTGTTGTCTTGGCTGCGATTTCTGTTGTTATTCTCCCTGCTGTCGTTTCTCTATCCCTGCTTTGAGTCGTGCTTTCCTCGTGTTGATTTTCACGGTATTCGAACTTACTCGGCGACGATCTCGTGCTAATATTTCTTGAATATCTTGGAGATCACCTTGCTGGGATGTACTTCCAGGACGAGTGAAATCGGTTTCCACAAAATTTACATTACTTTCAAAAAGGCATCACCGAATAATGGCGGAAATTCAGCGTTCTCAAGTGCGTTACTATTGCCAGGTAACCTGGCCTGCGAACGGACACCTTTAAAATATAGATATATATAAACACATATATAAATATATATATATATATATATACATATATAAAAACTCTCGGCTCGATTTACTCGGGCTTGCGAGCCACGTGGTCTGACTGGAACCGACACGATTAGTAACCTCGCTACGCTCGGCCTTCGGCCTCGCTTCGCGAGGAAAAACTCTCGGCTCGATTTACTCGGGCTTGCGAGCCACGTGGTCTGACCGGAAGCGACACGATTAGTAACCTCGCTTCGCGAGGAAATTAGGTTTAGGAAAATTTGGTTTTACATCAAAGAGAGGGGGTTCCCAGACAACGATGGCCCGCCGCAGTTTTGTCCAGGCAAGAAAAAGAGGGGTTGCTAAGAGATGCTTTTGCGACAAAACCACAAAGCGTCGATGTCAATCCGGCATTTTTAAAGGCGATTTTTCAACTAATGGTGCAATTTTATTTTTCTGGGTGATAATATTAGACATACGATGCATAGTAAACAAAAACAACACATTTACAGCGTACAAAATACAAAACACTGCAGTATTAGTTACCAGCTGGTTTCCCATAAAGAACTAAGCTCTGAAGTATCCCACGGTAAAATTAGTCTACGTATGGCATATGAGACACCTAGAACAAAAAAATAATCTGCACGAAAAACTGCATCCGGGAATTGAGTGGTGCACTTTCCATATCCTCGCTAGAGGTGATATTTGAGCTTTGTAAAGCACACATTATTTACAAACACTATAAAAGTTGCATTCTGATTGGCCCAGTGGAGTTTTGTACTGACGACAGACTACTGGAGCATAAAGCTTTTGGTAGCTGTTCAAAGTGATAAAATAAATAGTTTAGTATTAGCAATACACGTACGTCAGTGTGTTTGTGTATCTTGAGGAAGCAACTTGAAAAACAAAGCAAACGCTTTATATTAATTAACCGGGCCATACTGTGAAGTATCGCCACCTAAAAAGGCCAATCAAAGCGCTCGTAAAATTATATATGGGATTTATCGAAAAAGCTTACAACTCTACTGATAAAACGCTAAGTTTTTATATTGATACCTGAACATTTTAACCAAGTAAGCAATATATTCTATCCGTCTAACGGCTAAAACGTCAAAGTAGAAATGAGGAACAGAGACAATTGGTCATTACAAAGCGGATGTGAAGACTTCAGCTTCATCGTGTTTCTCATTTGCATTCAGTGGAGCCTGGTCCTCAACACGCATGCTGTCGATTTTCCTTAGATCGTCACGTGACAGGTGTTCCACTACGCCTGCGCCAATCGAATCTCCGAGGACGTTGATAGTAGTACGGAAACGGTCCCTGAAAAGATTGAAATGGGAGAAATCAGTTGCTTCTCAAAACTGCATCACCACTATCAAGGCTGCAAATAACAGGCGGTCATCGGTCATTGGCCCACTAAAATTAGCTCGCGTCCGGCGAAATCCCAACTGTGGTCGGACATGATGTCCGGACAATTTTTTACTATGTATCGTTTAATTGTGAAGATGAATAAAAATCCACCTTATCTAGCTTAGCAAATCTTGCTTTGTGTTGCGACGAATCTCAATCAATACACGCCTTTCGCAAGTCACGAAACAACGGATCGAGAGAATTGCGTAAATTCAGTTTCTTTCGCAATATGTCTTCTGTTTGTTCTGACCCGAGAGGTAGCGCATTAATAAACCGAATGCTTAGAAAAATAAAATTCAACCTTCTTTTTCTTCTTCTTTTTTGGTGATGTCCGACTACACTTTTGCTTTGTCCAACCAACCTTAGTCAGACATATGTCCTTTCAAGGAAAAAAAAAATCATTTGCAGCCCTACACTACCACTCGTATAACGGGGTGTTTATGTTGTGGTTCAATTTTTTCTTTGGTTTACATTTTATTTTCCTTTGTTTTCTGGTATGGTAATGTATGATAATGAATTTGAAACAAAGGAAAATAAAATTTAAATCAAGGAATAAAACTGAACCACAACATTTACATGAACCCGGGACGACTTTCACCCCGGCGTAAGAGTACTCCGGTTCTCTCTTGTGGCTCCGTATCCGTTGAATGATACTATCAGAGTGTGTCAAGGCGGAGTGAGTCAAAATAAATTTTACGGTGGTACAACGTACATTATCGACTTGTTAATATACCATATTTTTGTGTTTCAATTTCCCGTCGACGCAGCAGCAGTTGATTTGAAAACTAACCTCTTTAAATTCGTTAAACAAATAGCAACAACTGATGTTAAGACTGAACCTCTTTTTAAAAGTCTAAAAACCCACACCCACCTACACCAATACTGTAAAGTCGGTCTACCAAACCAATACACGTTAGCACTTGGTCAACTTACAAGAACCAATCAACGGCCATGATGAGACCAATATCATCCAACGGGAGATTGACAGCCTGCAGAACAATGATGGTCGTCACTGAGCCAGCTGACGGAATGCCAGCGGCACCAATAGCAATAGCTGTTGCTGTAAGACTGGGAACAAAACGTCAACATTTTCAATGTCGCTTTTTGTGTCACAAAAATTCCTAATAAACTACCGTTAAACAGAGGAAAAATCAAAGCGACATATTTTCTACCACTAAGACACATGTTGTTTTGTTAGTTTAACCTTTGTAATGGTCTGTAATGAAGACAATTTTATTGCATCTTAGATTTTTATAAATTGGAAACTTTCAATTGTAATTTACGTTGTTACGAGGTTGGGCGCCTATGGATAACAGGCGCATGAGTAATCCTATAAATAAACCTCACGCTTGCTTCTCCTCACGTAGCCGTTCTTGGTTCAAATAACAACTTATATAATATAATCTAAATTCGATTTTGAAACGCCATTACAGACGGCTAGCTGGGAGAAAATACATTTCCGTAAGAGGCGGAGTCCGAAGCCTTTACCTAACCATTACGTCGTCGTTATAACGCAGTAATGTCGTCCCAAAATCGCATTTGGCATTAATATTTGAGACGCCATTATCACAAAACAATACCGCCTCACGTGCAGTGAAAAGAACACCAAGTTTGCGATACACTTGTACGACATCCCTAGCTCAGTGTAAACTCACCATATGGCGACAATCTTGCCGACCGACAGATCCACCTCAGTTATTTGAGCAATAAAGATGGCCGCGATAGCTTCATACAGAGCTGCGCCGTCCATGTTCACTGTCGCTCCCAGCGGTAAGACGAACTTGCTGATGCGCGGATCTACCTTGTTGTTCTCTTCCAAACAACGAATGGTTGTTGGTAAAGTCGCAGCGCTAGTACAAAAAATCAACAGAAAGATTGCGTGAGTAAGTTTATATTAAATTCACGGCCTGAGAGCTGATAACCCAGTGGCCATCGAACCAAGATCGAGTTGAAATTTGGAAGCGTTGGTTTTTACGGAGGGAGGAAAACCAGAGAACCCGAAAAAACTCTCAGAGCAAGAAGAGAACCAACAACAAACTCTACCCACAAGGGACGACGGGAATCAAACCCGGGTAACAGAGGGGAGAGTAGACTTGCACACAAATCGACTTTTGGACACAAGTGCGAGCGAGCGACGGCGTCGCGAGACCACGACCGCGGACCACACGAAAACGGACTTTGAGAACGTCTAACGTGTGAGGCGAGTGCTCTCAACACCGCGCCCACTTCACGTTCTTACCAACGATGTAAACGCACTTACCTGGAGCTAATACCGAAAGCCGTCATAAAGGCATCCTTCATTCCTTTCAAAAAAATATAAGGATTCGATCTCTTCACGATGAGAAACATCAGTGGAAGAATAATGAGACCATGAATAAATAAACCGACAAGCACCGTCACAATAAACAGCGCCAGTCGCTTCATGGAGTCAGCGATGTCATCCATGTTTGCCACGCGCTGTGCGATCAGGCTGCACACTCCAATAGGAGCATACCTAAGTGGAAAAAATCATTTGGTAATTAAGACATAAAAAATGGCATGGTTTTTAAATAAGCTGATGCAAACACGAGAGGCATTTTGGTAAAATTTTAACGTTCATGAGCCCGGCTTTTAATAAAACAAAATGAATCTTTGGTTCATCCGCAGAGAAAACGTTTACACCTACAGTGCACTGACTGCATTGTAAAATTAAAACAAACAGTAATACAATACAGAGTCACTCGGTAGCTTTCCAAAAGAATGGTCGCACTGAATTGTTTGATCCACAGATGAAAAGTTTGAACCACACTCTATAGTAAAACAAATAGTACAACAGTACAGTACTGTTCAGTAGATTTCCACATAATGGTCACACTGCATGGTTTGATCCACAGATGAAAAAGTTAGAACCAAACAGTATTGTAAAACAAACGGTACAAAAGTTGCTGCCCAGCAGCTTTCATATAAATTCCCATACCGATTTTTTTAATCCCAAACTAATGGGAAGTCTACATTTGCTTCTGCTATATATAAAACGCGCGCTTAAAATTAAGAAAACGAAATTTCACCATACCACATAATAAGTGACACCAAGATCATCACGGCGTCGTTCAGCGTTGAAAAGAAAGCGGTGAGAGGCTTGGCTTTAAGACCCATCCTGCCCAGCACGATACCAAGCACAATAGAGAACACAGCCAAGCCGAGGATGTTCATTCCACCAGTGGGATTCGTGTAAACGCCCGCGGGAATCGTGTCAGATCCGGGATAAATCTCTTTTTTGATTGTTGTGATGTTGACCGTGCCATTCCAGACCTTGCTGACAAATGTCTCGTCCGATTTCAGGTTCGGATCGGAGCCGGTGACGTTGAAAAATTCGTACTTCCCAGGATCTGAGACGTATCTTGTCTTTTTCTGCATAAATGGAAGATATTAAACAACTTTTGTGATTTATGACATTAATGACAAAAGAGCCACTCTTCTCAGTCTTTTTGACCTACTACAACCAAACGAAAATGTTTGTAACGTTCACACTTTCTCACTTACAAGTCACAAGTGGGGATTTCCCTCTGCCAATCATATCATTCTATACCAAAGTACAGCACTGTTCAGTAGCTTTCCAAATAATGGTCAAACTGCATGGTTTGATCCACAGATGAAAACGTTAGCACCACACTGTGTAAACAAACAGTACCACAGTACAACACTGTTCAGTAGCTTTCCAAAGAATGGTCACACTGCATGGTTTGATCCACAGGTGAAAAAGGTAGAACCACACTGAACAGTAAAACAAGCAGTACAACAGTACAGTACTGTTCAGTAGCTTTGTAAAGAATAGTCACACTGCATGGTTTGATCCACAGATGAAAAACTTAGAACCACACTGTATAGGAAAACAAACAGTACCAAAGTACAGTACTGTTCAGTGCTATACCTTATGATGGCCGGAATGTCACATTGTAGGGGCATAGCTACCTGTACGGACGTGAGTACCTAATAAAGTCGATTTATGTCGATTTTTGACTTCAGTCAAGTCACCTAAAACAGATTTGGGACTAGGGGGTAGGGGGTGTGGAAGATTGGAAAATTGTGCGTACCTCTGGAAAAATATTGGCTACTCCCCTGCATTATGTAGTAATTAATAGAAGTAACAACTTTTTTCAGAACCAACCTGACGAAAAGTCGCCTCAACAAGGTTACTGGGAAAGCAGCTCCTGAAAACAATTTATGTTTCTCAAAACCATAACTAAACCAGAAGGGCACTCGATAGAGCGCATACCTCCGCCCCGCCACATATGTACACCTGATATTACACTCATCTGGATCTGAGATCCGGAGTTTAATCCGGATAAATCCCAAATTTTAATCGATTGATCCTGGGTATATTTGCGACCTTTCCACTAAATTTGGTGCAAATCCGTTGATTAGTTTTTGCGTAAAACGATTAACACAAACAAACAAACAGACAGGCGTGAAAACATAACCTCCTTGGCGGAGGTAAACATCACAAAATGGCCACACCCGGCTGAAAATTATCATGAGACGAGGGACGTCTGGGGCTGCTCGAAGGTTACCAAGATGGAGGCGATTGTGTGACACCAGCGGTGAACTTTGGTTAACAAAACTGAGAATGAAATCACCTACTGAGAGAAATCAAGCGCAATGTGTTTCCATTTAAATAGAGCAAAGCGACTTCAGATAAATACAATTAGATCTTGGAATAGAAACGAAAACAGCTGCCAATATTTCTCTCCCGCACACTTGTGGTGCCAAACGCAAATCGATGTTGAATACCTGTTATAAAGTTTCAGAAGGTCGGAAGGAGTAATGACCACGAGCAAGGCGTGCCTTTCCTAAACTGTTAGATAAATCTGTAATTTATAACCCTGAGTAACTGCAGAATACCCTGCCATTTTGACTTCGTTACTGAAAACGGTGGCTACGCGGTACGCGGACTGAAATTAATGTAAAGTGTCAAACTATGTCATAAGCTGGCTACGCGGTACGCGGAATGAAAGAAATTCAAAGTCTCAAAGTATGTTAGAAGCTGGCTACGCGGTACGCGGTACGCGGAATGAAAGAAATTCAAAGTCTCAAACTATGTTAGAAGCTGGCTACGCGGTACGCGGTGCGCGGAATGAAAGAAATTCAAAGTCTCAAACTATGTTAGAAGCTGGCTACGCGGT
Organism: Ricordea florida; assembly: GCA_949710005.1. Taxonomy (NCBI): domain Eukaryota; kingdom Metazoa; phylum Cnidaria; class Anthozoa; order Corallimorpharia; family Ricordeidae; genus Ricordea; species Ricordea florida. Next base: position 36,816,794 of record OX453274.1, read on the forward strand.
ACGCGGTAAGTGGAAAGAAATTTATTCAAAGTGTGAAGCTATCTTAGAAGCTGGCTACGCGGTACGCGGTACGCGGAGAGAAAGTTATTCAAAGTGTGTTGTAGCGTGTTGTTTTTGGCGACTCATGGCTAAAGAACGAAGTATATTACGCCATGTTTAGCGTGCTTGTATACAGGGAATTGAATATTAATGTAGTTTCTGCGTACCGCGTAGCCGGCTACGCAGAATATTGTTCGAGTGGCAGGGCATTCTGCAGTTAAGCCTATAACCCTATCGTTAAAAGATGTTTCGGTAAGATTTCGGCACAGGTCCCTACTTCATTATGCATTCTGTAACTTTACTATTTCGTTCTTCGAACACGAAATATTTGCACGTGCATTGCACCAGACAAGACAGCCTCAGCATGCACAATGAGTAGGGACCTGTGTGGAAATCATTCCGATGTTTCCTCTGCGAATCAAACGTGTTGACAATAACTGCGGAGCTGCCGACGCTTCAGTCAACATCGGTTACAAGCTTGTAATTTTTAAAACCTTTAAATTCAGTGGCGGGGTGTAAACAATAAAACGACGGTTTTCGTTTCGACAGCGTGTTTCTTACATGACACATGTGGTAGCCGAGAAAATGCTCAGCTAATGGCGGGAAATCCTAAGAATATGTAAAGCAGGGAAGAATTGAAATTGCAGACCTTCCAGTCTTCTTCCAGAATTAAGCTGTTTTCAGAACACTCATAGATTTAACTGGAAAATGGTTTCGCATACTTGACGCGAAACGGAACCTACAAGGGAGGTCATGCGGAAAACATGATTCATGTAACATCCCGCGAGTAAGTGAACAATATTATTATACGACCACTATGAGTTAACAACGCCAAACAACCTTACCTTATCAAATCCAGGAAAGAGTCCAGATTTCTGTAAGGAACTGGCTGAGTTACGGCAGGTTTTGGGGTGTCTGATTTTCCGGGTTGAATCGTAGAGACTAGAATCATTCCCAAAATGGCGGCGGACAGCGTTGTTGTGAGGTAGTACACCAGAGCACGCCGGCCGATCTTTCCTGTTGCTTTCGCGTCCAACGAGGCCACAGCAGTTATGAGACTAGCTACAATCAGTGGCAATATAATCACCTGTAACATATTCATCAGTAGCTCGCCCGGGAAACCGATCAACATGATCGTGGTAGCGCGCTTTTCAGGGTCCGTTATCTTGTTCACCGGTTCATTGACTAAAGCGCCGATGAGAAATCCGATGGCTGCACCGATGGCTAGCAATACAACCAAAAGATTTTGCTTGATACTTCGGCCGGTCTTCCTGCAGCATCTCATGCATCCACTGCTGCCGTGTCGAAATGAAACCGGCGCCATCTCGCCTCCGCTGCGGTTTGGGAGAATGATCAATGAATGAAAACAATGAATGAGTGGTGCTGCCACTTCATTTGCAAGTCAAATTACTTCAGAAAATAGAGAGAATTTTACAGCGACCTTGGCCGACAACTAACAATGTTTGTACCTGCTTTCTGAACGGGTGCTGAAAATGATTACAGCGGTAGACTGACTGTAAATCACAGTTAAAAATCTACAGACAAATTATCATTAGGAAAGCACCATTTTATTTAGCCTGTGCCAGACTCCCACCCATTTGTTCTCTCGCTCTCCCGCTTTTCGATCGTGCCCACGATCCGAGAGCCTGGCACAGGCTACATTTTATTTTGAAGTCTCATTAGAAAGCTTTCTTTGCTAGATGTCTGCGTGACAGAGTTCACAATAGTACCAGCGTGCTCGCGGTTTTCAAAAAAGGGATCTTCAGGATTCATTGCGAAAAAATAACCTCAATTTGTAAATTTAGAAGAGATTGTTGGCGTCAGTCGTGATTTGGTACAAAATGCGCAAAGTACGCCGTAAACAAATCAATGAAACCGGGTCACGCAACATTCCACCTCCACAACCTTACCCCATCCCCTTCAGAAAAAGTAGCCGCCCGTTGGGGGAGGGCATCGATGAGATATAAAATATTCAGATGCGTATTTAGATAGAAAAATGTCTTCAATGTAATTAAAATTAAACGTTTTGGCCAATATTATTCGTAAGAACGCGATTTTCGTATCCTTAAAACAATCCAAACAAGTTGAATAAAAAATGCTAACCAATGGGAACCGTTTGTTACCGTTTCGCTGAAGAAAAATGCGAAACCATTTCCACTCTTTCGAGATGAGTTCAGAGTTTCACTCAGTTTATCATCTGTATTACTTTTTCCCCACATGACGTAAAAGTAACACAAAAGAAACAAAATAAAGTACATGGCGAGGAAGCCCGAAAAAAAAAACCCGCTGGTCTATGTGGCTTCTCACCTCAATAGTTGTTGGTTTCCGGTGTAACATGCAAAGAAAAATAAATAACGTAGATACGCGCTTGTCGCTTTCAATTTTACGACGAAACTATATCGGTGAGATACCACAATGAACTGTGCAAAGGAACTGAATTGAAAGTGGACCAAAGAGTTTCTCAGAGGAATTGTTTCTGTCAAAAAATAAACAAGAACTGTTCAATTGTTTTCTTCAAATGTCACTGAGAGGAATGGTATCAATGCAAGGTTTTGTTTGGGATCCAGTCGTGGCGCTAAATAGGACCGGGCGAGGTTTGATAGGGGCATGTTAGGGTAATATACCCCCGGAATATACCTAAGGGCAATTTGGTTCTGAAGAGACGAAATGAATAAACCAAAGTGAAGGACCAAAGATTCAAAAATTGCTTCTTTCACTTGATGTCCATCAACGTAATCAGTACCGACAGCGCCATGCCAGCCCTCCAAAAATGGAACGCTATGCGGGTTGAAATTCAGACAGGGCTCGAGATTTCATGCATGTAACGGTGAGCAGAGACGGTGAGTGATAAACGAGAACTCCACCGGTCTCACTCACGTTTACAGCCCTCAGATTCGGGGAGGTGAAAAGAAAAAGTGGATTAAGAATACTGTGTAACGGAAATTTATTGGAATCGCAGTTATGTACATAACTATGTACAGAAATTATGTACACAATTATGAACAGAAATTTTTTGGCTTGGATAATGGAATAATGCCATTTAGTGGGGCGAAATAAAGGCTTTCTTGCATTGTCCGGAATAAGTAGAAAAATGAGATATTTCTTTTTTTTTTTTTATTGGGATAATGGAATGAGAAAAATTGCCGAGCAGTAATAATGGAAAAATGAACACTTGATTTCTCCCCTTCCCCCTCCCCCCCCCCCCCCGGCTGAGGCTTAGAAGCTGCCAAAACTCCGGACTGTATATATTTTGACGAAAGCCATAAGTAACCAAACGATATCTAATGACCTCGCGATATTAATCTTCAAATGAAACATTTTCGACTCTTAAAGCCAAATTTCTCCTTTTCAGGCACGATTCCAATGGAAACAGTTAAAAGCCCCATGTATCCAGTCATTTTAGCAACTTGCTATGTCAGTTGCAAATGGTTAGGCAGCCTCTAGCTCAAAGCCTTTTTATTACGTAATTCCCTGGCGGCCACACTGTTTGACTAAAGAACTTCAGTGCTTCGCACAGCTCACGCAAATTGAGCTGATAAATGAAGATTTTCCTGGCTACTGCTGATGAAATAAAATCGACTGGTTGGATAAAATAAAAGAAAAAGGGATATATTGTCAGAAACAGTTAAGGCAGTCGAGGCCATGCGAGGCAGTATATTCAACTGTTCCAGTCGAGCTCTGAAGTGTGCTTCTGCCGCGCCAAACTGATAACAAAACGACCCCAATAACCTAGAGAGCATTTAGTGCCTTCTCGCTTTCTAAGTGAAACATGGAATTTCATTTGTGCGAGAAAGACAAAAAGAACCCTTAAAACACAAGAAACTGAGGTCACAACTGATAAATAATGTATTTCTCTTTTCGTGCCCAGCAGTACAAACAATCAAACAATCACGGCGTCTCTCAAAGGAACTTTTAAGTTCATAAAAGTACATACCTTACACCGCAGCAGACGCACTAACAACAGTCTATTAGTTATAACTGAGACATTTATACACACACACCTGGCGAGCTTGACCGTGGAAGACATGTCTGCTTTCTCCCTTCTTTTGCAAGCCTAAAACAAGATTAACAAAACAGAGAATCGCAAGGAGGACAGAGAACGAGTCGGAGCGGGACGAGAATGTCCTCCCCCCCCCCCCCGGACCAACAAAAAAAAATGATATCCATAAAAATAAAAGTAATAATCTGTTTTTAAAAAAACATCTCTACAATTTCTTGACTCTCGTGAAAAAAAGTTATCGAAAAGCAAGCTTCAGGAGGATCGTGAGCTCCTTAACCAGGGGTAAGGCGCCTAAGGCCCACACGGTCGGACCTTATCCCGGTTTCAGTAGCATGAAGCACCTGAGAGAGTCATACTCCCCCCTGGATAGGATTCTAGTTCAACGCACTGCCACACAGAGCATTATATCGCCGGTACCCATTTATACACCAGGGTGGAGAGTCTGAGGAATCAACACAGTGCCATCGCTCGAACTACGGACCTTCTACTCTGAAGTCCGACACGCTTACAACTGCAACTACAATGTCTCTAGGGGAGACCCAGGGGAGGAGTCTTATAACGTCTACCACAGAACGAAAGATGGGTGAGGGTCATCAAATTTAGTTGATTATAGGATTACTAGCCTCCTGCGAACCCTTTAATTGTTTGAACTTTGTCACGCTAAGTCGCCTGTAAAGTGCCGAATAGAGTACCGTGCCGAAAAGAGTACAATGCATAAATTATGACAAATTATGAAATTCCGGAATCGATGCGATGACAACTTAATGACATGATGACAGTTGAAACTACCAAAACTTAACAGACCATAGATGACTGCAACAATTGATTGACTCAACCAGGAGCCTGAATAAACTCTATAAAGGACGATTTTTTTTCGTTATTCTTTGATTCGTTTTAGTAAAATAAATTTCATGACTGGTTTTGACGAATATCCAGAAATACCGCGCTGAAATTCTTTGAAAGAACATTTGATAATACGTTCAGCCGCGGCGTCCGTAGGATGAAATTTAACACGGTATCCAACCAGAGTAAATTTTATTGTCTGTCACACATTCTCTGTTACGCCGCCGTGCTTTGTGCGAAAAAAAAATAGACTATATCAGAGTAAGTAAAATTTTCATGCAAATTAATTTCAACTTCTTTATAATGACATCGGCAAATGCGAAATGCAGGTACACAGCACCGGGAATATATATTTTTTTTCTATTTCAGTCAAACTTTAAACGCAATCCGAACTTTTACAACTTTATTTTAGAGACTCATGCGCGTGCCGAGTAGATTACGGTCATTACAAGAGGAGAGGAAAAATGTACAATGTATGTCACTTATAATTTACTAGTACGCCGAAGAGTCTGAAAAGTACGTAATTAAGAACGCACTAATATTTTTATAGTCTCATCTATATAAAAAAAATAAAGGTTGTTTCTTGAAATTCTATCAATGCCAAATAAAAAAAAACTATATATTAATTTAATGAGAACAAGCCTACCTAATCTTTCACACTCTGATTAACGATAGAATAAAATTAACGTGCATTAACGTTTCTGTTACCTGCCGAATTCCCTGCACAATAGATCACAAGCGTAAACAACGCAGTAAATCACCTTTCTATCCATCTAAGAAAAACTATACGCTGTTTGCCCCAAACTAAAAATGTAACTTAACTCGATCTGACGTTCCCTACCATAATCTAAGGGAAACTGTGCGCTGTGTATCCATAACCTGTTGCGTGCCGAATAGAGTACAAGATTGAAAATGCTGTTATTTAACTTTTCCTAACCTGATCTGAGGAAAACTGTACGTTGTTTACCCCTAACCACTTGTGTGCCGAATAGAGTACGAGATGGAAAATGCTGTAATTTAACTTTTCCCACCCTGATTTAAGGAGAAGTGAACGCTGTTTACCCCTAACCACTTGCGTGCCGAATAGAGTGCGAGAGAGAAAATGCTGTAATTTAACTTTTTCTACCCTGATCTATGGAAAACTGTATGTTGTTTACCCCTCACCACTTGCGTGCCGAAGAGAGTACAAGATTAAAAATTCTATTATTTAACTCTTTCTACCCTGATGTAAAGAAAACTGTATGTTGTTTACCCCTAACCACTTGCGTGCCGAATATAGTACAAGATTGAAAATGCTGTAATTAAACTTTTTCTACTCTGATCTAAGAAAAAGTGAACGCTGTTTACCCATAACCACTTGCGTGCCGAATAGAGTATGAGATTAAAGATGCTGTAATGTAACTTTTCCTACCCTGATCTAAGGAGAAGTGAACGCTGTTTACCCCTAACCACTTGCGTGCCGAATAGAGTACGAGATTAAAAATGCTGTAATTTAATGTTTTCTACCCTGATGTAAGGCAAAGTGAACGCTGTTTACCCCTAACCACTTGCGTGCCGAATAGAGTACGAGATTGAAAATGCTGTAATTTAACTATTTTTAACCTGATGTGAGGAAAAGTGAACGCTGTTTACCCCTAACCACTTGCGTGCCGAATAGAGTACGAGACGCAATATTCGGTACGCAAGTGGTTAGGGGTAAACAGCGTTGACTTCTCCTTAGATCAGGGTAGGAAAAGTTACATTACAGCATCTTTAATCTCATACTTTATTAGGCACGCAAGTGGTTAAGGGTAAACAGCACACACAGTTTTCCTTAGATGGTAGAAAAAGTTAAATAACAGCATTTTCAGTCTCGTACTCTATTCGGCACGCAAGTGGTTAGGGGTAAACAACATACAGTTTTCCATAGATCAGGGTAGGAAAAGTTAAATTACAGCATCTTCAATCTCGTACTCTATTCGGCACGCAAGTGGTTAGGGGTAAACAGCGTTCACTTTTCCTTACATCAGGGTAGGAAAAGTTACATTACAGCATCTTTAATCGCATACTTTATTCGGAACGCAAGTGGTTAACGGTAAACAGCACACACAATTTTCCTTAGAAGGTAGAAAAAGTTAAATAACAGCATTTTCAGTCTCGTACTCTATTCGGCACGCAAGTGGTTAGGGGCAAACAGTGTTCTCTTCTCGTTAAATCAGGGTAGGAAAAGTTACATTACAGCATCTTTAATCTCATACTTTATTCGGAACGCAAGTGGTTAAGTGTAAACAGCTTGCACAGTTTTCCTTAGAAGGTAGAAAAAGTTAAACAACAGCATTTTCAGTCTCGTACTCTATTCGGATTGCAAGTGGTTAGGGGTAAACAGCGTTCACTTTTCCTTACATTAGGGTAGGAAAAGTTACATTACAGCATCTTTAATCTCATACTTTATTCGGCACGCAAGTGGTTAAGGGTAAACCGCACACACAGTTTTCCTTAGAAGGTAGAAAAAGTTAAATAACAGCATTTTCAGTCTCGTACTCTATTTGGCACGCAAGTGGTTATGGGTAAACAGGGTTCACTTTTCCTTACATCAGTGTAGGAAAAGTTAAATTACAACATTTTCAATCTCGTACTCTATTCGGCACGCAAGTAGTTAGGGGTAAACAGCGTTCTCTTCTCCTTAAATCAGGGTAGAAAACATTAAATTACAGCATCTTTAATCTCATACTCTATTCGGCACGCAAGTGGTTATGGGTAAACAGCGTTCACTTTTTCTTAGATCAGAGTAGAAAAAGTTTAATTACAGCATTTTTAATCTCGTACTCTATTCGGCACGCAAGTGGTTAGGGGTAAACAACATACAGTTTTCTTTACATCAGGGTAGAATGAGTTAAATAATAGAATTTTTAATCTTGTACTCTCTTCGGCACGCAAGTGGTGAGGGGTAAACTACATACAGTTTTCCATAGATCAGGGTAGGAAAAGTTAAATTACAGCATTTTCTCTCTCGCACTCTATTCGGCACGCAAGTGGTTAGGGGTAAACAGCGTTCACTTCTCCTTAAATCAGGGTGGGAAAAGTTAAATTACAGCATTTTCCATCTCGTACTCTATTCGGCACACAAGTGGTTAGGGGTAAACAACGTACAGTTTTCCTCAGATCAGGTTAGGAAAAGTTAAATAACAGCATTTTCAATCTTGTACTCTATTCGGCACGCAAACAGGTTATGGATACACAGCGCACAGTTTCCCTTAGATTATGGTAGGGAACGTCAGATCGAGTTAAGTTACATTTTTAGTTTGGGGCAAACAGCGTATAGTTTTTCTTAGATGGATAGAAAGGTGATTTACTGCGTTGTTTACGCTTGTGATCTATTGTGCAGGGAATTCGGCAGGTAACAGAAACGTTAATGCACGTTAATTTTATTCTATCGTTAATCAGAGTGTGAAAGATTAGGTAGGCTTGTTCTCATTAAATTAATATATAGTTTTTTTTATTCGGCATTGATAGAATTTCAAGAAACAACCTTTATTTTTTTATATAGATGAGACTATAAAAATATTAGTGCGTTCTTAATTACGTACTTTTCAGACTCTTCGGCGTACTAGTAAATTATAAGTGACATACATTGTACATTTTTCCTCTCCTCTTGTAATGACCGTAATCTACTCGGCACGCGCATGAGTCTCTAAAATAAAGTTGTAAAAGTTCGGATTGCGTTTAAAGTTTGACTGAAATAGAAAAAAATATATATTCCCGGTGCTGTGTACCTGCATTTCGCATTTGCCGATGTCATTATAAAGAAGTTGAAACTAATTTGCATGAAAATTTTACTTACTCTGATATAGTCTATTCTTTTTTCGCACAAAGCACGGCGGCGTAACAGAGAATGTGTGACAGACAATAAAATTTACTCTGGTTGGATACCGTGTTAAATTTCATCCTACGGACGCCGCGGCTGAACGTATTATCAAATGTTCTTTCAAAGAATTTCAGCGCGGTATTTCTGGATATTCGTCAAAACCAGTCATGAAATTTATTTTACTAAAACGAATCAAAGAATAACGAAAAAAAATCGTCCTTTATAGAGTTTATTCAGGCTCCTGGTTGAGTCAATCAATTGTTGCAGTCATCTATGGTCTGTTAAGTTTTGGTAGTTTCAACTGTCATCATGTTATTAAGTTGTCATCGCATCGATTCCGGAATTTCATAATTTGTCATAATTTATGCATTGTACTCTTTTCGGCACGGTACTCTATTCGGCACTTTACATCGCCCCAAAATGGGCTCCTGGCCCCAAACAACGTTTGTGTAGGAGGGTAGGGTACCACCGCCTCACAATAACATATTTCATGATAGCAGAAGGCAAATGATGGGTTCCTGATAAAAGTTAACAAAAACGCAACACACTCGTCCTAGATCAGGTAAGGTTGTAAGACTTGAAACCATGGAGCGGGCTGGGAAACCCTAAAAAGAGAGAATGTACTATTACCACCTTATAGTCCATGTTCACCCACCCCACTCCAACTTTCACGCGCCCGCTATTATGACACGAACCCACAGCAGCACCAGCACATCCATAACGGCAACAATTGCTTTACCTATGAGCTGAGGCAAAACCACTTGAATTTGTCCACGGCAAAATGCCTCTAGCGCAGCAATCCCGAGCTCAAAAATTCCGTCATTGCTGCGCAGGTTTTGCAGCCGCCTGCGAAAAGATTTATTGCTGGTTTCGATCGTAGTTGGTGTAATATTGGATTTGCGATCGGAGCGGCCGTAAACAAACCTGTCAACCAGATCGAAGATTTACAAAAGAAAGCGACGGTGGTAATGCTGATTGGCTTTCCTGGTGAAATTTTTATGAACATGCTTAAGATTTTAAGATGCTGATCCTTCCGTTAATTGTTGCGAGTTTGATCTGCGCTCTCGCGAGTTTGGACGCCACTGTTGCGGGAAAGATCGGTCGCTGAACGATGTTGTACTTTGTGTTCACAACTGTTATACATAGATGTGGTTTTGGGTCTCGTCTTAGCGGCAGCAATTCGCCCTGGAAAAGGCGGGAAACAAGATACTGACTCAAAACAAACTGCTCGGCGACGAAATCTGGACTCGTTCCTGGATGTGATAAGGTAAGAAACTCAAAGCACCATATTGTTCTTTTTCTCGCTGTGACAGCCAAAGCTCAACAAGAATTTAGCTTTTGCTGAGTCTACATCCGATGGATCTTGGCGTAGTCTCGCAGGAAAACTTTACAATTACAGACTCATGCTCGAAAATCAACTATTCTATTCGTCAGTTGACAGAAAACTATTGTTAGTGAAAACTTCCTCTACCCAACGCCACCCTAAATGTGTATAATTGATTATACAAATCTCATACAGTGCGACCTCTGTTAATTAAGTGGCTTTGAAAAGTGGCCGCTTAATAGGGGTATTTTGGTTTGGTCTTGTTTGAAATTTAAACTCCAAAGATCTTAATTTCCACAACCAATTCCCAAAACAAATTCCCTGTCACACAATTTGGTTCCCATCTTCACTTTTTCACAAGTTAGTTCGAGGTGGACAGTATGAGGTGAGATGAGGAAAACGAATTTAAACGACGTTTCTAAGTTGAACGAAGTTAAAAGTGAAGAGAGAGTATTTTTCTTTTGTTAATTCATCAAGTGACCCGTGTAATTCACTCTTTTACTTTTACAGTCGTCTCTGCTATAACCAACCAAAAACATTATTCAAAATTGAAATTGCTTTTTAAATTGATATCCTAACCGCTGTCTTACAGATTCGTCTTTGATTTGCATACAACTGGCTCCCCTGTTCATTAGGAAAAACTGTCTTGACAGAATAGTCTGACGTTTCGTTTGTGTAGTGTTTATTCCTCTTAGTCGGTTTGTTTACAAAGTAGTGTCACAGCATATGTACATTTGAGGAAAAACACTGAACACTCTAGAAACCAAATGCCTCCCTTAGCTTGTCACGCATTACTCAAGCAATAACAGGAAAAATAAACATTCTGAAAATAAGTGCGCATTTAAAGAATAACAACTGTGTCTTTTTCTATACATTTTCTCTATCAGTATCTATCCATAAAAATTAAATTTATTTGGCAAAGCTACGTCTTTTTATCCTGTAGATAATCACGGTATTAACCATTTGAGTGAAGACAATTTCTAAGCATTACATTGTTAGTAGAAATTTTGTCCATTCCACGAAACGAATTATTTTAAACTATCTGTTTCACTCTTTAGGAGCTGTTTTCCCGATAATTTGGTCGAAGCTTCTTTTAGGCAGGTAAGACAAGCAAGGAAAAGTCCTCTTGGTGTTTTCTAAACGCTCTAGTCCTGAAGACACAGGTTATCTTTTTACACGGAGTTAAACATGTTTTAACACTCATTGTTTATTTCATTCTTTTTTTTCTTTTTTTTTCTTCTATACTGTGCAGTGGCTAGGCTTGTTCTCTCGTTTAGCAGGTTTCGCTAGTGACTGAATTGTACGTACTGCCATAACCTCGGGTAGCTAACTTGCACCACCGTACAAACGTCAACATCCCAACTGACATAATTAAAAAAGTAACAAACGAATCGAAACTGGCAAGAACTGAGCATTATCCATGTTTTCCAGAGCCTTTCTCATAGCCAATCAGATATAATAGGCCGGGATAATAGGCCTTACTGACCTGCAAGCAATGAACCAATAACAAAGTTGAATATGGATATGATGAATACCGCCTCTTGTCGACACGTAACTCGCGATGTCTTCTTCTCAGATGATTTTTAACTAACATCATATTATTGTGACAATGGTATCTATGTAGACCTAAATGAGGGGTAAAAAAGTGTTTTACATTTCTTGCTAACACAAAACATGTATTCCGGCTATCCTTGTTTTTTACACAGGAAAAAACCAAGTACAAGTCAGTTCCGCCGACCGGTTAGCTCAGTTGGTAGAGCACCGGACTACCGTGCGGGAGGTTGCGGGTTCAAACCCCGGCCGGACCAACACTCAAGGTCTTAAAAATAACTGAGGAGAAAGTGCTGCCTTTGTAATGACATCTGTAAATGGTTAGACTTTCTAGTCTTCTCGGATAAGGACGATAAACCGTAGGACCCGTCTCACAACACTTGTTCCTAATGATCTGTGGGACGTTAAAGAACCCACACACTGTTCGAAAAGAGTAGGGGACGTAGTTCCCGGTGTGGTGGTCTATCTCTACGTCTGGTTTCATCTGACAATTCATTCATGGGTTTGGTGGGTGTGTGAGATCATGTATGGACTGATAGCGGCAGCCAGAGGCGCCTTTACATGCTGACGTCCGATCTCAGCCAATAGAAGTGTAAAGCGCCTTTGAACATATTCATATGAAAAAGTGCGCTATATAAATTCATTATCATTATCATTATCATTCCGGCCAAACTTGTAACCATTAATAAAACAGTGTCCTCTACTGATACGGAACCAAAGGACACGAGATTTGTTTACAGTAATGGAACACATAACTACACAACTGTCAATCAAACCATTTCCCACGCTTACGACATGACTTTATAAATCTACCGCTGACTTATTTTACGGTGACTCGAAAGAACCCCTTTACGTTTCTAAGAGGTACTCAGGAGGCTTTAGTAACCGCGTTTGGGTGTGCATCCAGGTATGTTTTATTTTAGTATACACTAGCTCAAACTCAGCAGCCTTGACATTATGAGTGATCTGATTGGCTCATCATTCCGGGATATTTACGATTAGTATGTAAGAACGCAGCAACCTTGGCATTTTGAGCAATCTGATTGGCTCACCATCCCATGATATTTAACGCTATCCTCCTCTAAGGTGAGCGTCTCGGAAACCTTGTACAAGTGAGTTTTAGTTGAAGAAAAACAAATGGCTGGAGCCAATTCTCGCTTTGTAGCTGTTTCCGAGATATGTTACTGAGGTTGAATCATTGGTATATTTAACAATTATTCGCCGAAGGCGAAGTGATTATCGATGAATATTCACCGAGACGAAGTCGAGGTGAATATTCATCGATAATCACTAAGCCTGAGGCGAATAATTGTTTTAGTATAAATACATAGGTGATTATTTCAAGAAAAGAAAAAAAAAGCATTGTACAACACGAAAAAATTATATTTCATCAAAAGCGTGCGAACGACTGGCAGCCATTTTGTTCGTCGAGGTGATTATCGGCTGATAATCCGAGATAGCGAACCAATCAGAGCGCGCGGTTTTGTATAATCACCTGAGTATTTATACTAAACTTAAATAATTGTTCTCTTAAATCAGTAAATAGTGGCCTTTATTTACATTATATTCTGCCACTATTCACCTTGGTTTTAGAGAATAATTGTTTTAAATTAATCACCTCGTAAGAGGTTTTCATTACGAACTAACTTCCTCTTCTCTGTTAGTTCAGCTACTTTACCAACAACCATGAAATGTGTAGAGCAAAACAATGGATTAGACCGCCGCGTAAGTCGCTTCGTTCTTCCACTTGGTGCCACTATCAACATGGATGGTACAGCACTGTACGAGGGGGTGAGCACACTCTGGATTGCACAGATGAATGGCTCTAGTCTTAGTGCGGGTCAGCTGATTACCACTGTGTAAGTTTGTATCGGGCACTGGACAAATCTGATAGCTTGTTGTTTCATGATGGCGCGTGCACTAGTCACCTATTTTTCTCCTCATATTCCCTTATGTGAGTTGAGATAAGGTTGTCTTTTTCGAATAAAAGAAGAAAAATCTGATTTACGCAGATAACAATGACAGAAAGAAACATTAAGGGATTTGATTATAGTACAGTCTGTTACAAGCAAAATGTGAGTTTCTCATTCATGCTCATTAAATTTCATTTCTTTATATTTCTGCTCTCTTAAAAGATTGACAGCTACTGCAGCATCTGTTGGAGCGGCTGGTATTCCATCAGCCAGTTTGGTCACCATGATTGTGGTTCTTCAAGCGGTAAACTTGCCGCTTGACGATATTGGACTTATCTTAGCCGTGGACTGGTTTCTGTGAGTCCTTACATGACGTGATTAGCTATCCGTTAGTTTGAAACCGGTTGAGATAGCCAACAATAAGAACCACATCGGATTTTGTACATGTAGTCAAGTTAAACTGCACGCGAGCCAAAGGGGGTTCACACGGCCGATGAGTATCCCGATTTCTGTGGTATTAAATACTTAAGATTATCGTACCTGTAACTACGTTTCACTGAATACTGTAACTCATTGTTATAACACCTTGGTCGCGATAGACAGTGTGGAATAATAAAGTTTATTAAATAGATTTAGGCAAACCTAAAAGCGGAGCTCCTCACACAGTCCCTCCAAAAATGCTTGAAAACTTGTAGAAAGAACTCAGCTTTATGCTTATGTCCCTCCAAAAACGCTTGAAAACTTGTAGGAAGAAAATGTTTCCTCCAAAACCGCTATGAATAATCCGTTTCTTCAGCAAAACATTGTAGACTGCTGTAGACTGCTGGCTGTAGGTTGTGTAGCCGCGGAAAGCCGCGAAAAGCGCGCGAAAAACAAAGCCTCGTTTCGGTTTAAGACCTTTTAAATATCCCGGATGACTATGGCCGCCATGTTGAGGCAACATCGTCGTCGTCGCTAGGCGCACGCGCCCGCGAGCCATGCCGCTAGCCACGATGACCATGAAAACTCAAACGCATGGTTTTCTCAATTTCTATCCTCGCACGGTAGTTATGGGGCTCCGCTCTGCGGCTCTTCGAGCCGCTGTGGAGCTCCGCTATTATTTCAGGAAACGACACAGGAGCAATATCTAAACTTGAACTACGGACTCCCTGATCGGAAATCCGACTCTTCAAAAATTAAACTATTCTAATCCATGATTCATGTGATCTATTGATCTATTTTCAATTTTAACAGCGACAGATTCCGGACTGCCGTTAACATCCTTGGAGATGCGAATGGAGCAGGAATAGTACAACATTTATCAAGCGATGATCTTTTGGTGGCGGACATAATGTCTGCCGAAGAAGCAGCACCATTCAATGCCGCAGAGACCACTGGTCAGGAAGACTCCGGCAGCATCATGATAATGTCAAATGTGTAGCCGACAAAATAAAGTATTGTGAGGATAGTTTCTAAAGAAATTGGTGCTGCATCGGTGGGGAACTGAAACACAAGAAGTTGGAATAATCAAACGAATTGATAAAGTAAGTTATACCACCGTAAGGTAAAAGAGAGGTGCTGACGTTTCGAGCGTTAGCCCCTCGTCGGAGCGAAGGAGAGGATTGTAGGTTACGTACAATTTATATAGAGAAGTTTGGAGCTATGCTATTGGTGGAACCATAGCAATGTGTGAATGGAAGTGAATAAATTAGATGAATGATTAAATGAATTGAAGAAAGAACCGTGGCTACCCTGACTCAGTTGCGAAGACAGCTCAACAACGTGCTCAAACAACTGGCCAAAATTCAGCACCACAAACGTCACAAAAGGAAGCGAACCAGAGAATACCGTTCACACTCACTTTTCACCCACTCAACCTACCTGTCAAGAACATCATTCTGAAGAACTTCAAGTTACTTCAGAATGACCACGAAACAGGTAGAATCTACTCACTACCAACCACTCATCTCATTTAAACGTAACAAAAACGTAAGCGACTTTTTAGTTAGAAGTACACTGAAATCAGACGAATCACCTGGCACCTTCAACTGCACACGCAAAAGATGCAAAACTTGGCCTTTCATCCACAACACAGACAAAGTAACAGGACCTAAGCGATCGATTAAAATCACCGTCCATTTCACATCAACTTCCGCCAATGTTATCTAGTGCATAAAGTGCACCTAATGCAAGAAGATATACATCTGCGAGACCGGAACAAGATTAGGCGACCGTTTCCGCGAAAATCTGCGTGACGTCGAACGAAACGACAGAGATGCATCTGAACCTGTAGCGCGACGATTTAACCTGCCTAACCACCCCGCTAACCACTCCACTCCGGCAAAACATGGCGCTATGTGGCCTTTCCGTGCATCAGGGCAACACGGAAAGCCGCAAAATCCTAGAACAGAAGTTTATCTTCCAACTTGGTTCTCTTAATCTCCACGGTATCAACGAACGTTTCCCATTCATTTAATCATTCATCTAATTTATTCACTTCCATTCACACACTGCTATGGTTCCACCAATAGCATAGCTCCAAACTTCTCTAGATAAATTGTAAGTAACCCACATTCCTCTCCTTCGCTCCGACGAAGGGCTAAAGCTCGAAACGTCAGCACGTCCCTTTTACCTTACGGTGGTATAACTTACTTCATCAATTCGTTTGATTATCCCAATTTCTTGTGCGACAAAATAAAGGTTGAGTTCTCAGATTCCTTCAGTCCTGAGGAGTAAAACGAAGCCGCCCTCAGCGAAGGATGCCTCAGTAATCCCGGAGATTCCATGACGAAGTTTAATATCATAACAGCTCAGTAGAAACATGATGAAGGTCAAGTCGACGAAAATCGATCTTAGTGTTGCTAGTGTTTTGAATATGAAATGCTTAGCTTACGTTTTTTTCTTTACGTAAACTGAAAGTGGTTGCTTGTTTTGTTTGTTACTAGAGTCGAAGTACATTAAATTTGTTCTTAGTACCTTGCCATTGAAAAGTGATCAAAATCCTGTTTTGAAAGCAATAATGTTACACGTATTGATATTTCTTTGTGTTACCAATCGAACAAAGAAGTCTTGAATCCGAAAACAACACAGATAAGAAAAAAGGCGAATCTTTACTGACCTAAGTGATATTATTTTGCTCTCGCCGTTTGGTAGTATTTTGTAGCACTATCAAAGTCTGGCATGTTTGTATTAATAATTATTAATTATTAGGGGTATTTTTTGACACAACGCACTGTAACCCTTACCGTCAGAAACACTGCAGTCTCTTTCCCAGAACCACCCGTATTCATTTAAATTTGTCTTGACCAAGAGAAACAAATGTTCTGGCGTAATGACAAACCCATGAACCAAACTGAACAGTGACCCATCACAGAGGTACATAACTGGTTGAGACTCCTTGTCGATACTTCTACGGGACGAGGCATAGTTGAACCCTCGGGTCGGAACTCCTAATATAAGCTCACCTGGGAACTTCACACGTTGGTGTGAAACAGGTGAGGAAGGAAATTTTTGCTAGTTCCTGGGTTAGGGCTACTTGATTATCAAACCAAAAAATATTCAACTTGTACTAAAAGTGTTTATTCCTATTAATTAGTTGCTATCAAATAGTAAGTGATAAATGCTATCAAAAGATATATATATATATACAATATGTAGGGAAAATGACAAAGACCTTAAAAAGTGCTCAATAGATTATAGCATTAACCGTTCGATCGGCGTTTGTGTTAGTCGTGCAAAAACCACAATACAGTCACCGTTTAGTAGCTTTCCAAGGTATCGTTACGCAGCATTGTTGTATCCACAAGTGAAATCAGATTGAGAACCACACTAGTAGTAAGAGACTATACACTTCAATACGTTTTTCGTGAACATTGGCTAAACCTTCACCATGTATGACAAGACTAACGACACAGTACAGTATTGTTTAGAATAAAATGCACAATAAAACACACAGTACCACAATACCATACTGTTCAGAAGCTTGCAAAGATTGGCCTTATTGCATGTTTCATCCACAGATGAAAAAGGTAGAATCTCACCGTATAGTAGTAAACCAAACAAAACCACAGTACAGAACTATTCAGTAGCTTTACAAAGGATGATCACACTGCATGGTTTATCCCCAGATGAAAAAGCTACAAACACACCGCTAAAATAATAGTGTAATAGTACAACCCCGTTCAGAAGCTTGTCAATATGTAGTTTCAGCCCAAATTTTTGAAATAGAACTATATGCTACGAAGTGAAAAATGATGGAAAAGCAGACTTGACTTCCTCTTATCAAGGAAAGTCGAGGGACAAGTTTTCTTTTCAGCTAGTTTCAAAATACCTTTATCAAAGCTTTTCAATGCTACCGACAATTGTGAGATAGTGACTGTTATCAACGATGTTTTTTTTTCAGACGCTAGTCATTCTCATGGCGTCATCATCATCTTCCAGTCCCTTCTCATCGCAATCCTCATCTAAGGGGCCGCCATTCCTTTTCAACAAGGCAGTACAGTTTGAATCCAGTTCTTCTGAGAATGCCATGTCGCCACGTGACAGATGGGATACAATCCCTGTACCAAGGGCGTCACCCATAACGTTGACACAGGTGCGGAACCGATCCCTGGAATAGAAATAAGGAAAAGACTGCAACAAATTTCAGGTAACGGGTGAAAGTTGCATTTATTTCAAGTGAGCTTTCTTAAAACTGTTTTTATGCTTCGTTAATGCTATGGGTTTTTCAGTGCGACTACTCCAACTTAGGCCACCAAGGCTAATTTTCATGTAAATTATCCAATCAAGACGGAGTATCTAAACAATAAAATCTCTACAAATGTTTTACATTTCGCTTAATTAAAATGCATTTAAGTTGCTCTATAACTGTACAAAATATGTCAATATCAAAAAAGAATTCTCTTAGTCGGTAAAAACTCGTCACAAATCTGTTGTTCAGCGTCAAGGACAGACATTCAAAATTTGTATGAAAATTTATTTGGGTGACCTGGGTTCGAGTAGTCGTATTGTAAGGAAACAAGCGAAAATGCGGGAATTAATACTCAAAACATAACGTTTTCCCAAAGCTCTATTCGTTCATTGTTCTTACTAGTCAGTATTGACAAGAGAAAATGATGTAAGAGAACGCATCTTCCATACTGGGTTCCCTTACTATGATAAGGGGACAGAGTCTATTTTTAGATCCGGAAACTAATTTAACTGGCTGATGTCCTTCTCATCACGTGGTTGTAATTTCAATGCGTCATGGGGAAACCGCCCAGCCATGGAACGAGATATAAATAGATTCCGCGCTAAAAATAGATTCTGTCCCCTTATCATATCAGACGGGGTTATGTTCTCTTTCCTCATTTTCTCTTTGTATTGATTGACAATTTGATCTCATGATCACTATGGCGCGTAAAACTCGACCCATGAGGGGGGAGGGGTGGAGCCGGTTGTAGCGGCTTGGTGGTGGGGAAGTGGCTGAATTCATCCACTGTCCAAAGCTCCTTGAAAAATGCTTGTCGAACCAGGCGAAATCGTCAATAATCAAACCATTCAAACTTTGGGTACGGATATGAATCGAAGGTATTAAGTTTTCCCAGGAGCCCAGTCATGGGCTCCTGGTTTTCCACTATTCGAGAAGGGAACAAACGAATACATGCTGTAACCGTCAACCGCTACACTCCTAATCATAAACAAAAATATATTTCCTACTAAAAATTCCCAACTCGAAACAACTTAAACACAACCTGACTCTGATTATGACTTCCGCTCAGGTTGTCGAAATTTCAGTCAACTTCAACAATAGTGCTCAATACTACCCACCCCTCCAGGTTGTTCATCAGGCGTCGGAGATCGGAGAATTCTCCGGCTACTACGAAGAATTCTCCGGTTAAATTTAGATGACCTGAGCTGGTTTTAAATTCAGACGTGGAGCGCTTTCAGAATATTCTCCTGTTACTTTACACAATTCCCCTGCTGCTACAATTCTTATTTAAAACCCTGCATCTGGACGATGGAACTCGACAATTGACAAATCGAATGTGGTTCAGCGTTGTCTGTACTCTTATCGACAGCGATCATCGTTATCACAGTGATCAAAATTTGTTGTGGACTCACGAGGTGCAGCCACTTTTACCACAATATCAGCGTCAAAGAAAATGTTTTTCACAGAGCGTGACCAAGATCGTGACACACTGACGCGAGCAGCGTTGCCTGGACTCTTATCGACAACGGCAAATTAGCCAATCAGGTTGCGAGATTAGAAGCAAATGTGGTAAAAATAATTATTGAAACAAGTTTCTATACTGCTGTCTTGAGCTGACCTCTAACTTGAATTGTTATAAGCACAGTCGGAAACTTACAGGAACCAGTCGATTGCAAGAATGAGGCCAATATCCTCTGTTGGTAGATTGACAGCCTGTAGAACAATGATCATGGTAACCAGGCCTGCTGATGGTATCCCAGCTGCTCCTATTGCAGCAGCGGTCGCTGTCAACCTGCCAGAATAATTCGACAGAACGTTTCAGCAATGATAACCAGCTTACTAACCAGAAAATTTTAAATAAAACAATACTTCACGACATTAATCCTATGTCAGTAATGTTTAGTGTTGCAAATGAATATATGAAAGACCATATATTTGAACTGCGGATTAATATGAAATGACATTAATTGATCATCACAGTTATGCACATTTAGGGTCAAACAAGACATTTCCTCATAAAAAGTAGTTCGCCTGAAGAAGACTAGCAGTAAGCAGTCAAAACGTGACGACCACCACCCAAGTGACTCCGTCGAGAGACCATACAACTAATCTATGTTATCATTGAAGTTACCTCGATGAATAACAATTTTTTCTATAAAAAAAAATAGTTTATGAACGAGTTGATGCAGGGAGTTTTGCCACGGTAAGATTTAAGGGGAGCCGACCTGAGACACCTGTTGAGTAGTTGTTGAGTCTGAGCCCTTTTTCTTCACAAAGGGCTAACAATCGAACCGTCAGCCTCCCCTTAAATCTGACGATGGTAATATTAACAAATCGAATGTAGTTTAGCGTTGTCTGTACTCTTATCGACAACGAGAATGCGTCATCACAGTGGTCAAAATGTTGTGGACTCACGAAGCGCAGTATCATTCTTTGTGTTGTTGCGCTTCGTGATTCTACAACAAATTTTGTCATGACGCATATCGATATCATTGTCGATAAGAGTACAGACTAAGCTAAACCACATTCGATTTGTTTTTGCCGCAATATCAACGTCAAAGAAAATTTTTTTTCAGTGTGTGACCAAGATCGTGAAACAAAGAAAGGGCAAGCGTTGTCTATAAATTTCTCGCAATCTGATTGGTTTATTCGCCAAAATGAGCATTTCTGATTGACTATTACATTGCGTGAGACTTTGACGCGAGCAGCGTTGTCTGCACTCATATAGACAACAGTAAATTAGCCAATCAGATTGCGAGATTAGTAGCAACTGTTCTAAAACTGACTTTATCAGCTCGTTTGGTAAACTATTCTTTGTGTTTCTCAATTTCACATCGACACAACTTCAGTTTCTTTAAAAATTGGCTCCTTTCTGCATGTCCAGCCAAAATACACGACATATGAAGACAAAAGAAGAAAAATACAAGAAGAGGAAGCTATGAATGCCAGTATCAAACAATAGAAAGCCGAAAGAAAAACAACAGATATGGTTTAATTTGCGAATTTCTTTGGCAACAAGTCAGAAGTCACTAGGCGCGCAGTTATAAACCAAGTTATAATTAGTATATACCCCACAAGTAGATAGTGCATTTCGCGCGTTCTGATTGGTTTACTCAGTAGTGATTAGCAAGGTACTATTCACCTCAGAGCAGCCTAAGAGAAACAAAACGGTCTCCCGTTTCGGTTTCCGAAGAAGAAATTATTTGAATAAACACTAGTTATTTAGCTTGCGTGGTGTATACCAAAACAATTGTTCACCTTAGTGTCGGTGAAAGTGGTGGATATCCACCACTATTCACTTCCACTTCGGTGAATAATTGTTAACTATTCACTTACACAGTCGTAATTATTTGTCCTGGGGCGAGTGGAATGCGATTCAGCTGAGCAATCCAAATAGCACTCACTCCTTCATATAACGCTGTTCCATCCATGTTCACGGTGGCACCGAGTGGAAGGACAAAACGGCTGATGCGACGATCAATTCCGTTCTTTTCTTCAACACAGCGCATTGTAATAGGTAAAGTGGCAGAGCTTGTAGGAAACAAGAGACAACAGCTTGTTTTCAGAACCATTTCATCTCAGACGTGCGTTTCTTGAAAGTCCCTAAACGTTTTGGGCCGATTTCGGGAGCAATTTTTAGGTGAACAAAGAAGTTTCCTCCATCAAACTTTGAAAGAAGGAAAAATAATAATATTTGGAAAACTGCACTTTTACCACTTATCTGTTCGGACAATGGGCTTGTGTTTTTCTAGAAACATGGGCTCAGGCGTGTTCCGTTTACGTTTCAACTGGCGGCCTTAAAGTTAGCCCGTTTCAATTGACTTGGTTGGCTTTTTGCAGCTTCTCATCGTAGATGGAAGCAGCTATGTTATTCACAAATGTTGACCAAAAGGTAGTTTCTTCTAAGAAAACTTATACAGTCGAACCAAGCTGCCTTGAAGTCGGTTGTCACGAAATCACCGCTCGAACTCAAACTCATCTCCCTTGAATTGTTTTTTCAATCAATTACGTTTCCGCTATCTCGAACTATTTTTCGTTTCCCTTAGGAGTTAAAGATAGTGAGGTTCGACTTTAGTCATTCCTTCCACGGTTACTAGACTTAACAGTTTTGAAACCATTTCAATTAGCTTGTATCAAAGTTGATCATGATATTACAAAGTCATTTGATTGATCAAACCAAGAGCTGTTCAGTCCAGAGAACGATTTTACCATAATAGACCATTCACAATTAGAAAACGATGTTTGAATAACAGTCTATAAAGTACCTTTCTCTTATTTACCAGGTATTTGGCCTCCTCTGCGAGCACAGAACACATATGTGTCCCAAATGTCTTGTCTTAGAGCTTGAACTAAGGCTTCGCTAAGACCGCGGAAAGAGCAAAACCAAAAATGTTTACAATTTCACCCATTTGGTTGGAGAAGAGTTTTGCCGCGCGTCGCTTGACAATATTTTAACCATTTTACCTGGAGTCGGTGCCAAAGGCAGTCACCATGGCTTCACGCAGACCACGCATGAACTTGAAAGGATTCTTACGTGTGATGGCAAAATATATCAGTGGCAACACAACAAACACGTGAATGAGCAATCCCACAATGACTGTCAACATAAACATTCCCAGCAGCCTCAACGCGTCTAGTATGTCCACCATGGCCGCCAGTTTAGCAGCAATCATACTGCATATTCCTATGGGGGAATACCTGGGTAAAAATTTGCATTGGTAGGTTGGTCAAGAAAGTTGTGCTAAATATTTGATGTTAGCACTAATAACATGGTCCTAGCCATTTGGGAACTTTATTAATTTTATTTATTCATTAACGATATTTTAACAGAAATGTCAGGTTCAACGTAGGCTGGTTTAAATGGGGCTCTGCAAGCTATCTAAGGAACAAATAAGGTGCTAACATACCATAAAAACATGACAGACAAGAAGAACAAAATCCCAATTGATGAAGCGTACTTGTGTGCATAGGTATTTACACTTTACATACCAAATGTAACAAGATTATTTAGCTTAAAACAAGTAAGCCAGACTGGTAAGCCGGAGTATTTTTCTTACAACTAGCTCTGCGTTCTTCAAAGTGATAATAATGATCGAACAACCCCCGAGAAAGTCAAAGCTAAATCATATTTTGAACATTGTTTTCAGCATTGCAGTCCAATGCTCTTGGTGAGAACAGTCTGAGCGTGTAAGGGACTCCAAAATAATTATCAGGAGGGGGGGGGACAGTAAAACAAGAGGGGGGAGCACAATGTAAACTCACAGACTTAGGGAGGGGGGAAAGTAAATCTCTGGGAAAGTGTGTGTGTGTGTGTGGGGGGGGGGGGGCAACTGAAAAACTGACTTTAAGATTCAAATACCAAAGTTATTTCCCAGACACTGATGTCGAATGCGTTACAGTACAAAGCAACTAAAGGTTTCAGGTATATTTACTGCATTTGTTGGTGGTGGTTGGGGGGGGGGGGTTTGTCATAATTGTTGGGAGATTTGGAGGGGGGGTCAGAGCTAATTTTCCTTTGTTGAGAGGAAGAGTATTGTGTAATATTTCTCCTTGCGAGGCTCATTTTTCGCCCCCTCCCCCCTAAGGGGAAAACGCTGGGTTTGATCAGTGGGTGCTTTTCACAATGCTGACAAAAAAGCCAATGATAACTAAGGCAATACGTAAGCTTACCACATAACTAGTGTAACCATTTTCATAATCACTTCATTCAAAGTCTCGAAAAACGCCTTTAGAGGTGTCCCCTTGTCACCCATCCTTCCAAGAACGATACCAAACACGATTGAAAACATCACCAACCCAAGAACGTTCATTCCACCCTCATTAGCAATTCGCATGCCGTCTGGAACCGTTTCAGAGGCGGGGTAGATAACTCGATGACTAATGGTTGTATAGTTGTGTGTTCCGTTGTTGTAAATCTTGGTCGTGTCATTTGGCTTCAGTTTACTCACATCTATTGTTTTATTAAGAGACTCGATCTTGGCTGGAACTGTCTTGTATTTTGTATTTTTCTGGGGGCAAATAATTCATAAGTGAGTCTAGAAAGAAAATTCAGTTAACATTCACAAAATTATTTTACTTGTAGTTGGGAATTATTGAAGCATTTCCGTAGTAACCAAGCAACAGCATATTCTGTGAATTTCATCATGTCGTGTCATCTCAGATCACTTTTCTAATCTATCAATCAGGTTACGTCATGGTCCGACGTGTCTAGGAGCCCATTTCTCGCGCATAGCGCTGACGTGTATTTGCCGTGCGTCCTGATTGGCTCGTTGCTCTGTAGGCATCTCTTCTGATTGGCTGAAGTGCTTTCTTTGGTTTTGGTCTCAGTTAACTTAAAACTAATCTTAACCACAGTGCTGCAGATGAATGTAAAATTTTAGGTTATATTCTTCAACCACTGAATAGTTTTATAAACATTTGTATAAATGTGAACGGTATATTATTTCTTTACCTGTCGAAAGGTCGCCTCGACGATATTATTTGGAAAACAACTCCTACGAAAAAAAAATGTAATTCATTAACATTAATTTTTCTATAGCCAAGTCGTCGGTGTAGACCATCTAGCTCTAACTCGACTTTCCATAAATACCCAAAATACTTATGGCCCGAGTTGTTTGGAAGCCCTTTATTGCCATGCAATCATATAGGTTGCCACATAAAGGAATTCTTAACGTTTAATCCTGAATTGGCTATAATCAGCCGTTAAAAGGTATTTAAATATTAACGCTTAACCCTGCATAAGCACTTTGTATTAATGCAATTATTGTGGGAGGGATTTACGTCCTTAGATAAAGAGAAATGGTATTACTTAGTACTTTCCCCTCTTTTAACGATCTCTCTTCATTTACTTTGTACTACCTCTGACTTTTGTTTACCTTTTTCCAACAACCCTATGTGCATTAATTGCGGCAACAAGAAAAGTCTTTTTGTCACGAATGAAACTTCATATCAACTGGGCATAAAAAAATAATAGATTCCACTGAACTGTTTTGACGGGAATCAGTCTTTTGCTTGTTGCTTTCTAAATTTCTCTTGGGGTCGTTTAGTCAATAAAGGCGCACAATGTCACAGGACACCCACACAGTTGGAGCTTATCATAGTTCGTTTTTCGCACGAAGCACAGTGTGCTTCGTGCGAAAAACGAACTATCAGGCTCTGCGATGGAGTAGCCTCTATTCACTGTGAAGTAAAAATACTTTAAGGCTTAAAGTATTTTTACTCCACAGTAACTAGAGGCTACTCCATCGCAGAGCCTGACCCCCCAGCATTCTATCGCTGGTATCTGTATTACTGTATACACTTAGGTGGACAGAGACAATGTGGGGTTTTAGAAGTTTGTTGTCTGAGGATACAACACAATACCAGTTTGACCACGTGGTCCGGGGGGAGGGGGGGATAGTCACGAATCCGACTGTAAGCCGAGTTCGAGTTCGATTCGAGCTGTGTCAGCCTTGTTGGAAATTTTTAGTGCAGCGTAATATTATCTTCTCTTCCTTTCTCTTTGACCTGGGAACGTGGCTGTCTGCAGTTCGAGGCTCTGTTTAGAGCAAGGAATTTTTCTTCCAAATACGGAGACTGAAATCTCGAGTTCGAGCATTCCCAAGCTTAGGTAAGAACTGTAAGATAAGTTGCTACAAATTGCGCACTAGAGGAAGTTATCAAGTACATCTTCAAGCCAATCGCAGTACAGGTCTTGTCAACAAGAAAATATCAGAAAATATCAAACGGACCTCAAGCTGACAAAAACCTTAACGGATGTCTATGAAATACCACTCGTTCCTCATAAAACACACAAACAAAAAATCAAGCAATGTGAATGCAAATGTGAAAGTGTTAAAGGATGATGGTATGGTGCAAAGAGCTAAAAAGGAAACCACGACCTTCCAAATTCCATAGACCATAAGCACCTTAAGAAAAGTCTTTCAAGGTTCTCCTGGTGGGAAAATTTACAGCATAAAATGAACTGCTTTGAAATCGCTGTGCTGGTTTCCGTGGTTGGAAAGCAAAGTGTTTCATTCTCACAAACTGAAAATATTTTGTAACAGAAGATGCAGTGCATCGGACATCATGGTACTCCTCTCGTTTTTGCTCGCACAAGTGTGGAGAAAATGTTACAAAACCTGATTCAAATTACAAGAAACTGGATAAATCAAACGAATTGATTAAGTAAGTTATACCACCGTAAGGTAAATGGGAGGTGCTGACGTTTCGAGCGTTAGCCCTTCGTCGGAGCGAAGGACTAACGCTCGAAACGTTTCTTGTGTTTCAATTTCCCACCGATGCAGCACCAGTTTCTTTAGAAACTATCCCCACAATACTGATTCAAATTATCCTATTTGGCCGATGTAGTGCATGAGAAAAATATGATCTCCACAGATGGATAACAGCTTGAAGCCGAAGCTTCCCTGGAGAGAACTTTAAAAATCACATTGAAGGAATAAAAACAGAAAACTAATAAATATTTTATGAACAAAACATCAACTCTACATCGTCAAGGTAAGCCTAGAAAATTCATGACAAAAGATCGGTAAAATGAAATATACCAATGACATCTTTGCAGTTCCTTCTTCCTCGTGATGGTGCTCGAGTTGAGACTCAATGAAAATTAACAATATTCTCGGAATCAAGTATTCAAAACAGAATGAAATTTCAGTTCTAAAAACCGATTAACTATTTCACGTAATTAAGAAAGTCTTAAAAACACATGAGGATAAAGGAACACTGGGTCTATTTTGTTTCCTTACATAGTTGTGTTTTTCTTGCAAACTTTATATGGGTGTAAATTTTGTTGGATGGGCAAACATTTGGAGTTGAGTAAGGAGGCCCTATTGTATATATATTTATAGCACTATGACTACGAGAAACAGAGATTCTAACCTTAGCAAATCGAGAAAGGAGTCGATGTTGCGGTGTGGGCCTGTGATGCGCTGTTGTTCCTTATCGGGTTTGGTGCCAGATTCTCCAGGGCGAATTGTAATGACGAGTACTATTCCTAGCACCACAGCCAAAAGTGTTGTAGTGAGGTAGTACAGCACGGTTCGTCGTCCTATCTTGCCGGTCGCTTTTGAATCCAGCGTAGCGAGGGCGCAGATTAGACTGGCAACGATCAGCGGCAGGATGAGAAGTTTCAGCATATTCATAAAAAGTTCTCCCGGGAAACCGATCAGCATTATCGTAGTCGCCCTTTCCTCCGGATCCTCGATGGTGCTGATGGACGGATTCGCCGCTGCTCCGACGATGAATCCGACAACCACGCCAATCACAATTAGCACCAACATAATATCCTGCTTCAAAACGCGCCATACTCGGAGCCAACAAGGGCAGCATTTACTGGGCATCCTGTCTCCGCGACGTTTCAACATGTTTTCTTCCTGTCTGCTTCGTTGCCTACGTACTCTTAAGAGCTTTCGCAAATGTATTGCGAGGTAAATTCACGCTGTGAGTGGGCAAGCTTTTGTGCAGTTATTATGACAAGTTTGTATTCTATACATCTTGCTGTGAAAGGTTCATTAAAATTGTACACCTCTTTTTTTTCGACACATGTGCGTTGCCCTAAATTCAACAAGTCATCATCTGCCATAAAAAAATAACGGCTCATTTTGGAAACTTCAACGGAACCAAATCCACAAAACTCGTTCAGGAAATATTCAAAAAGGAATAAAACCCCGTAAAAGTAGCTTCCACACCAATCACCATTCGTTTTCCACTTAGAAAGGAATTAGTGACATGTAAAAGTTGGAGCCTCACTTTAAATCTAGTATAAAACAATGCAAAACTCTTTCGCAGCTTTATAAAGAATATTAGCTTTACATCTTTTACTCTGAACTACTTTACAAATTTTGTTCACGAGACCGAAAAGTAAAACTTGACATTGAATTCTGGCTAAAATCTGTATAAAGGGTAAAATCTGTGTTATTGGAAAATCTATGATTGACTGTGCAATGCGTCGTGCCCAGAGCTGCGGGCGGAAGAATCCAAAATGAAGTCACTCCATTGTTTCAGCCTTTCAGAATTTGCTTCGATACTAATCATCTACGAGTTCAAAATCGTGCAAAGCAATTACTTCAAGGTAAATGTCTGCATTTGAAGTTCCTTTGTTTGGGTGCTGACAAATTGTCAAGACCTCGTGGTCCATAAAAGACGAAAACACCCCCGCTGGGGTGGGCGGGAACAATCAAATATCAAAACATGATATGAAAAGGGGAAACAGTAAACATGCACTAAAAGCCCGTTAATAACTCCTGATTTATTAGTTATGAACTTCAGTCCTTAATTGGTAAACGCTTAAGCTCCTCGTAAAATTACAGTAGAAAAAGCCAGACGATTCTGAATTTAAATCAGTCCCAGAACACGAACTACTTCAGATAGAGCATGTGGTCCTATCTTGCACGCCCGGGATTTCCTGCTTTGTCCTGCGAAACAAAACAGATCAAAACTGACGATAAAATAAATCTTTTATTGACCAAGCTTGTTTGGCCAAGATGGCTGGATATTGGCCTGGTTTGTTTTTAGCATATTTATTGCCGAGACTTCATTAACATCACGTACTATTGCTATTTGTTTCCAAGTTGCCTTAAAAAGCTAAACGTAATTGAAAAAACACAGTGCGTCCACAAGGGATTAGTGTGTGTGGAAACCGCGTAACTAAAAACATAGCAACTGCTTTTTTAAGCATTCTCCTTTGTTATCGAGTAAGCTGATGATATATTTATCTTTACATCTCCTCCCAACCTCCCAAGAGGATCTCTCTTCTCTGGCAGAGGGGAGGGAGCCTCTGAAAGAAAACCTTCCCAGAGGTTCTTTCTACTCTGAGAGAGGGGAGGAAGCCTCTGGGAGGAAACCCTCCTAGAGTTTCTCTCTGCTCTGGAAGAGGGAAAGAAACCTTTGAAAAGGAACTTTCCCAGACGTTCTGTCTGCTCTGGGAGAGTAGAGGGAATCTGAAATGAAACCTTCCAGAGGTTTTCTTTACCCTGAGAGATCTAGGAGAGCGAGCCTCTGGGATGTAACCTTTCCAGAGGTTCTTCCTTCTTTGAGTGAGGGTAGAGAATCTCTGGGGGGAGGGAACCTTCCCAGTCAAATTGCATTTCCTGCATGCTCTGCATATCGGATAAAAAAGACCAGTAGTAAGCGATGGAAACATCGCGATCCACATCCAAATGACTATGTCGTGAGACAAACGAAAAAGTTCATGTCTAGATTGCATCAGTGTTGTAATTAGTAAATACATTACATAACAAACAGAGTTAGCATTCTTTTTACAGTTGACACTTGAAGGTGCTAATAGGGTATTTAAAACCTATTTTACAATACACGTCTAACAAGATAAACCTGTTATGACTGGTATGTTTTACATTATGTATTGGAAGTATCGCTATGAATCCTGGGACTGGGCCTCTTTTGTAATCATGGCTGCCTCTGTGACTTGCCTTTTGAGAGTGCATTAAAATCGTTCATTTATCTTCTGCATCTCGTGGTAACATCAAAAACAAACATCACAATCACGACTATTACGATAACTAAATAAGACGCTGAGACGAGAGTTCTAAATTAGGCCTTTCCAGATTGTGCTCCCAAAAAACTAAAAAAGTGCTCCCAAAAATGCCCAAAAGATGCTTAAAAAGTGCTCCAAAACCAAAATAGTGCTCAAAAAATTAAAAAAGTGCTACCGAATATTTTTAATTATTTGAAAGAAAAGATGCTTTCCAATTTAGATTTGCAACTAAAAGGCAAGTTTCCATTGAATACAAGTCAATAATTACACAAATAACGAATAATACTTTTATTAAATAAATGCTTTAGTCAGAGTAGTTTCCATAAACCTGTGAAACACACTTTAGCGTATAACAACTTACTATTATAAATGCTTTTGTTCTCTTTTGTGTTTTCTTACCTTCTACTCTACCTTTAACACTAATATTTCACGGGTTTTTTATCTGGGCAGACAGATATTCCATATAAGGCGTTAGATTAGTTATTAACTAGTTCAACAGCCCACAGGCTACCCAATATTTGTAGTTACCGACGTACCATAGGAATGGATAACCAATCAAATGTCGAAATCACCAGTTTTAGCCTAGTTGAGATATTATTTGTAGTCAAGGGAACTTGAAATTGCTATATAAAACAAAAAATCCAGTAATTTGCTTCAAATAAACTAGAAATTGGCTTGTTTACCAAAAAAGTTGTCAGAAGATGCTCTTTGGCCAAAAAAGTGCTCTCTGATCAAAATAGTGCTCCAAAAGCCAAATTGCGCTAAAAAAGTGCCGAGCACAATCTGGAAAGGCCTAGTTCTAATGCATCCAACCAGTTAAACCTTCTATCATGGTTCAGATGGCTAAGTCATATAATGCCGAGAGTCCCTTAACACGCGACGCAACTCAGTTGACTATGGTGATGACGTAACCTTTGGTTCATGAAACGTCACTCAACGTCAACAGCAGTTCTTCTCAGACACACTAGCACCCGGAGCGGATCGAACTCGACAAATAACTACAGTTTTTAGGCCGGCGATTGTGCTTTCTTCATCCCTGGAATGGATTATCTTTCGGGCCGCCTTCCAGCCGTTCGATTCGCACCCATTGACTGCAGAACGGTTTACCTCATACTTGGCTCCCAGGCCAACACCGGCTGAACCCCGCCGGCCGAGTCTGGAATTCCACTGTAGTAGTCACGCATTTGAGTTTGCGTTACGTTGTCACACACCATCGGCAGTTTAGGATTTTCAAATATGGCAGCATAAAAGAACTGGGCGAAACTTGCTCGAGTTGCGATGTTCACAAATAAGAGCAAATGGTCTAAGTGATTGTTTCTTGCGTGACTTTGAATGTTTTTGGCAAGCAAAGCCATGTCGTAAAACAAAAGGGATAAGTTACGAACCATGTAGATCCACATCGTAAAGATGTATAGGAAGTAGAAGAATCTTGCATAGCTATGGTTTGCAACAGATGTGTTCAGGAAAGATTTCACTGTTGACTTCTTAATGAATTTAAGAGTTAAACATAAAACAACCAATAAACCCAGCTCGAAAAGCAAACTCTCACCGAGTAAAAGCCACTGAGGCCGGCCAGGGAGTATATCCATGTTAACAATTGTGACAGCTTCGACAAAATAAAGGCTCACATAAAACCAGGAAATAGCCATTCGTGGAATCACACAAAAGAAATTCTTCGTGTGAAATCTTCCCCAGCAAAAAATGGTGGTTATAATAATCAGCGAGCTTAAGCATTCTACGAGGTTTCCGGCTGTGTTAACTTTGTTTTTCGTAGTTTGAGATAAAATAGAGTCGCCGCAGGTTTCAGTGGTTGTGCCGTTGCCGAGACAAATGAATGCAGGCAGGACAAACATCAACGTAAAAATGATCCTCGTAACGCAGAGAAGAGGTACTAGACATCCCAGAAACTGCAACACCGCCATTGCAAATGTAGCAAACTAAAAGAATTCAGTTGAAACGTTCGGTCGGTAATAAGACAAGAAAGCGAAACACCGACAGAAAACAAAATAAACCCAAGGTTAAACGAAAAATTAAAGTGAAGTTACTCACCAAACTCGAGTATTTGGATCTGTAATTCTGCAGTGAATTGAAAAATCGTACCGCAAAATGGTCATCAGTTCCAAGAAAAGATGACGTCATTAACTCATTAAGCAATTTCGACGAAATTCAGATGCCGCTCGGTAGAAGTTGCTACTCGGTTTCGTGTTTACCGTTTACATTAACCTTTCACCATTTTGAAGTATCAGCAACTTTATCAATACTTCTGCACCTTGGCTGTCATTTCAAAAACCTCTAGCGACTGTATTTTACCTTTATCAAGCTTCCATTTGCTCGCGGTTTTTTACCCTCGAGACTGCAACAGACTTTTTCCCCAACACAGTCGGTAGAGGCTATGCTCCGATGCGCTGGATTTCTTCAACTAATTTTAGTCTTTGCAAGGATAGCATTTAGCTTTCTGGATTTTGTACCGTCCACGATGTGTCTATACCATTCATCACCGATCGAAAAATGCACTATAAACAGGACAGACGATCGCCGAACGTACATGTACATCAAACAAGATGAAAGCGAATTATTGAACACAATAGGAACTCTGTTAGAGGGAGTGAACTCTATCTGTCTGATTGCAGCCATCTTTCGTTGGAAGATATTCAACGTTAGGAAGTTTGTCTCTGGAGTTATTCGCGTTGGACACTCGTGGGTTTGGCTTCTCTTTTGCATTACCAACACACTTTCCATTCTGTATGTTGACATTATATATGGAACCAACGAAGCTGGAAAGCCAAGTGTTAATGCCATAGGGCTCATCATGGAGATGATTTTGCAAACCATCTTTGCGAGCGCGATCAATTTTATTTCCCACGAAACGTACTTGAAATGGGTTTATGGCCGCTTTCGCCATAATCCAAACCTACAATTTATTTTCGAACGACTCTTCCATGCTGTTCTGGTTGCTTATTTCATTCGTAATTTTGGATTCTTTCTGTATGACACAGCTTTGGTCTCGTTGAGTATTTCCCTTGTAAAAGGAGCAAAAGTAGAAGGAACCAGAGACTGGGATAGCTTGTTAATGTTGTTGTCCGCTGCTTTCCGTGGGAGTCTTACGAAGTTTTTCTTTGTGAAGTTGTTCCAAGGACAACAACTCCCAGTGGTAAGGATGAACAAACAAATAGTAATTTGAATGTATATATATGAAAGTGTCATATGTGTGCACTGCGGTAGAAAGATATTTAATAAATGAAAGATCCTCGCGGTTATGTAAGAAACATAAAGATGTAATAAGGGTAAGTTGAAGCCATACATATGCGCACTGAGGCGACAGTGGTAGAAGGGAGAAAACTCTGTTGCTACCAAAAAAAAAAAGATGAGAAAATTGAGCTCAAAAGCCAGCAGCCATGGACAGTTGTATCTTTTTTTTGGTAGCAACAGGGTTTAATCCCTTCTACCACTGTCGCCTCAGTGCGCATATGTGTGGCTTTAACGTACCCTTTTTACATTTTGACGTTGTCATTTCAACCCACATCCCTACCATTTTTCATCACCTATGTAAGAAACATAGTTGCCAACTGAATGTTTTCAGGTTTCATCTTGGCAACTGACTGTTGCTTCAACTGAGCGGATCTTTCATTTACTTAAATAGTAATTTAAGCAAGAAAATAGCCAATCACTGCGCACTTCTATGTTATGACTGGCTCCTCGAGAGAGCAGAATGAACCGAATCCTGCGCTGTGATTTGCTACTGGGGAGCTTAGGCACGCGCGTTTTTAAGACGCGGACGGCAACCGGAAGAGAACAGTTTCACGTGCCAGGACAGTGGTGTCTCCCAGATTTTTATAGTGATCATCTCTAATGGAGAAATGTTACTAATCATTGTAAATGTAGTTGTGTGAAGACAAGATAAAAGGCGAAGCAGCTCAATTCCGGTTGCCGTCCGCGTCTCAAAAACGCGCTTGCTTAAGCTCCCCATTACTTTTCAACCTTCAATAGCTTACTTCATTACTAAGGTTTTAAGATCTGATCAATTTGTGACGTTTGTTTCTGTCAGGTTTGTGAGAATGAAGAGGTTACAGAGCCTTTATTGGGGCCTGACCGACAAGGAGCCCGTTTAGGAGGCTACCGTTGGCTGGATGCAGCAAGACCTGATGAAAACGCTGCAGTCTGTGGTTTAATGGTTCAAGTAAGATCCAATCCGTAATACTGTTTCAAGGAGTATTGGTGTACCGATTCCGTTTAATACCTTTTAAACTGTAATGCCTTTATTTGAGCCACGAAGGTTACTACTCTAACATCACGGCTAGAACGACCAATCACATCGTTGAACAAAGACAAATACCACCACCTGACGACACGCAACTAACTTGACTGATGATGACTTCTGCTCAGGTTGTCGAAACGTCAGTGAACGTCATCAACAACATTTCTATTCAGAACTTCTTACACTCGGACGATAAAACTCCACAAACAACTACTGAGACTCCTCGGTTCAAATCATTTACAGTGTTGATACTCTATTAATGTCTCCATTTTACGGTGGTAAACCTTGGGCACTAACGGGAGTGCAGACCGCTTGAAAATAGGGACTTACGGTGCCACCACAAATGCCACGCACCAAACTACCGTGCCCCTTAACCCTTTACGCCTCAGTATCAATATTCATCTTCTCCTAACTGTTCTCATATATTTGTTATGGTACTAGTGAGGAGAATTCGTTTAAATATGAATACAACTTTTTAATGGTGATCATTTTCGTTATTCTCATAACCTGAATGGTTGATGAACAGTGAATGTTGTAATGAGAAATTGGATGCTGGTCACTACTGGGACTTAATGGGTTAAAACAGATTTTTACATTTATCGACGTAGAAACAGTGTACTGTCCAGACCCCGAAGCCGCCAACTTCAGGTTGAAATGAAACACTAAAAGCAGTGGCATGCTTCTAAATTTGCCGTGGTTGGGCTTGTTTGCCGATAAGTGGGATATCAGAATTGAGGTATACCTCGATTCTAACACTCTCTAGTTAGCAAACTGAAACACTCCAAAGCTCTGATTCTAAGGTACAAAATCAAGCCCATCCGGGATATCTCGTCGACTATCCTTGTTAAGCTCTAAGTTTTCTAGTGCTTTCCAACTTTTTTATTACAGTGAACTTTCGTGCTCGAGGGGACTTTACGTTCAACCGCGCCGGACACGCTCTCACGTGACTCCTAAACATGTCTAAGTCATGGCTTTTTGCTCCAGGAGAGAGGATATTTAGGGGCCTGGGGTCTTGATGCGTTTGCTAAACCTGTGGGTCAGCGGACTTCGCAGCTTGGGTTCCCGCTTCTTGTAATGTTCATTGAAGTCCAATCTGAAGCTGAGAAAGCGTAGGCTCACATCCTGATGACTCGTCAACATCATCAGAAACTGTTGCACCATGTCCTGAGAAAACACAGTAAGATCAGTAGGGGTGGGGATAGGAGGGGACAGCAATAATTGGGAAACAAAACTGAACCACCCACAGCTTCCTCAACCGTCCACTGGGCCCTGGTTCTGGAAAGGCCAGTTAACGGATCGAACCCGGAAAGCTATTTTATGACCGCAATGTATAAAGCGTTTGTATATGACGTCACAATAACAGGGCTACAGAGGAACTGATACCCGAACATCAACATATTGAATTTAAAAAAAACAGTGAGTATATATAATTCAAAGTAGGTACATAAAGCATATGTACAAATGAAATTATTAACTGATGAAAAATTAATTTTTACTAAATATCTCGACTGAGGTTTGCACGCCAACAAAAGTATCCTCCTGCCGGCATCAAAATATCCAGGAGCCATAAGATATTTTGAGAGCCGGACCCCTTGACAGTGGCACGAAGCAGTAGAAGTGAAAACAAGACTTAAAATTCGCGTCAAAGCAGAATACAGTTTAGGGGTTTAGGAGAGTTGTGGGACGCACGCTGGAGGCTGTTAAGCACGAAAGAAGCGTGAAAGATGCTCAAGGCGCAGCCGAGAGCATCTCTCACGCTTCTTTCGTGCTCAGCAAACCTCCCATGTGCCTCTATAACTCGATGGTTGCACAGTTGATGCGTTTACCATTTCTTATATAAAATACGACTTCACAATCTGACGTCAGCATGCAACCCTTGGGCAAATGGATCGCGCACATAAGCGAACCATAGCGCGCGCTTTCTCAAAGCTATGTTATAAAAAAAAAAACAAAGTAAGCGGCAAACAAGTTAGCCTTTAATTTAATAGTAGTAACAGAGTCGCGGAGCTTTAGGGAATTGCAGAGTTAATAAACTGGTTTTTCACCTGGTAAGATTTAACCAACACTTTCAGCTGGGCTCTGGTATCTGGAATCACAACGTCCACAAACTTCACTGATCTTCGTCGTACGTCCTCCTCATCCCACTCGGTCATACCCCACTCACCCTGTCAAGAGTAAACTGCAGTTCTGAAGGCTACTGTACAGTAAGGTTCTTAGACTCTCACATACAGTGGAATGCTACTGAACAGTACTGCACTGTGGTACTGTTTGTTTTACTATACAGTGTGGTTCTATCTTTTTCATCTGTGAATCAAACCATGCAGTGTGACCATTCTTTGGAAAGCAAATGAGCAACACTGTACTGTAGTACTGTTTACCAAGCTGTGTGGTTCAAAACATGCAGTGTGACCATTCTTACATCTTGAAATGTTTAAAGCATTAGTTTCACCCATTTCCCATTTCATTTCCAAGGAGCGTGTTCCACTGTTTAACGAAGTGATTGTGATAATTACCTCTGCGGTAAGGGGGAAAGTTCATATTCTCCTTAACGTAACACCTTTCAGTCTACTTTTACAGAAGGAGATTTTTGACGCTGATATTGTCCTCCCGTCTCACCTCTTCTGTTCTTTTCTCCACCGTACGTTTCAGTCTCTGTCGTGACTTTAGCTCGTCCGAGGCGACACCAAAAAAACAATTTTGAGCTTTCTGGAACTGGATAATCAGGTCAAAGATGGCGCGAAGCTGCGTCAACATCGGCTAAAAAAATAAATATGTGCAATACGATGAGAGTGAGAGTGCCTCTAATAAAATCACTTCCGACAAAACCTTCATCTGTTTAAGTCAAAGGATTATAAAGCCTTTTTCAAATGATTACCCTGTAGTCAATCTTGACCAATGGCAATCACATATTTGCACACAAAATAAAAATAGGTCCGAAAAGCGTACATGTGTCGCTTACTAGACCACGTGACAGGCGCTTGACTCTCGTGGACAAATGAATATAAATAAATCCGATCGTGCCATAATGTGCCTACACACTTCGTGTAAGCCACACAACAAACCAATCACAACTCAAAGTAAATTGATGCTGTCGACACCAAAGTGGGCTTGTCACGATCCGATTGCTTGAGTTTCGTTTGGCACCGTTTTCACGGTCTCTTTCAAAGTTTCACTGTTTGCCTTCTTGTATTTACTGTAGCGAGTCACTTGTTAGTGGCATGTTCCAGGGCTGTGGAATAGGTACATATTAAAACGACCTATAATTTGTTTTTGACACGAGCCGACTTCATAAGACTGAAGTGCTGTTAGTAAAAGCGCTCGCAGGTTCAAGTCTTGTTTTTAAGCCACCACCATTTGGGCTTCACATGATGTAAAAAACATCGAAGAAAAAAGATATTTCTTTGTTTTGCTTATGTTTGAGGTTTTTTTATGTTTTATTGTTTTCATGGGGTTACATTCTCTTTAAGTTTTTTTTTTTGTTTTCTACGTCACTTGTGAGTTAGGTAGGTTTTTACACAGAGGATGAGCCCTTTTGTCATCGTCTTCAACAGGAAGGTCAAATACATAACGTACGTAGGCAAGATACATAACTCATTGTCGATGTCGAGTGTATGGTTGAAGCAGTGGCTCACCGTTGATTTAGAGTCCAGCAAACAGCGGTTGATCACCTGGTCCAAGAAAGTCTCATGGGCTGCTATGATGTGATCCATATCACTTGCCTCTGCCACTTGCTTCTTGAGATCAGCCCAACAACATTCAAGAACCTGACACAAACAGACACACGAGACTCAACCTCGCCGCCCTGGCCATTTCCTTGCAAATCTAATGAACAGGTCCGGGTTTTTCGAAACAGGGTTAAGGCACCCGAGGGTTAGTGCGAAATTTAAATGCAGATATAGAGCTTAAAAGCACATTCATTATAACTCTTTTTGATTACAATTTGATGATTGTATGTTCTGAATAAAATAGAGAAAGTTATTGGTAAAAACGCTTATTTAAAAAGAGGAAAAGAAACCCATGTTAAAATTGAACCCTGAGCAGTGTACTGTGGTACGGTGGGGGTAGTTCCTAAGGAAACTGGTACTGCTCGGTGGTGAATTGAAACACAAGAAATTGGGTTAATTAATTGTGGTATGGTTCGTTTTACTATACAGTGTGGTTCTAACTTTTTCATCTGTGGATCAAACCATGCAGTGTGACCATTCTTTATAAAGCTACTGAACAGTACTATACTGTGGTACTGTTTGTTTTACTATACAGTGTGGTTCTAACTTTTTCATCTGTGGATCAAACCATGCAGTGCGACCATTCTTTGTAAAGCTACTGAACAGTACTGTACTGTGGTACTGTTTGTTTTACTATACAGTGTGGTTTTAACTTTTTCATCTGTGGATCAAACCATGCAGTGTGACCATTCTTTATAAAGTTACTGAACAGTACTGTACTGTGGTACTGTTTGTTTTACTATACAGTGTGGTTCTAACTTTTTCATCTGTGGATCAAACCATGCGGTGTGACCATTCTTTGGAGAGCTACTGAATACTATACTGTAATCTTGTCTGTTTGACGGTGGTGCCGTTTAAACCTATTCATATGTGTGTTAAACCTTGTTGTGTTACCGAAAACAACTGTAATAAAATGCTGTTTTTTCGACAATTCATAACATAACAGTGGATAAGCCATTACTGAATGCCTGCTTTTTTAGTCTGCTCAACAACAACAAATATGAAACCATGTTTTGGATACGTGAAGTGAAGTCCTTTGTTCATACCTCAAATGTGATATAATACTGCATCTGGTTGATAAAATGGACCATTTCTGTTCCCAGCATGTGACACATATGAAGTATGGGTGACACCTCTGATAATACATTGACAAATAAAAACAGACAAAAAAATGTTTAATACGCAAAACATTTTTGCAGCAAGGGCTCCTGTTTTTTTTCCTGGTGTTGCTTTTGATTGGTCACCGATCTCCAATGGAATTTGTAGTTGACCAATTAGAGTGTACGTTGTAGTAAAGTGCCCGTTTGACGCAAGCCCATTTTGCTAGCTACTGTATATAGTCGCCCTCACTTATTAAGGAACTCAATGTTACCAACTAAATTTCCTGTATAGAAATGTGAATATATGAAAGTTTATCTACTTGAACTGCGGAAGAAAGATTAAGCAAGTGAACGATTATCGCAATTATGTACGAAACAGTGCGATGATCTTTCACTTGTTAAATTGGCGTTATATGACCGAATCACATCTTAGTGACACACGCTCACACACACACACAACCACACACACACACACACACACACACACACACACACACGCACACGCACACGCACACGCACACGCACGCACACACACAGGCACGCACACACACACACACACACACACACACACAAAAAAAAAAAACACATTTGCAAAGCCTTACATTCAAAGTTACAAACGACAGAGATAAACCTTGCAAAACTATCAGGTCAAAGAGTTTCGACGTGCCCCCAAAGCAGTCCGTGTCACTCTTCTTTAATTTTACCCATTCGTCGCTTTTCCATTTGGTGTGTTACTTTTACTTTTCCGTCTTGTTCAAAGGAGTCATTTTCTATCACATCTCAATACATTACTTGTTCTCACTGTTTGAACACAGCCAGATTTCGTTCTTACCAGGAAGGGACTGGAGCATTCTCTTGTTCGTCATCTGTTGCTTCCACATCTCAGTCAAACAATATTCCATCCTCTTCGCTCGCCAGAGGAAATTAAAAATCCGGAGGTAGTGGATCATACATTCTGGAGTAAACACCTAAAATAGCGTGTTAAGACGCACCAGTTTAGCAACGTACGCTGGAATTGGTCATCTGAACAATACATAGTAAAAGAAACAGCAAAAAGAACAGTACAGTGGCTTTACAAGGAACGGTCACACTGCATGGTTTGATCCACAGATGAAAAAGTTAGAATCACACTGTATAGTAAAACAAACAGTACCACAGTACAGTACTGTTCAGTAGCTTTACAAAGAATGGTCACACTGCATGAATTGACCCACAGATGAAAAAGTTAGAACCACACTGTATAGTAAAACAAAAAGTACCACAGTACAGTACTGTTCAGAAGAACAGCATAAAGAGTGGCGATCGATATTGACTATTCAATACTTACAGTACTTATTGGCCCGTCGACATGATAGTCCAGACTGAATACATCCCAGCCCGTGTCGCCCGGTGACACCTAAAAATACAACGCCACAGACAAGTTGGTACACGATTACTTATTTTAATAGGATCTACACCATCGACTTTCGTTTTGTTGAAACAACATTAATAGATTACAGTGTAGGGATCAATGGAAGTATCTGGGCAACTTTGCACCTACCCCTCCCCTAACCCAACATTAACGCTAACCGTTTAACTTATTATACCTTGTTGGGTTAGGGGGGGAAAGGTAGGTGTGCACAGTTGCCCAGATACTTCCATTGATCCTAATGTAGATCTAAAAGTGAAACTGTACAGCACGTGTAATTTGTCCCGAGGAATAGATAGACTTGCAGGCGCGGATCCAAACCGGTTTCCACCGTTCCAGATTTTCCGTAACGAATAATATATTTTTAATAAAAAAGGAAAAATTTCCAAGTTTAAATCTGAGGAGAATGTAACTGGCCAATATCCTGTCTGAATGACTCAGAAACCTAGGAAACGGGACTTAAGGGAGTTAAATCCAAAACATTTCTAGGGTGAACATGCCCCCGGACCCTCCTAGAAACTTGCGCTCGTTTAGGAAATCGGTCACCATTCATTCTAGATCCGTGCCATGCGGCCGGCTTACTGGAAATCAGAAGTTAGCAGTATCAGAGCCACGGTTAACATACCTCTAACAGTCTGCAGTCCAGTCGTTCAATTATGTCTGGATCTTCATACTGAGCGTTTGTGGCCCTAATTGCTGTCTCCAACACTCCGGTCAAGTTATGCATGTACAGCGTGCTAGCTTCTTTGGCTAAGTCAGACCTGAAACAGCCACATGGAACAAACGGGGCGAGTCATGTGCTTTAATTACAGTCCCGTGACTGCAAATTGTTAAAACAACACAAACTACTCACGTGTTCGTAGTTTGCATGTATATTATTTCAGTGCGACTACCCAAACCAAGGTCACTCAAATAAATTTTCATACAAATTTTAAATGGCTGTTTTTGCTGCTGAACAACAGATTTGGGGCGAGTTTCTACCAACCAAGATAAATTCTTTTTCAATTTTGATATCTTTTGTACGGTTCTACAGCAAGTGATATGCATTTTAAGCGAAAAATAAAACATTTGTAGAGATTCCATTATTTAGATACTCGATCGTGATTGGATAATGTGGATGACACTTTCTCTGGGTGGCCTTGGTTCCAGTAGTCGCACTTTAACAATTAATCAAATGATTTTGAGTGCACTTTTGTGACTCCTTATACCAAGTGTGCTTCAAATCTTTCTACAACGAAATAACAAGCTTGCTCTTGCTTGTAGTAAATTATTCTATGGATTCTTGCTTGTTCTCTTGTTTTTTTTTGTCTTGTTTGTTTTCTTTGTTGTCGTTTTTTGTTTGTTTGTTTGTCTGTTTATTTGTTGTTGTTTTTTGTTTGTTTTATTTGTTGTTGTTTTTTGTTTGTTTGTTTGTCTGTTTATTTGTTGTTGTTTTTTGTTTGTTTGTTTGTCTGTTTATTTGTTGTTGTTTTTTGTTTGTTTTATTTGTTGTCGTTTTTTGTTTGTTTGTTTTATTTGTTGTTGTTTTTTGTTTGTTTGTTTGTTTATTTGTTGTTGTTTTTTGTTTGTTTTATTTGTTGTCGTTTTTTGTTTGTTTGTCTGTTTATTTGTTGTTGTTTTTGTTTGTTTTATTTGTTGTCGTTTTTTGTTTGTTTGTTTTATTTGTTGTTGTTTTTTGTTTGTTTGTTTGTCTGTTTATTTGTTGTTGTTTTTTGTTTGTTTTATTTGTTGTTGTTTTTTGTTTGTTTGTTTGTCTGTTTATTTGTTGTTGTTTTTTGTTTGTTTTATTTGTTGTTGTTTTTTGTTTGTTTGTTTTCTTTGTTGTTGTTTTTTGTTAGTTTGTTTTATTTGTTGTTGTTTTTCTAGCAAGACTGGACGCAAGAATTGTTTACTAATCGCTTGAAGTCTGACAGCATGGTTTGCAATAACAGAAAACTTCAACACTGATAAGACACTGTATGAAACAGCTGGGGCGATCTGTGTCCATAATAAAATTGTTAAAAATCATGAAATAGATATAACAAAAACCATGACAGTTTTGACACTGTATGTTTGACTGAGATTTAAGTGGTAAGGACAGTTCATCCCGCTTTTTCATCCTGGAAAAAATAACTCTGGAGACAGATTTTTCGTACAAGTCACATACTGCAATACAAACTGACTTACTCAAGGAGGTCCATAAGATGTCTGATAAAATCTCCTTGTCCAAGAAGAAGATAAAGACGTAGAGCCTGAAAACAAAACAAGAAGAAACCATTTGGTTCTATTCGACTAGTAACAGCTCAATAAAAATGTTCAAAATACTCAATTTGACCAAAAAATACAGCAAGAATATTTTTGCAAATGCATAGGCGTCGTTAAATTGTAATGGTTACACTTCAGTTTATTAATTTATGACATCACTCCATCATTTTTTTTTCTTATTGGCTAGTGGAGATTCGCAAGGCCGACACACTAGACACTACATTACCATCTATCCGCAGAACTAAGGGACGGACCATTAGAAAAGTGATGGGGGGGGGAGGGTGGGGAAAAAAAAATTCATGCAAGGGAAAATGCCAAGAAAAAAAATTCATGCAAAGAAGGTAAAAAAAAATTCATGCAGAAGGAAGGTCCAATTGTGACTTTTTCACACGTAGTAAAAAAATTCGTGCAGAGGGGTTCACCTGAAAAAAAATTCCTGCACAAGCAGTGAACGAAAAAAAAAATTCGTGCAAGCTGAAAATTCCCCACCCCCCCCCCCATCACTTTTCTAATGGTCCGTCCCTAACGTAAGTATTTACTGTTGGGTACACATCACTACTATAAGCAGCGTCTCACCCTTAAATGGTCAAGAAACTTGTACTTGGAGAACAAAATCTCCAGCAGTCGTTTGCTTGTTAGTTTGTACGCAGAATCTACCGTCTCCTGGAGAGCTGCGCCTCCAAATTCCTCGTCAGCGGTCAACTGGGCCGCAGCTAGTAAAACAATTAAGATTTACGTGTTATAAACCCTGGTTGAGATCAAAATGGCTGCACTTTGCCCAAGTTTTTTTTTCCGGTTTCTTACTAACCGAGAGGAAGTCGAGGTCAATTAAGACGCATTATAAGGAGGTAAACATTCAGCCACCTCGACAGAACAAGCTTAGTCGCTGAAGGGTTTATAACATAACTATTTTGTTTTTGTTTTGTCTCACAGGAAAAAGCGTGAAATCCCGAGCGGGCAAGATAAGCGCACCTTGCCTACTCGCGGAGCCAGCCACGTCACAATGGACGTTTT